>OX438567.1:12067540-13267540 GCA_949316365.1 Hoplodrina blanda | reverse complement strand
CCTACGGGAGCGGAGCAGTAACCAAAGACGCGGGTGTAACCGCGGCGGACAGCTAGTTAATATTATAAAGCTGCAGTGTTTGTTTGTTTGTTTGTTTGTTTGTTTGAACGCGCTAATCTCTGGAACTACTGGTCCGATTTGAATGATTCTTTCAGTGTTGGGTAGTCCATTTATCGAGGAAGGCTATAGGCTATATACCATCACGCTACGACCTACGGGAGCGGAGCAGTAACCAAAGACGTGGGTGTAACCGCGGCGGACAGCTAGTATTTCATAAGAGTGGTCGTCTTGCAAACGTCAATAAATAAATTAGAACGCATTACGTCATTATTTAAGTAGAATTTTAGAACTACTGCCGAGGGTAATGACAAAACTAATATTTCCTTTCAACAATTAGCGATGTAGCAATCAAAATCTTACTATTATTTTATAAGTGCGTATGTTTGGATGTATGAATGTTTGTTATTCAATCACGCTTCTTGCCCGTTCTTCTCCATACGTAACTACCTTTTGGAATGGGCAACTAGATTCAATATTATAATTTTTCTTTTCTCTCGTAAATGACGTTCAAAAGTGCCTTTTAATGGTCTAATCCTAACTAATATTATAAATGCGAAAGTAACTCTGTCTGTCTGTCTGTCTTTCTGTCTGTCTGTCTGTCTTTTCTTCACGCCTAAACTACTGAACCGATTTGTGTGAAATTTGGTACAGGGTAGGTGTGAACCCCAACAAAGGACATAGGCTACTTTTTATTCGACTTCGACTTCGTCTGCGTCCGCGATAACCGACATATATGCGGAAAAAGTCGCGGGCAAAAGCTAGTTGTAAATAAATGATTTGAGTTTGACTTTGCTAGAATTGCTGGGCGGATCTGAATGAGGCACAAAGTTCGATTATAGACTATAATAGTATAAAGGTTACTTATTAACTGACTAGCTTTTGCCCGCGACTTCGTCCGCGTATATGTCGGTTATCGCGGACGCAGACGAAGTCGAAGTCGAATAAAAAGTAGCCTATGTCCTTTGTTGGGGTTCACACTTACCCTGTACCAAATTTCACACAAATCGGTTCAGTAGTTTAGGCGTGAAGAAAAGACAGACAGACAGAGTTACTTTCGCATTTATAATATTAGTTAGGATTAGAATAATTTATATCAACTTTGTCGCAGACGATATCGCAGGCAAAAGCTTGCTATATAATAAGCTGAAGAATTTTTTTGTTTGTTTGTTTAAGCGCGCAGATCTCTGTAACTACCAGTCGAATAGAAAAAAAAACTTTTTGTAAATGATAGCCACATTCTTAAGGAATACTTTAGGCTATATAATATCACGCCACGGCCTTCGGGGGCGGAGCACTAACGAAAGACGTAACTTAACGCGAGTGAAAAAAACCACGCGCTAACAGCTATAGTATTCAATAAAGCCTCTGATATTAATTAGATAAAAAAATATTTTTAAAAACAAGCTTTAATTTAAAATTTCCATATTTGAGTATTGTCATCAGAATTAAAGGAGTATGCAAAATTTCAGCTCAATCGGATACCAACAAATGGTCAAAAATTGGTTTACAAATTTTGAAAGGACAACTTATTTACATGGCATACATACTTACATGCGAATAGTGCAAGCTAAATAAAAGCTTGTAATAAAGACATTCAAACAAACATACATAATTAATGAAGCCCGTGAGAAAAGCAAAACCAGAAACCAGTAACGAGAAACAATCGTATAATCATAAGATTATGTACTAATTACATTGGATCAGTCTCAGTGTTGCGCAAGCGATCATCTGTCGATAATTGTTGTACTGTGACGTATGCATACCGAGGCGGGCGGCAACCCGCGGTTTGTGTGGTCTATGTTAAAAGAAGTAGCGATTTAAGAAGAAAAGCAAATGCTTTTTAATTGTGTCGTGATGGCCCAATGGTTAAGGCGCCCGCCTCTCATGCATGAGGTTGTTCAAATCCGGGCAAGTACCAATGTGACTTTTTCAATTCATATGTACTTTCTAAAGTTTATCTTGGACATCACTGGCATCGGTGAAGGAAAACATCGTGAGGAAACCTGGGACTTACTGTTCCACCCGAACCATGTCAGAGGACCTTGAGGAGGTTTAGAAACTCTGACACTAGGATGTGTGGGGTCGTAAGACCTTACTGCCCACACGATACAGAAAAAAGAAAGAATGCTTTTTAATTAGCGGTAAAGAGTCTTGGTGGGTGTAAGACCAACACTCCAGCAGTATTGAAATATATTTCATATGAAAGCTTATAGTTAATACTCCATTTTATGTTATGTTAACTTTTTCGCACTTGTGCGCTAACGGAAAAAAGTACGCGTGCGTAATACACCACTGGACCATCACGACAAAATAGTGAACTATGTAAATTGTTCCACTATAATCTTATTTTTTTTTATTTTAACAATGAATCCCGCTGTCGCTAATGATTTGTACCACACATTCACTTTCACCGCTCTAGCCGGGATGCGCAGGAGTAGCCGACCGAGTAATCGATTCAGAAATCATCTAATTGGTTTGCTCTCGTGAGCTGTAATAAGACAACATCGGTTTGAATCGTTATCGAGTTATGTCTTTGTTTGACATTTAGATGACTATGTTTGGAGTCTTCCTTATTTTTTATAGTTATACTAAAATACTGAATATTGTTTGTCTTACTTACCTGCTTTTGTTTATTTAAAAATTTACTTCTGGTCGAAGTAAAGTCAATTAATACATGTAATTAGGCGTAAACTATAATAAAAGTATATCTTATAAAACTTTTTATTAGCACGAGTCCTTTTATAGGTAGAATTATCATTATTAAATTTTAAATAAGTTACAATAGTACTTACTAACCATGTCTTATATATTTAATATTATACCAACTCTTACACCTGAAGGTAAATTCTATTAATTAAAAATGGTCAAAATCTAGTAGTAATCTCATGTCAGCGACAATCAATGTCAAAAAATTAAGGTAAATTTCAGGCATTTTCAAAAGATATATTATAGACTGAGATTGTTTTTAAAAGTTAGTAAAATTGCCCCCCGCCTGTACCTACATATATCCGCCGTCTGTACGTTCAGAATTTTAGATCTTTTAAACTACGCAACGGAATTTAATGCGGTTTTCATCAAGTATAAGTAGTAATTCGAGATGTTAGATTATACGTAGGTATACTTATAGTTAGTATCGACATTGCACCCGTGCAAAGCCGGGGCGGATCGCTAGTGAATTATAAAACGCTATTTTATGTAACCAATACAGACTTAGAAATGTTACCCACAACTCATAGATCACAATCACATCTGAAAGTAAATGAAATATCGTGCAAATTGGTACCTACCGTACGAAATATGTCCCTATAAAGTCTGTCTAAGTAAAAGCTGTTCCCTGAACTTAGGGTCAGACTTTCAACTTGTGACCAACTGGTACCTACCGTGTACTGTTAACAAAATAGTTAGGTATTCATAGTCTTAACATTTTGTTGGTCACTTATTTCTGCCACGTTTAAGTTTGAAAGTAAAAGTCTTTAAGCTTTGGCGAGGCACTTTTGATGTCTGTGGTATTGTACTAGCGCCATATAAAACTGCTGTGAAAACATACCATCAGCTGCTTGATTGTAACAAAAATAACTTATCTGTGTAATTTTTTTAATAGATATAAAATATAGCCAGTAGCATTTAGCAAGTAGGAATAACGTAGGTTTTCAGTAGAAAAAGAATTTTTAGGATCATTATCATTATTATTATCAGTAATTTAGGAAATAAGAAAATTGGAACAAAAATTAAAACTTCAGCTTTATAAAATTAAACTATTTTATAGATTTAGTTATAAACATAAAACAATCTTGGATTGGACCAATAAAAGGCCTATTACTTTTTTGTGTACTGTACGTAACGTTGGTTGTACCAGCTTTCTGACAGGCTTTTTGTTTCCTTAGCGTCTAGAGGTTAAGGTCTTTCTAATGTTTAATGTTTGTGCTGTAATGATTCAAGTAAAAGCTTTCAATGTTTAGAATGCAGTTAGTGACCTGCACCTGCACTACCTGACCTTTTACCCTTCAGCCTTGAAAGAAGGGTCAGATAATGAAGGAAACTAACCTAATAGCTTCCTTTTAGGGCCTTTTCATTTATGGGAACCTTTATTATACCATAACATCACGCCTGTAATCCCCGAAGTGTTAGGCAGAGGTGTAAACCCACATTTCGCCAGTTATATTTTTTAAGTTACATGTAATAAAGCAGAGCCTATTGCCACTAGATTGCTACTTAGAAACTCCTGATAGAAAAACCCAATAACCCTTTACCCGACCTAGGAATCGAACCCAAGACCTCATGATATTTGAGATGTAATCTTATAAATGCGAAGTATTTTAGTCTGTTGGGGTACTAATTAAAAACCAAAAACGTTACAGTTCTGCTCACCCCGGAAGCTGGCAAGCGTGATTCTCAACAACAATGCACGTGGTACAATAAGATATCTTCCCATAACTCAGGCGCACGTAACAGCTGATCGTATCACAGAACTGAATGTTCCCTGCATTTACACGTCGCGATGATTTATTGTGTGTTCTGTATAATGACGATAGAGGGCGGTACTGAGAGATTTGGCTCGTTTTAACACTAGTTTTTAGTATGATCCTAGACTTACATCATTTTCGCATTGCTAGTTGAAACTTCAAAGCGTCTGGCTAAGGTTATGACCCACAGAAAATGTCTGATAATCCATACTAATATTATAAATGCGAAAGTAATTCTATCTATCTGTCTTTTACACTTTAACGACTAAACTACTGAACCGACTATGATGAAACTTGGTACGGGGTAAGTTTGAACCGCAAGGTAGGACCTAGTCTACTTACTAGCTAGCTATTTTATTCAGCGACTTCGTCTGCATTCGTCATAAATTCGACATTTACGTGTTTTTTTACGAAGTCAAGTTTTAAATTTTTTCTTTACCTAAACTTTAAATACTCCCATGACCCCTGTACTGTTGCATACATCGACAAACAGTGATTTTTCACATCAAAAATAAAAGTAGTTTTGCACAATAAATTGTGCGGAGTTATTAATGGGCATTTTGCCCAGCATTGAAGCTATCAAGTACGCATACTTTCTTATCTACTTATAGCTAAAGCTGATTTACATCCGTAGCACGTCATACGAGGTCCAGTTGAAAACCAGAGTCAGGCACTAGTAGTCTGGCATTTTAGCATTTTACAAAAAAAAAAAAAAACAAAAAAACACGTGTTTAAAATTGAGGTTATACGCACATTGCTTGTTGCTCAAATGTCAAAATTCTCTCACTCGTATATAATAGAAAGAGACAGGAAAAAGAGAAAGAGAAGTAAGGCCACCTAGAGGGGTACTAACACTTTTTCCATACGTGACGATTTTTACTCGTTCCAAAAAATAAATGCTCAACAGTAACCTGTCTACTACCCGGTAGTTATCATTCATAGAAGGAACTGTCACCTGTAATACATACCTGTAGAACAAGATAATCAGCTCACACACGCCACAAAAAGTCAATGTATTAGAACTCAGGTGTCGCGAACACGGGAAGTGATGTAAATGTTAATATATACGCAAATTGTGTCTGTTTGTTGGTGTTTATGTAAGGGTTAATATTCTTGGTAAATAGTTGTTGTAATTGGCTTTGATTTTTATCTGTAAACTGGCTTCTGCTCGCGTCTTTGCCCGCGTGGTTTGTTTTATTTGTTTTAAATTATTTAGATTTAATACTGGAACTTCTTTTTATTTTGCTTTTATGTACATTTTTTTCTTTTTATGTTATGTGCGTGATTTTCGCTTGAATAAAGACTTTTCATTTTTTTCATCCGCGTTAATTAACTTCTTTAGTCACTACTCCACTCCTATGGGTAGTAGCGTAATGTTATACAGCCTATACTGTTCCTCATGAGTCTGACTATCATGTACAGCAAGAATTTTGCTATTCCGACTGGTAGTTTAGGAGATTAGCGCGTTAAAAACACATACATATATAAACTCACGCCTATTTCCCATGGGGGTAGGCAGAAACCACAGAACGCCACCTGCTACGATCCTAACATACTCGCCTCATCTACGTTCATACATCTCGTCATACAAGCACGCCGGTTACGAGTACTCCGCACCGCAAAAAGAGCTTTTTTTAAAAAAAATTTTTGTTTGTTTATTCGTTCATCGTTCATTTCAGACTTATATTAACTATTAGCTTTTGCCCACGGCTTTGCTCGCGTTAAATTCGGGTATAATATATTTCGGGGATGCTTAGTTTACTCCAACGTTTCTCCTAAGCTTTTCCATACAAACACTGGACCCCCGTTTCATCTCTTTAGGAGGTGAATTAAAAAAAATCCCCTTTTTTAGTAGACGTTTACTAACTGTAAGCTACCTCCCTGCCGAATTTAATCTTTATACGACAAGCGGTTTTTTTATATATCGTGATGAGTGATTGAATGAGTGACCTTTCGCTTTTATATACACACATCAAAAGTGTCTAGGGATCAACATCCCTAACATTTGTTAGGGATGTTGATCCCTAGACACTTTTGATGTGTATATTTTCATCTGTATACGTCGGTTTTTTAGCGGTTAAGGCGCCCACCTCTCATGCATGAGGTTGTGGGTTCGAATCCGGCCAAGTACCAATGTGACTTTTTAAATTCATATGTACTTTCTAAAGTTTATCTTAGACATTACTGACATCATTCCGTGCTTCGGAAAGCACGTTAAGCTGTTGGTCCCGGCTGTCATACGTGGATCTTTGACAATCGATACGAGTCGTCAGAAGCTTGAAGGTCTGACAACCAGTCTTACCTAGGGGTATCGTACTATTACCCAGTTACTGGGTTGTGGAGGTCAGATAGGCAGTCGCTCCATGTAAAATACTGGTACTCAGCTGCATCCGGTTAGACTGGAAGCCGACCCCAATATAGTTAGGAAAAGGCTAGGCAGATGATGATGATACGTAAGTCCAGGTTTTCCTTCACCAATGTTAGTGATGTCCAAGATTACCTTAGAAAGTAAATTTGAATTGAAAAAGTCACAAGTAGGTACCTACCTAATCTTTTTTGATCTAGAGAGTTCCACAGAGATCATTAAAACTTTGTTATTTTAGCAAAATCTCAAGCACTTCGTGAGTGAAGTCACGGTGCAAGTGTAGTTAAATAAAAAGTCGTTTGCGCTAGTTTACGAGGCGTGAGAGTAACTTTAAGTATGGTTTAAGTTACTAACTTGTTTGTGGTAGAAATAAGTGAGTGGTAGCGGTGTTACCCGTCTCTAATTAATGATTACTTACTTACTTTGCTGCTGGAATTGGTTGATAATTTGTGCATTTTTTTATTTCAAACTAGCTGACCCGCCACGACTTCGCTCGCGTGGTATCCCACCCCTACCCAACCGATACCCTATCCTACCGACACCCCCGCCTCTACACTACCGATACCCTACCCAAACACTACACTACCCCTACCCTACCCTACCAATACCTACCCCATATTTTCTCACCGTATAAACCTTCCCTGAACTACGACAAACATTTCAAAACCAAAATCAGCTAAATCGGCCCAGCCGTTCTCGAGTTTTAGCGAGACTAACGAACAGCAATTGATTTATATATATATATAGATAGATTTTAGTTATTTTTGGTCGGTTTTATTTTATAGGCCTTGTTTGCCTCGTTGGTCTAGTGGTTGCAAAGCCCGACTGCTGAGCATGAGGTTTTGGGGTTCGATTCTCAGGTCGGGAAACGTGTTATTGGGTTTTTCCATCAAGAATTTCTCGATAACAGCCTCGGAGTCTGGATTTGTGCTCGGTAGATGGCAATAGGCTCGCCCCCTATTACATGGGACTTATACATAACTTGCAAAATGTGGGTGTACTAATGGGTACTTACACCTCTGCCTAACCCTTCGGAGATAACAGGCGTGATGTTATGTTATGTAAAAGTGTCAAATATTAAAATTTATAGAATCGGGCACAAATCCAAACTTCGAGGCTAATAATAAATAATAACGTTGACGCTTTTAAAAAAGATAATTAGCAAGTACTTACTTGATTCCTCTCTAATTAACATATCTTTAAATAATTCAAATGAGTCGAGTTCACCTTTGTTTTCTTACTTCTAAAAGCAAACAAGGCACTCGACTCTTATCTCCATCACTTATCATTTAATCAGCATACGTTTATACGTTATTAGTGTGTGTTTAGTTTAGCTCCACTTTTTATGGTAATTTTATTTAATTTGTTCTGACTTATTTGCATTAGTTCATGGTATTCATTTATCTGTGAAGATCTAAGCGTACAGTCGGCGGGAAGCGACTTTGTTTTATACTCTATAGAGATTGACATTATTACTATTTAGTTAAGGAAAAATATAAACATTAGAAAATATAAAAGATCGCACACCTGTCACAGTAACAGGGTCCAAGCCACTGTCGCGGCCGTCAGGGCTCCAAAGAGAGGAACCTCCTAAATATGCGGGTCGTGTCCAGAAGTACTACTTTTTGAATCAAGTCATTGATCCAGCCACCCAACGAGAGCCTCCTTAGATGTTGGTCGAGTCTCTTGGCTATTAATACTCAATACTCAATATCGTTATTGCTTTTCCATATGTATTCTTAGGTGGTAACTTATATAATTGAGATCATTATGGACCCTTTAGGGCACAGCAAAAGAGTAGGAGAGAGGAAGCCCCGTTTAAAGAGATCATTATGTTTATTATGCTATTGGCTATGACGACTATCGGCATGATCGCTAAGTCAAGATGTTATTTATTAAATTATATATTATGTATTATTAAATACAAGAATTGCCCTTCTGATCACATAAAAGATAGAGAGATACTGAGATTATAAAACTTTAAAATCTCAGTACTATCATAGAATCTTCGAACATAGGTTCGTGTAACGTGTCAAAAACATAACTAATCCTGTGTTTTGTCGCAGTCTGGTAGAAGCGTGAGTGATACTTGACAGATTGTCATCTTCCCACGTTTCTTATCTGTCATGCGATCTGTTTTAGTACCTAGCTCATGGTGCAGTGGTGTAGGGTCTACCTTCGTAATGTAAAGTTGCAGGTTCTTTAGTGTTGAGTAGAGTTTTTAAAAGTTAATATCTGATTTTGGTTGGAGTGTACGTAACGGGGCACTGAGGAAAAAACACTTAATAATACTTATTTTTTATGGTTTTATCGTATGGAAGACATCAAAAGAAACAACTTTTTCCCGGGATTTTTTTTGGTGAGGTCAATGACCGCTGAGCTAGGAGGCAAAATTTAACTCTCATTGTGAAGGCGTCTGGGAATTTTGAGGAAAAAGCAATGAAAAAGACTTACAAAAATTTCACCCAAAAACAACGCCTAATCAAGCCTTCGGGATCCGGTGGGATGTGGGAGTACTAGGGTGTCGTCGGGTGGGTCGGGTGGCTCGTGTCTTCTCTGTATGAGAAGAGGCCTTTGCCCTGCAGTGTGACAGTAATAGACTTTTATTACTAGTAACAAGTCCGAGTGCGTCAGTAAGTTTTCTAAACTATACAAGATTTCCATCTTACTATCGCGGCCTGTAAAGGTACCTATAAAGTAGCTTCAAACCACAAAACGCTCGTCGGTATGATCTGACAAATAGGATATGAGTAACATACAATATTCCCACGATATTATATCTCTCTCACGACCTTTCTATGTTACTTTCTTAAAGCATTCACTTTAGGTCTAAAACCTGTTCATGTCAAAATGCCTGTGCTAGGATTTCTCCTGTATCATCGTTAGCACACGTTGCAACAGGATTTACGGGACAAAAGACTTTGTTCTGAAATAATGAACCAACCCACAATTAATTTAATTAATTACCAACGTCAAACTAATTGCCTCGTAGTGGTCGCGAAGCGCGCCTGCTGAGCATGAGGTCATGGATTCGATTCCCAGCTCGGGCAAAGTGTTATTGGGTTTTTCCATCAGGAATATCTCAGTAGCAGCCTCGGAGTCTGGATTTGTGCCCGGTTGATGGCAATAGGCTCGCCCCCTATTACATGGGACTTAAACACAACTGGCGATATGTGGGTCTACTAATGTGTACACCTCTGCCTAACCCTTCGGGGATTACAGGCGTGATGTTAATGTTAGTATGTAGAATTTATGAAAAAGAAGCTCATATAGGGTATCAAAAAATTCGTCCGCATTGCTGTCTATGGGGCAAGTGCCCAAAAGGCTGGCAGAATTGCCACGTTCTATGGCAACGCTGAATTTATGGCAAGTCGCTTTGTGATGTCCCGAAAAACAAGGTGAGCGTTCGGACCGCATTTTGTAATCATTTTTGATATGAAATTATATTTGGTAACATCTTCACGCTATAATTACTAAGTAGGTATGCGCCCTTTTGACATGACGTGTACAAGCAAACATTATGATGAAAGTGTTCACGATCGACCATTCAAACAAACAAATTAACTATATCACATTACACTACAGTGGGCGGAAGACCCAGCATTAGCGTACACTGCGTTGCAAATAATCGTATCCACACAATGAAAGGCCGAAGTTTTCTATCTTGTTTCACGCTCGTTTAAAAGATACCATCGACAACATCCTCCTAGCGATATTGTTTACAACTCAACTAAATAGACTGTGACGTTTTATTTGCACTGCACTGTATTTGGTAATTAAAAAACAAAGCCTTTTGGGTTGGAGTGTTTGTTTAATTGTTTATTGGGTTTACAGTTTATTAAATGTTATAGATTTTAGGAGCTTTAATTTATCTAATAGATACGTAAATAAATAAACTTTTCGTACCACTTGCTCAAAAAAGTGACATTCTATGCTACAAAAAGCGAACATAACAATAGTCATTTTTAATCTGTTAAAAACAGGGAAAGAAAATTGTACTGAATTTCATTCATCCTCTAGGGAGAGAATGTGATTTAAATTTGGAATACTTACCGAAAATACTGCACTACATCTGTGTTTACACCATTGAGTTTGTATATGAAGCATTATACATCTTTTTGAACAAGGAATACGCATTTATTAAGCAGTTATGATTATTAAATAAAATTACGAAAACCGACGAGGCCGTATGAGCTTGATGCGTTTGCTTTTCCGACAAAAAATATTAGTCTAGGAATTTGCCGCGTTTTTGTTTTCTTCAAATACATAAATGTTAAGTTTATTTTAATTTATTTTTATAAATAACTTAATGTTCTAAAATGCATATCTCATATTATTATTGTGTTAATTTTTTCGCAAATGGTACGAAAAGTAGAGTATTTTCCTCGGTGATAAAGCTGTCTTAGTCTTGGGTGAACTTAAATCGCTCGCTACACTCAGGACTCGCATTAAATCCCTCGCTTCGCTCGTGATTTAAGTTTTTAACACCCTCGCTACGCTCGGGAGTAAACCTCGAGTCCTTCGTTACGCTCGCGATTTAAATCGTCACCCGCGACAGAAGACACTGCTTTATCCCCTTGGTTAATAATCTACTATTATTTCAATTATTACTTTAATAATTAACCTAAAAACTAAACTTATCAATCAATCTGCCTAACCTTTACCCTACTATGTTTGAGTTGGCTTTCAGTCTAACTGGATTCCAGATACACAGAGCAACTACCTATCTGACTTCCACAACCCAGTAACTGGGTAATACGGATACCCCTTGGTAAAACTGCTTGTCAGATTTTCGGGCTTCTGACGACCACGATGACGATCCACGTATGATAGTCGAGACCAACGGCTTAACGTGCTTTCCGGCGCACGGAAAATCATCATAACATAACACATATAACATAACATCACGCCTGTAATCCCCGAAGGGTAATGCAGGGGTGTACCCATTAGAAAACCCACATTTCGCCAATTATGTTTAAGTCCCATGTAATAGGGGGCGAGCCATTAACCGGGCACAAATCTAGACTCCAAGGCTGCTTCTGAGAAATTCCTAATGGAAAATCCCAATAAGACTATTTGTAAGACTGGTTGTCAGATTTTCGGGCTTCTGACGACCACTGTCAAAAATTCACGTATAACAGCCGGGATCAAGGGCTTTTTTTTTTTAGGTGGTAAAAATCATCAAATGACTCCTTCCGCCCTGGGTGGAAGGGACTGTCAGACTTTTACTGACTTAAAAACCACCCTGTTCCTTCTGTAGCCCTTTACGTTCCGGGGCCACGGTATCCTGTTAAGACGTCCCGCAACGGGATCAACGGCTTAATGTGCTTTCTGAGTCACTGAAAATCATCATCATCTTCATCATAATCATGTGTATATAAGTATCGGCCACTAATTACCAGACATCGTATGCATGTAGAGTAATCAATAGAGGCCGGCCTTGCTTTCCATCGACTCACTACTCAGTCTCGTCTCGCTAACCTTACCATTGCGAAATGTAATGTATCTCCGCTGATCGTCGATTAAGATGGGAAGGTCGCGGGTTCGGTTCCCAGGCGGAAACATTATGTCTGTGTTGTTTTTTGCTATGATCTACAGATTAGTTGTTTGTTTTGTGTTATGAGAAATTAATTAGTATTAAATAAACATGAGAAATAAATGTATACTTCTGAGCGGACTCAAGTCGTCATCTTTAGTAGCTTCGCTTGCGCACATGGCATGTATTGTTTCGTAGTTAGGTCATAATTTAGGGTTCCATACTGAAAGATTGCTATACGGAACCCTACCACTAAGACTCCGCTGTTAGTCCGTCCGTATATTCATGTGTCACAGGGCTGTTTCTTGTGAACCGTAATAGGTAGACACTTGACATTCATAGTAATTTAGAGTATGTATTAGCCGCTATAATAGACCGCTATAATAATAAAAATAAAAGAAACGTGTTTTTTTTTTCAGTATAGCGACTCGCATTTCGCCGGTGATATTTAAGATTTAAGGTTTTATGTTTTTAATTTTGGGTGTACACTTCTGCCTAACCTTTCGGGAATTACAGGCGTGATGTTATGTTACTATTGCCTATCTTGATATTCCCATACCAATTCTCGTATTACTTTTTACAAAGAACTTTGTCTTTTCAAAAGCAAAAGACAAAAATTCACAAAAAAAACCCAATTAATATAAAATAAACAACTAAAAAGACGTCTGATCGGTACCATTGTGTTATAATTGTGAGTAAAATGCATTGTAATAAATAATGATGATTGGCTGATAGATGAAAGTGCGCGATAAATGATCTGTCTAGTATGTGTGACAGTCGGCGCTTGCGCACGTTGATGTGCCGTACTGCGGGGTGGAGTAAGTGGTAAGATTTTGCATATGCGAAAAGTATTGAAAAGTTATGTAACGTCCTATACAAAAATTGATAAATTGACAAAAAGTTGGAAGCATTTGCAATTTTAATTGAAAGTACAAAAAAATGCAAAAACAGCTTTTTACAGAAAAAATAGAAAAAATAGAAAAAAAAGAAAGAAAAAAAAGTTTTAAGATGTTTTATATATATGCAAAATATTTTTTAAAATATATTTCAAAATATTTTTTTTAATATTTTTCAAAATATTTTATAAATCCGCTCAAAGCTTACTTCTTACACGTGCATCAGCAGATTCCGTGATATAAATATGTCCTTTCTATTGAAAGTATCTTCGTTATGTTAACATAACTTAACATTCACTTACAAGTACATAAGTTATGTACTTAAATAATAGTTAGGTCCATTCGAGTGAAGTTAATGTGTTTTTTGACGAACGACGTGATAAATCTGTACTAATACTAGCTTTTGCTTTAACATCACGCCTGTAATCTTCTAAGGGTTAGGCAGAGGTGTACCCATTAGTACACCCACATCTCGCCAGTTATGTTTAAGTCCCAGTACAGTAGCGGTCATAAGTGGAGTAGCAATCTCTCAAAGCAAAAGATTGACACTTTGGTTAAACTTACGACCTTCCGACGCCGTGTGCGAATTTTGAGGTGCACGTAGGTACAGTCAGCAACAAAAGTCGATTAACAATGTTGCTTTTATATATCATTTAAACAGACACTAAACACATAATGTACTGGCTTTCTTTATTTCAGGCAATAGCTAAGGGTTTATTTGATTTTAATTTTATATTCATTGCGTTTTGCTTTTAATATTGTACCTAATAATTAGGATTTAAAAATCATAAATGTTAATCGCCTTTTGTTGCTGACTGTACCTACTGTGTTAATACATCACTTCAAAACACGTACAGGTGTAAATACGGCCTGTATACCGCGTGTTCACAGCAATTCAAACCTTAATATGCTACTGCACTTATGACCGCTTACTGTACCTAATAGTGGGCGAGCCTAATGCCAATACTACCAATTCCAGGGTTTAAAAATCGTACAAATTACATTGTAGTAATAATAAATGATGGTGGAAATGGCGCCGGTGTGGCAATAGCCTTGAGGTGTATCTCAGTGATCAGCGCGGCGCGGGCGACGCCATGATGTCTTATTCTGAATCAAATTACACTCATTATTTTGAACCGGACGAAATTAGCGAAGTTACGAAATTCTCTTTAACAATCCGTTTGAGAGATGTTTAATATGTTGTTATTTTAAACAATTTTAAGTGATTGTTAGTGTAATAAGTGGGATAGTTTAAGTTTTGAACCAACCGAAAGTTATCGGTTAAGTTAACTGTTGGTTTATCGAGATTTTGTCAAAGTTCAAGTTTAGGTTTTGTGGAGCATCGTCTGTCTGTCACGCCGGTATGACATGCAGTCTCCTTCTGAAACTCGATGACATTTTTATACCCCGGTACTGGTTATAATTGTAAAATAACGAACTCAATTCAAAAAAATACTTAACAACTATTAGGTAATTGAAATAAATAATTCCAAGACATTTTATTACATTAACATTTTATTTTATCTCTGAAAATCCGATGACTTTTCAATTACCTACCTATAACTTTAGATTTTTTAATTTTTAAGCCAGTTGAGTTGGCAAATTTGTGACGTGACAATTTACGATTGCCATACAAAATCTCATTAACAGCTCATTAAAGGGATCTCAATTGATCGGTGTTGTCTACAAACAAAATGGCGCACTATTTATGACATTTAGCTGTCAAAATTGACAAGTTAAACATCAATTCTAAAATTCTCTGCTTTAAGAGTTCCATGACTCTTCGTGATGCACCCAACCTTTAAACTAAAGCCTCCATAAAAAGGATGTAACGATTTAACTAAATGTCGACGTTCAGTCGATCGATTGTCGATTGTCTATCGATTCCGATGCCAAGGATGCTCGACTTAATGGATCACAAACAACTTAATGGATGATACAATGTTGTAGTTAGTTTTGTTTTGTGTTGTATCGTGATTTGTTGATAAGGGTAAATGTGTAACAACGATGTGTGCGTATTTTTTTATTTATTTCTGCTGTACTTAAATTAAATGCGGTATGTTCTGTACTGGAGGTCATTTAAATGAACAGTAGGTACTTACTGTAAAAATGCCGTGATGGCTTACTGGTTAGGGCGGCCGCCTCTCATGTATGAGGCTGCGGGTTCGATACCGGAAAAGAACATATAAAATGAAAAAGTTACATTGGTAAATACTTTCAAGTTTATATTAGACAGCACTGACATTGGTAAAGGAAATTAACCTGGACTTGTAATTCATACTCAAGTCTGAAATCGCAAATCCGCCTTGATCAAGACGCCAATCCGCAGACGAAGCAACTTTGATCTCCAAGTTGCGGCAACAAGCAACTCGCAACTAACAATTCACGACAATCTATAAAATAAAAATCAATTGACGTGCTTTAGTCTCGCAAAATCTTGAAATGCCTTGACCGACTTCAATATTTTTTTGTCGTACCTATTCTTTATTATCAGGGCAAAGTTTGTATGAAGGCAAAAATCGAAAATTGCAGCCATGCGAACACTTTAAGAAAGTTGACGGTTGCGTCAACTATAGTTTCTCCGTTTGCGGATCGCTTTATTGGAAATGGCTGGCAACCTAAGGTGCGCTATTCTGCTATAAAAATATAGTATGTACATATAATATAGTATAGCGAAGTGTGAACGTGTTCTAAATAAATGTACTATTATTAGATATTATAGATATTTTTGTACTATAAACTATATACTATTTGCTATTATACCTATTATGGCGTAGTCTGAAATGAGCTTTATGCAACTACGTTCACATCTATTGCCATGTGTTTCCCCCATACCAAACCATGTCACTCCACATACGAAATCATCCACAAAACGTACTTGACCGCATATTAGGCTAAATTAAAATACTTTTCGTATCATAAAAGTTTAATTAGCTGTATCTATTGTACCCTCAAAGGTCGGAGTGTGGGACTTGTTGCTAAACGAGTTCGAAGAGAACGATCACTATGTCAAGGACCCTTCGTCAATGGAGAAGAATTTTCTATGTAATTGTTTTAATTGGTTAAGACGGTTTATTTTTAGTATTGTTTTGTAATTTTTACATTACGATTTGGACAGGGAAGTGAATTTATTGTAGAAGTAGGTATTTACCGCACACTAAAAAATTCTCCTGGTGCGTTTAGAAATATACAATATATAATATAAAAAACTCACATACACAAACAGTCACAAATGGCTTATTAATATTTAAAAAAGATAATGTTTGTTTGTTTGTAAGAGGTGCTCTAGATATACTGGAAAGATTTCAAAAGAAAGACCAGCGGAAAGTAAAAACAAAAATAACTACATAAAAATATTATAAATATAACAACAATGTTTAAAACAAAAAATGTTATATACCTAATGTACCGGGACTTTCTTTAAAAAAACATCTTATTTCTACACAAAAAAAAACAAATAAATTTTATGTTTTTCTAAAATATCACACATATTAGTGACATAAATCAAGTCTAATAAAAACAACGCAAGTGACAAAAAAAACCAAAACAATATCTAACATAAAAAACCTGTGTAAAAAATAAGTTACTGGTAATTCCTCACAATTTCTTCGAATAAATAAAAACAAAAACAGTCTTAATACACATTCGCATGATGTCGCGTTAATTGCGAAGGAAAATGAGTGAAAATTAATTATTATACACACAGCTGATGAGTCAATAGCCTGCCGCAGTGTTAGCGGCTGAATAATTTTAATTATTCAACAGACACTGCATAATTTGTAATATTTATTCACAATACAGTGTGTTATGTACCTGGGTGATATAATTATAGCCGGCTCTAAGTGTTATGTAGGCTCAGTGGTTACGAGGTCGTAGGTTCGAACCTTACTTTGTGCAGATCATGACATCACCACAGCTGACGGCAGTTGGCTACGGATCTGGATGAAATTTGATCTATGCGTCATGCTCGTGAACAATAGCTGTCAGTTGGGATTGGTCATCTCTTAACTGCCTTGGCTTACATTTTTATTCTTATTTTTTTATATTATTGTTTTATATTCATCTTCATTGTTTTCATTTAGAAGCAACAAGAATAATGTAACCAGGCTTTTGTAAAAACCTAATTGAAAAGAGTAGAGGAGTTTCTTGCTCGTTCTTCTCCATAGAGGAGACACCTCCGTTCTGGAACGAGCAACTAGCTTCAGCTTTCTAACTAACTGACCGAATCCTTGACAGTTCAAAAGTGCCTGTAAATGGTCGAATTGAAATAAATGTTTTGACTTTGACTTTGACTTTGCCAAAATAACAGATGTTTAGTAAATTCATAATAATGAATGTTTATACGATAGGTACTTATACCAAAAATTAATTTAAAAAAAAAATTACGGTTCCCGTGGTAATATATCTACTTTGTCGCAGGCAGTTGGTGTCAAAATATTTCAAAATTGAAAACAAAACATTACATAAGCGTCTAAAACATTACTGACCTCACCTTATGACATTACAATACCAAAATAATGGTTCAATAACATCAGATATGACAATTTCAATACATCAATTTAGTTTGTCTGATGAAAAAAACGTCGGATCAATGTTTATTGATCGTTTGCAGCGAGCCTTATTTGGCGTGAAAGTAAAACCGAATTGTTATTGTTATTGCTTGTGTTAGTAGCGCAGATGTCATCAATGATTGTTATATAAAATGGGACGTGAACATGTAGATGTCGTGTTTTGAAAGATATGGATCCTATTAATTTGGTATTTTTATAAAAAATGCGTGTCGTAATCGAGAGTTGTGAGTTTCGAATGATTTTTATTACTTAGGTACTAATTTCTGTCGGCGACTTCGTCGTGTAAGTGTAAAAGTGTACCTTACTTTACACATAATAAGGTTGAATATATAACACGACCAAATTGACGCTTGATACATTTTTTCTTTCACCCCTCGATATTAATCCAATGGGAATCGTATATTTTTCGGGGGCGAATAATGCCAATGTGCGTGAGCTGCTAAAATTGTACATAGCAGCTAGGTAGCAGAACGCACTTGGCAATATTGGTCACATTAATTTTTCTTTTGAGAAACTGAGGGTAAGTAAGTGGCAGGTTGGTCCTAAACTCTTCTTGTTTAATCTATGCTAATATTATAAAGCTAAATAGATTATTTGTTTAAAACAAGACTAGAGTCAAGGGCAAAACCATCTTATTAAAAAAAAAAATCTGTGTAACTTCCAGTCGGAAAAAACAATATTTTTGTGTAAAATAGCCAGATTGATGAGAAACAGTACCTATAGACTACACAACAAGGGTGCTCAACTGTTTTGACAGTCGGGCCAAAAGGTCCATTTAGAAATTTCCTTCGGGCCACTAACGATTCCTATTTTGTTTAATTTTGGGACTTGGGCAAAACAACCAAGAGTATTATGACATGTATTATTAAATGCTTATTAAAAAAAAAGATAAAACAAGCGTATCGTAACACAAGAGTATCAAGCGACATAAGCATTGTTAGACATTAAAAAGATTATATCAATAGATGCAATTAATGTGATTTTTGACAATGTTTCTGTGGTAATAGTTTTCTTATTTAAGGTGTCATATCACAAATACCTATGTTGCTGAGTTAGTAAAGTGCGATATTGATTTTTTACATAATTGAGATTTGAGAAAACCTTCTCAATACTCAATACTTTATTTGCATTCCACAATGTGTACTTAGGTGGTAAGTTAAAAGGAATTGTGATCATTATGGACCCTGTCGGGCACAGCAAAATAACAAATATAGTAGGAGAAAGATGTCTCACAAAGATGTTGACCCAAAACTGCCTAAGAATTGCCCTGCTAGTTCAGTTATTTCAGGAAAGTCTTCATTTGGTACCAATTTCGAGAAATAACTTTGTCAGCGGATTTTTTAAAACTAGCATGCGCGGGCCATTTAAATTTCTTCGGCGGGCCACACCGTGGCCCGCAGGCCTGCCGTTGAGCAGCCTTGGTATACAACATCAGAAAGACGTAAATGAACGCGGGAAAAAAAAATACGTGTACGAAGTCGCGGGCAGAAGCTAGTACTGATAATAAATACATTTTACAAATAACACTCAATAATGCTTTACACACACTTAATATTACAATTCCCAGTAATTTCCCAAATCTAACACTTACAAAACAAAACACCCAATTTTGAAACGTACCAAATCACAAATTAGATTAGTATTCTCACGTTCCAAAATAGCTCTTATCTCGGATCTTATAAGAACTGTTTTAGATTGTGTGCGCACGCGCAGGCGTCACGCGATCAGTTATATAAGTGTTACAATTATGCATTTGCCGTGAGAACGGGTGTATTGTGATGATTAAATTATTGACACACAATCTGTGGTTACTTATACTTAGTAAGGTAACAGATTACACTGCGGTGTGGTGATTAGAAATGTGAGTTGCTCATTAGGCGAGTTTCCTGAATTAGCAACATAACATGTTATGCTTCCCGCCCCCTTTTGCCGAGAAGACCGAGCTGTGCAGTATATTCGTATCTTTAGCTAAGGTACCGGGTTTAAACTCAGAATCTCTCTGTAATTAAAAGTGTTCAATATCTAGCAGTTATATGTATAATGCGAACATTTCTAAAAATTACTAGAATTACTCCTAAGATGTAATTTGTTTTGTTTTTACATTCACACACTTAAAGAGATAATAGTTTCTTTATTTATTCTAAAATAAATAACTAAGGTAAATTGTATTACGGTATCTAATATTTTAATGTGGTTTAGTCGTTATCCTCGGGTTTAAGGAGGTTATGTTACTGTAATCATGGCTGCTTCGTGGTTTGGCTTGTGAAGTTTTTAAATAGTAATAATATGTTTATATATTGAATTTTAGATGATAATATTTTAGGTTAGGTTAGTAGCGGAATAACAACTCTAAGGTACCGGGTAAGTCTGGGTTAGCCCTGTAAGAAAACCTTAAAACTGAAAAAAAGTTTGACACGAATTTCGAGCCAGATGAGAAGTTCAAACCTTTTTACATTTTGAGCCAAAGTTTCCCTACAGGGCTAAAGTAACCCGCATTTACGGTACCAAAGACTTGTAAGATAACCATTTAACCAACCTTTAAGTAAAACCATAACCTACGTCAACCATTCACAAATTAACGGTCTCAATAATACTTTAAACAAGTCTCACAGCCACCGAAATAAAAAGAGCGATAACGCGACATAACTTCGGTAACAATTACCGACCAGTAGCCGGTAATACCGGTCGCTGTTACGGTCGGTAATACCGGAAGACTTGTGAACATTTCTTCTTAAGATCAAGGGTACTGAGTCATTGGGACTGTACCAAGTAATTAGCGTGAAGGACTTAAGGAAAAGGCAAATATTTGATAGATTGTATGCTTGCTTGACGTAGTTTGATTGAAATGTTAAATGATTGCTTTTATACATATGTATAGGGGATGTAGAGACATTTTATTTATTTATTTCACTTTAGTCCTTTATTAGGCCGAAGGATTTAGGACAAGTAAAAATTTATGTTAAACGAATATTATAAGCTAATAGGCTCGCCCCCTATTACATGGGACTTAAACATAACTGGTGAAATGTGGGTTTACTAATGGGTACACCTCTGCCTAACACTTCGGGGATAACAGGCATGAAGCTATGTTTATTTATGTTATAAGCTAACGTGTTATAAATGCCTCATGTATTTTTTTGCCTCGTTTTTCGCCTCACGATACTCCAAAGTCAAAACATACTGACAAGACTTACGTCTTCTTAAAATAGTTTTCAAATCAGTTTCATTGACTCGGACGCGATACGAGTCAGAGTATTAGCACGAGTAGTAAGTAGGTACGAGTGATCAAGTCGATGGGAAGATGGCCTTTACGTTCAGTCGTTATAGCGTGCGTACGGACGAATGGTACTTGCTGTAGCGTCCGCAGACAAAATGTAACACTCAAACAATATTTTTTTTGGGAATTATGTTCTATTATATTCCATACGTTCTTTGATGCTGCGGGTGGCACATGTCAGCAATTCATCTATTGATGTCAAAATCGCATAACTAGGTCGGTGACATTATTTAATTTACTAGTTATTTACTTACTTATTCCGTAATTTACAACTATGATATTAGTGTGCAGTTAAAATATTCAATCATGATTGTAAATCGCCGTAACGTTCAAGAGTGAAAAGCAACAGTTTGACAAATGTCACCCGCACCATCCTAGAGCGTGAAGAATATAGTAAGACTTTTTACGTTTTATCATTTTGTGCTAATCTTAAAAAGGTTATAAAAAATTGTTGATTTTGCCATATTTTAAATAATTCTTTAATTGTTTTTATTTTATCATTGGAATAGTCCTTAACGTTGTCTATAATAAACATAAAATATGCATATACTTAAATAAATATATGCTATTCTTTTTTTAATAGTATGTTTAGTTTCTTGTCCATTCTTCTCCATACGAAACTATGTTTTGGAATGGGCAACAAGATTCAATATTTTTTTTTTCGTAAACTTTCAAATGTGCTTTTTAATGCTCTAATTTAAATAAATGATTTGACTGTGACTTTATGTTTATTGGTTTTGTTACTTTATATTACAAAAAACAAAGAATCGGCTACCTTTTGCCAAACTCAAAATAACATACCACTCTAACAACTACCATTTATTTTAATTCCACCATTCATTTATATTGCAATTACTAAACATTTTCCCAATCACGCTACATCTACCAACAATTACTAAATCCAACATCACACATCATTTCAAACGATACGGTTGTAAAAACAAAAGACTACAATATATTTTGACCGACAATTAGTGACGATTGTTCTGCTGTCTGTACACGCTGTACGAAACTGTTATTCGTCCTTGAACTTTTGTGTGAAGCAACGTCACTCGTGTGCAGTGGGCCTTAACACACACATGCATGGTTAGGGTTGCCACTTTTTATGAAAATTTAGCCCCATTTTTGTTTTTTGCACACTGCCTCGTTGGCCTAGTGGTCGCAATGCGCGACTATTGAGCATGAGGTCTTACGTTCGATTTCCAGGTCGGGCAATATATTATTGAGTTTTCCATCAGGAATTTGTCTCTCAGTAGTAGCCTCGGAGTCTGGATTTGTGCCCGGTTGATGGCAATAGGCTCGATTCCTAGGGAACTTAAACATAACTGACGAAATTTAGGTACATCTCTGCCTAAACCTTTGGGGATTACAAGCGTGATGTTTATGTTATTTCATTGTACTACTGTTTTTTTATCCCGAAATAAAATAAAATAAACACAATAAAATTAATAATTTCGTACTAGAAATTAATAACTCAATAATTAAAAAAAAACTCGCGTTACTGCCTACGTCCGGCACGCTATATAGAAACCTAGCATGACTTATTTACTAGTTTCAACTAGAAAATAACTTGTTTATGACCATTCAGAAAATAGACAAAGACATACACGCGCAAATCCACGTCAATTTCACAGCAATTGCCATAACGCATGTTATTATGTGCCTGCTAGATGTTATCGAGGTAGGCAGATTTATAGCTTGCTTCAAGTGTACAGTAACAATATCGTAATTTAGCCTACAAACTGTAATCTTTTAGAATTGTTTGTCGAAGACGAAGTCGCGGCATAAAAAGTAGCTTACGTCCTTTCTTGGGGTTTAAAGTTACCCCGTACCAAATTTCATCATAATCGGTTCAGTGGCTTAGTCGTGAATGTGTAGCAAATAGACAAAGTTACTTTTGCATTTATACTCGTAATATTAGTAAGGATTCAAATGATTTTTATTGAAATATTAAAACTTATTATCCTCATGAGTGCATGTAACAGCAGTATGCACCAGTATCGTTGGGCTATTTAAAGTTTAGTTTTTTTAGTTTACATTTGATTTTTATTTGGTAAAAAAAACGTTACTAAAAGTTGAAACTCAATACCTCAACCAACAATAAGACAACTCAATATTTATTGTTTGTGAATAAATGAAATGAAATATAAGCCACCAACCAAAAAACCATATCCAAAACTAAAAAAGGATCGCAATGTTCAAACATATAACTTTCGGCTTCAATAAATATCTTTTTACACCCGCCATACTTCATTATGTTTCCAGCTTCATTCTTAGCGATTTATATTTACATATTGTAGTAGCGTTGCCACGATACAGCCTTCATACACGGTATTTTAAAGAAATGATTTTTTAAATTTATTCGTCACTCATTTGACTTCCGTCAATATCCCCACTACCCCCACTCCCGGCTCGACTTCAGTGCCGTGCCGGCGCGCTTGTGCTCATTCTGCGTGTCCGTGCTGCAGCCTTCGCACGTCCACAGTCACTCGTAGCAAATTATTTGTAGAAAATTCGAAATATTTACTGTCTCTCAACATGGGGAAAAAACGGAAGTATGAAGATATGGATAATGATAAAATATTACGAAAAATAAGGAAACTGCAAAAGAAATTGAAGGAGAAAGATAATAACACGCAAGATATTTCACCAAGTAAGTAAAATAATTATCCATGAACCAATATTTAATAATCTTTTTACACATTTAAATGCGTAACTGCCACACTGGGCTTTTACCGTTTAATTAAAAAGTGTTGCGAGCTTACCACACTGGGTATTCTCCTACATTACTAAAAATGGTTCTTGGTTTTTCCAGGTCCATTGAGGCCTGACGACATAGACCTAACATTAAATGAGGATTACGATTCCATTTACATGCCACCAAGTGAGTGGGCTGGCACAATGACTCCAATGCCCGAGCAACCTCTGCAAGTGGAATCACCAGATCGGCTAGCGGAACCTCAACAGGAAATTAGCTTGTCGCCACAGCCTGGACCGTCTTCTGCACCCATAGCACCAGTTACCACGGTTGAAAAAGACCTTGACGAATCAATTTTGAATATTCTTGGTGATGCGCCCAAACCTGAGTCTATTTTCGGAAACAACATTCATAAAGATGTTGCTTCACGATGGCAAGATATACTAGCCAAAGGATTACCAAAAGACTGTAAAGAGAAGCTTGTCAGTGAGTACCTAATTCCTGGAAATTGTGACCTATTAATGCCACCAATTCTGAATCCAGAAGCCAAGGCGGCACTTCCTGAAACATTGGTGAAAAGAGATTTCTCGCTCTTGAATAAACAGAAATATATTGCAGCGGCCCTGGCAGCCCTGGCACAGGTAACCGAAATGATAATTTCCAATGAATTTTCGAAAGAAAAATTACTTAAACCACTAAGTGACGCTAGCCGTCTTCTTTGCGATAGCCATCAAATAGAGACAAAAACTCGACGCAGTTTTGTCATATCGTCTATTAATAGTAGCTTAAAAGGAGCTTTGATTGACACCAGCCGAGACAAATTTTTATTCGGAGAAAATCTCACCGAAAAATTGAATGCCGCTAAGACGATACAAAAATCGGGAGAGTCCTTAAAAAACAATTACCGACCACAAAATAACAGAAATAATAATAATTATAATAACAGAGAAAAACCTAAAGGTAGATTAAACACCAAAGCCCTGCATCCCAAACAACCGGCGGGCAGGTTCGATGCAGGGCAGATTCGGCCAACAGCATACAGACCGCCAGCAGCGCCCAAGACGCAGCCACTACCACCTCGCCGGACCCGGTCGCCGCCTCCGCCGCCGCCGCACAGGACCCGCCAACACTATCATCGCTAGACCCGCCTCAATCTGAGGTACAGTATGCTGGTCGTTTATCTCGTTACGCTCATAAGTGGGCCTGTGTTACTGATGATACAACAGTTCTCGCTTGGATAAAAGGTTATACAATACCGTTTCACTCAATACCTATGCAGTATTCCCAGCCAATTGTTTACCCAAAATCCGAACAAGAATCTATCGATTATAAGATTGCTATCCAAAAATTGCTTAAAATAAATGCCATTTCTGAATGTCAACATATAACTGGAGAGTTTGTTTCAAGTGTCTTTTTAGTCCCAAAACCAAACGGAGAAAAAAGATTTATCTTAAATTTGAAAAAGTTAAATACATTCATTGCAACATCTCATTTTAAAATGGAGGACTACAGGACATCTTTAAAATTAATGAGCGAAAACTGTTATATGGCATCAGTAGATTTAAAAGACGCTTATTTTTTAATTAGCATCAATAAATCGCAAAGAAAGTACCTTAGATTCAATTATAACAATAAACTTTATGAATTTAATTGCTTACCTTTTGGCCTTTGCACAGCACCATTCGTTTTCACTAAGATTCTCAAACCTGTCGTACAATACTTGAGAACCCGTCAATTCGTATCAGTTATATATTTGGATGACATACAATGCATCGGACGTACATACATTGAATGTCAGGAAAACGTACACTCCACGTTATCAATTTTGCAATCGTTAGGATTTATAATTAATCACGAAAAAAGCTGCTTAACACCAAACACTGTTTGTCAGTTTCTAGGATACGTCTTCGATTCCAAAAATATGGAACTATCCTTACCAAAAACTAAACGTTCAAAAATATTAGACACATTGAATACCTTCTTAAAATTAAAATCTTGTAAATTACGGGAATTTGCTAGACTTCTTGGTTTATTAATATCAGCCTGCCCAGCTATTGATTACTCTTGGATGTACACTAAAAAGTTAGAACGTCACAAATATTTACGATTGGTTAATGATTTAAACTACGAACAAAGAATTGATATTCCAAATGAACTTAAATATGATTTACAATGGTGGGTAGAACACGTAAAGTACGACGTTTCGAAGTTCCGTTTTAATAACTTTCGTTTAGAAATATTTTCGGATGCGTCTTCTTCCGGCTGGGGCGCGTATTGTAACACAAAAGAGTCTCATGGTTTTTGGAAAGAAGACGAACTAAAACAACACATAAATGAATTGGAAATTAGGGCCGCTTTTTTCGCATTGAAAGTTTTTGCAATCGATTTGATAAACTGTGAGGTTTTACTTAGAATAGATAACGTCACTGCAATTTCGTGCCTAAATAGAATGGGTAGTGTACAATTCCCTCATCTAAATAATATTGCAAGACAGGTTTGGCAATGGTGCGAAAAGCGTGGAATAATTATTTTTGCCTCGTATATCAATACTAAAGAAAATTTGGATGCTGACCGATTATCTCGAAAGAAATTTAGTGATACCGAATGGGAATTAGCCGATTATGCCTTTTTGAGAATAAAAAATAAGTTGGGAAACCCTGAAATCGATTTGTTTGCAAC
The DNA here is from genome assembly GCA_949316365.1 of Hoplodrina blanda. Lineage (NCBI taxonomy): Eukaryota > Metazoa > Arthropoda > Insecta > Lepidoptera > Noctuidae > Hoplodrina > Hoplodrina blanda. The sequence goes on along the minus strand of OX438567.1, from coordinate 13,240,995 downwards.
TCGTCGAAACACAAAATGTCACTACTTCGTCTCTTGGAAAAATGATCCGGATGCATATGCCGTTGACGCTTTTACAATATCTTGGCAAAAAGTATTTTTCTACGCTTTTCCCCCATTTTCGCTAATTTTAAAAACTATTCAAAAAATTATTAATGACAAGGCAGAAGGCATTATTGTTGTGCCCTATTGGCCGACACAACCTTGGTTTCCAATATTTCAAAGTCTAATAGTACCCAATGGTTTTATTGAGTTTGATCCTGATATTGACCTTTTAATCTCTCCTTTCAGAGAACCTCACAACTTACATCGCAGCCTCCGGTTGATTGCCGCAAAGTTATCAGGCAAGCTTTATTAAAACGGTCACTATCCGCCAGGTCTGTCGAAATAATGCTTTCTTCCTTATCAGAAAATACATACAGACAATATGATTGTGCCATAAGAAAGTGGATAGATTATTGTAAGTTACATACCTTCGATCATACAGCAGTATCAGTTCCTATTGTAATCCATTTTTTAACTGAAATATTTGATTCAGGTGCTAAATATGGAACTATTAACAGTTATAAGTCTGCTTTAGCATTATTACTGGGTAATAATACCCTTAATGATGATAGGATTAAAAGATTTATGAAAGGAGTTTTCAGGTTAAGACCAACCAAACCAAAGTACGATTTCACATGGGACCCTAGCACTGTATTAGATTATTTAGCCCAACAATGGCCTAACGAAGATCTTAACCTGGAGACTCTTTCAAAGAAAACTCTGACTCTGTTGGCCCTAGTTACTGCTCATCGTATGCAAACATTTGCCCTAATAAAACTTGAAAACATTAAAATTACAAATAGAGAAATACTTATTAAAATTCCTGACTTGATAAAAACTTCAAACCCTAATGCATTACAACCTCTTTTGAAATTACCATTCTTTGAAGAAAAACCAGAAATTTGTCCAGGAAAATGTTTACAAGAATACTTAAATAAAACTAGCAATTTACGTAAAAACACTTGTAATTCTTTATTTATTAGCTATAAAAAACCGCACAACAAAATTTCTGCTCAAAGAATGAGTCACTGGATTACCGATATTCTTGTTAAAAGCAGGCTTGATACTTCAATGTTTACGGCGCACAGTACGCGTCACGCGTCCACTTCTGCGGCCAACAGGCTCGGAGTCGGCATAGACTTGATAAGAAAGACTGCTGGTTGGTCAAATTCTTCACTCACATTCGCTAGATATTATAATAAGGATGTTGTCAGTGGTGATAATAATCAGTTCGCAAGAACAATATTATCTTCATCATAGTTATTCTGCATGTAACTTCTATTGTCAAATGATCTGTAAATAAAGTGATTAAATAGAACATTTTTTATTTTACTTAACACTTATAGTAACCACTTCACACTTACTTGAAAAATGCATTCCATGTAGATTGCAGTCACATTTTATTTAATAATCTTTCAACATCTACAATATGTAAATATAAATCGCTAAGAATGAAGCTGGAAACATAATTGAGAATCAAACGAACTTACCAAGTGAAGTTCGATACCAATTATGTGACAGCTTCATTCGACGCGATTTATACACACCCGCCCGTTATCAAATTCTACTTTCATAACATGTCATTCACTCTCGTCAAACGTTTTCTCAACGTGAAACGTTCCCCAGCCCTGTAAATAAAATGTGGTAAAATCTAAACACACTTTCACTAAAACACAGCACAGTTGTTACAAAGTACCTAAATAAAAAATGTTTGGTCTCTAAACTTAATGAGCACAAGCGCGCCGGCACGGCACTGAAGTCGAGCCGGGAGTGGGGGTAGTGGGGATATTGACGGAAGTCAAATGAGTGACGAATAAATTTAAAAAATCATTTCTTTAAAATACCGTGTATGAAGGCTGTATCGTGGCAACGCTACTACAATATGTAAATATAAATCGCGTCGAATGAAGCTGTCACATAATTGGTATCGAACTTCACTTGGTAAGTTCGTTTGATTCTCAAAAATAAGTTGCTAAGAAAGAAAGGAAAAAAGAAATAATAAGTAAGCACTAGGATTAACACTAATTACCTGCATGACATTTTGCCAATCAATTAATCAAAATCAGTAACAGATCAATACACATCGTGTGATCTGGTCATGAAGTGTTGACATTTTTTATTCTGTATTGAAACACTTTAGACTTTAGAGTAATGTCAATGTCTCAATTATAATGAACTAGCTACTGCCCGCCACTTTACCCGTGTCTTTTTAACCGATTTCAAAAAGGAGGAGTTTCTCAATTCGGCAGTATGTTTTTTTTTCACCCACGTTTTTTTTTTTTTTTGAGGTGGTAAAAATCATCAAATGAGTCCTTCCGCCCTGGGTGGGGCGGAAGGGACTGTCAGACTTTTACTGACTAAAAAACCACCCTGTTCCTTCTGTTGCCCTTTACGTTCCGGGGCCACAGTATCCTGTTAAGACGTCCCGCAACCTTCACCTACGTTAAATTACATCTTTGGTTACTTACTCAATGAATGATCAGTCATTTATTTTGTAAAACATAGGTACAAGGTTACAGACAGTATTTTGGCAAAATATGTTCGCTATGCTTTGCCAAATGGCGTAAAAAATCAACATAAAAAGTAAATTATAATTAAGGTCGCATGTCTATAGATTACACTTTATTGAATTTAAAATATATCAGTTAGGTATTGCTCCACTTCCGTGGATTGTAGCGTGTTATATAGCATATACCAGGGGTGGCCAACATTAAAAGTCCCAAGATCGATTGTTTTCTTACGAGTCTGTGCGGTCCACCGGTACCAATTACAGAATCAATACTTCTTCATAAGCTTGGCATTAAATCGTATTACACATAATAAACATTATAAATACTATACTTATAGGCAACAGTTTACCTACGAGTAGTATTTTTTATTTTATTAAGAAGATAAATATGTACAACTAAATTGTAGATTATTTTTAGTAACTACTTATTTTAGTGTGTGCATTGCATCTGGGATCGACTAGACTAATAGCCGCGATCGAATGGTAAACCACCCCTGATCTATACCACGGTCCTTAGACAAAGTAACATCGCTTTGTAGCGAAACGATATCTAAATTCGTCATCGTCTCAGACTTGCTTGTCAGTTGTCATGTCTTGCTTCATGTCCACGTGACTTAACGCGGTTTATGTCAATCCCATACATTTTAGTCTTTTCTAACTTCGTTATCGTTTTGAAATTGTAACTTTGTCTAAGCCCCCACTAATCCTCATGAATTTGGCTATTATATATAAAAAGATTTTTTCCAATTCGGCTGGTGGTTCCAAACATTAGCACGTTCTAACAAACAAACAAACAAAAAACTCTTCATCTTTTATATTAGTATAGATCTATGGACAAAATGTAATGTCTAGACGTTTGGCATTACTAATACATCAATCAGAAGCTTTTAGTTAAATGTTAAGGTGTGTACGTTTTGAAACGATTATAAACACTTTGATTACGACTAATAAAAGTAAAAAGTTGTTTAAATACACGTTTTACGATTTGTTTTACGAGTAGTTATAAAAGTCTTTTTATTAATGGTTAAGTATATATAAAGTGTCTTGACCTGAATAACAAACTATTATTATTAGTACTTAAATATTAGATTTATGTGTATGTTTTCAATACAATATTAAGTAATGTATTCATAATAATTTATTTATTGAATATTAAGTATTTTAGGTTGTTGAAAATTAAATTTAAATTATATATACAAAAAAATATACAAAATGACTTTGACTATCAATTTAATGATGGATGTATGTAAATAAAACTATGATTCACTAAGGTTATATTTCACACAGTTACGTAAAAAAAATGGTACGTCTTGCTAAGTAAAACTTGTAGGTACGGACCTCATCTACCTTTTCCTAAGATCTTGCATGCTTTAATTTGTGTGTACATGCGAGTTAAGATAAACTAGCATCCCGTCCCGGCTTCACACGGGTGCAATGTAGATACATAAACCTCCCTCTTGAAACACTCGTATCTATTGATGAAAACCGCATTAAAATTCGTTGCGTAGTTTGGAAGATCTAAGCGTACAGACTGCGGAAAGCTTTGTTTTATGCTATGTTATGATGTACCTATATAAATTTAGTTTTATCTGTATCTTTGGTCATTAATGTAATTATTATAAAAATAATAAACAGTAGCATATAACCAAAATAGCACACAAAATGGCTGTTACAACGTGAATATTCGAAGCTAGTTCGTGAATCCGAATAATGTTACATGTTACACAACGTTACAGGGGCGTCATTAATCGTCATTATTTACATAAGCCGCTCACACAATAGTATGGGAACGCGAAACGAGAAAAACGTAGGATTTACTATAAAATTTTAATTGGTTGTTGCGCTCATACAAAGTCACCGAGCGCGGATTTCATAAATATATGAATACCGGCCGCTGCAATTACTAGGGAAGAATTTGTTACTAAATATGTTAAATGATGCGGTTACTAAATTATTTAGTAATTATAATTCTGTGTAATTATGTTGTAGAGACATTAATTTTAATAATTATTGGTTTGATGATGGAAGTTAAAGAGAAAGGGCTCTTGTACTATACTACGTTTGCGAAATAATTATAATATTTTTGGTTGAACAAAATGGTCATTTTAATGATACCATTGTGAAAATAAATTGACTTTTGGCAATATTTATAGGCATGTGTCAAGAATATAAATAATGCAACAATACTAAGATAAACATCTTTTTTAATTAACTAGTGTGTTGTCCAAATTGAATAACTTTTAAAAATGATTATTAGATATTTATTGCATAGTCAATTTAAAAAAATATATGAATAAAGATAAAAATACATACTAACAGGATTTCATTTTACTTGCATACTATAATAATTATTATCATCCGTGATAAAATAATTACCTATTAACACACACACATAAAAAGACGCAGCTTAAATACAACTTAATCAGCACTTATAATAATTACATCTTGCAATTAAAATTTCCTATAGATTACAGGACAATTTGACCCTTAATTATACCATCTTAGTAGTATATAAGGTCACAGTAATTTAAGTACATTTACCAATATGGCGCAACTCTTAATTAAATGTTAAAAGTTAATAAAGTAATTAAAACTTACCAGTCTAATTGGATATTTGCACAGTTGATCTGGAAAAGGTTCCTGAAAAAAAAAGAAACATCCATTAATTTTTGATTTGACAAGAGTTCTTATAAGTACTAGACTTTCAAAAAATAGTGCTGATAATTTAGATGTATATTTTTGACAAGATTTGGATATTGATTGTAGCTGAAATGAGATTGCGACTAATTTTGAACGCCATTCTTTAAATAAAAACATCAGCGAATCTCAATTTAAAAAAAAAATTATTGTCATTTTAGGCAGATTAGAATGCGATCGTTCCTTAAAAATAGTAGAATTGCCCCACTGATCTCCCTGTTTGACGACTGAGTGAATAATCTCTTCGGCAATAAATTGAAGACCCCAATACTCAGAAGTTGAAGTTCACCGTGTCATATTTAACCCTTTTTATTTCTTTTGACATCTTTCAAATCAAATGTCAATGGATGTCAAAAGTAGACATTCCAAAAGAATCATCTTCGTGACTATAATCATTACAACATTTTTTTGAAACTTTAAAAGTCAAAATTTAAGTTACATAATGTAGTGATCACTTTGTATGTTAGAATATAGGATTAATAGAAAAGTTGTTTTTCACTGGCTCACTACTACCACCAGCTCCGAGCGCGGGAAATCTTCACAATGACACCTGTCAACGTCAGATTGACCATAGACAGATTCACGCTACCGCCTCTACTGGTGTACATGAGACAATGTAGTATACACATCAAAAGTGTCTAGGGATCAACATCCCTAACATTGATTAGGGATGTTGATCCCTAGACACTTTTGATGTGTGTATATCTATTGTATAGACACAAACACTACACATAACATAACGCCTGTAATCCCCGAAATGTTATTCAGAGGTGTACCTATTAGTACACCCACATTTCGCCAGTTACGTTTTAGGTCCCATGTAATAGGGGGCGAGCTTATTGCCAACAACCGGCCATAAATCCAGACTCCGAGGCTGCTACTGAGAAATTCCTGATGGAAATTCCCAATAACACCTGGCCCGACCTGGGACTCCAAGACCTTATGCTTAAAAGTCGCGCTTTGCGACCACTACACCAACGAGGCAGTTAATTTAAATTACATACCTCCCTTTTGTAAGTTATCTAAATAATGGGAGACAGTCATCTATCGACATTTAGTTAAGGATCACCACACAATTGATGACGAATCGCAGCGATTTTACCGCGTCGAATTGCCTATTGATAAGGACGAGTCTAATTTATACTTCCATACATAAAAGAAGGCTGTTTTTTGTAGCATGTTTTGCGCGGGATCATTGAAAGTCGCAAAGAGATATCAAGTAGACATGCACCGTGTTTAGAAGTGCTTTATTTTCGATTTTTATAGGGAACTTTGGATTTTGTTTTTCATAATCTGGCTTTTTTTTCCTTTTTTTATTGTTTGGTAAAAGTAGTTGAGTACAATGACCCCTTTTTATGTTTTTGGTAAATTAACAATCACACTATAAGGTAGTCGAAAGATGGAGGTGAAAACGATGCAAATTAGTATGTAATATAATGCAACATAAAATATTTGACTAAAAGCATAAACAATAGCATTTCTTTTTTGAGTTTTAGTTACCAGCTATAAAATAAAATAATAAATAAAGCTACAAAATCTGAAAGAGGCGGAATTTAAAACGCAATTTCTTTTTTATTATTATTTTATTTATTTAACACACATACAGTATTATTAGTATAGTGCAATTTCTGCTAATTAACGGCCAAAACGAACCAACACACGAAATAATTAATAATTTCTCCCCATTTTTTAAGTCATTGCAATGATTTTTGGCTATTTAACGCTCATTAATTTTACTATTCTAAGCATAACTTTTATATATATTATTATATAAATTGAACCATTATTACTGGATAGCATAATGCAACACTTTTGGCATATTAATTGATTAATTTGACGTAATTAATTGTGAAATTGTGAAATAATGTACAATTTATAAAAAGAAAGGAGAAAGCTTATAGGGCATCAAAAATTCATCCGCATTGCAATGGGGCAAGTGCCCAAAAAGCTGGCTGTAATGCCACGTTGTATGGCAATTCTTTCTGTGGCTCTAGAAAAGGCCAGCTCTCTGGTCATGTGAAAAGTCGACCCAAAAGAGTCTGACATTTGATTTTTCGCAGGCATAAACTAGTTATTTATAAATTTTGTGTTTAGGTTAATTATTATAAAGTAATTTATAAGTTTTGATTGAAATAAAAACAAATTAAGCTTAATTTATGTCAAAATACAATATACTAACTCTTTCCGCGATTTCGTTCGCATGATTTTTCTTACGGATCTCTAATTATTTTATAATAAAATATAGCCTATTGCATTCAATGATAACGTAGCTTCCAATTTGAGAAAGAATTTTCAAAATCGGTTCAGTAGATTCAGAGATTACCCCCGTAAAACTCACAAACTTTACCTATTTATAATATTAGTATGGATAATCGCTTCGTTTAATCGTGTCGTGTGTGCCAGGCCTAAGATACCGACACGCTCGGGCGCAATAGAAACCAAGATGCGTCTAGTTACATGTGAGATGAAGTAATTTGATCTCGTGCGCAGTGACAGCCTACGATGCTAAGTGAACACATTATCGAATGCATATTTGTTGAGATAATAATGAAGATGATTATGTTATTAGTGGAGTATTGTTGTATGGTGGTTTTAACTGCCCCGTTGTACTCGTGACTGCTGAACGTAGGTTTCTGGGTTCGATTCCCAGGTCGAGAAAAAAGTGTTATTGGGCTTTCCATTAGGGATTTCTCAGTGACAACCCAAAGTTTGAAAGTTAAACTACTGAACCGATTTTGGTGAAATTTGGTACGAGGTTAGTTTGAACTCCTATGAAGGGCATAGGCCACTTTTTATTCCGCGACTTTCGTTTGAGTTCGCGATAACCAACATTTACGCGAAAGCTAGTAATACAATACTTAAAGCTTTTTTTGTTTTGTTTGTTTAACCGTGCTAATCTCTGAAACTACCAGTCGAAGTCGCGGACAAAAGCTAGTAACACCATAAAACAAACAACAATTGTCAGTACAACCATAACAATGTCCCATAGGAGTCACAAAGGCAAATAAATATAAGTTTATGTGCGCTCTCGCAAACCGCATCCATTTGAGTAAACAGCTATTGTTTGAGGGGACATAATTTAGAGAATGCATCGCGAGTTTGTGACCTGAATATTGGGAAATGGAATACGTACATACATACATATATACATAAACTCACGCCTTTTTCCCATGGGGGTAGGCAGAAACCACAGAACGCCACCTGCTACGATCCTTTCGCCTCATCTACGTTCATACATCTCGTCATACAAGCACGCCGGTTACGAGTACTGCGCATCTGACTTTTCTGAAGAACCTCACCAATAAGGTCAGTGCGGTGAAATGGAATACGTATTTCATATTAAACTAGCTTCTATGTATATAAATTTATTTATTATAGATAGATTAGAGAGATAGATAGATAAATAGATTGTACTGAACTACGAGTATATTGTATTGAATCCCATACCTGCCATTTAACTCTGAATATACATTAGTAAATCGTTATATTATAATAACATAATCTGAAGGATTTCCATCAAGTTGCAACAGAGTAGTCAATGTTTTTCTCTTTATCTTATAATCTACACGGTAATAAATATTATCTTCCACAGAAGGTATTGTCCATTGAAATGTATGCTCGTATCTTTAGGCTGAGTCTCTGCACGCAATCCTGACTTGTCACCGTTTTTGTTCAGAACTAGGTACTGTGAAGCTTGCATACCACGACAGCTTTGGTGAAACGTTTTTAATGCAGACATAACATCACCACGCCTGTAATCCCCAAAGGGTTAGGCAGGGGTGTACCCATTAGTACACCCACATTTCGCCAGTTATTTTTAAGTCCCATATAATAGGGGGCGAGCCTATTGCCATCAACCGGGCACAAATCCAGACTCCGAGGTTGCTATTTATTTATTTAATTAAGGAACACAAAACAGAATACAGACCACACGTTACATGAGAAATTCCTGATGGAAAAAACCATTAATACTTTGCCTGACCTGGGAATCGAACCCAAGACCTCATGCTCAGCAGTCGCATTTTGCGACCACTAGACCATCCAGGTAGTTCCAGAATCATGTACTAAATCCATTTACAAGCTCTGCTTAGCTTGGGATCAGATGGCCGTGTGTGAGTTGTCCCAAGATATTTATTATTTATTATTATTGTAAAAGTTTCGTTACTATGTCCCTTCCACCCGATATAATCCAACGAAATTAAAAACAAAATTTAATTAAAAAACAAACTAAAACCTGAAATTAAAACCATTACTACTGAAAATAACACAAAATTGCAACAATAAACCGTCACAATTCGTTCATAATGAATTATTGCGAGTGTAATCCGTACTTTCATCTGTGCAGGCGCATACCAACTCGGGTGCGCATGCGATGCTTTCCCCGCATTACAGTTTGATAGCTAGCTATTAAATAAGTATTGTGCAAGTTTATGCACGAAAATATTCATGTGATCACTGAAGGATGGGTCGTGCGGTCGTTGTGTGGAGTTATGATCCATGACGTTTATGTAAGGAGCTCACACTCTGTTGTTTATGGCTTTAGAATGACGTTAGCACGTACTAGAGACTCACAAAAGAAGATTGGATTAGAATCATCGAGAATATTTTATCATTGTGTGAAATTAAGTCGCTTTTCGCCGTCTGTTCGCTTAAATCTTTTAAACTTTGCAACGGATTTTAATGCGGTTTTCATCAATAGATAAGGAAGGAAGGAAGGAAGGTTAATGTGTGGTTACATTTCATCCGTGTGAAGCCAGGGCGGGTCGCTTGTTTAAAATAAAAGTTACTGTCTTCTAGTTTTGGTTATAATGTTACAATAAAGTAAATACCAATTTTGAAAGCCAGAAATACCTACACAAGATCCTTCTAATGGTCAAATTAATAAATATCTTGGGACAACTCACACACGGCCATCTGATCCCAAGCTAAGCAGAGCTTGTTTTATGGTAACCAGACAACTGATATACTTATATAATTAACCAGACATACTTATATAATGAATGAATTAATTCCAGAAAACTAATTAATGTTTTGGTTCTTAAATGTTAATTAGTGTAAAGAAAACTATGTCGCAAAACCTACCATATTTCACAATAACGCAATACAGTGTCTTAGGCAATGCAATCTTCATAACAACATGCTTTTAGGTACCTCTTAAGTTCCTCAACTCAAGATATAAACAAACTAACATAACTTTAGTACTTAAAGTATTTGCTAACTGGGCTCGTTTACCTAGAACATTATTTTAATCTATAGTAATATTATTGTATTATGAAGTGTTTGCATTGTGCGTTATATATTTTATTATAAAAAAATACGGAACTGTAAGAAAATTCATATAGGTGAAGTCATAGGTAAAAGTTAGTGCCTGCCTAAATAACTTCACAGAAAGATTCTGCAGAATGTTGTTAGTGTTTAAATAGTATTTAGTACACTTACAATAAGAAAACTGCAGACTCAGAGTGGGATTACGGATTACGGATTCGATAACAGAACAGGCAAGTACCAATGAGACTTTATCAATTCATATGTAAGTACTTTGTATTTTTTTTGTGTCGGTGAAGGAAAACTTCGTAAGTTAACCTAAAATCGTCAATCCGCCTCGAGCAAGCGTGGTGATCAATGCTCGTGCCTTCTCTGTATGAAAAGAGGCCTTTGCCCTACAATGGGACAATAGCGGGCTTGTATTATTATTGTTTTGTAACCCATTTGCCTTGACATCGGTGAAGGAAAACATCGTGAGGAAACCTGGACTTGTAATATTATTATAAGTCTGAAATCGCTAATCCGCCTTGAGCAAGCATGGTGATCAATGCTCGTACCTTCTCTGTATGAAAAGAAGCCTTTGCCCTACAATGAGACAATAACGGGCTTGTATTATTATTGTTTTTTAACCCATTGACTGCGGGCGAACATTCGCTACGCCAAGTCCGTAGTGCGGCTGGCTACACAGTTCGCATGTTCGCCATAGAAAAACACATACTTTGTGTGTGCACCACTTGCGTTTTTTTGTAGAAACACAACGTGTGTGTTTTCTCGCAGTCAATGGATATCAAATCTCCAGGTTACTACTATATTCGTACCTGGGAACTCAACCCAGGGCTTAGCAATTGAACAGCTAGGCAGAGAAGGCTGTCATTACCTTAAATACCAACAGTTTAACCAGCATGTTGATCCACCAACACCTGTGTAATAGTCGTTGGGCAATGTTGATGGTAATGGGACGTAATAAACCATGGGCATTTTGTTGACAACGCATGCGCTATTAAAATGATGAGCTTAGAAGATGTAACAAGCTGTTAACTCTGGGTTTTGGTATGTGGTTGGGTAATTGTTTGTTGCAAGTCATTATGTAAACTGAGCTTCCATATGCTTTTATTTGGTACTAGCATTCCCCCTGCATCTTTGTTCGCTTGATTTTTTTACGGATGCCAATTTTTTTATAATAATATATAGCCTATAGCACTCAGTGATAACGTAGCTTTCAATTTGCGAAGGTATTTTCAAAATTGGTTTAGTAGATCCAGAGATGAGACCCCCTACAACCTTACAAACTCATAAACTTTACCTCTTTATTTTATTAGTATAGACCACTGAACCACCATTTTGCTTTCCGACTTTTCCGATGAATTTTCCAAAATAAATCATATAAACCTTGTCCGGGAATTACAAACACAACAAAAAAAGAATTAGCCAAATCGGTCCAGCTTTTTCTTGAGTTGTGTGCTTAGCAAGACATTTAGCATTTCTTTTTTATTTTATAACATAACAGCACGTCTGTAATCCCTGTTGGGTTAAGCAGAGGTGTACACCCGCATTTCGACAGTTATGTTTTATGTCCCATGTAGTAGGAGGCGAGCCTATTGCCATCAACAGGGCACAAATCCAGACTCCGACGCTGCTACTAAGAAATTCCTGATGGAAAAACCCAATAACACCTTGCCCGACCTGGCAAACACACAAAAGTTTCTACCAAATCGGTCTCCTTTCCACGTGTTATTGACTGCGTTCTGACCATGACTTTTACTGATCGGCGCCCGCGCAGCCGAGCGTGATCGCGTTATGTAGTGTAAGTACCGTGTGCTATAATAATGTGCTATGGGTATTAATAAGTGTAGTTGTGAGCAGTCAGAGTGTCGATGATTTAGATTAGATTATTGATAAGTAAGATTTTGAAGTATTTGTTTGTTTTGGTTTGTTTAGGGATAGCCTAACAAATTCAATAAGGGTTAAATTAGGGATAGTTCCAATTTCAATACGATTTTGAAAATTGTATGACGTTGATCGTCGCTGAGATGATTAATTGATTGATTGATTCCGTCTGTATTGCTAAGCAGGCGGAGCTGTGTAGTACATTCGCATTTTTGGCAATAGACCAGGTTCAAAGTCTCGTAATTATAAACGTCCAAGTCTGGTCGTAATCACATCTCGTCGACTAAACGTATATTAGTCGACGAGTTGGGATTACGACTAGATTTCTAAAATTTGTAAAATGTAGGTAAAGTTACAGAATTAGAATGCGTATTTAAAAATACGAGAGTTCCCTCTTAGATTTGAATTTGTACTCCATATTCTTTATTAAGCACATTTTTCTAAAAAGAAAAAAATACAAATAATATTATTAAAAAAAAAATATTATTATAAATGGTTAAGGGCGAATTTCACTTAACTTTCACACCTAGTATAAAAGACAACCTGTGAAAACACCACCCAACCATCCATAAAAAAAATGAATTTTGTAAGGTGTTTTCATTTTTCAGACGTCAACCTTATACCAAAAAAAATGACTTTCACTAAGTATAAAAGTTTCTTCACAGTAATCCTTACAGTAATGTTAGTTCTTATAGAATACGTAATCTAATATTAATCAATGCCATTCAATAAACAACTCTAGCTATCCTATTACCAACAAACATTATTATCTAAGCTTCGCTAGTAAAATCTTCTAAAATACATATATATAAAGTTCATCTTGTAATGTTTCCGCAAATGACACGCCGCTCTCGATCTGCGTCCGTTACGTAAGTTGTACGTTCTAGAGCAACCTTGTGAACTGGAGAGGTAGTGGAGGGCCTATCACCCATGCGCATGCGCGGTGAACAGACATTATGGTGAAGGTACACTGAGGGAAATACTACACTACTACTGTACTACTATACTACTGTTGGTTTATCTTTTTCCAATGCGACTGGTCGTTTCAGAGATTAGTGTGTTTAAGTGAATAAACTAAAAACTCTTCAGCTTTATTATCTTAATATATCTTATTTTAATATAGGTATATAAATTACGCGTCAAGTTGTTTGTCCGGGATGGACTCCTAAACTACTTAACTGATTTTAATCAAATTTGCACACCGAGTGCAGTTTGATCCAACTTGAAAGATAGGATAGTTTTTATCTCAATTATTGGTCTTAATATTTTTTACAAACCTGAGCCACAGCAACGCGTGGACCGGTCAGCTAGTATTAGTATATATTTAATTACAGTACCTGGCGATAAATATTGCACATCGAACTTTATCGTATTTCGTATTTTTTATACAAAGAATAAAAAGAATTATCTAAGAAGCAAATCATAATTGTTTTAACAGCTCCTAATAGATACCGGACTGTTTGTATTTCGTGCGACAGAGATAACGCTCTACGAAGCCGAAATTAGCCGATTGTCTCTTTACAAAGGTCGATGTGCAATATTTATCGCCGGGTACTGTAAGTTTGTTATAAAAGAAGTTTGTTATTAGCGCATCTCGGACACTTAAAAATTGCCACCTAAATTGCTGACTACCTAATCTTATAACGGCATGAGTTATTATCGACCTCAGTCTATTAATGTCCTACTGCAGGGCAAAGGCCTCTTTCCATACAGAGTAGGCGCGAGCATGTTTTAGGTACAGGTTTCCTCACTATATTTTCCTTCACCGATGTCCTAGATAAACTTAGAAAATACAAATGGAATTGAAAAAGTCAATTGGTACTTGCTCGATATCGAATCTACAACCACACACATGAGAATAACTTAGCCACTGGGCCATTCCCACCGAAATACATAAGATAATTTATGCATACAATAAGTGGATTTATTTACAACACAGCGAAGAAGTGAGTCGTTGCGGCCACGCGGTGCACATTCTAGTAACCTTGTGATCCGTGACGGTGGTACAGATCTGCTGTACATATGTACCTGTTTCCCTGACCTTACTTAACATGAAAGCTATAGTTCGTACGATTGTTTATTTTTTTGGTGTATTTTGACGATTCTACGTAATAAGGGGTGATACAGATAGGTATAATAGGTTGGGGAAAAAGTCTTTTCGCATTATAGTATGTATGAACTTGTAATAAAATTTCTTTGGCTATACTATTTGTATCTAGCTGGTTTTGGTATCATTGAAAGTTTAAATTTTAAAGAACATAATTCCAAATTCAAATTAGGAAAAAGTGTGATTTTCATTTGTTTTTCGTACTGTCAAGATGAGTGAATCTAATGAAGAAATTCGATACATTTTACAAAAAAGGTATAATACTAGAGGGCATACAAACTGTCATAGAACACACACGCAGACAGAATAGACATACCGACACAGGACAGACACACATACAGAGAATAACCTACCACTACGGGACTGTCTAATGTACCTACAGTCAACTAAAGAGACAGGTATGGGTCGTCAGATATAGTTGAAGTTATCTTAGAAACTCATAAATGTTTTCAAATGTGATTGCAAAAAAAGTAATGTATAATTTAAAAGAAGATATTAAACAGTTCATTAATTAAATTAAGTTTCAATGGAAGACATCCATCGGTTTCTAAGAAAACTTTAACTATATCTGACGACCCTGGATACCTATGTCTTTCGTTGTTTGTACTTGAGTATTTGTTATTAAGCAAGCTACTAAATTAAATTATTAAATTAATTAATTATTACAAGCTTTTATTTATCTTGCACTGTTCGTATGTAAGTATTATGTATGTAAGTTGTCCTTTCAAAATTTGCAAACCATTTTTCACCCATTTGTTGATATCCGATTGAGCTGAAATTTTGCATACACCTTTAGTTCTGATGACAATACAATGTCCAATACTCAAAATTGTAATAATTTTAAATTAAAGCTTGTTTTTCGAATTAGTTCTTGATTTAACCTAAGATTTGAGATGTTTTATTGCCGTTTATAAGTGAAACTGTAGTTCCCGACTTCGTCCGCGATTGTCTCGGTTACCGCAGACGTAGAAAAAGTACCTAACAGTTTAAAAAATAGTCTATGTCATTACCAAAATCTCCAGCTACCTCTTTATAATATGTCATTACGATCAGTTCAGTGGTTTTGATGTGATGACGTAATATACAGACAGACAGTTACTTTCGAATTTATCATATTAATTAATTGCAATTGTGGATTATTTTCGACATTATTCAACAATTATTATGGAAATAATAAAAAAAATAAAGAAATGACTAAGTAATGTAGTGTTTGGATGGGTCCCTCTTCCATTATTATATTGCTAACTTTTGCCCGCGATTTCGTACGTGTAAATATCGGTTATGTTATCGCGGATGGAGATGAAGTCGCGGATTAAAAAGTAGCCTATGTTTTTACTTGGGATTCAAGCGTAATTTGTACAAAATTTCATCTAAATCGGTTCAGTAATTTAGCCGTGACATCGTAACAAACAAACAAATATACAACTAAACTCACTTTCGCATTTTTAATACCTATCCGTACTAATACTATAATCCATACTTTTCAATATTATAAATGCGAAAATAACTCTTATCTGTTTGTCTGTCTATTACGCTTTCACGACTAAACCACTGAACTGATTTTGATGAAATTTGGTATGGGATAACATTGAACCCCAGGAAAGGACATAGGCTACTTTTTATGCTGTAAATTCGTCTGCGTCCGCGATAACCGACGTTTACGCGGCCGAAGTCGCGGGGAAAAGCTAGTTATATTATATTATGTTTTTATTCAATTAAAAGCCCAAAACTCATACTCGTACCCCGCCATCTTGGTTCACACATACCTCCATCAACATTAATTCGGCATTCTTTCTAAAAACTCTCATGTAGCAAGCACCATGCAATTACAGGCATATTACAAAATACCTGACTTAGCTATAATGGTGCTGACAAAGCTAGTTTATAAAAAGAAACAGATTCACAAGACTATGTTGCGAATTGTCAAAGGTCAAGGAAGATTACGATATACAAGTTAAGCCTAAATGAACTTTAAGATTAAGGAGCAAGGTTGGCTTTTGTGTGAGGTGAGTGTTGGTTTTTTTTGTAGGTAATTAGAGTAATTGCTAGGTATATCGATTGCATTGTCGTTATGTTGATGAATAGATGTAAGCAAGTGATGATGAGTAGGTGGAGTAAATTAGATTGTGTACTCTTTTATTATTATGTATATAAATCTCATTACGCAGGTACTCAAGGTACATTCAAGATGATTTTTATTTGCTAAAGATTTATTATTTATCTTCGACTGCCTCGATGATATAAAGGTCGCAGGGCGCGACTGCTGAGCATGAGGTCTTGGCCTCTTGGGTTCGATTCCCAGGTCGGGCAAAAAGTTGATAATGGATTGGAAATGTAATTTGCATGTGTGTATTGTAGGTATATTCAACACAATGTATTTTGTTTATGAATAAATGAAATGAAAATGAAATGAAAATATTGGGTTTTTCTGTCAGGAATTTCTCAGTAGCAGCCTCGGAGTCTGGATTTGTGCCCGGTGGTTGGCAATAGGCTCGCCCCCTATTACATGGGACTTAAACATAACTGGCAAAATATGGGTGTACTAATGGGGACACCTCTGCCTAACCCTTCGGGGATTACAGGCGTGTATTGTAAATTATTATTTATTGATCCATTCGCGAATAGAATTATAAGTATATGCAAGGTGCAGCCAGTAAGTTGTCATAAAGACATAAACAATCAAATACAATTACGACGTCAATCTTACCTACTCTAAAAATACGAAAGTTTCTATAGATGTTTGTTAATCAATCACTCCGGAACGACTGAACGGATCTGGATGAAATTTGGCACAGAGATTATAGTCTGGAATAGCACATAGGTTAATTTTTTTTCCCAAAAAAATTACGGTTCACAAGGAATTATTTATCAACATTGACGCGGACAATGTTGCAGGCAGAGGTTATTAAATACTTGTTTTTTTTTAGTTGTTTATCAAAAATATTTAAATATCGGAATATATATAAATGAGAGACATTTTTGATATATTGAGACAGTTTAAATTGCGGTCGTTCCTTAAAAGTTAGTAGAATTGGATCTGCTTGTACCCTTTTACGTAAACTTTCATAAGATTAAAACTGACTGATTAAAATCGTATAGAAGTGAAGTAGTGCATAGTGTGGAGTTGTTTGGAGTTCGCAAGAGGTCTCGTAGCTGCTGAAGGTACCGCTTAAATATTGAATTCGCATGCGCAAACCAGCTGGCCATCTAACATTTAATAAAAAGCGGTCAGCACTGACCCTTATTCGATAGAAATACTAATATGTAGGCGACATTCTATTTATTTGACTGTATGAATAAATGTCGTTTCGTTAAATGCATGCAAAAACCATTCACTTACAATGATTAATGATTGCCAATTGGCATAATAAAGTAAAACACCTTTCATTGACGATAATAGAAAGTTACATTCATTTGAGTTTGAATAAAATAACATTAATAATGCTAGCCTATTATTTTTCCATTGCAAGGCAAAAGTCTCTTCTCATACAGAGAAGGCACGAGCATTGATCATCGCGCTTGCCCGCCAGTTATGTTTAAGTCCCATGTAATAGAAGGCGAGCCTATTGTAATTAACCGGGCATAAATCCAGACTCCGAGGCTGCTACTGAGAAATTCCAGATGGAAAACCCAATAACACTTTGCCCCACCTGGGAATCGAACCCAAGACCTCATGCTCAGCAGTTGTGCTTTACGACCACTAAACCAACGAAGCATTGTATTCCTGATATTATTAGATACTGCCTCGTTGGCCTAGTAGTCGCAAATAGGGCAAAGTGTTATTGGGTTTTTTCATCAGGAATTTCTCAATAGCAGCTTCGGAGTCTGGATTTGTGCCTGGTTGATGGCATTAGACTCGCCCCCCTTTTACTTAAACATAACTGGCGAAATGTGAGTGTACTAATGGGTACACCTCTGCCTAACTCAACGAGGTTTACAGGCGTGATGTTACGTTATTAGCTAATAACTAAGGTAAACGCAGGTAATAACGACCCCCCTAAGGCAATTTTAAAATCAACCATATTTTTTTAGTATACTGGTTCCTCTAAAGATTGATAGTTTAATTTTATATGCTAGTGTTATGTATAAAAAATGTATTTACTGAATCAAATACATTTTAATAAAGGATTATCCTGTAAAAAATAATTTACAAAGTGACTTAGTCGATTGTTGCTATTACCGACCCATAAAAACGGCTGTGAAGCTATTAACGATTTTTATGCAGCTATTCCCGATCGTGTATGAGAGAAGGCCTTTTTCCAGCAATGGAATGTATAAGCTAGTGATGATCTCTGTACCCTACCTCGACCCTACCTCTGCCCTACCTCTGCCCTACCTCTGCCCTACCTCTGCCCTACCTCTGCCCTACCTCTGCTGTACCTCTGCTGTACCTCTGCCCTACCTCTACCCTACCTCTGCCCTACCTCTGCCCTACCTCTGCCCTAACTCTGCCCTACCTCTGCCCTACCTCTTCCCTACCTCTGCCCTACCTCTGCCCTACCTCTGCCCTACCTCTGCCCTACCTTTGCGCTACCTCTGCCCTGCCTCTGCCCTACCTCTGCCCTACCTCTTCCCTACCTCTGCCCTACCTCTCCCCTACCTCTGCCCTACCTCTGCCCTACCTCTGCCCTACCTCTGCCCTAACTCTGCCCTACCTCTGCCCTACCTCTGCCCTACCTCTGCCCTACCTCTGCCCTACCTCTGCCCTACCTCTGCCCTACCTCTGCCCTACCTCTGCCCTACCTCTGCCCTACCTCTGCCCTACCTCTGCCCTACCTCTACCCTACCCTACCCCTACCCTTGAGACCGACTTCCCGACTTCATATTAAAAGGGCTGTTTTTAGGGACTTCGTTCGCGTGGTATCCTGCCCCTACCCTACCCCAACCCTACCCCTACCCCATATTTTCTCACCGTTTAAACCTTCCCTAGACCTCCACGAACATTTCAAAACCAAAATCAGCTAAATCATAAAAGTAAGGTGAGAAACTAAATAATCTATATACGATCAGTAATAGCTTCTTATAGTTGCTATTGCCGACCCTCATGGGTCGGTAATAAAGTATGTAAATATAAACATAAATTGTATTACCGACTCATAAAAAAATGGTTATTTTAATTTAATTGACCTTCGGACTATAAAATAGATTATAATTGATTAATGTCACAAAAATATGAACAAATGCACACTGTTTTAAACACAAAAACAATGATTTATTACTGATGCTATTCAATATCGATCCTCGAAAAATATCATAACTTTGGTTAAATTGTCAACGCTAAAAGGTAAAAACTAGACAATAAAGTTAAGTCGCTAATAGATTTTTATAAAGACTGATAGCTTAGATTTAAACTGGTCCATAAAAATACTTGGGTTAGTGTGATATAATAACATAAAAGAAAAATAAAACGAAAAGTTACTTTGCTGCCATTGCCGACTTATGGGTCGTTGATAGCTGCCACGACTAAAACTGATGAAGCTAACACCGTCCCATTTTAATTTAAAGTTTTATCGTTTCAAATTACTTTTTAATAATAAAATGTCGTAAGTAATCAAGAGTTGACACTTAAATGAATACATTTAGTAATATAAGATAAAGTATAGACGTCATTAGTTTGTATAAATGTCTTAAATAGAAAAGTCACGTACTTACTTGAAGGAACAAGGGAACAGTACTACACGCCCTGCGTCCACGCTGCCCCGCAGTAATTAACGTATTTTATCTGTTTTTTGCACAGCTACTCACAATAACGTAAAAGTATACGATACTCAAGGAATAAACGCGTGAGTAACTTTGCCTACTATAGCTAAAATAGCTCTGGAAACGTAAAGATTTCGAATTACTTTTATAGGTCGGTAATACCTGCAGATTTTCGATGGGTCGTTGATAGCTGCGTTTACCTTAATTTATTTATTTATTTATGCAAGGCACACCAACGACATATTTACAAATACGACAGCAAGTAATCACAAATTTCCAAAACTGTGTAAATACATCACTTAAAGGCATGCACAACATTCTTATTGTAAGGTCAATAATTCCTTAAAAATAAAACATTAGAGACAATATAAATTTAAATTAAATAGATTTACATCAGATATAAATAAGTTAAAATTACAAAGGATTAACAATAACAATACAAAAAAAAATTCAATTCAATTCTGACTAAAAGTCAGAAGCTGGCCTAAGAATTTAACTTTTTAAGTTGAAGTAATACGTCGGTATAATTACGAGAGAGGCAAGAATTCACTTCATCACAGAATGCTTTCACATTCACTTGGACGTCTCGCTATTTATTTGAATAATACCCAAGATGCACATTACATAATGTGTGCTATTACAGCTTATATTATCAGTTGAATGCATTACATATTAAATTATTTGGGTAATTCCGTGTGAAATTATATGTTTTTGATTGTATTTACAATTGTTGAAAGTAAGATGTTTATGTAAAATTGTGTTGATTTTGCATTTTTAAAGTGCATTTGCAGCTATATATTTGAGGTCTAATTAAAAAATTAATCCATTTAAGTATTTCGTTTAAACTTTCAGATTTATATAGTCAATGATAAACACTTTTTTTTTGCTATTGCATTCGTACGATACCAATATTGAAAAAAAAATGAGTTAGAATGTATGTTAATAGTATCATCATGTTAATGTCCTTATTTTGAAATATATAACCGGGCACAAATCTAGACTCCGAGGCTGCTACTGAGAAATTCTTGATGGAAAACCCAATAACACTTTGCCCGACCTGGGAATCGAACCGAAGACCTCATGCTCAGCAGTCGTGCTTTGCAACCACTCGACCAACGAGAGAGTCTATAAAAAATGGTGGAAATTTTGATGTGTTCTTCTTTATTCTTATAGCTGTTTAAATTCAATTATCAATTTAATGAAAACGACTACCATGACACAACAAGCTTCAAATCTTCAAATAGAATTACTTGTTCAAATCTAATTTAGCGCTAATCGATTTTAAATAACTGGTAACAACCAGTGGCGCCACAGTTGCGCAACGTGGCTGCAACAGTGAACTATGACCTGCTGCGCATGCGTGCTGATAATTGTGTATGTTACGTTTTAGGTTCTTTTGAAACTTTTCCTATTTTTTCGTAAGTAACAAGTTTAAAGTTTAGATTACAATTGAAATTGTTTTAAAAACGTAAGTTTACGTTTAAAGATATCTTACCTTTTCATTTAATTAGGTCAAATAGATATTATAAAAAGATTAAACATATTATAACATATTTTGCGAAAGGGTATAATGAGGTGTCATATCTGAGCGAAAAATCCCTAAATTAAAACAGATTAAAAAAAAACTTTCTATGAACCAACAATGAAAGCATTTTCTAAAACAAATATGACTGTAATTCTAAAATCTATTAAGTACATCAACAAAACTGTTTGTCTGTACATTAATACAAGTGAATCAACACATAATATATTCTCATTACATAATCGTTAGGTTTTGAGCTTCTAATGAATAAAAAACACATTCCAAATTTTGTTCCGGTGTTCATAAGTCGTTGTATAGACTTATTTGGTTCTTTTTTGTCGGTACAGTTAGAACATAGTTTTAGAAGCTTTAAAAGTACGTTTTGATATCTTTTCTAGTGACTGGGAGGTCATCTTCTATCTTCTAAATTTTCTTCTTCTAAATATATAAAAGCAAAAGATCACTCACTATCAACTCATCACGAAATCTCGAAAACCGCTTGACGTATAAAAATGAAATTTGGCAGGGAGGTAGTTTATAGTTAGAAGACGTCCGCTAAGAAAGGATTTTTCAAAATTCTCCTTCTAAGGGGATGAAACAGGGGTCCAAAGTTTGTATGGAGAAATCAATTATTACAATTATTATACAATCATTTTTAGGACAGATAGAGGAGTAATGTAGCATTTGTTAAATCCAAATCTGGTCCTTTTTTCAGATGTCAGTTTTGAAGTATCTTACAAAGGTATTTTCATTCAAGTGTGATGGCTTGTTTTTATGTTTCAAAGAATATTATCAAAAACAAACATACATTATTCACCAGACGCTCCAAGAGCCATAACTTCTGCCAGACGCTTTAAAGTTCCTACCATTTTTTATGCTTAAAATTTTAGTTACACTATAATGACGTAGATGAGGCGACTTCTGGATCTTGGACTACAGATTCTAATATCTGTTCCTAATCCTCGGTTTAACCTCTAAGCGACACGGGGGTAATGTGTCGAACGTAATGTGTTGTGGGAACTGAGGTGCGTTGCGATATGTTTTGATGGTGCATATTATTATAAAGGCCGAGGCATAAACTGAAGCGGGGGCGATTGATTGATCAAACTGGGCTTCGTATAAAGCCTGTGAAGCCCAGATATTTTTTTACCGGAGTTTTTTTTCTAACTCGTAAATGTTTAGCCAAAGATATAGAAATAATGAAGACATTGCCAAAAACAATAGTAAGTAAGAAAAACAATAAGAAAATTACCTAAAATTATGTCAGTGTTTGATTAAAAAAAAATAAAAAAATAAAAACTATAAGTAAACAGTATCTTTAAAAGTTTTTGTATGTGTTGTGTGTACATAAATAAATTACTAAATTCATAATAACAGGTCAATTTAAATTAGTTTTTTGTATGTATTTTCTTAACCGCAATAGGCTCGCCCCCTATATTACATGGGACTTAAACATAATTGGCGAAATGTGGGTGTATTAATGGGTACACCTCTGCCTAACCCTTCGGGGATTACAGGCGTGATGTTATGTTATGTATTTTCTTTAAACAATATTGATGACATGACTTTCCAAATGAGTATACTCGCTGGTTTCTTCCAACTTGGCCCTCACAAATCTCATGATGTTTTGCAATAATTATGTTTATTTAGCGCTTACAGTAGCGACCTTTAGGGAAATTGCCAGTCGCCATATTGTAGCCATACATGCGCATTGTATGAGTTGAATGGCAGCCATCATTACGATCAGCCTTTGTGCGAGGTTTGTATGTGATGTTATTGATGGTCGTGTCAATGATGTATGGAAGCGTGGAGATTTGTGTGATGTATGGAATGTAGGTGGCGGCATTATTGCCGTTATTGGTTGGTTGTATGAGAAGTTGTATGTTCATTAGTGTTTGTTTAGATTTTGATAGTTTAATTTTTATATCTAGTGATTATTGTGCAGAATCGATCTTGCGTTGAAACTACTTTTGTAAACTATCAGTTTCTTCTATATCGTTAGCACACGAGGAATTTCTTCACATAACACATAAGATCAAGCCTGTAATCTCTAAAGGGTTAAGCAGAGATGTACAGTCAGCTACAAAAGTCGATTAACATTTATGATTTTTAAATCCTAATTATTAAGTACAATATTAACAGTAAAACGCAATGAATACAAAATTAAGATATAGTAGACCCTTAGCTATTACCTGAAAATCTGAAAGCCGGTACATTATGTGTTTAGTGTCTGTTTAAATGATATAAAAAAGTAACATTGTTAATCGACTCTTGTAGCTGACTGTACCTATTAGTACGCCCATATTTCGCCACTGATTGTCTTTGCTTGCTAATATTATAAAGAGGTAAATTTTGTGAGGTTGTTGGGGGTAATATCTGGATCTACTGAACTGATTTAGATTTTTTTTTCGCAAATTAGAAGCTACGGCATCACTAATATCACATAGGCTATATTTTATTATCAATAATTAGCGATCCGTAAGAAAAATCACGTATATGAAGTCGCAGGGAAGACTGCTAGTGTTGGGATAAAGGTAAAATCAATCATTGTTTCAAACACGTACAACAAAAAATACTTATTCCATTAAAGGCATGAAAACTAATTACCATAAGGTACCTACATATGTAACCATAGGTACATAATATGACAGTGTGTCTAATAGCTCACGCTAGGGTGTGGACATGCGAGCGAAAGGTCACAGGTTCAAACCTTTAGTGAACTTTGAGCTACACGTGTCGAAATGAACGTGAAGACAATAAAAGTTTTTAACTTAATTTAAGTTATTTTAGTAATAACATAATATAACGCTTGTGTTTCTATAGCGGTCAATACAGATCGAGCACTATTATGTCCACACGCACACATATAACATTACGCCTGTAAACCTCGAAGGGTTGGGCAGAAGTGTACCAATTAGGTACACCTACATTCGCCAGTTATGTTTAAGTCCCATGTAATAGGGGGCGAGCCTATTGCCATTGAGCACAAATCCAGAAGTCGAGTCTGGTACCGAGAAATTCCTGATGGACAAACCCGGTAGGTAGCCTATTTGCTATTCCAGACTAAATAACTGCACTGGAATAGCACATATGCTGCCTTTTTTTTATAATTCATTTATTTATTTAAGTGACCAAGACTCATAATTATACACACAATTCAATAAATAACACAAATAATACATTAAACACACACAATACATTAAACACTCCGACACAACACAACAAAGGTACATACATACATACATAGATACATAATTATTATAATCTATCAAAATTTCATTGACTGCCGACGACTGTAGGTGACGTGCAAGTCACCACAGTGCAAAAAATACGGTTCCTGAGAATAATATAATAACTTTAAAGCGGACGAAACCGCGGGCGGATACTAGTAATCAATATTACCAAATGTTTTATTACTTTAAAGTGTTATAAGTGTGCCTAGTTATTAATCTAATATTGATTAATATCCGCAATATACCGGTTTGTTGATTATGTAATTTGTTTTTGACTAAACATCAATTATTATGGAGTACTTTTTTTAAACAAGATCAAAAAATGTACATCTAGTTTACGCCATATAAAAGACTTAAACGCGCACGCGCACCTTTCTTGCGTCTTTTTATTTACAAATTATTTTTTTTATTATTTTTATGTGGAATAATTTCACTTTTAATAAGATTATAATGTATCATTCAGAGCTAACGTAAGTATGTAAATCTATGATGCAGTGGAAAATTACGTTTTTTTTGTAGCGTCGTAAAACTTTACGATTTTAATAATTATATTATTAAAAAAAAAATGTTACACTTTCAATATTTTTTTATTTTTCTGTTTTATTTTAATTAAACATAATTAAAAGTACGACTATTTTTTAGGAAGAGTTCATTAATTTCTATAATGGACTTGAAAGTTTGTAATGAGATACTGCGCGGCGTTAAAACTCTGAACAGCATATTTACTCTGATTTTGTATTATCTATCTTCTTTATGAAATACTACTGACTGATTATTGATAACAAAATCTCGAAAACTACTTTACATATAAAGCTGAAACATGTGAGGCCTGGCTTTAAATGGATTTGACTTTGACTTTTACTTCCATACAGACGAAGTCGCGCGCAAAAGCCAGTAATATATATGTATGTTATAAATACATTTATCCTCTAATTACTAAGTAAATACCCAAACTTTATAGTCATACACTCTTAATTACAAAAAATATAACTATATCAACAGGAAACAGTCTCCTTAATCCTAAAGCCTTCTCTCGCTAAAAAGGACATGCGCAGTGAGCGTCTCGATCGAGTGCGCACGCGCAGCCGGCACGTCGTCAAGGATAACAGTAATGTCACGAGGAACTGCTCTTGATCGTAATATTAAGGATATTTTAGTTGATCATTGTAAACAATCCATTTTAGTTGTTTTATAAATAAATGTACACAATTTGTGAGTTACGTTAAATGGATAGTTATCCTTCTCTGTATGAGAAGAGGTCATTGCCCTGTGAGACAGTTCTAGGTTGGTATAATGTTACTGAAATATGTAGTAGTTAATTAGAAATTTTAACTAGTGGTCCCTTAATGATCGAAATTCAACGGTAACTTATGTTTTCTTCTTATAGACCTCTATCGATATTTCTTCTAAATATATATAACTTAAAGGTGACTGACTGACATAGTGATCTATCAACGCACAGCCCAAACCACTGGACGGATCAGGCTGAAATTTGGCATGCAGGTAGATGTTATGACGTAGGCATCCGCTAAGAAAGGATTTTTTAAAATTTACCCTCTAAGGGGATGAACGGGGGTCCGACATTTACGCGGACGAAGACGCGGGCAAAAGCTAGTTTAAATATATAATGATAACTATAAAATTACTCTTCCTTCACTCTCATAGTCCGATGAGACCAATACAAGAGTGATCAGGCGCAGCACCAACGGCTTTATATGCTTTCCGAGGCACAGGGATGTCACACTACCAACTTACAAATTCCGAGCTGTTACTGAGAAATTCCTAATGAAAAAACCCAATAACACATTTTGCCCGACCTGGGAATTGAACCCAGGACCACACACTCAACAGTCCACACCGACCACAAGTCAGTTATGTACTCTATCTACTTATAAACAGCTCAAACTTACACATGAAAGTGAAACCCGATCAAGTAATTAATATAAAAAGTAATCAATAATAATCACAGGCTGATCTAGTCTATGTTGCGACAAACTGGGGAGTGTCACCTACCGGCCTAGATTAATTGGCGGTGCGCCTGCGCATGTACGCGTACATGATGTTGTTATTAAGTTATTACCACATTCGAATTGGCAGTGAAAACTGTACCTACGTGATAAAAAGGTTATCTAAGGTTTTTATTTAAATCCTTTTATTTTTGAACTAGCTAAACCCCGCAGTTCGTTCGCGTTTAATTACATCTTTGGTTACTGCTCCACTCCCGTACGTCTTATCATAATGTTATATAGCCTATATTTTTTCCCATGAATCAGGCTATCATATACAAAAACAAAAATTCCAAGTCAACTGGCAGTTCCAGAGATTAGCGTGTTTAAACAAACTAACAAACAAAATACTCTTTAGCTTTATAATACTCGTATTGGTATTAGTATGGAAGATGTATTGATAAGCTAGTGTAGACTAACGATAAACCATACGATGAACCATCCAAACGTTGCTTGAATAGACACAAAAGCTAGGACAATAATTTGCATCTACCATGTTATCTCTTTACCACCTTTTGTTGACTAGTAGAGAGTGCCTGAGGCATTAATTCCGGCTTTGTAATTTTTGTTGCATAAAGTTTAAATAAATAAACACAAACATATTATGCATACACATTCACACGCACTAGGCAATAAATTTCTACTGCTCAATCTCATCTAAATATATTATTTGAATATTCATTAAGAGCTACAAGCGTGAAGGTATATTGTAAACTAGCGACCCGTCCCGACTTCGCTCGGGTGCAATGAAGGTTCATAAACCTTCCTCTTGAATCAGTCTATCTATTGATGAAAACCGCATTAAAATCCGTTGCGTAGTTTAAAAGATCTAGGCCTACAAACGACAGGAAGCGACTTTGTTTTATACTATGTAAAGATAAACGTATGTAGGACGTTGACACCTAACTTGCAATAAATAAAGTAATAAATTATATTACACAATAGTTAAAATTGTCGTGAGAAAGAACAACGAAATCAATTGACAACTTCCTTTCTTAGTTAGAAGTACGCTAATTAGTTATAATTAACGCTATTTAAACAAACACTCACCCGAATCGAAATGTTCACACGTTACGAATAATATCACTGAAATAGTAAGTATGTCACTGTCACTTGAGAATCACTTGGACTTTCGAACTGCTTTTAACTTGTAACGAAACTAAAACGGCAACAGAAAAATTAGCAAAAGTAAAATACGCATACGACAAATTGAACCAACGTGATACGTCAATTTGAAATAATACGCCAACTTGAAATACTACGCCAACTTGAAATACCCTAAAAAAATGTTCTCAAATTAAATCGAGATCACGAATAGTTGTTTCTTATGACGATTATGTTAATTACTAACACCTAATAGATATTATAGCACAGTTCCTAGATTGTATAACGAAGTCATAACGTGTGTACTGCAAGAACTGGAGTCTAGCTAACACAATGCCTTCCCACGCCGGCTAAAAGTCCTACGCTTACGCAAACACATAATTAGGTTCGTTTTTTTACATCAAAACATTTGGACATTGTCTAACATATTCGACAAAGCAATGTTACTAGTCTTTGTGAAAAAAATTAAACATTGAACTATTGTCAAAGCAAGTTGGGTGAGAATATTAGATTAAAGGTTATGTAAAAAGTCGGTCAAATGAATATATACAAGATCTTTGAAATGATACTCCGCGTACAATGCAATGCCGTGCAGAGGTATTTCTTATTATTCTTCATTCAAAATTTAACCTCGCAAAAATATGTGATTATTATTTTGCGCTATTTTAAAAGAAAGTTACGTCAAAATTACTAACTGTCGGAGTTTATTGATAAAATTACTGTTAAATGTAATTTAACTGGCAATTAGTATAATTTTATTGTTTTGAAAAGTTTTAACTTTCGCTCTCGAACTATTCTATGAGATGTTATCACGAATTCGAATGTAACTTATGACTTGTAATCAAAACTGAAATAAAAACTTTTATTCTTAACACTTTTACACCCATCACTACCCCTATTTAAAAAAATACAATAAACCCCTTAAAATTATAAAAACAAAAACTATTTAAAAACCATAAACAAAACAAATTAAAAGCAGTCCAAAGAAACGCCAACAGAAAAAAATAACAAAAACGAATTATTTAAATAAAATAAAAATTAAAAAATACCGAATATGTGTGTGCTTTAGCGACGCGTAAGGATGCGCTCGCGACGGTCGGCCGTCGACGAAGACTGCGCGTTCTGCGCAAGCGCCGCTGGTTCGGAGGGGCGGCAGAGCATCCGCGATTGTTCTCCTTATTACTCAAACTTTATACACAGATGTACTAACGTCGTGGGCTGGTACTGTTGCAAAATGTTGGGTTTTTAGCTAGCTATGTGGTGCGGGTTCGGTTACAAGCTTAGACATTGAAGTTGGGCTTTCAATATTCAAAATTTTAGGGAAACATATAAAGTTATTTTGTGTGAAAACCGTTATGTGTATTATACACAATATAAGTAATAAAGGCAAGTATAAATCGGCAATTTCATAGTTTAACCCCTTACATAAAAGAGAAAGGTCTTTCATATACTCATTAAACAGGAAATCTCAAAACTGCATGATCTATGAAGCTGTAATATGACAAGTATTTAGTTTATAAGTAGAAGACATCAGATTTTTCGACAGGACCCTCATTTTGGGGGGTCTTTAAACTCCACACTGAAGAAGTTGCGGACAAATTAAAAGCTAGTATTTATACAAAAAATCGTACTATAAATAAAGTAAACGTTACTTTAGTATGAAAACCTGACTACTAAGTCAAATGCAAATTGCGTTCCTCTAAAATGCTAAATTCTCTTTATTCTGCGAATAAGAACTAACAATGGTCCAGCGGTCAAAGGGTCGGCTGGCGATCGTGAGGTCGTGGGTTCAAATCCTGACTCGCAAAACAATGATGAATGTACGACTTAGTAGAATGTATCGGCTCAAAGATAAAAGGGTAACCGAGGAAGGGCCAAAGTGCTTGAACAATGGACTTATTTCTTTATTTCTTTGCTTTACCAAGATGTTGGAATAAAATACCGGCTGTTGCTCGTGGTCTAAATTTTCTATATTAATTAATATTACAAATTATTTCTCAATTGGTACGTATTGTAATACTTTAAATGACTTTTATTTTAGGTACATGTGTGTACCTAAAATAACCGATGGATGTTTTCGAATGTAGGTAATTTAATCTAAAACGTAGATAATAAATAGTTCTTTATTTAGGTTAAGTATCAGTCAAAGACATCCATCCAGGTTTCTTAGAAAAATTCAACTATATCTGACGACCCTGCATACCTATCTGTTTTGCTGACTGTACATCGACTTCACATTCGTATAATTATTGAGTTTATGTACCTATTATTTACTATAATATGTTTAAATGTTTAGATATTTGTACCTCAATCACGCGTACACCATTTAACAGATTTTGATGAAAATTGACAAATAGATGGACCAGTTCCTAGATGAACACTTTGAATACTTTTTACCCCGATAATGGTGTTCCCTTGAGATAATAGTTCAACTTACTTTACGGAAAGTTACTTTTGAAGCTAGTTAAATTTAATCAACCCTTTCAAAGTATATTCTCTTTAACAGTGCGTGTCAATCGTCAGTATCTTGGACACGTGACGGAAGCTTCAGTGTTAGGCATTAATGTAGGGCTTAATCGTGAGCCATTCAAGTGATGACGATACATTGTTGTGGAGTGTACCTAGGTTGAGAAGGGCTGGTTTATTTACTACTATTGATTTTGTTGTATATCCAGATTACAATAGATTAGATTATAATAGTTTTAATCAGAAGGGTGATAACGGGACCCTATCCTTAGCCTATAATGCCGTCCGTCAGTATCTCATGAGCCGTCTTTCTTTATCGTGTGGGCAGTAAGGTCTTACGACCCCACACACCCTAGTGTCAGAGTTTCTAAACCACCATCAAGGGCCTCTGACATGGTTTGACCGCTCGAGCATATTGCGGTGTTTGCGTTGACCATTACTGTCTACATTGCAATAATGATCTACCCCTACCCATAGACTATTTGCTGAGTTCAACACAGATAATAAATTATATAGATTACACTTCCTTCCATAAAAACGCCAAACCTGAAAAGTGCAATCGTAAAATCAATTGCACCCACACTCGTGCCGTCAGATAACTAACCGAACGGTTATCACGCCTCCACTAACTGCACCTGATTTATGAGGTCCCGGGTTTAGTTCCCGGGTCGAGCAAACTCTTCACGTAACGAGAACCATAGATTGCACGGCGTGTATGGAGTTAGAATACCATAAAGTAAGCCATTGTTTGTATTTCGCTATAAAGAGTGGCTGTCTCCGTTTGTCTGTCTGTCTGTGGCGGTGAACTACGTAACGTTTTAAAGTCATGGGCTCCATGTGTGTTATCAGTGCGGTGATATCAGGAATGGGTTTCCTATATTGTGGAAATGTTTCTTTATCAGTAATCTCTAATAGAAATTGGATATAAATATTTGTTGTGGTTCGAGTACACCCACATTTTGCCAGTTACCATGGGTGTACCGATGGGTGCACCTCTGCCTAACCTTTCGAGAATTACAGGCATAATGTTATGTTTATGTTATGTGGTTCAAGATTTCTTAATTCCCCGGTGGTTAAGACGCGCGCCTCTCTTGCAGGAGGTTACAGATTCGATTTCAGGCTAGTACTAATGTGACTTTTTCAATCCACATATAGGATGGCCCAGATAACGAAGTCCAAAAGAAAATTTTAGAAGCCTCTCTTCTTGGGTTATCCAAAAAGCAGTAAAGCGGAAAAGCAAGATTTTAGTTTTCAATAATGAAAATGAATTAAAACGAACTTTAATTAAGTTTTGAATGCAAAATGAGCTTACGAGACATGCTCTCTAATCTCAACCATTCACGACGAAGCGGCGCTTGCGCTTGTTTTTCGTTATTAAACTGACACAAGTATTTATGAAGCTATCTACAAAACCAGTCTGCTAAATTCATTTTTTTTTAATAGTTTTGAGTCTGGAAACATGCGTTGTAGTGCATGACACGCCACGCGACCAATAAATGGTTAATAATACTAACACAGCCGATGTCTAATGATTTTAAAATTATTGCTAAACCCTTTATTCCTAAATGAGTCTGTCTCAATAGTTCAGGGTTACTAACTAATAATGCTGACACATGTCCGTCCGTCCGTCTGTCTGATTGGACACGCCGTCACGTGGGCGACGTTAGGAAATTGGCTCGGCTAATCATCGGACAGAGTAACGCGATAATGTATAGTTAAACATAATGTATTCAATTAGGTGTGGATGTAGTCAAGGTTGACAGATTGGCATTTCTTTTTATACGCTGCTAATTGGAGTTTAGGTACTTAGGTGTTACTTTGCGTCTTCACGTGTAAATATTTAATTAATGTATATACATGCTCAATGCCTAGTTAACTGTTTTAATTAATTTTATTGTGTTTCTTCTAATATTTAATCAATTTAATATTTGTATGTTCTTTATCTTTTCGAGTCAATGGTTTTAGATAATCTCTATAAATCCACCATTTTGCTCCATTTTACTGGCTGCGTGTCTGAGATAAAGCAATTTAATCGATGTAGCATGAAAAATATTTTTTTTTTGTTAACCATTACTGTCCCACTCCTGGGCAAAGGCCTCCCCCCATTCAGACAACCATGCAGATAATCATGCTGTTATTTATTACCATTGTAGTTAGCTGTAAGTCGTCCAAAGTCCCTAAATAAATAAATAAAGAAAAAGAAAAAGAGTTAAGTCTGATTAGTATTATTAACATATTACGAAACAAACGTAATATTTACTTTTCTGATCACTTAAACGCCGTTCTTCTGCGTTCTGCCTACCATTCATTTCCTATCCAGCCTCCGCCAAACCCACCAGGCATCCGACCTTGCAAAAATAACTAAATTAACATTCCTACAAAAATTAAACAAAACGTTTTGTTTAGCGCAACTGTAACGAAAGTTTAATGAAATCCCTTTAATTTGCGGTATGTTTGCCAACCCGTCAATGTCAACGGTTTAGACACTACGAAACGTTTACAAATAACTGAAGAAGGATTGTTTTAATATTGTCGTTGTTTGTTTGTCCTTGGGATTAAGTGTGTAACTGTTGCAGGCGAGCTTTTCAATAAAGCTTTGGAAAAGTATATTTTTCATACCTTGGTAGTAATAGTTTGAGTACTTACTCGTACCATATTTGGTTGGTTTCAGATTCATCTAGTGTATTTGCTGAGATCATTAAATCTAGGGGAGCAATTTTGTTAACTTTTAGGCACGATCGTAGTCTAATTTCAGTCTTAATATGTCAAAAACATTGATCGCAATCTCACATTAGCTGTAAGTAGCTGACTAGATTTTGAGTGTCTTTAGTTTAGTAATCTTTGCCTAGCAGTGGGACAGTACAGGCTAGTTATAATAATAATAATTAATTAATAAAATTGGCCTTCTATATTATAAATAATTTCTGGAGAAATTCAACGCTAATCTCTTTAAAGTTAGAGTGAACAGGCTTCTTCTAGGTAAGCTCACTCCATCGTAGACTTATATTCATTTGTAAATCCAGTATTCCACACTAAATTTTCCTTCACCGGACGGTGTTCAAGATAAACTTAGAAAACAAATAAACAAACAAACATATGTTAGCTTCAGTGTAGGCATTAATGTAGGGCTTAATCGTGAGCCATTCAAGTGATGACGATATATTGTTATGGAGTATATACCTAGGTTGAGAAGGGCTTATTTATTTACAACAATTGATTTTGTTGTATATCCAGATTACAATAGATTAGATTATAATAGTTTTGTTCAGAAGGGTGATAACGGGACCCTATCCTAAGCCTATAATGCCGTCCGTCAGTATCTCATGAGCCGTCTTTCTTTACCGTGTGGGCAGTAAGGTCTTACGACCCCACACACCCTAGTGTCAGAGTTTCTAAACCACCATCAAGGGCCTCTGACATGGTTTGACCGCTCGAGCATATTGCGGTGTTTGCGTTGACCATTACTGTCTACATTGCAATAATGATCTACCCCTACCCATAGACCATTTGCTAAGTTCAACGACAGTTCATAATAAATTATATAGATTACACTTCCTTCCATAAAAACGCCAAACCAGAAAAGTGCACTCGTAAAATCAATTGCACCCACACTCGTGCCGTCAGATAACTAACTGAACGGTTATCACGCCTCCACTAACTGCACCTGATTTATAGGGTCCCAAGTTCAGTTCCCGGGTCGAGCAAACTCTTCACGTAACGAGAACCATAGATTGCACGGCGTGTATGGAGTTAGAATACCATAAAGTAAGCCATTGTTTGTATTTCGCTATAAAGAGTGGCTGTCTCCGTTTGTCTGTCTGTCTCTGGCGGTGAACTACGTAACGTTTTAAAGTCATGGGCTCCATGTGTGTTATCAGTGCGGTGATATCAGGAATGGGTTTCCTATATTGTGGAAATGTTTCTTTATCAGTAATCTCTAATAGAAATTGGATATAAATATTTGTTGTGGTTCGAGTACACCCACATTTTGCCAGTTACCATGGGTGTACCAATGGGTGCACCTCTGCCTAACCTTTCGAGAATTACAGGCGTAATGTTATGTTTATGTTATGTGGGTCGAGATGTCGTAATGGTTAAGACGCCTGCCTCTCTTGCATGAAGTTACGGGTTCGATTTCAGGTTAGTACTAATGTGAATTTTTCAATTCACATACAGGTGACCCAGAAAATTAGTCCAAAAGAGCCTCTCTTCTTGGGCTATCCAAACCACCCCCATGTATGTTCTACGATTTAGGTTTAGGAGCTAGACGATTTTAAATATTGTTTGGAATATTTTTCCTTGCATCAGATTTTGTAGGTTTTCTCTTTCTGTGTCACATCGTTTAATGGAAACGGAAATATTTTTAATGATAATGTATCCTGAAAGTATGCTCTTTATTTTTAAAAACAATTGTCTGTCCTATCGCCACCTGAAATTACTAAAACTTAATTCAAAGGGAAAAAATATATTTTGCAAAATTCGTTGCAGATATACAGTCATTCAAACAAAAATAGAAAAACAGTGGAATTAAACTCAAAGTATTTTTAAAAACTTCCACGGACCCTCAAGTCTTCAAAACAATACGAATAATTAGTATTTTTGCAATCGGTGCAATTGAAGCTCGAACATGGTAAGTACTTATATAGAGATCATGGATTAAAACGAACTTTTATCAAGTTTTCAATGCAATATGAGCTTACTAAACATGCTCTCTAAGCTCTAAAGCTATCTACAAAGCCAGTCTGCTAAATTCATTTTTTTATAGTTATTAGCCTGGAAACATGCGTAGTGGTGCATGACACGTACCCCACGCGACCAATAAATGGTTAATAATACTAGCACAGCCGCTGTCTAATAATTTTAAAATTATTGCTAAACCCTTTATTCCTAAATGAGTCTGTCTCAATAGTTCAGGGTTACTAATAATGCTGACACATGTCCGTCCGTCTGTCTGTCTGATTGGACACGCCGTCACGTGGGCGACGCGCGTTAGGAAATTGGCTCGGCTAATCATCGGACAGAGTAACGCGATAATGTATAGTTAAACATAATGTATTCAATTAGGTGTGGATGTAGTCAAGGTTGACAGATTGGCATTTCTTTTTATAAGTCGCTAATTGGGATTTAGGTACTTATGTGTGACTTTTCGTCTTCACAAGTAGTTATTTAATTAACGCATATATATATGCTCAATGACTAGTTAATTGTTTTAATTAATTTTATTGTGTTTCTTTTAATATTATTCAATTAATTATTTGTATGTTCTCTTTGAGTCGATGGTTTTAGATAATCCTTTTCTTTTTTTTCTAACAATTTTTGAACCCAGTTGGCCACGTTTATCATGGCAATAGTAGCGTTGTTAATGTCCTCTAAAATGCAGATGTAGGGATACTTTGGGTACTGTCATAAATGGGTCATCGTCTCGACAGCCCTCGAGGAACCCCCGCACCGCATTCCCTCTATAAATCCACCATTTTGATTCATTTTGCTGGTTGCGCGTCTGAGATAAAGTAATTTAATCGTTGTAGCATGAAAAATATATATTTTTTTATTTTTTTATTACTGTTCCACTCCTGGGCAAAGGCCTCCCCCCATTTAGACAACCATGCAGATAATCATGCTGTTATTTATTACCATTGTAGTTAGCTGTAAGTCTTCCAAAGTCCCTAAATAAATAAAAAGAAAAACAGTTAGGTATGATTAGTATTCTCGTATTAACACATTACAAAAAAAAGTAATATTTATTTTTCTGGACACTTTAACGCCGTTCTTCTGCTTTCTGCCTACCATTAATTTCCTATTCAGCCTCCGCCAAGCCCACCAGGCATCCGACCTTGCAAAAATAACTAAATTAACATTCCTACAAAAATTAAACTAAACGTTAGTGTAGCGCAACTGTAACGAAAGTTTAATGAAATCCCTTTAATTTGCGGTATGTTTGCCAACCCGTCAATGTCAACGGTTTAGACGCTACGAAACGTTTACAAATGACTGTTATTAGAAGGATTGTTTTAATATTGTCGTTGTTTGTTTGTCCTTGGGGTTAAGTGTAACTGTTGCAGGCGAGCTTTTCAATAAAGCTTTGGAAATAGTAGATTATTAATCAAGGGGATAAAGCAGTGTCTTCTGTCGCGGGTGACGATTTAAATCGCGAGCGTAACGAAGGACTCGAGGTTTACTCCCGAGCGTAGCGAGGGTGTTAAAAACTTAAATCACGAGCGAAGCGAGGGATTTAAGACGAGTCCTGAGTGTAGCGAGGGATTTAAGTTCACCCAAGACTAAGACAGCTTTATCACCGAGGAAAATACTCTACTTTTCGTACCATTTGCGAAAAAATTAACACAATAATAATATGAGATAATGCATTTTAGAACATTAAGTTATTTATAAAAATAAATTAAAATAAACTTAACGTTTATGTATTTGAAGAAAACAAAAACGCGGCAAATTCCTAGACTAATATTTTTTTGTCGGAAAAGCAAACGCATCAAGCTCATACGGCCTCGTCGGTTTTCGTAATTTTATTATTAAATAAAATTTATTTATTATTACGCATTTATTATGCAGTTATGATTATTAAATCATAACTGCATAATAAATGCGTATTCCTTTTTCAAAAAGATGTATAATGCTTTATATACGAACTCAATGGTGTAAACACAGATGTAGTGCAGTATAAATTTCGGTAAGTATTCCAAATTTAAATCACATTCTCTCCCTAGAGGATGAATGAAATTCAGTACAATTTTCTTTCCCTGTTTTTAACAGATTAAAAATGACTATTGTTATGTTTGCTTTTTGTGGCATAGAATGTCACTTTTTTGAGCAAGTGGTACGAAAAGTATATTTTTCATACCTTTGGTGGTAATAGTTTGAGTACTTATCATATTTGGTTGGTTTCACATTCACCTAGTGTATTTGTTGAGTCTATTAAATCTAGGGGAGCAATTCTGTTAACTTTTAGGCACGATCGTAGCCTAATTTCATTCTTAATATGTCAAAAACATTGATCGCAATCTCACATTAGCTGTAAGTAGCTGACTAGATTTTTAGTGTCTTTAATTAGTAATCTTTGCCCAGCAGTGGGACAGTACAGGCTAGTTATAATAATTATAATAATTAATTAGTAAAATTGGCCTTCTATATTATAAATAATTTCTGGAGAAATTCAACGCTAATCTCTTTAAAGTTAGAGTGAACAGGCTTCTTCTAGGTAAGCTCACTCCATCGTAGACTTATATTCATTTCTAAATCCAGTATTCCACACTATATTTTCCTTCACCGATTTTCAAGATAAACTTAGAAAACACATACGTATTATAATAAATAATAATAAATAATAAATATCTTAGGACAAGTCACACACGGCCATCTGATCCCAAGCTAAGCAGAGCTTGTGTTATGGTAACCAGACAACTGATATACATACTTATATAATTTATAGATGATAAATATCTCTAGAATATCATAGATAAATTACACCCAGACACAGAACCATTATGCTCATCACACAAAGTTAATCCTGGGTGGGAATCGAACCCACTACCTCCGGCTTTGCAGTCAGGGTCACTAACCACTAGACCAACGTGGCAGTCGATTATATTGATATTGACAAAGCCACAGCGGTACTTGCCCGGTATAGAACCCAGAACTACATGCATGAGACACACTTCACGACATACACCATAATCTAACCTTAAACTTTAGGTAATAAAATCTTTAATAAACAACCAACAGTATTTTGCAAATATTTAAAATTCGAATATGTCAAAATGCGTTTATTAAATTTAATTACAGTTGACAAACCGCGGCGCTTACGCAGCGGTGTGGCAAAATTTAAAAAGATGGAAATAAATGTCGTGCGGTCGGGTGTCAGGAAAACTGAGGAATTTTAATAATAGTCTAACGCTGTGGCTGTAATTGGAAAAGGAAATACCTTGAAATAGCGTTGCTATGGTGATGAGGGACGCAGAAAATCTTCGTGCAGTTGTTTCTCATACTAGAACAGAATTCTTCGGTTATTAGACATTGTGATTTAAAAATATGTTGTTGATACTACTCACATAACATAACATCACGCCTGTAATCCCCGAAGGGTAAGGCAGAGGTGTACCCATTAGTACACCCACATTTCGCAAAAATATTACTTAACAAAAATCTACCCATCGCCGCGTGTCGTCTAGATTTCTCTTCCAACCATAAAATCAGAGTACTGCTCATTAATTTAGCTGCGATCTCGGGTCCTGCCTGTATCAGGTCCCCAGATCACCCGGTAGGCGGCGTTGCGCAAGCGATGCTACGTGAGATTCTGTAACAATATCACTGTGTAACGTCGCATCCGTTACATACGGCCATTTTGGAAAATTCTCCCGGTAAGGTGAAGGTTTGGGATGGTAAAAAGTGTGTTTTTGTTTGTTTTAAACATTGATACTGTACATTCTACTCCAAAAGTGTAAAGCCTCGTCTCCACCAGGAACATTCGTCGAGCGACATTGGTGAAACTGTTCCTTGTCGCACAGTCACATACAAGGAACAGTTTCAACAATGTCGCGGCGATGTCGTCCGACGTCGCCCGACATCGCGCGATGTCACCGGGGACACATGTCGCTCGACAAATGTTCCTAGTGGGGACGAGGCTTTAAGCCATGTGCCACAATCGAGGTACGTACCTACTCCCCAGGTGCCAACCCACCTAAATAATACAAAAATTAATGATCTCCGACCATTTGACAGATTGATACCATTTGACAGACTTATAATAACGATGCCTTATAAAAGTGGGCCAATAATTATTTATTACATTGTGATGTATTGCCAAAACAAAAGATTATGTAAGTATCGGAGATCCATATCTTAAAGTATTCGGTTTGGCTTTAAATATATGTCAAATGTCATTGCAATTTAGATAGGTATTAAGAGAAGACATAACTAAGTTTAAGTGCTAACGAGAACACGACTAGACTTTCGATTTCCTACTTAATTTATATGTAGCATAAAACTCATTATTGACTTGCTCGTAATGACAATCCAATGGGTTTTATCTATATACTAACTGCGACTTGTTAAGTTACATCTTTGGTTGTTAATATTCATATTTATTTGCATTCCATAATGTGTATAAAAGATGTTCCAAAAAGCTTAAAGCTAAAGTACAGTTATAGACCCTGTTAGTGCACAGCAACATATTAACTTTAAAATTGAAATATATTTTTTTTTAAAATAATTCTTAATAATAGGGTGACTAATAGGTACTTAAGCAGTGTTCTGCTTCGCTCCCGTAGTGCGTACGTCGTAATACTCAATAACAATTACCCCAACCTGGAAATCGAATCCAGGACCCGCTCAGCAGTAGCTGAACACCACGAGTCAGATATGCAGCCAAAGGTTATTTAAACCATGGAATCATTTTTCCTCGCTCCGCTCCGCCTACCGACGCGACCTCTGACCTGACCCTAACTAGCACGTTTGTGGATCTTCAATCATGCTGCAGCAGTGAGCAGCTAGAAAGTAGCTGTAATCATTTATCTTCATTGAGTATTCACAGCAAGACTTGCGTGGAAGTGTTTATCGATTCTTCTTTATGTACACTTCCTGGAATTAACTAGATATTGTGAAGAACAAGTCAATGTAGCTGTTTAACGATAGGAAGTTTACTTATTTATTGATGATTCCACATTACACCTTGGGGTCTTAGGGGTCATTCGATTCATCTTTCATTACACAAGTTATACAAGTGCCTTTAATAGGAGCAATTTTATTAACTTTTATTATCGATCGCAGTCTAATCTCAGTCACGATCTCAATGATTTTATTAGTCGAATTGGCCCTCTAAAGGCATATTAGTTCCTGCCGGGGTTGCGGGACGTCTTAACAGGATACCGTGGCCCCGGAACGTAAAGGGCAACAGAAGGAACAGGGTGGTTTTTTAGTCAGTAAAAGTCTGACAGTCCCTTCCGCCCCGCCCAGGACGGAAGGACTCATTTGATGATTTTTACCACCTCAAAAAAAAAAACAAAAAGGCATATTAGTTTATTATTTAAATACATTCCAAATCTAGTCGCAATCTTATCTCAGCGACAATCAATGTCAAAAAATGTTGGTAAATTATAGGATTTTTTGACAGATTGAGACGGTCTTTTTCGGTAAATTACTCATCAAATGCCCAACTGAAGTTAATATTAAAACTAGCTTAGTTCTGCTCGCGATTTCGTCCGCGTGGAAATCAAAATTCAAAAAATCTTTGCCCGACCTGGGAATCGAACCTAAGAACTCGTGCTCAGCAGTCGCGCTTTGCAACCACTAGTCCAACGCAGGCAGTTAATAGATACTCTAATTGCTAACAATTTTTTCATCAAGAAATTCCTGTATGTCGTAATATGCTTCCCTTTCTAAGCGTAGCTTTATTAAGTTCCTTAGAAAGTTTAGGAAGCTGTATATAAGCACATAGGTATGTCTCATCGTCTCTGTATAGCCACTAAGAAATATAATGAGTTTATCAATAGATCAGACACGAAAATCTTCTCACGTACCTAAACACTTCCTAGTACGACTTCCGACTGAAATAAACGAATTAAATATAAAATCATAATAAGTAATGTTAAGAAGTATTTATTATAGAAATGTGTTCGCGTGTGCTGATCTATGTAAATGATAAGTAAAGAATACGCCCCGGTTTCTTGTGCGCAAAAAAGTGTTCGCTGCTATTTTGTGCGCGCGCAGATGTGGGAACGCGGAGCTAGTGATGTAGGGAGACGATGATGCAGTTGTCGATTGTTAATGCTGGTGGATGTAACGATGCTGGTTTCAGAAACGCGCTGGACGCTTTCAACCGGTCCTATTGGAAATCTGTAGGAGGGGGGGGGGGGAGCTATGTTCAACAGTGGATGTCCTACCACTGATATGATGATGATGATGCTGGTTTCGATGTAGGTACTGAAAAGGTTGCATGCTAATGTAACTTAAATTAACAGAACACTCAGGTACATGCCAGAAGGTGTTTAAATTCAAAGAACCAATGGTCCATCTTTTTTATAAGTACTCGTATTTATTATTTATTTAATTCAGGTAACCCATTGAAAAAAAAATCTGAGAACTAATTCATAATTCAAAATTAACATAAAAACTACAAATTACTGCAATATGCTAATATTATAATTGGCTCGTTGTTCTCCAAAGGAACCTAGTGTTTGGAACCTAAAAAGATTAAACTTTCTGACTGACTGTAAATGATTTATTTGTAACTAGATCGTTCCCGCGATTTGATTCGCGTGAATATTGGCTATCACGGAGTTTTATGTTATTAACGCGGAACCCTAACTCTTTCTCTAAATTAAAAGTTACTCTTTCTAACATCAGCTATATGCTAGTGAAAATACCATCAAAATCGGTCCAGCTGTTTTTGAGATTAGCCAGAAGAAACAGACCGACAAACAACAATGTTTAAAATTTATATTTTTGTTATTTTTACATACATACATAAACTCACGCCTTTTTCCCATGGGGGTAGGCAGAAACCACAGAACGCCACCTGCTACGATCCTTACATACTCCTTTCGCCTCATTTACGTTCATACATCTCGTCATACAAGCACGCCGGTTACGAGTACCATATTAGTATAGTTAGTATATTAGGCCGGTTAGTATTTTTATTTTGACTCTTCAATTTTATTTATTTATATAAAGGATAAATGATGCTGCTTATATCGATACCCACACATTCACGTCACTACACACGAAAACTCCGCAGCGTTGACACGGATCCCGCGTAATGATCGTCATTATGACATCGTGACGCAACCGCGCCATCTTGCGGGAAGACGGCTTAACACTTTTTACCCTAACATAATCTGATTAAATTCATTATAATTTTTGTGAATGTTTGTTGCGATTTTGGCGTGAGAGCACGGGTTTTGTGGAGGCGTGTTCTCTGGGTATGCTCGTTTACATAATTGGAAGTTTATAATTATGACTTTGTTGTTCTAGTTGTCGCGTTAGTCTAGATTACTGGGTGTGGGTTCGATCCCCGGAGATTGTTAAAGATTTTTAGTGTGCAGGTATTAGTTATCCTTAAGTATCTACCTATTTATTTTGTTTTTGTAATACATTTATTAACGTTTTTTTTTAATCGTCTATTTATTTAGTTTTAGGTAAGGTTACCATTTTTCATTTTAAAACACTGTTAAAACATTATTTAAAAAATCGCGTTGCGTAATAAATTGTTGTGCTTACAAGTACAGTACAGTAA
Source organism: Hoplodrina blanda (assembly GCA_949316365.1). Lineage (NCBI taxonomy): Eukaryota > Metazoa > Arthropoda > Insecta > Lepidoptera > Noctuidae > Hoplodrina > Hoplodrina blanda. The sequence goes on along the minus strand of OX438567.1, from coordinate 13,198,213 downwards.
ATAAATGAATATGAATATGAAGGGTCGTGGGGGAGATTCAAAAGTTTAGTTATAACATTTAAAACTTTTTTTTGTAAAATAAAAATATTATATTTTGACCTTTAATACCTATCTCCATAACCAGAAGCTTCTCGGGCAAGGTCCAGAAGACAAGAATATGTAACTTTCAGCTTCGTTAGGCGTGTTTTTATAACCAGTATGAGACTACAATTAGTATACAAGTTAGTATGCCGCAACCGAGTGATCCAGATCAATGTATGTCGAACGTCAAAGGTGATCACTCTAAATGACTATATTGTAATGAAACAATCATCAGACGAATCATTGTGACTTTTAGATCGATTAATATCGATTGTGATATTAGAAATTGATTCTTCGCAATTACTTAGCAACGAACTATTTATTTTGTAGCTTAGATTATTTTAATTTATAGATACCTTTACTGAAATGCTTATCTATTTTATATGCCAACTCGGAAAACTCGAAAAAAAATCAATTATTTCGGACAACATCCATATTTTGTTAGTGTTACAAAAAAACAATAAATTCATGGTAGATCGCTGCTGGAGCCTTCTCCTCAGCTGCGACAACACCCGGATCTATGCCCTCCTCATCACCAGTTCCATCTTCTTAAGCTCAGCCATTAATTTAAATTATTAACCAACGCTACCCACCTCATGCTTGCCGCAATCTCGCGATGATATGCCAAAACTTTTAACAAGACGTTATTTCTCGTCGTCAACAATAGTTGATATAATTCGCAACAGACGGTTGGGTAACGCGCACGCGCACTAATGTTGCGTTGAAGAGCTGCGCCGTGACCACACCCAATTTCACTCATTTGGGTCGGTGGGTGATGTGTAATTTGAATTATATTGTTAGACAAGGTGTGAAATGGAATGAAATTATTTAATCTTTAATTATGTAAATCACTTCTATACATACGTAATTTTTTTTTAACGAGCCTGCTTGAGCCGAGTTTTTGTTTCCATTAGACTAAGTATCTGGAAAAATAAATGCTTCTGTGCTAAAGCTTGGTGACTTAGCGTTATTTAGGTACTAAGTAAATAAAACTAAAACTTAATCTTAGGTTTATTTGCTAGGTACCTAAGTACACAGTTTTTGTATTTTATTTTTATTTTATTTCGGGATAAAAAACAGAAGTACAATGAAATGTTATACATGCTAACTTACTAATAAAACGCAATACAAGACTTATTATATATTTACTAACAACATTATCCACTTATTACTAATTTGTATGATCTTGGAGTAAGGCTTAATAATAATATTCTTTAGACCGATTTCGGTCACGAGGGGGCTCTCAATGGAGACTCCGTATCAGTAGTATATAAGATAGGTACCTATTTTATAGTGCACGAGTATGTGCGTAAACGCAGCTGCACTCCCTCTTCCCTTACTCTCGTAGTACAATGGGACGGCAATTCTACACGACCGGGAAGAGACGAGACGCAGGACCATCACGTTACGTGCTTTGCGAGGCACAGAGGACTCACACCACCAATTTCCAAGTATCATTGTGTAGACAATTAACTAAGTAGGTATATCTCTTATCATCGAGAGCATATAAGATGGGATCTGCTAAAACGGTCAAAATTGAATTTGGAACACTATTTTTAAACGTCAAGCATGAAATAGAGATACTACTATCAACACCTTCATTCTTTCTTTTTTTTAAACTTTGCCCCACACTAGTAATTTCTCTTGTATCATGGGTGCGTTTACAAACATATAAACTCACATACACTTCCTGTCTGATTAGTTTACGAATTGTATTCAGACTTTGAGGTATGATGAGGCTGGCATACCATTGCGGATATAAGCCTCCCATAAAATTTAAGAATTAAAAAAAACCGTTTAGTAGTTTTTAGTTTTCATTCAAAACTACAAAGAGAAAAATACATTATTTGGCAAGAAATAAGAATTTTAACAGACATAATTACGAGTATCTTCAACGTATATTGCTTAATCTTACAGTCTTAATTATAATGGTTCTGACCATTGACACTGTAACACGTCCCCAATTCACAGCGGGGCACTCATTCATACTTTTTTAATTAATTCCTCTGCTATCGTAACAATACTTCTTGATAAACTGATCGAGTAATGTCCAATAGCCTTACATCATGAAATTGCCGATTGTTATAACAACCAACTACACCATACACTTTCGAAAGCAAAATAAAAATATAATCAAACGAAACTAGCTCTTAAGCCTACGGTATAGAGTTAAGGAAGTAAAAACCTTTTTGTAGTGAAAGAAAAAGGTCTTGTTTGTAGATAAATTATGGATATTTTGCCTAACTTTCGATCGGTGTTTTGGAGTGATGAGAAACTTCGATTCCCACGGTGTATTCTGTTACTACCGTCCTTCTTTGCGCCGATATGATTGATTTAGTCTAGGCTTTAAGATAGGTTCGGTACCTAACTATATTTTTGTTGCTTAACATTTTTTTCGGATCTCACAACAGTATTCCGTCAAACTGGTCCAAGATTATTTTTACCGTATCCACCTTGTACATATTTCTAGTAGAATTATAATTGAGTTTAGTTTAGTCAAAACGAATTAAACCACGACACAGAATATTTTTCGAATTAATAGTAATGATTTTGGATATTTAACGCTGATTAATTTTAAATCTTTAGTTATTAGTTTTTTAGATGTAAAGTTTTAGCTGGATATAACACGTTTGGCGTATTGAGTTAATTTGGCATAATTAAAATTGAATTATTGAATCATTGTGAGTTGTTTGTTTTGGCTGAACTAAGTAGGGTCAATTGTCAATGAATAAAAATACAAACATCCGAATTCAGAAGTCGGTTAAAAATATATTCCTCCAGTGTCGCTGAATCAAGGGTTTTAGATATTTACCCCGATGTTACACATTTTTCTTTTTCCTTTGGAAAACCTCATGGATACCCCTCCTTCTGGGGAAAACCGACTTCTTATCGATTAAAACCCCACGGTTCCTCCAGCTGCCATGACCCGGGAGCTCGGTATCCACCTGCCACATGATCCGCTCCTCACGTACTCGTAGTTGCGTGCTTTGTCGACAGTTTCAATGCCGTATGATTGATGTCCGCGTGTCACAGTGACACTCATTGTGTAATAGAAGCCCTTTCTATCAGTAATTACATTTGAACTTTTATTAAATACTTACCTTTACTTGTGTAGTGTCAAAATTCCCATGTAAGGGCTTAGTATTGTTTTGTTGCGTGGGTTTCGAAGTTTCTCACCAAAGAAACGACAAAATGTTAATTTTTGTATTCCAATTTCAACACAATACAGTTGAACTTCGGTCTAATTATGTTATAATGCCTTGAAGTGACATCCATAGGAATAATACTAGTTTATCTATTATGTTAAGATTTAAGATAAAAAAATATCCTACTATCCTAGGCCTTTTTCCATACAGAGAAGCTACGAGCATTGATTTTGATGATGCTTGCTCAAGGCGGATTAGTGATTACACCTGTATTTTTGAACTTGTACCTACCTAATTGAAATAAATGAAAAAAAATCAGCTGTTCCCTACTAAAATGCTACGCAACGATCGTAATGTATGAAACAGCTGATTTTTTTTTTCATGATTTCAAGTTTAGTCCCACAGTAAAAGTTGTTCATAATGATGAGTACAATGAACCCTTTTAAGGTTTCGGGTATACCTATTTTCAATTACCCTGTATATTGATCTAACTAAATATTTGCTTACTATTACTAGAATTAAATGTAATAGCTCACATGACCCAATGACCCATTAATAAATGTTTATTGTAATAAGTGGTGCTTGGCAATCTGAGCTTCTCCCAGTTGTAAACATCTATATATGCCTAATAACCTAGTTCTGTTCTATCTTCTGCTTGAGGTAAGTGGAAATTACGTTTTTGGTTATTTCGTTGCGGGATCCAAGACAGACCAATCAGTGACTCGTCAAGCTTCATTGCCTCGGCCATTTTCTGGTGGCCTCCACTGTTGATTCTGGCTTTCAGGAGTTATAATGGTTAGGTAGGTATATATATAGGGCTTGTTAAAAAAAAGATGTATATTTTTATAAGAAAGTTGTCCATATCTATCCGTCACAACTTACATTTTACTTTGCATAGGTACCTACTTAATAATTAGGTACATTATCAAGCAATCATTTTTAATATCAAATATTGTTATGACTCCATAAGTTCTACACCCACATGTAATTAAACTGATCTTCTCAAACGAATTGTATCATGCGCATTAAGTATGTCGTAATCATTCGGCTCTTATCAAAGGATCTCACTTTCGATCAGTTTTGAAACAAAGCGTTGGGTCAGAGAGTCAAAGGTAACTTATTGAGAGCAGCGTGCTCGCGTGGGCAGATCAATTAAAACTATTGTATAATCTTTGATAGGCGACAAATCGTTTTTATGACATTTCTCTGTAATTAACAGTAAACGGTTTTGTGATGAAAGGCGGACGTTTTTTGTTTTCTGATTTGAGATTGATAAAAATATTTCCTAGACCGATTTTGGTCACGGTGGCGTACCAGATTCATGAGGAATAACATGGGACATATCACATCACGCTACAGCCCATGGAAGCGAAGCAGTTACCAAAGTAGTAACAAAAGCCACGGACGAAGTCGCGGGCAGAACTTAGTAATATCGGTCACGGTGGCCAATCTCATTGTAGACTAGCCAGGAGATATTATAGTGCAGGAGTGTGTGCGCAAACACAGGTGCACTCCCTTCCTTCACTCTCATAGTCCGGTGAGACGGCAATACGACACAACCACGGAGAGATTTAGGCGCAGGATCCAACGTCCAAACTCCAGGCTGCTACTAAGAAATCCCTGATGAAAAATCCTTTTGCCCTACTTGGGAATTGAACCCAAGACCCCAGGCTCAGCAGTCGCGCTTGCGACCACAAGTCCGATGGGTCGGCAATCCGACACAACCAGGGAGCGATTAGGCGCAGGATCAACGGCTTTACGTACTTTTCGAGGCACGGGAAATTATATATAATAAAGAGATTTGATCTGATCATAGATACTAATTCCTTGTTGTTCCAAAAGGTAGGTATACCTCGAGACACGTAAGTTGACCCAAAATGGTCACGTACATTCATGAATACAACAATATATAATTAAACACTTCCCGATGGCACTTATACGGGTCTGTGGTGTACATAATAAAGCCAGAATAGCATCATTTACTGTTGTTGTTATTCATGAATAAACATGTCCAGTTAGGGTCAACTTACGTGTCCCGACCTATAGTACTTTTTATAATATATATATAGGTATCTACACTCTTTCACTGTATATATTCTGTTTGCCGCAAGGGTAATGAGGCTTAGTTCTGCTAAAAGGAGTCAATACCCAATCTCTCAGTAATTTTATATGTCAGATGTCTTTACTATCCAGCAATAACAATTCAATGTAAGTTCCAAACTTATGTTTAGAATAATAACTATAAATTAATTTTCAATATCTTACAATAGGGGATCGGACAAATTTTCAAAAATTGTTTTAAATTAATCATAAAGATTAATTTAAAACAATTTATTATATTAGGATATGGATTATTGTCATGAAAAATAAAATTTTATTTATTTATAGCCTTTTAGGTACTCAAAATCATGTTTTAATATTGTTTGTTTAAAAATCCTGCCAAAACGCCACATGACGTCATTTGTGGTCTAACAAAATTTCCATTATGAAAAACTAGAGAAACACCACGTGACAGTTTTTAAATTGATCACCGTATCCTAATTTATCAGTAATCTTTTAGCAACTTTTAGAATTTCAACAAAATTATGGAAATAACTGAGTGAATTAAGTTAGTTAGTACCCGTGCAGTCAATGATTGCCCACAAATGACGTCATGCACTGTTTCAGTACAGATTAAAAATATTGTAAATAACAACATTTTATTTTTCCATTTAAAAACATAGTTATATTAAATTATTATTCGATAAATAATCGTAAAACAGTATATTTATTTTATCCAAGTACATTTTAGATTTTAATCTGATTACTGTCCGATCCCCTATTACTTTTAGAAAAAGGAGAAATTTTGACGTGGTTTTTGGCAATCTAACCCGAATTATATAGGGTATCACAAAATAAACAACAACTTTTCACACACATTTATATATTATATTTCAAATTACAGCTAAGTTACATTATTATAACCGCACAGGGTTATCATGGAATCTACCATCAATATGAAGTTAAAGGTTATTATCGATATTGAAATATCGTAAAAAATCTTGTCGTTTGCCGAGTCGTACCGCAAATGTGTTAATCAAAACGAGTACCCATATGAATAATGATTAATATGATGATTATATTATGATAACGCTTAACCTTTATATTATGATAATGCCTAACCTAAGTCTTAACTAGAGAAGTCACCTTAAAATAGCAATAATAATGTACCTAAAGTTACAGCGTAAGGTTCTTACATAATAGGTTGACAATTAATATTTTTAGAGCAATATAATTAGTCGTATTAACGACCTAATCTTAACTGCGAAGTCACTGTTACGAGTACTATTGTGTTAATTACATAATAGGTTGACAATTAATATTATGAGAGCATGAAAATTAATCCTATTGACGTCATAATATAGCGACGTCATCTACACTACCTATATTCTTATACCTAAAACTAGTTCCAATATACATTAATAATGTTTAAAGTACATTCAATAATTTGTAATCAGTTAAATTACCTTTGATGACCAGTTTATTTTAACTGGAATTCTTTTTAATGTTTCCATTATAAAAGCATAGATTTTTCATATGCCTTTTAATATCTTAATATGTAAATCCAATGGCTCCTGTAAGCGTGCCATTAAGCTAAGTTTCCACAAAAGAATAATGTTAGGAGTAATATTTGATATAAACTTAATGTAGGAACATACAGGCTTCGGTGAAACGTGTTTACGTCATCTTGTGATGACTGAAATTTCTCGCACACATAAGAATGATAGTCCATTTTTCTGCAACACTATAACCGCGCACACGGGATAATTGTTCTGCACACTTGGGCGACTGTTTGTATCCATTGTCACTTTCCACTGTTCACAGTCCTAGTTGCCGCTCATTGTCGCGCCGCAGCTCAGCCGCCGATGTGACAGAAGAAGGAAAAAGTTAAAGCCATAATCTGAATTTTGCCTATAAATCCTGATTATGCCTTCAACTTCACGGCACTCTGTCTCTGCACAGCATTGTTGTTTGACGGCAGAAGTAGTTTTTGTATTTGAAGGTCAACACGCACACCGAAGCCTGATGTATGAATACACTCGGCCACTCACGATATTAATACCTTATTATTAGTGATTACAGACAAATCCTTTCACACAACATACAGAATCACAGGGTTGCTGTGATATTGACGCTTAATATTATCTTAAATGTATTCCACTACACCACAAGTTAGCTCGTACATAAATACATTTTTCCACATTCGTGCCGTTTTCGCAATTTACAATTTAGAATCATTTTCATACTACTTCCAATATCATCAAATTATTAGAACGATAAATACGTTAATTTATAAAGTTACCCGATGAATATGTAATAAAACTATTACAAACACGTTATTTACGGTTGATCAAAAGGAAATGCAACATACTTGTCACATGCTAGGCTATCCCAGCCTGCACCCAAGACCCCAGTATTTTACACGAAGGTCCACCTGCCGCCTGACCTCCGCAACCCAACGAGTGGGAGCACCGCTGTCCCAGGGCGAGACTAGTCTGCGGATAGTTGCGGGCGTGCGAGTGCCCGTGACGACTGTCGCCGGTATCCGCGCGACAGCCGGGACCGACGGCTTAACGTGCCCTCCGAAGCACGGAGATAATTAGGTTGAAAAGAATCGTGGCCACCTGAGACTTTAATAATGGATATAAGTTGCTAATACAAAAGATTTATGTAAAAGTAAACGATTTAATTATCTAACTTACTAGGTACCTTTACCAGAACGATTTACGTCACATCGATGCCTTGATCAACCTCGTTTATATTTAGTTTTCTTATCGATGAATCTACCACAGCCGTACGATCCAAGACTAATCCGACATCGATCGTGTGTTGGTGTCTTGATGTTAGGGTTCACGATCGTCGTCGGATTACTCATGGAAATAGCTCAACACAAACAATCTATGATATCACTCTAGAATCGAAGATGACCAATGCAGCGTAAATCTTGCGTTACGTTAATAGCATACAATGATCGACATAGGCCTGTGAATTCCAAAAGGTAAACAATCTCCAAACTCAAAGTTTCATTTCGAATTGGCCGTCTCAGTTTCGGTTAAGAAAGTTTAGATGCAAAAAACCTGCAACTTTTGTTCGTTTATAACAATTGCACGTGCTCCTCATCGTTTAAAGATGCTGTGATTACAAGAACTAAAATTTCAAGATTTTCCCTTCAACGGTTTAGGTTTCTTATGTTAAAAAACAAATGACAGAAAGCTTGTTCAAATATTTCTGAAAAACAAAAAGTACTCGTAGTTTTTATGAGTACATAACTATGAGAGTTCATAGATACCAATCGTAAAAGACACTAATATTGAGGATCTTTTCCAATTCAATGTATGCACCTTTGAAATGGGCATCTAGATGCAATATTTTATTTTCTTGTAAATGAAGTTCAAAAGTGCCTTTTAATGGTCTAATTCTACTAAATTATTTCACTTGACTTTGAGTATTAATGAACAAAAACAAAAAGGGTAATCACATTAATATCGTGCATAATACCACCACACTCGTCAGTATGCCGTAACGACATTTCCCTGTATGCTAGGTCAAACCAGCCTGCACCCAAGACCCCAGTATTTTCCGGGAAGGTCTAGCGCCTGGCACCTGACCTCCGCAACCCAACGAGTGGGAGCACCGCTGTCCCAGGGCGAGACTAGTCTGCGGATAGTTGCGGGCGTGCAAGTGCCCGTGACGACTGTCGCCGGTATCCGCGCGACAGCCGGGACCGACGGCTTAACGTGCCCTCCGAAGCACGGAGAACTTAATAGTATAAGTAACGAGCTAATGATCGTTACTCGGTTTATAATGGGCCCCTATGTTTCGTCTTTTATTATCATATGTAGATTTACACTAACTATAACTAATGCATAGCATACGACGTTCGATATTTTGAAGAGTGAAATCTTACATTTCTGCGAGCACATTCGTCAGTACGTCGTAACGACATTTCCCTGACTCGTATGCTAGGGCAAACCAGCCTGCACCCAAGACCTCAGTATTTTGAAGGTCTAGCGCCTGGCGCCTGACCTCCGCAACCCAACGAGTGGGAGCACCGGTGTCCCAGGGCGAGACTAGTCTGCGGATAGTTGCGGGCGTGCGAGTGCCCGTGACGACTGTCGCCGGTATCCGCGCGACAGCCGGGACCGACAGCTTAACGTGCCCTCCGAAGCACGGACTACTTAATAGAAACCGAATCAGAATCAGAATCATTTATTTGTGAAGCATAGGTAAAGGACATAATACATTAATCATATATGTCAAGGTCTTAAATAGATAAGTGTTGCACTATGCTTTGTCATTGTTGACATACAAATTATTGAAGTCAGGTACATCAAAGTTAACAAAATTTTCTATCAATACAAATACATTAAAATAATCAATTTAATAGTGTCCACTACAAAAAAGAAAAAGAAAACACACACAAGAAGATCATAACAAAAGAGCATGCGAGAAATTATTCGTCCGATACATTAATAATATAAATTAATAAAATTATAGAATTTAATTAAATAGTATTGTCATTAAAATAGTCATCTAAGGTATAATAACATTTCTCAACTAATAACTTGTGAAGACACTTTTTGAATTTTTTTAATGGCATACATTTTATGACATCAGGGTATTGCATTAAAAAATTTTAATGCAACACCAAAGAAGCTCTTTTTCATTAACGCAGTATTACATTTCAACGTACACAGTTGAAATTAACGAGCTATACGATCGTTACTCGGTTTATCATAATATAGCCCTTTTTAATGTAGTAGATTTACACTAACTATAACTAGGGCTGCCATCGCCTAAATTGCCGATTCCGGGCAACAACTTCAAAAACCCCGGACATTTAGTGAAATTAAGATTTCTTCCCGGACACTCCAAAAAAAAAAATATTTACAGTAAAAATAAAAAACCATCGTTTACATTTTCATTTCTTTATTACTTACATATTTTTTTTTTTTCCTAAATTTCAATCAGTCGGTATTCCCCTGACACTAAGTGTCCGGGTTTGATCCAGACCCTTTTCGACAACCCCTCCCGGACATCCCCCGGATGTCCTCTAAACTAGGACAAATCCGGGGAAACCCGGACGGAAGGCAGCCCTAACTATAACTAACGCATGGCTTACGACTTGCGAAATTTGGAAGTGTCAAATCTTACATTTCTGCGAGCACATTCGTCAGTATGTCGCGACATTTCCCTGACTCGTATGCTAGGGCAAACCAGCCTGCACCCAAGACAACAGTATTATACGCGAAGGTCTACCGCCTACCGCCTGACCTCCGCAACCCAACGAGTGGGAGCACCGCTGTCCCAGGGCGAGACTAGTCTGCGGATAGTTGCGGGCGTGCGAGTGCCCGTGACGACTGTCGCCGGTATCCGCGCGACAGCCAGGACCGACGGCTTAACGTGCCCTCCGAAGCACGAAATGGTGTCGACATAAACATTTTAAGGTTATGGCCTTACACCGACAATAAGGATTAACCTTTAAAGTCTAGATGTCCTTATTCTAGACTATGTAGTAAAATGTTTTGATTTTCTAAAATACCGCCTGTTTTATCTTGAAGGGTTTTTATTTTATTTATCCGAAACTAACTTCTTTCGTATAGCAAAGTTGTGATTTGGTGTCATAGCACAATGCAGCAGTAAAATTTTATAAATGATCACAGGTAATATTTAACAATCACTTAGTGCGTTATTTATTAAACCTATTTTACCTACAATTATTAAGTGTAATATTATGGAGAAAATAAACTATTTTTATTAAACTATTTTATTTTTATTTTACGGTTACCACCTTAGACTGTAGTAAGATGAGGCTCTTGTGTAATGGTATGATTACTTACTAACTAATTATACCGAGACTTGAATATCGAGAGCTATACAAGCGCTAATCGGTGCACACTTGTCATTATGTTGAGTCGACATTTCCCTGACTCGTATGCTAGGCCAAACCAGCCTGCACCCAAGACCCTAGTATTTTGCGCGAAAGTCTAGCGCCTGGCGCCTGACCTCCGCAACCCAACGAGTGGGAGCACCGCTGTCCCAGGGCGAGACTAGTCTGCGGATAGTTGCGGGCGTGCAAGTGCCATCCGAAGCACGTAATTAATTTTATATTTACTTAGAATTATTTTCGCGCTTGATCGAAGTAAGTTTACCCCTTAAATATACGTAGTAGTATTCAATTAATTAATGATCCTCCTTCAAAAGTCGTAGTTATAATAATAAACTTCTTTTAAACCAAAATAAATGTTTTCATTCCAGATGAAATCATTTTATATTCATATTTATATCTTTTGTTTTTTAGTGGACTGATGACAAGAATCGTAACAGATAAAAATTACATCCTTAAAATCTAACAAAATAATTCGCAGTCAATAAAATTTATAATAGCTGTGAACGTCGATTTGATTTATCACATCAATATTTAATTTAGTGCTTCAAGTATAGACCGTCACACTCGTCAGTATGTCGAGTTGACATTTCCCTGACTCGCTAGGCCAAACCAGCCTGCACCCAAGACCTCAGTATTTTCCGCGAAGTTCTAGCGCCTGGCGCCTGACCTCCGCAACCCAACGAGTGGGAGCACCGCTGTCCCAGGGCGAGACTAGTCTGCGGATAGTTGCGGGCGTGCGAGTGCCCGTGACGACTGTCGCCGGTATCCGCGCGACAGCCGGGACCGACGGCTTAACGTGCCCTCCGAAGCACGGAGATATCTCAACTGTGACCTTAGTCACATGAGGTCGATAATGTGGCTTAAAGTTTTAGATCTAGACTAGACTTAAATAAATAACTAGATCTAAAGAGGGCGATGAACTTACGAGCTTTAGGTCATTGCTCATTCTAACATCACGGGACTGACACCAAAATCATTTCTATTCAAGTAAGGGCTGTAAGTGTGTTAAAATAATTATTACAATGAGGAGATAAATAAGGCGAAGGCTCGCGGTCGGCGAGCTAGAAGCTAACGGTTGGATTTATTCCGAGCTTCCGCCGGAGCGGTATTATTAATAACCGATGACCTATAAGATTCTACGGTTTGCGTACTTAGATGAGCAAATTAAAAAACACGACTGCAAAAATTGCAAATGTTCGTACTTTGTTTACTCGTCAGTTTTTTTTCACAATTTGAGGAGTAGATTCAAAAAATGTAAATGTACAGTGTTATATTTTTTAAATCTACTCGTCAAATTCTAGACGATAAACATAGACACGACCAGATTAATTAAAAAAAAAATTGACGTTATTAATTACGTTTTAAAGTGACCACGCCGGTTTTTATTTTTACTAGCCTATGTTACTCGGAACGATGCAAGGATTGTAACGATACCCCATACATCTAAATCGGTTCAGGCGTTTAAAGTTATGGTGGAATAAAGAAACTCACATACATACATACATTAACCCTGAACACATAACACTCCTTTTTTGGGGCAGTCGTGTAAAAAGAGCCCGCTTAACAACCGCTTGAACGTTGCAAGACTTTTCGCAGCGCCTACACGCTTGAACATAGCATGTTGCCACCCGACATCGCATTGCAATTTTTTTTATTACAGGGTAGGTATACTTTGGTCTAATATTGTTTTTGTATTTTAAACTGCCCGAAATAGAAACCAGAACTTCTGTATTTACTGCTAGTAGAATTGAGAATACATATTTTATTTCTTACGCGATTTTTCAAGAATTGATGTATTGTCGCACATATTTAAATTTTGACAGATTGTTGGCGCCGATCCTTTATCGTAAATTCTAAACTAGTTTAATATAAAACCCTAACTTTACTGGAATTGTTAATTAGATAATTAGGTCCATATTACAGAACTATATAGTTCTGTAAAAAAAGGTTCTGACAATTCAAAAGTGCCTGTAAATGGTCTAATTGAAATAAATGTTATGACTTTGACATTAACTTAAAATAAATTTAATTATGTATTGTTAATTTTGATTGGTTGAATCGACTACCAAGTAAAACTTTAAGAAGTAGACATCAGTTTATGCGCTGTCACTGTCAGATTACATAGAAAAGAAAGAGAAGCGTATTGTCACAACGTTTGTAGTTTATTACATTAAAATTGAATATAGTTTTGTAATATGGACCTTGGGATAACCTACCTTATGAATAATTTAGATTAACACGCTTTCATATTTACAAACAACGTGTACAATATTTTACTTATTCCGTAATCAGTAATGTAGCACTTTGCATTTTGAAAAATTTACATTTATTACTTGACCCTAATCTCCGCCTCTCAAATCTTATTCTAACTTTAGTTGATGCCTAGATTTTCGAGCCAGTTATTGTATTTTGAACTTTATTCCGACCATGGTATAGTTCATAATACAAAATCGAAAGCTTAGTGTTTTTGTATTAAGAACTTCTCTTAGTCGAAAGACAGTTCCAAATGCGATAACTGGCTCGAAACTTTAAGCTTGAACGATAAAGTATACCTAAGCTAATTATTTATGGTAATACAGATCGAAACGCTTGGCTATTTGTACAAATTGCGTATTCTTACTGCCTCTTAATTAACTGTACCACATTACCCACACACACTTCTGCACTTGCACGGGTTCTGATGGGACCCTGTTACTATAACTAACGTCTACGAAAAAATACAGGGCTCTCTGTCTGTCTGTCTTTCAGAGTTGTAATTTTTTAATATGACATATTTCCTGCTTTCTCATCTAAAAATGGGCCAAAATTCATATTTCTTTCATATTTTCAAGTGTGCGGTTGCAGTCCGTCATTGGGGCTGGACGGCACTGTCACTGCCGTCGCCTTTGTAAACATACTAAATTTACTACAGTAGTTTCAATTTATAATTAACTGATATCCATCAGAATTAAAGTTTAAAATGCTGTGCAAGATAAAACTTCGCGTAGTATATCTTGCACGAAATTAATTTGAACTTTATTCCTGTGGTATTTTAGTTGATTATTGAAATTGATCATCTGCCTGATCGGCGCAACATACTTTCTTCTTCCATTCCGTCCTTTCAACCGTCTATCCGTCCACTTTCATTGTCTTTCGTTTCTTTCATATCATTCTTCATACAATCCATCCATCCATCTCGACGCCAATTAAGAAATGGAAACTGCTGTAGTATAATAATATGGTTGTTCTATCCGCGTTGACTGTGACGAAGCAATAAGCTTAAAGCGAATGTCTCTTGCACACTAGATCTTATGATTGAGTCAGTAAAAAAGAGTTTAAGTTGCTGGGTTTTGGGTCAAACGATATTTTTGTTTATTTATTTCTAATTAAAATGGTTAAAATTTCTGTTTACAATATGGTTCGTTGCGGATGTTATGTTTTAAGTCCTATGTAATAGGGGGCGAGCCTATTGCCAACAACCGGGCCCAAATCCAGACTCCGAGGCTGCTACTGAGAAATTCTTGATGGAAAAACCCAATAACAATGCCCGACCTGGGAATCAAACCGAAGACCTCATGCTCAGCAGTCGCGCTTTGCGACCACTAGACAAACGAGGCTTTCAAAAGTTTGGTGAATAAATTGTTATTATTAGTTATTAGATGCAATAAAAACGTGTTAGTGCACAGTGTATAGTAAGTACGTCGTACTTACCCTAAAAATTATAACTACTAACCTAGGTTTTAATCCTAATTTGGCACATTCCGTTTATTTTCAATGACTCTTATTTTTTACATACAATTTTAATTCTATCATGGCTCAAATATGTACAAAAACCATGTTTTTTACCTCAACTATTCACCTGATATAATATGTTAAATAATGCCATGTATATTTTCAATTTTTTATGTTAACTATAGTTTTCGTCTAATTACTTTCTACTATATGCTAACGGCAATGAGCATGATTTAAGATTTCTTGAAAGAACTTCTCGTTCTTCTATGAGTCTAGATTGTAAGACTATTTTATTTTATTTTATTTGTAGTATTATTAATTTATGAGCAGTGGTAGGTGAAGTCAAGGGCAGATCGGGGGGGGGGAGGGGTCACTGAGCTAACTATTTTTTTTTTTAATTAGAATTAATATTGTAATCGAAACGGAGCCTGTCCTTAGTCAGGACAGGCTCCGTTTCGGCCTTTTTATCCGCCCTTGGGTGAAGTGAGCTTGAGATGAGAAGTTAACTCCCTAGTATTAGTTGAGAAGACAGCTCACCTCGACCTCACCTCACTGATGGACAGGAGTAGGAGTATACGTTTAAACCTGTTACAAATATACGTTCGGTAGACTTCGCGATCGTAGCACAGAGGGAGCTACGCCGTAGCGTGGCTCGTAGCAACACACCTGCGTAGGACCCGTTTTTTTAGACTTATATTAATTGAATAAAAAATCGAAATCAAGATCGAGATTTTTTTTTATTATTTGTTTGAATGCCCTAATTTTTTAAACTACCAGTCTCAGTCAGTCAGTTTTTTTAATCTTTTTATTGTTTTTTTTTTTTCTTTTCATGTTATGTTTTGTATATTTTCTCTTTCTTTTTCGCTTTTATATTTTTTTTGTATTTTTTTTATTTGTTTTGGAAAAAATATTTTTGAATATGATAGCCAGATCCATGAGGCATCTTATAGGCTATATAACATCACGCTACGATCCACGGGCGCGGAGCTGTAACCAAAGACAACGCGGGGTACAGCTAGAACATAATTGATAAACATTGCGAAATTTTGGAAAGTTTATAATTAATAAGTTTTAACAAGATATGACTGTGAGCCAAATGACGTTATTCTACGCATTGCCGGTAACGTATTTCATTATACCTATGTATATCTATTTCTTATTCTAAATTTTGCACTTGGATGTTTTTTTACACGTTAGTCAAATTAATAATTTCCGTCGACGTTATCGCCAGTTTCAATTATTATTTATCAAGCGCAAAACTTACGTACTAATAGAGATTCTTTTACTGCGTTTCTTCGTTTTTTATGTACATTTAGGAATAAATTCTTAAACTACTATTTATTATAATTTTAGACTAATGTTAATCCAGATCTTGAATACCGTCTTTGTTTTCATGTACACTTACAAATAAATTCTTAAATTATACGATTCATTCTAGTTCTAGACTAATATTCATTGAGATTTTTAAAGACCGCATTTCTTTTCATGTACACTTACAAGTAAATTTTTAAACTATACCTATTCAATATAATTTTAAACTATTTTTAACTATTTTTTATTATTAAATAACTGCCTAACTAACTAAAGCTAATGTTTTTTCATTTTCTTTACGTTTTTTGTTTTTTTTTTTGGTTATTTTTTTCTTTACTTATGTATATTTTTTTTGGATTTTCTTTATGTTTATTTTTTTGTGTTTTTTTATTATATTTAATTTTTTCTTTTCTTTTTAATAATTTTATTGCTTTTTTTTTCGTTTTATGTTATGTTTTGTATATTTTCTCTTTCTTTTTCGCTTTTATATTTTTTTTGTATTTTTTATCTATTTTTATTTTCGTTAAGCCTATTTAACCTATCACGGTGTAACATATGTACAAAAGCCGTGTTTATGCCCTTAACTATCTGACTCTCATTGCTGTGCTCACTTTAGAGACATTTACAATACTTACATTAATTATCATTTAATTCTTAATTCTATTCTATAATATTAATAAACTAATACTAATATCAGGCTACTTGATTAGTCTTTCTGCAAGCTTTATATTCACCCAATTATTATAACTACTACTTAAATTTATTTAAGTATTTATGATTCCATAGTTTCAGTGATGTTCAAAATGACTTTAGTGGTTTAGTACAGTCGGATAAAGCTGTTGCTTGACCCACGTAACTGGCTCACTAGCCAGTTAGGTGGGTCAAGCAACAGCTATAACCGACTGTACCTACATATGAATTGGAAAAGTCACATTAGTACTTGCCCGGTATCGAACCCGCACCCTCATGCTTGAGAGGTGGGCGGGCTAAACCACAGGGCCATCACAAGATTTTATTCTAAGTCTATTCTATAACTATAATTAATTATTGTTAATTGTGATTTTTGATAAACCTATCACGACTTGATGTGCAGTTTGTTGTGTTTACAAAAATCTGCATAGTTCATTGCTAGCATAGTTACCTACCTAGTTACCTAGTTAAATAACTTAAAATATCTTTTGTAATAGTTACTCGACATAACTAATTGCTAATTACTCTAATAACCTACGCACCGTGCACCGGACCTAATTATTTATTCTCTAATTTATAACTTACGCCTGTATATGCTAATAATACACATTTTTTTAATTTCCAACGTTATTGATTGAAATGATATCCAAAGAGAGGTTTCTGTGCAACTGTCAGCCATATTGTTTTGTTGACTGTGAACATTTAAGTAGATTCTAAAAATCAAATACCTATAACTTTTAAACGTTACGCTGTTTAAATTGATCAAAGCTGGTTTTGTATGTTTAGTGGTTAGTATCTCTTTACAAACTCAATCGCATGTACACAAATGTTGTATTAGTTTACAAAAATGCAATGATTGAATTTAATAATTTTAAAATAACGTTTTACTTCATAACGTTTTTATTTAAAGAGATATGTACCTGAAATTAATTTATTTATTTGTGACAATGTATTTTTAAATATTCCTTTTTTAAATCCTCAGAATTTGTAACTTTTTTATTTTACTTTTCTTTAAAATGGAGAATACGATAATTGCTGCAAAATATTAATATTACAATACAACTAATTAGAATTTACAGTGTTCACGTTAAGCTGCAACTGAATACTATGTCATCAGTTAATGTATGGAAGATTTTCTGTGCGTTGACTTCACGTCCCTGCTAAACCTACCCCACAGACCGTTTGAACGTTTACAGACTTTAAAAATGACCACCAAAAGAATGAAAAAAAAAAAATAGTTTCGGAATGCATACCCATAGGACGTCCTTCGTATAGTATAGTAATTTACAAAAACGTACCGATTATGTCTAAGGGGAACTTAATAAAATAGTCTTATGTTAGAGCCTCATCTTACAGTCCGTTGAGAAAATGATAGACCTAGAGTTACGGTACAGTTCCCAACGCGACGGCGCGCCGCTGACGTCGCGTTAGACAACTCAATAACCGCAGTAAGCCTGCAAAACCTACTTAAGACATCTCTTAGCTGCTTTGGCTATTTTAAATTTATTTGTATGGCTTTTTATATTTACTTTTAACGGACACTACTTGTTATAATTATTATTCTCACATTGTACTCGTAAAATCAACATGAATACTCGAGTGGTCATAGAGTTTCTTGCTCGTTCTTCTCCATAGAAACCTACAGATTAGAACAAGCATTTAGCTTCAACTTTTGACTGACTTAATCAAAGAATTGTTGGCAATCTTGTCATGGTCAGCAGTTATTTTCTTAAATATTTTTTGGCGAGAGAAGTTTGACTTTTTAGATGTTATACAAAATATCAAATGTATGTTTTGATTACAACATTGCGCGTTATTATGTGCGTGTGTACCGTCCTGTTCAATGAAATTAATATTGCTTTTATAATTTTATCAAATGACAGTTTCTTTATCGCTAGCTAGAGTGTCTTAATAAGAGATGTTTAATACCTTAGAACTTACTTAAGTTATTGGTTTTACAACTTGTACCTAACCTTTGTAGTCATATCGGGACCGTGTTTTGGTTGTTTCATGTAATATACAAAATCTTACAAACTACCTTATTATGTAAATGATTAGTACAAAATATTACTTTTATGTTCATATTAATTGTAAAAGCCAGATGAACTTGTGTGTGAACATGTCAAAGAACACAACATCACGCCTGTAATCCCTGAAGGGTTAGGCAGAGGTGTGCTTATTAGTACACACACATTTCGCCAGTTGTATTTAAGTTCCATGTAATGCGAGCCTATTGCCGTCAACCAAGCACAAATCCAGACTCCGAGGCTGCTACTGAGAAATTCCTGATTGAAAACCCAATACCACTGCTCGACCTGGGAATCGAACCCAAGACCTCATGCCCAGCAGTTGCGCTTTGCGGCCACTAGACCAACGAGACAGTCAAAGAAAAAATTGTACAAACCGTTTTTTTTTATTATTTATGTGGTTAGTTATTTAGGTGGAAATGATGAATAATGAGTAATCATTAAATGTAATTATTTTTTTGGATCAATTTCACCATTTTCGTTGCTATTCATGTCTGACTTTACCTACTGAAAACAGATTGGGTTGATACAGTAATATTTTGTACATAATCATAGCCTATACCTATTGACGTGTGATTTGCCTTCTATTAATTCACTGAGTTTATTCTCCATATTTGATCTTAATGTGATTGCGACGCTCAAAGAGCTTCTATTACCCTTTTTGTTTTACATATTTCTTGTACGAGCGGTATCTTACGAATTTTTCATTTAACTCTACTAATATTCAAAGTTTAAAAGCCTGTATGTTTGTGAATTTGATTTTTTGTCAAATCACGAAAACTGCTGGTCAGGTTTAGGTGGAATTTGTCATACACGGGTGTAGACACTATTAAACAACAATTCCGAGATATATCTTCTATAAAAAAACTCTTTATTTTAGCCTGATTAATTGTAAATTATTGAGAAATTCGATTTTTGGCTGCTTTGGAATTAACAAATAGTTAGTCAATTGAGTAAGCAAATAAGTAGCGTCACAGTCCTTATTGCTATACAGAATCTATGGAAGAATAGCGTTTTGACAGCTCATAAAAAGAATGTGTTGATTGGTGGTGTATACACCCGTATGATGATGATGTCATCATATCAGCAAAAGAACGTCAATTGCTGGACAAAAGCCTCCCCAGCTGGTTTCTCCAAGAAGGGCGTCAATAAACTGCCACAGCGTTGGCAAAGATGCATCGATTGCATGGGCACTTTGATTAATAGGACCTATTATTATCCGAAAAGAAGAAAAACCAATTCGAAAAAAATCTTTGAGGTGGATCTTTCATTCGCTTGCGTATTAAGATCATAATTATTTAAAACTGAAATTATAATTAACTAAGTTTTCGACAGTATTAAAAGGTGGCTTTGATTCATTAAAGAGAGCGCGACACATCTGATGGCAGGCCTCTCACCACGCATTGCGAAAAATTTTATAAACGTTTTATTACCAAATAGGTACACAAACTACAAATTATTATTATTTTAGAGAACGGTACGATTTCGAGCAAAACTTTGTCTCGTGATATTTTTCACAATGCATGGTGAACAAGATGGTGCAACAGCCTATTCAAAGTACCACTTCGTGGGTCTCTCATACACGGTCTTGAGCCAGAGTGCGCATGTTTACGAAGATATATTTACAAAACTGTAAAATCTACAGGAACACACGCTACAATGTGGCAAAGAGTCAGTGTTTAAGACCTTTTATGTCAGTTCTTTGAGTAGGCTGGCCTCCCCAGCGGTGTCTCCTGCCTGAGGGGGAGGGCTGGGCTTCCGGTCCTCGTCACCTACCGAACGACAGCGGCAACTCGAGGTTGTCACGTGGCGCCAGTATCCTGTGAGAGCGTGGTACTTCCCCGGTCGAGCCAGCCCGATGTGAGCTGCTGTCGTAGACTACAGCTTGGCTCTACCACGTGAATATGTACAATACTACAAGTAGTATGTTTTTATACAGATACACTAGTGACGGACGTACTATATGAAATAGCTTCTTTCGTATAAAAAGTTTGCTAGTAGTAGTAATAGAAATGTTTGTAAATGGTTTTAATTGAAATAAATGCTTTGACTATGAGCAAACGATGATATTGGAAGTTTTTTTTTTTTTAATATACTTAAACGTACATAAAGACACATAAGTGGCACATAGAGCATACATTTACTTTAATTTACGCTTTTTATTACAGTTCCTAAGCTCTGCCTGTCGCATCAAAATTTCGGCAAATAATATTTTTTGGTTTGTGCGGATTGAAACAAGTAACTTAAACTTAACACGACATAAGTAGGTACTACAAGTTAGTATAACATTTCCAAAAGAGCTGATGTTTTTTCCTAAACATCAAATAATTGTAGTAAATTCTTTAAGAAATACATAGTGACCGGGTTTTAATAAAATCGTGTTTATAAAGGCCAACTCTCATTATAACCGACCAGCTTCGTAACATCTTATAATTTGCCATTTAAATTAGCGCTTTAAATCGTATACATTAAAGTATTTTTTTGAATGACAGGATAAAAAAGGTGACTGCTCGCGGGCGGCGCGCTGGCAGCTAACTAACGGTTGGAATTTTCTAAGCGTTGCTGTGTTCAAGTGGTGCTGTCATAATTAGCGATGTTCATTGGTATTTTGTTTTAACAAGAGGTACGTATTTATTTTTAGTATAACTGGTATAATATAAGGTTACGTACATAATATACAGCGATCAGCAGTCAGGATCTGTAGGTTGAGTGATGCGATGTATAATGAAGAGCTGATGGTTCTGCTGTAGTTGCTGGTTGGTGATATGATGAGGTTCAGTGTTGTTTTCTGTAAGAATATATTTCTGTTATTATAAGTTTCAGGTGATTTAGAGTAGAAGGAAAATTGCGTGGTAAATTATATTTGTAGTGTGGTTTTAAATTGCTTTAGTGGTAATTTTTTTTTAATTTCAGTTGTTAAAAGGTTTTTAATTTCATTACTATGGTAATTTCGGGAGTGAAAGAAATTGATTTTTGACTGAAGATAATGTTTTCGATAAAGAATGTTATAAAATATGAAGCATAGTTGTTGGCACTCAGTATAGCATAGAATAAGGTAGTGTATGTGAATACTTACATGATCGTGTCATTGGCAGCGCGTGGGGCGACTATATGAAGTAGAAGGAGTGCGGCTGCAGCTCGAGCTGCGCCATCTTGGCCAGCAGGCGGTGCAGGCGGCGCTGCTGCGCGTGCTGCTGCGCCTGCGCCGCGCGCGCGCCCGGGGCCAGCGCGCGGCACGCGCCCAGCCGCGCCGACACGTGGCGCGGCATCTGCGCCCGCGCAGGGATCACACAACTTTTGCTACAATGCGTTTTATTGAAAAACCTCAAATACGATAAAGGCCGAAAATTAACAGCTCTCCCCAAAGAAGCAAAAATCGACCAAATGCAAGTCGGCCTCGCTCACGAAGAGTTTGGTACCCCACCGTGTATTCGTCCGTATCGTAATATTGAACCCCTTTCATACTACCTTCTACCTACATACAAATATGAACCCCCTTCAATTTGTCACTTAATTTTTATTTTTATTATTATTGGTTATTATAACAACAACAGAAATTCACATGAAACCCTAAAAAGTACAAAAAATACCAATACAAAAGTGAAATCCTAAATACCTCACTGCAATTTTTCAAACAAACTCACATTGAACAATGGTGAATGCAGTATAGGAGTCCAAAGAGGCAGCAGCTTGTTCAACACAGTGGAGTTGCACTCCAACAACGACTCCAGCAGGCTCAGGAAGTGCAGGTTCACAGTCTCTGCCAACTGGAAGATAATTTCATTTTATTTTCAAGTCTCAAAAAGTTACACCTATTACTTTTATATAGGGTGACTAGTAATTAGTAACTGATACTAACAAACACCTTTTTTTAAAAATAGAAAGTAAGAAAAACTACTAAAAACCTTTAATTTTTTCAACGAAAATCTGATGTCGCAAAGGCGCGCGCACTCGCGCGTTCTTTACGGTTGATAGTTGAACAAAAAAAGAATAATGCATAGAAAAAGTTGAATGGATTATTTTGTAAAAGAGGATAACTAAAATTCACTATGTTTGATGGAACTCGGTCCAAGATGTTGGTGTGAATGGTGAATGTCAGGGGTTTTTACATTTTTCATTTAAGTTTTTGTTACTCAATATTTTATTGGGGTGCGCAGGAGCTTACTAAATAAAAAATAATTGGGAAAACTGTTTGTTATCATGAGTACAATTACGTGTATTGATCACTAATTACCGGTCTCCCTATACAACGTGTAACGTTAAATGCGCAAAACCTGAAAATAGTTTGATCAGAATAACGAGCAGAATCAATTGAACCACTTTTTAAAATAGGTCACATTTTTCAAAAAATCTTCATTAAAAACGTTGCCGCGTCTATTTATTAGTAGGTCAAGCCATCCGGCGCGCAGCGGCCCGGTGACGACTTCTCCCTCGATAGAGCGTCGTCGCAGACGCAAGAAACGATCAGAATTGCCAGTAAAACTAAATCAGCACATAAAACCTTTACTTTTGTTTTAATGATTTTTTTTTTTCTCTGAAATAGGTCAATTTAATTAAAAATCAGTTGGGGTGTCTGAGGTTTTGCGCATTTAACGTTACACGTCGTATACAGACTGATTTTTTATTCACTACCGATCTTTTAGGGAGTGAAAATACTCATGCACTACTTTTATTACGATTCTATTCATTTCGATCGTGTGTTTTGAGCTGCATTTTTTAACGCAACAACAGATTTTTTTTGTTAATTAAGTAATGTTTTTTATAAATGATCATTACTCACCACTTTGGACTGCACGGTGACCTGCAGGATGCTGGGCACGAGCTTGCACCAGAAGTCCAGCAGGATGCAGGTGGTGGTGTTGTGCGGCTCGCTGCAGGGCGGGCACGCGGCCGCCAGCTGCTCCAGGTACAGCGTCCACAGCTGGCACAGCACGAACGCGTGCAGCAGCGCCGACATGCGCAGCGCCGTGGGCTTCGACTGCTCCACGTACGACGACATTATGGTCTGCGCTCGAAGGGGGACTTAGTATGCCAAGTTTCACCGTAAAAATGTCAAATAAAGAATATAGTTCATATAAGTTTAGTTGTACCTGTATGTAGTCGGTGATGTGGCACGTGGCGTCCTGCGGCACGGGCTGCAGCATGTGCTGCGCGTGCGCCGCCTGCGCGGGCGCGCGCGTGTTGCACAGCGCGCCCATCACCAGCCACGAGATCAGCCGCACGCGCGTCACGCACTCGCACACCTCGCGCGACCTGTCCACATCGCCGTTACATAATCGAGCCTAACCGCTGCCTTTACACTGTATATTCTATCTGTGCTCAAATCTCACGACAAACATGAGGTTTGGCAGCGATCAGTATATATTTGCTTAATCAAGGATTGATTGATTTCAGAATGCGAAATGATAAGTCATCATATAAAATTTAAAAATGGAACTAAATGACTTTGTGTCACATACTGGCAGGTAAAAACAAGTTAATAGAAAAATAACAATTTAATGTCACCAATAAACGACGGTCATGTATAACTGTAATGTAAAAGTATCGCTTTTGTTGAACCAAAGAGTGTATTTCACTAACGAAACTTAGAATATATTAATAACCTACAATTTCTTTAGTAAAACCCACCCTAAGTAGCTTGTATGACACAAGTTCCAGCAGATAAGATAAAATTTAATAATCAATTATTCTCATATCAATCTTAGCGTCATAATTACCCAGGCAATGACGCACTGATCCATGGAGTCATATGCCTGGCCGGCTGGGCTCGGTCCTGTCTTCCTCGGCTATGTTCTAGGGCCAGTTCCATGGCTACATATTGGGCTATACCGCCCTTCACAATAGCCCCTAATGTATCTTCGTTAAGACAGATTAGATTGCGGTTCACGATCGATTTTGACACGGAGCCCTGTTGACAAACAAAAATATTGTAAAAATATCGATGTAAAAAGAAAAAAAAGTTTGTTTTTAAACGTTGTACTAGATATTTCTCTTTTATTGTATGTGCGTTTAGAAACATATTTTTAATTTGCAATACGAATAACCAGACCCGGTACAACTATCTGTAGAGATAAACTACTATAACATGGCGCTCCCCTTCCTTCATATTACTATTTCAATAATAATGAGTAATTAATGACGCCGCTAGTCAAGCAACAATGATTTGTTTTTGTTTCGAGAGCCGTCTCAGTACGCACACATGCGTTGTGAGTCTTGTAAATACTTTTACAAATAATTTCAAACGTTTTGAATTGTGGAAGGGCGCGCCAAGTTGTCGTAGTTTATCTCTAGGCCATATCAATAAGGCCATCTGTATACTTTTTTAGCATCATCACATCAGCTGCAGGACGTCCACTGCTGAATATAGATTTCCAATAGGACCGGATGGAAGCGGTTTGCATCCATCATAAAGATATTTAGTTAAATTTTTTAGAATATTAATAAACAAAAATACAATTATTTGCTTCGCGCGAGTTTTGAACTCGCGACACCCAGCGCCATCTGTGTCACAATTTGAAGGTGGAGGAGTGTCGTGGTGCTAGTCAGGCCCTGGTACCTTGATCTTATTGAGCAGATGCGGGTCGTGCAGCAGCTCGATCATGTCGGGCAGGTGCGGCCGCATGCAGTCCACGGCGCCGGGCGCGGGCTGGTGGAGGAGCGTCGTGGTGCTAGTCAGAGCCTGGTACCTTGATCTTGTTGAGCAGATGCGGGTCGTGCAGCAGCTCGATCATGTCGGGCAGGTGCGGCCGCATGCAGTCCACGGCGCCGGGCGCGGGCTGGTGGAGGAGCGTCGTGGTGCTAGTCAGAGCCTGGTACCTTGATCTTGTTGAGCAGATGCGGGTCGTGCAGCAGCTCGATCATGTCGGGCAGGTGCGGCCGCATGCAGTCCACGGCGCCGGGCGCGGGCTGGTGGAGGAGCGTCGTGGTGCTAGTCAGAGCCTGGTACCTTGATCTTGTTGAGCAGATGCGGGTCGTGCAGCAGCTCGATCATGTCGGGCAGGTGCGGCCGCATGCAGTCCACGGCGCCGGGCGCGGGCTGGTGGAGGAGCGTCGTGGTGCTAGTCAGAGCCTGGTACCTTGATCTTGTTGAGCAGATGCGGGTCGTGCAGCAGCTCGATCATGTCGGGCAGGTGCGGCCGCATGCAGTCCACGGCGCCGGGCGCGGGCTGGTGGAGGAGCGTCGTGGTGCTAGTCAGAGCCTGGTACCTTGATCTTGTTGAGCAGATGCGGGTCGTGCAGCAGCTCGATCATGTCGGGCAGGTGCGGCCGCATGCAGTCCACGGCGCCGGGCGCGGGCTGGTGGAGGAGCGTCGTGGTGCTAGTCAGAGCCTGGTACCTTGATCTTGTTGAGCAGATGCGGGTCGTGCAGCAGCTCGATCATGTCGGGCAGGTGCGGCCGCATGCAGTCCACGGCGCCGGGCGCGGGCTGGTGGAGGAGCGTCGTGGTGCTAGTCAGAGCCTGGTACCTTGATCTTGTTGAGCAGATGCGGGTCGTGCAGCAGCTCGATCATGTCGGGCAGGTGCGGCCGCATGCAGTCCACGGCGCCGGGCGCGGGCTGGTGGAGGAGCGTCGTGGTGCTAGTCAGAGCCTGGTACCTTGATCTTGTTGAGCAGATGCGGGTCGTGCAGCAGCTCGATCATGTCGGGCAGGTGCGGCCGCATGCAGTCCACGGCGCCGGGCGCGGGCTGGTGGAGGAGCGTCGTGGTGCTAGTCAGAGCCTGGTACCTTGATCTTGTTGAGCAGATGCGGGTCGTGCAGCAGCTCGATCATGTCGGGCAGGTGCGGCCGCATGCAGTCCACGGCGCCGGGCGCGGGCTGGTGGAGGAGCGTCGTGGTGCTAGTCAGAGCCTGGTACCTTGATCTTGTTGAGCAGATGCGGGTCGTGCAGCAGCTCGATCATGTCGGGCAGGTGCGGCCGCATGCAGTCCACGGCGCCGGGCGCGGGCTGGTGGAGGAGCGTCGTGGTGCTAGTCAGAGCCTGGTACCTTGATCTTGTTGAGCAGATGCGGGTCGTGCAGCAGCTCGATCATGTCGGGCAGGTGCGGCCGCATGCAGTCCACGGCGCCGGGCGCGGGCTGGTGGAGGAGCGTCGTGGTGCTAGTCAGAGCCTGGTACCTTGATCTTGTTGAGCAGATGCGGGTCGTGCAGCAGCTCGATCATGTCGGGCAGGTGCGGCCGCATGCAGTCCACGGCGCCGGGCGCGGGCTGGTGGAGGAGCGTCGTGGTGCTAGTCAGAGCCTGGTACCTTGATCTTGTTGAGCAGATGCGGGTCGTGCAGCAGCTCGATCATGTCGGGCAGGTGCGGCCGCATGCAGTCCACGGCGCCGGGCGCGGGCTGGTGGAGGAGCGTCGTGGTGCTAGTCAGAGCCTGGTACCTTGATCTTGTTGAGCAGATGCGGGTCGTGCAGCAGCTCGATCATGTCGGGCAGGTGCGGCCGCATGCAGTCCACGGCGCCGGGCGCGGGCTGGTGGAGGAGCGTCGTGGTGCTAGTCAGAGCCTGGTACCTTGATCTTGTTGAGCAGATGCGGGTCGTGCAGCAGCTCGATCATGTCGGGCAGGTGCGGCCGCATGCAGTCCACGGCGCCGGGCGCGGGCTGGTGGAGGAGCGTCGTGGTGCTAGTCAGAGCCTGGTACCTTGATCTTGTTGAGCAGATGCGGGTCGTGCAGCAGCTCGATCATGTCGGGCAGGTGCGGCCGCATGCAGTCCACGGCGCCGGGCGCGGGCTGGTGGAGGAGCGTCGTGGTGCTAGTCAGAGCCTGGTACCTTGATCTTGTTGAGCAGATGCGGGTCGTGCAGCAGCTCGATCATGTCGGGCAGGTGCGGCCGCATGCAGTCCACGGCGCCGGGCGCGGGCTGGTGGAGGAGCGTCGTGGTGCTAGTCAGAGCCTGGTACCTTGATCTTGTTGAGCAGATGCGGGTCGTGCAGCAGCTCGATCATGTCGGGCAGGTGCGGCCGCATGCAGTCCACGGCGCCGGGCGCGGGCTGGTGGAGGAGCGTCGTGGTGCTAGTCAGAGCCTGGTACCTTGATCTTGTTGAGCAGATGCGGGTCGTGCAGCAGCTCGATCATGTCGGGCAGGTGCGGCCGCATGCAGTCCACGGCGCCGGGCGCGGGCTGGTGGAGGAGCGTCGTGGTGCTAGTCAGAGCCTGGTACCTTGATCTTGTTGAGCAGATGCGGGTCGTGCAGCAGCTCGATCATGTCGGGCAGGTGCGGCCGCATGCAGTCCACGGCGCCGGGCGCGGGCTGGTGGAGGAGCGTCGTGGTGCTAGTCAGAGCCTGGTACCTTGATCTTGTTGAGCAGATGCGGGTCGTGCAGCAGCTCGATCATGTCGGGCAGGTGCGGCCGCATGCAGTCCACGGCGCCGGGCGCGGGCTGGTGGAGGAGCGTCGTGGTGCTAGTCAGAGCCTGGTACCTTGATCTTGTTGAGCAGATGCGGGTCGTGCAGCAGCTCGATCATGTCGGGCAGGTGCGGCCGCATGCAGTCCACGGCGCCGGGCGCGGGCTGGTGGAGGAGCGTCGTGGTGCTAGTCAGAGCCTGGTACCTTGATCTTGTTGAGCAGATGCGGGTCGTGCAGCAGCTCGATCATGTCGGGCAGGTGCGGCCGCATGCAGTCCACGGCGCCGGGCGCGGGCTGGTGGAGGAGCGTCGTGGTGCTAGTCAGAGCCTGGTACCTTGATCTTGTTGAGCAGATGCGGGTCGTGCAGCAGCTCGATCATGTCGGGCAGGTGCGGCCGCATGCAGTCCACGGCGCCGGGCGCGGGCTGGTGGAGGAGCGTCGTGGTGCTAGTCAGAGCCTGGTACCTTGATCTTGTTGAGCAGATGCGGGTCGTGCAGCAGCTCGATCATGTCGGGCAGGTGCGGCCGCATGCAGTCCACGGCGCCGGGCGCGGGCTGGTGGAGGAGCGTCGTGGTGCTAGTCAGAGCCTGGTACCTTGATCTTGTTGAGCAGATGCGGGTCGTGCAGCAGCTCGATCATGTCGGGCAGGTGCGGCCGCATGCAGTCCACGGCGCCGGGCGCGGGCTGGTGGAGGAGCGTCGTGGTGCTAGTCAGAGCCTGGTACCTTGATCTTGTTGAGCAGATGCGGGTCGTGCAGCAGCTCGATCATGTCGGGCAGGTGCGGCCGCATGCAGTCCACGGCGCCGGGCGCGGGCTGGTGGAGGAGCGTCGTGGTGCTAGTCAGAGCCTGGTACCTTGATCTTGTTGAGCAGATGCGGGTCGTGCAGCAGCTCGATCATGTCGGGCAGGTGCGGCCGCATGCAGTCCACGGCGCCGGGCGCGGGCTGGTGGAGGAGCGTCGTGGTGCTAGTCAGAGCCTGGTACCTTGATCTTGTTGAGCAGATGCGGGTCGTGCAGCAGCTCGATCATGTCGGGCAGGTGCGGCCGCATGCAGTCCACGGCGCCGGGCGCGGGCTGGTGGAGGAGCGTCGTGGTGCTAGTCAGAGCCTGGTACCTTGATCTTGTTGAGCAGATGCGGGTCGTGCAGCAGCTCGATCATGTCGGGCAGGTGCGGCCGCATGCAGTCCACGGCGCCGGGCGCGGGCTGGTGGAGGAGCGTCGTGGTGCTAGTCAGAGCCTGGTACCTTGATCTTGTTGAGCAGATGCGGGTCGTGCAGCAGCTCGATCATGTCGGGCAGGTGCGGCCGCATGCAGTCCACGGCGCCGGGCGCGGGCTGGTGGAGGAGCGTCGTGGTGCTAGTCAGAGCCTGGTACCTTGATCTTGTTGAGCAGATGCGGGTCGTGCAGCAGCTCGATCATGTCGGGCAGGTGCGGCCGCATGCAGTCCACGGCGCCGGGCGCGGGCTGGTGGAGGAGCGTCGTGGTGCTAGTCAGAGCCTGGTACCTTGATCTTGTTGAGCAGATGCGGGTCGTGCAGCAGCTCGATCATGTCGGGCAGGTGCGGCCGCATGCAGTCCACGGCGCCGGGCGCGGGCTCGCGCTCGCCCGCGGGCGCGCCCGCCAGCGCGCTGGGCAGCACTAGCCGGCAGCCGTGACCTGCCCGGGACGCACATTCCTATCATTTTATCCTATATTCGATCAGCTATCGAATTTCCAGGTGTTTGCTCAAAATTCTTCCCATATTATCATGATCCGTAAATCTATTACATTTGTTCTCATCATCACACCATTTTTGTTACTTACAATAATCATTTGGTCAATGTACGAAATCGTTACCAAAATTTTTCTCAAGTAAAAAACAAAATCAATCATTTATTTCAATAACACCATTCAAGGGCGCTTTTGAACGTCATAATTATACAAGAAATAAGAATTAAATCTAGTTTTTCCAATAATTTCATATGGAAAAGAATGGGCAAGTAGTTTTTTAAAATAAATGTTTTGTAACATGTTCGTGAACAAGCGCTGGCAGTTGGGATTGGTCTTCTCTTAAGTGCCATACCATGCCACATCTTTATTTTTATCATATTTTATTTTTGTTATTGTTTTATATTCATCTTCATTTGTACAAGCAACAAGAAACTGTAACCAGGATTTTATAAAAACCTAATTGAAGAGTGTCGTGGAGTTCCTTGCTCGTTTTTCTCCATAGATGCCTACCTCCGTTTTAGAACAAGCAACTAGTTTCAACTTTCTGACTAACTGACCGACTCCTTGACAATTCAAAAGTGCCTGTAATTGGCCTAATTGAAATCAGTGGCGGCATAAGACCTAAATTTCATGTGGGCAACATACCCTTTGTGAGGCCCTCTGGCAATGTAGAAAGATGGATTTTAAAAAGTATTGAAACCGATTTTTTCGGAGGTTTAAACGCGACAATAAAACTTTACATGTCCTGCCTTCTAAGTGCGAGGCCATAGGCGATGGCCCACATTGCCCATGCCTTACGTCGCCTCTGATTGAAATAATTGACTTAGACAATACAGTGAACATGTGGAGGCTCACCTTGCAACACAAACTGTATGAGTATGAAGAGGTTGTCGTCGGGGATGGTGGTCTTGGTGCGCAGCGCCTGCACGAGCTCGTAGACCAGCACGCGGCACACCAGCAGCTTGTCGCGGTCGCGCGCGAACACGCGCGTGCACACCACCGACAGCTCCGATATCACCGACAGCTTCAGCACGAAGTTCTGCACGCCGTAGCTGATGATCTTGGTTATTGGCTCCAGGATGCTCTGGTAGGAAAAACATTAATAAGGACGTTATTATTTAGGCGAGAATAATTAGGATCAGCAATATACGCAGTGTTAAAAGACACATTACATAGTTCTCAACTATGCATACACGTCCGTGTCCAGGAGTACCGTTTTCTGAATCTAGTCCTTGGACGCAAACGCCCAGCGAGAGCCTCCTCAAGATTGGATTGAGGTTCTTGGCTATTGGTTGTCGTTTATTATTATTATTATTATGTTTTAGTCAAGTAACATAGTTTTTATTTTAAGTTTGCTTTATTACTAACACCATGAACTTTAACATCAAAATCAAAAAAGTTAGTTGTCTGGTTAGTAAAGGATTCTATTTTATTCAATTGATGCCACTAAGATTAAAAAATGTCAACATTTTCCTGTCTCCCTAAAAAAATCAATCTTTAATCTATCATACTAGTTACCTTATGCTGTGCAGCGGCAGGTATCTTGAGCGCAGCAGTAGCCGCCCTGAGCAGCGGCAGCACGTCGTCGATCTGGTGCAGCAGCAGCGCGGCGGAGCGCAGCAGCGCCTCCAGCTGCTGCACGAGCGCTGCGCACGCGCTGATGGGACCCAGAGCTTCGGGCGCGAGGCATTCCAGGTACATCGCGATGTTGCCTGCTATTACTGTTATTTGCTGAAACAAGTTTATTTTAGGACCTGAAAGACTTTTATCTAAAAACTTATTAGATGATTATGGGTTTTTACTAGCAGTATAAATTCGAGTGTGTTACTTGCTTACTTTAAGTACAAGTCGGCCAATTAACTGGGCTAATTTATTTAAATAATATGTCAGTCTTACTTAGTTTGATTTTCAAAGTCATAAAACAATAAGGTCTATTTTCATTTGCAAAAACTATAATAACAATAACTTGCCTTAATTGTCTAACATTAAGTATAGTAGTGACGTCATACCGTGCTAGTTACCTAAGGTATATTTAGAAGAAATAGAATGCAGAAACTATTTTTTTTTTAACTAAAATATTTTTTTCTGGATCGATCACAAAAGCCCTAGCTTCTAATGTTTTTCTACTTTTTCGTTAGTTCGCACTTTTGTTTCATGTACTCACATCGACAGGCAGCGTCTTCTTGGAGTTGAGATGTTCCACCACCAGCTGCAGCGGCCCGCACGGGTACAGCTCGTTGAAGTCCACGAAGGCCTGCGCGATGCTCTTGAAGAACATCTGGCGCTGTTTCTCTGGGGATAGGTTTTATGGGTAAGTATCATGTCGATACGTAAATGTTATGATGCATTTTGAACTTTATGTCATATTTATTAGAGCTGCTTTTGCCAAAAATAAAATATTTTCTCCTAGCTCATCTTCTGAGTTGTATTTTTTTTTACCTTAAGATCTTAAATCCCTTTTAAGATCTTAAGGTAAAAAAAAATACTCAGACTATAGGAAGGGAGATACCTCGTAAACAACCAATAGGACACCAAGAGCATCTACTTAAGCATTACAACTAAAAGGTGCAATGTAAAAATAACTAAAACTGATTGGTTGATCGCGACATCTGCTCTCCTCTCCACTTTGGCGGAAATTGAATGGATTTTGGTCAAAGAGGACTTAAATCGTATGGAGTAGACTTCATACGAGAGCTTCAGTGTCATTCCAAGTTCTGACGTGCCTAATCTTCAAAACCTAAATACGGAGTCAAAGTCAAAAACATTTATTTCAATTAGACCTTCAATTAAACATTTATTTTATTTGAATTGTCAAGGAGACTGTCCGACAATTAGTCAGATAGTTGAAGCTAGTTGCTCGTTCCAAAACGGAGGTAGGCCTATATGGAGAAGAACGAGCAAGAAACTCCACTGACACTCTTTTCATTAGCTTTTTACAAAATCCTGGTTGTGGCAAGTGGATCTCACCTGGTGTCCTCTGCAGGAATATCTGCAGGAACACGTTGTTGGGAGCCAGCTGGTGCAGCACGCAGCGCAGGAACTGGTGCGCGACGAACACTGCGCTGCCGGGGAGCCGCGTGTTGGTCTCCGCCTGCCACGAGTAGTTGCCCAGCTGGACCACCCTATATAAAAAACACGTCTGGTATGACTATTCAAAAGTGTTTGTTAATTGTTAAATGTTTTGAAGTAATTTGAAAGTGCGCAAGAGCAGTGTTCCGGTATAAACGGTTTGCGACACTGCTGTTTATTCATTAGCCCGTTTTGTGGAAAATGCACATAATTTTGTCAAGCTATTATTCAAACAAATAACAACTTTTAAGGTTGAATAAATATTTATTTTCTTCATTTTTGTATATTATTTACCTTACTTTCGTATATTTTCACTCGCACCTTTTTGTTTGACAAGGTTCGAGTGTTTTTCTCATAAATAAAATAGGTATTTACAGAAGGATAGCACCAGCACGATACAACGAGCTAAAACGCACGCACACATATACATGCGTCTACGTACAGTGCGTGCACGCGCGCTCGCGATTAGAATTGGTTTGAGATCACCGTACGTACACGACGATGTGCTAACGCCTGTTTTATAATTAAATTGTGATACTAGGATATCAAATGAGAAGTAACAATGAACGCTGCTTACCTGCTAACATTGTGCAGTAGTTGCGGCAGCATGGCGGCCGCGGCGGCAGGCTCGCGGTGCACGAACGTGGCCAGCACTATGATGCACAGTCCCAGCTCCTCGTCGCTGTACTGTTCCACTGCTGTGCCGCATTCTGCGCCTGCTCGAACACGACGAGATCGGGATTAAAATCTGCTCCAATATCGTCTGCTTCGACCAGGTGCAGAATGCGGCACAGCAGTACTAATAATATGTATAGTGCCTAAAAATAAACTAAAACTAAGATAATATTAAAATTATAGGTGAGAATAATGATGGTTCGGAATTGCAATGTTCGGTAACGACCCGCCCGATCTAGGTTAATTTAAACCTGTGCTTCAGGCCATCACTTTATAATCCAAGTTTTGCTTTATTAATGATATATTTAGATTTGTAACATTACTTTAGTTGTAATTTGTTACCTCGTATACTACGTACTATACAGTATTGTATTAGGTAAGCCTGTGATGATAGTGTACCTATGTGTTTTATAAATAAATATATAAATAAAAATATTTTTCTTAAAAAATGTTTCGTTTATTTCTGGTTTTGTTATAAGTATTGTTGTTTTATTTAGTTTTTAAGTATTTTAGTTTACTTAAATACATTTAACCTAATATTTGTACGCTTTCACGGCAAAACATAGCGCCCAAATATGTTAATCTAACACCTTTATATACCTATGTTTTAAAAATAAATAATATGAAATCTCAGAATGTGAAATCGGTTAAAAAGATACCTATTAATTACGTTGATACCTCAAATAAAGTAGGACAAAAGGATGATGATAATATCTAGCCTTGTAATACGTACAGCGGTAGCACAGCTCCGCGTCGGGGCGGTGCGGCGTGGAGTGCGCGTGCGCAGCCCGCTGTCCGGCGCGCGTGTCGGCCTCCCACCAGCCGCACGCGCCGCTGCAGGCGCCGCACTCGGCTGCTTCATCTTCGACACGTCACGTCAGTATACGCACAGACACAAAAAACAATGCATTTTTGGGGAGTAAGTAATCAAGTTGGTGACACATTCGCATCATGATGGATGGTAGGCGACCCCAATTGCAATCCCAAGGAAAGAGTTGAAATGTCTCATGGGCTTGTAAAACCGGCAACCCTTCTAACCAGGCCACGCCAAAACTACTTGACGGCAAAAACAGATTATGGTGGTAGTGTTTCCCCAGATTTCTCTCAAGGACAAAAGTAGGTCAACGATAAAAATCGTAAATATCAAATAAATAATTGAATAGAAAAGCAGTGTATCGTATTCCTTATCTTTGATATTTCCTAGTGAGTACACCTCTGCCTAACCCTTAGGGGATTGTAGGCGTGATGTTATGTTATGTCTTTGATATTTTAAAATAGTGTTTTAATCGACTTTTGTTATTGTCGGTAGGTACTATCACTTAGGACAATCAACAACAACAAACATTATATGTCTACCTGTAGTATGCTGGTGTGGTGGCGACCCCGTCTGCGCCACCTGCCGCGCGAGCCGGCGCGGGGACCTGCGCGTGAGCACACACTAGTGTTACTTGACAAATGTAACGGTGTATACAGACTGATTATTAATTTACTAATAAATACAAACAAATTTTATTGTGGGGTTAACTCTAAAATGTGAAGAAGAAGATCAACTGTCGTTTACATTTATTTTTAGTCCCGTAGTAAAAGTTGTTCGTATTTAAGAGTAATTTCACAGCCTAAAAGATGCGCAGTAAATTAAAAATACTACAACTTTA
This sequence comes from Hoplodrina blanda, assembly GCA_949316365.1. Taxonomy (NCBI): domain Eukaryota; kingdom Metazoa; phylum Arthropoda; class Insecta; order Lepidoptera; family Noctuidae; genus Hoplodrina; species Hoplodrina blanda. The sequence continues at coordinate 13,162,866 of OX438567.1, read as the reverse complement.
CGCACCTTGTGGTCTCAGTGGGGAGCTTCTTGTTGAGGTCTTGGGGTCTACTGGTGGGGGTGGGCGTGGGGGTGGCGTCGCCCTCCGAGCGGGAGGACGCTGTGTTGTCTGTTGAGTCATCTTGAAACAGTAACTTAATACAAAATGGCATCGGGGTATCTGACACTAACCAATATAATTAAATATTGTTGGTGACTTATACAGTCAACTGAATATACCAACGACTATATAATATATACCTAGACTCCTAATAACAGACGACCGATGTCTGTCAACACATTAGGCATAAAAGTCTTATAACCGTCGTCACTCACCAATTTCGTATTAGTTTCGACCACTCCTGTGAGCCGTAAACATGCACTAACCTTGAATTAGCCAATCAGAACGCAGTACGCTGTATGGTCGTTGGAATATACAGTCTGGATCCTGTATTACTTAACCACACATAACACATAGCACAAAATTCTTAAAAACAAGGACGGTTTTCATAGTTCTAAAATTACTGCTGCCGTATAATTGACAGTGCCTCTATCTCACTTCTACTCGTAAAGTAAGAGCACGATAGCAATAATGAGAAGTACGATGGTTAATGGTTTGTACCTGGTGGTAGACTCAACGCCTCTCTGACTCGGTCCACTAGAGCGTTGAATACTGGGTACTGTTCTTTGTTGGGCTTTGGACCTATTGGCAGCAATCTGAATACAAAAAACATGATTTAAGTGAGACGCTCAAAAGGCTCTAGAAAGAAGGCTTTAATCAAGAAACGATTTTCAAAAAGGCAAATGAATGGTAAAAAATGTCATTTATTAACACCCATATTTACATTAGATGTCAACCTACATGGTAATTTTAATACTATCATAAATGCGAAAATTTGGATGGATGGATGGATGTTTGTTACTCAATCACTCTAGAACGGCTAAACGAATCTGGATGAAATTTGACACAGAGATAGATTATAGACTGGGATAAGTTTTTAGGACTTTTGCTTAGTTCTCATATCTACGAAGACGAAGTCGGAGGCAAAAGCTAGTGATAATATAATTAAATAGATGAATAAGGTCCAAATTATATTAAACTAGCTGTCCGCCGCGGTTACACCCGCGTCTTTGGTTACTGCTCCGCTCCCGTAGGTCGTAGCGTGATGGTATATAGCCTATAGCCTTCCTCGATAACTAATCTATCTAACACTGAAAGAATTTTTCAAATCGGACCCGTAGTTCCAGAGATTAGCGCGTTCAAACAAACAAACAAACACTGCAGCTTTATAATAATAAGTATAGATAAGCAAAATCAATCAAATAAGATAAATAGAACCAAAAAATAATCGAAGCAAATCACGCAGAGTAAAAAAAAAGTAATAATTAAACTGGCAAAAGATGACAGAATGATGACCTACCATAACTTCCTCGACCTGATGGCCTGGTGGAGGTCACGTAAAGCCACTGGATGTGGCGATGATTAGGGGAGGCCTATATCCAGCAGTAGACGTTTTTTAGCTAAAAGATGATGATGATAATGAGAATGAAGGTCTTTCCAACATGCAAAGCATATCTTAGCTTTCTTCCATACCTTTCTGGGGGCGGTATATGGAATGGCTGGTGAGAGTGCTGCTGCATCATGGGAGGCGGGGCGTTCCATGCGACTTCCATCTTGGATAGCGGGGACTCTGGCGACGCGTACGCATAGCCCACGTTTTTGGCTACACAAGTAAGATATTGCTTTGTTAAGAGTCATCTGGGCTTTTATTAGGGGGTGAATTATAAATATTAGGATTTAGGCTTTAATACTTCAAAGAGATTTTTAAATTTTACAGTAAAGATTCTAGGTTCGGGCCATAAACATGTTCTAGGCTTTACAATAACAGTATGTGCCAATATATGGCGAGCTCTCCATCAATTTTGAACCATATATCCAAGATACATAGAAATAAGCAAATTATTAATTAATAAATAAATCTTTTTATAATATTTTTAGTTAAAACCCATTAGTTCGACATTGTATATGAGAATATTCAGGCTATTAAGGACATCATTCAATTTAGTCCAAATTATGAAAGTGCCGGACAAAATAAAACTATAGTCCGTTAGAATTTTATATTTAAAATGGCCTTTTATTTTTTTGTTCAGACTGGAATGATGTCCTTTTCAGTGTATTGGCTTACCTGGGCTTTTGATGTGGTGCTGTGGAGGGGAGCGCGCGGGCGGCCATTGTCCGAACTGATTGTCACCGTTGGACGACGGCGCCGTGTCCGGGGATGTGCTGCTACCCACTGGCACAACATTAAAAGTACAGTCAGCAACAAAAGTCGATTAACATTTATGATTTTTAAATCCTAATTATTAAGTACAATAATAAAATTGAAACGCAATGAATATAAAATTTAGATGTCATAAACCCTTAGCTATTGCCTGAAATTCTGAAAGCCAGTACATTATGTGTTTAGTGTCTGTTTAAATTATATAAAAAAGTAACATTGTTAATTGACTTTTGTTTTTGACTGTACATAACAATTTTAAAGTGACACCGGACGGCGGAAGAAGGCTGAAGGCTGGAATGGACGTAGAAATTGCGGATGCTATAGAACGAGTGAATTGTATGGCATACTAGTTTTTGCTCGCGACTTTTGCAAATTCATAGGTCAAGTAGTTTCGAGATTTTTTTTTCGTATATCGTATTTGATCAGTGATTGAATGAGTGAAGTTATGACACTCCCATCTTTATGTATATAGGTATTAATTCTGTCTTTACAATGGTAGGCTGTTGAGGAATTTAGTTTTTTGAAGGAATTGAAATCCATAGTAGGTAAGTTATATAGAACACGAGAGGCCACATACCAATAATCCTCTTCTGCTTCCCTAGTATCTTGGCTCGCGGTGACGTCTGCTGGTGTATCTGGTCGGGCCAAATCTCTACCGACTGCCCACTCATCGGCGTCGACTTCCTATTGTAAACATTATTTGTACATGTAGGTCAAAAACGTACCAATTGTCAATATTATAAGGTTTAAAATAATGTCAAAATATACAATGTGTCCGGGTAACAACTGTACAAAGAAAGGGGGTATAGTATGGTCTATTTTGTAGCTAAAATTAATTATCATTAAAGGTCTTAACCCAAATGCCCCTGAATGGCAGCCATTTTTGTGTTTTATTCAACTTAATTTAAGCACGCACAGTAATAATACTGTTACTTAGAAAGTTTAAGCACAATCATCCTCAAAATGAAAGTTCTTGTAATTGAAAAGTACTGACTACCGACTTATTTATTTATTTATTTTATGTCACTTACAAGTTAGAAGAGTCGCTGCCTATAGACACGGATGAGCTGGTCGACAGCTGGTGTGCTGAGCGGGATCCGAGGGTAGGCTAGGTAAATGCAGCAATAGAATCATAATAACAAAGTATATTAATTTCTTTGGATTTATAGTTTTCAACATTTCACTGCTAGAACGGTGATTTCACAGAGTCAGAACTTCTGAATAGAGTTTAATTTCACAATTGTTTAAGGTCAGCCATGTTTATTTTTTCGTTGCTTTAGGGTCTCTGGTTGGTTAACCATGTTCAACCTCATTTTAATATTTTATGATTTATAAATTGAAGTACCAAGATAAATAATGTTCGAATATAGAGGAGTACTAATTGACAGTCAGTCCATAGGACTGGCAGGCGGATTTTTTTTTGTTCTGTATTTCTATAAGTTAATACATATATTTGGTGACCGTAGATTCAACGTGAATGATATAACATGAAGTTTATTGCTCGTTTTTCTCCATAGAAACATACTGTTTGGAAAGAGCATTTAGCTCCATTTTTTTTACTGACTCCTGACAATTCAAGTGTATTTTAATGGTTTATTTGAACTAGCTTTTTCCCGCGACTTGGTCTGCATAATGTCGGTTATCACGGACGTAGGCAAAGTCGCGGAATTATAACAGCCTATGGCCTTTCTTGGGGTTCAAACCTATCCCGTACCAAATTTCACCAAAATCGGTTCAGTGTTTTAGTGGTAGTCGTGAAAGCGTAACAGACAGAGTTACTGTCGCATTTATAATATTAGTATGGATAAATGATTTGATCTTTACAAACTCAACAGTCTAAGCGAAGCTTTCAGCGACTATGTTTACCTATGACTAGTAATAAATTATAAAATGTCATGCAAAATGAAGGCAAATATTCTAATTCTTACGATTTTACTGAGCTGCGGGTAAGCAGTAGTAGTGGCGGGCGTTTCTACCTTTGGCGGGTCCTCGTAGTGAGACGGCTCGTCGAACGAACCCTGAAATATCGGAAAAAGTTAAAAACAAGTAAAAAGCTTTATTGACATAAAGTTGTTTACACTGAGAACTGCCTCGTCGGTATAGTGGTCGCAAAGCGCGACTGCTGAGCGTGAGGTCTCGGGTTCGATTCCCAGGTCAGGCAGTGTTATTGGGTTTTTCATTAGGAATTTCTCAGCAGCAGCCAGGTATGGCAATAGACTCGCCCCCTATTACATGTGACTGACATAACTGGCGAAATGTGGGTGTACTAATGGGTACACCTCTGCCTAAGCCTTCGGGGATTACAGGCGTGATGTTATGTTAATAATTTACACAATTATTTGTGGGTACTATGGTCTAATTGTATCTTGCCGAGCCTAAGGCGTAAGATCCTTTCCAGATCTACAGACTTGTATACTACTAATGCTAGTACAATATTGTTACAATATTAGCCAAATAAATTCTAGCTAAAAACTAACTAAGATTGAAGACAAACAGATAAAACAGATAGATAAAATGAAGTTAGTGAATAAGTAAACTCAAAAAATCTGAAAAGTGACATACGTTGAACTGTTATTGCTGTATAGCACATTAATTGTCGTGTAATTTATTTAATTATTAATAGATTGTAGCGATAAACTACAATAACATGGCGCGCCCCTCCACAATTCAAAACGTTTGAAAGTGTTTGTCATAGTATTTAAAAGACTCACAACGCATGTGTGCGTAGCTGCGTACTGAGACGGCTTTCGAAACAAAAACCAATCACCGATTTGTTGATAGACTAGCGACGTCATTGATTACTCATTATTACTAGTATGGCGCTGCACTGACATACTCTATGAAAATGACAAGTGCGTTGTCTTGCGCGGTTTACTTACAAATACATACAAACTCTTTCATACGAATGTGTCTACACACATTGAAATAGTAATATGGAGGGGCGCGCCATGTTATAGTAGTTTATCTATAGGTTGGCTCGTTTTGGTGGAACAAAGTTTAACCGCTCAAGGCCCGGCTGTCATACCGGTATGACAGAACAATAGATAGTCAATTGTGTCTCATTACGTGGGACTTGAAAGTATTAATATTTGACTCACCGGTGCCGTGCTGCCGTGGACGGTGGTGTCAGACTTGTCACTGGTCTCAGGAATGGCTATCAGCTCGCTCTCCGAAGACTCCTGCTCCAGGCTCCACTGCTGGTACCTGTGAGCAAAACTATTGTATACTGACCACAAAACGTAGGTACCTATAAAACTTATAAGTATAGTATTACCGGTTATTGTTAACTGTTACCATTAAAGAGTAGTTCATTGTATCAATAAGAAAGGAAAATGGGGTTAATTTACACAAATAAGACGCAACTTTTATCAAATCAATTCTATTTATTCGCGGACGAAAAGTTACCTTTTAGTTGTTATTTACCAAACCTTTGTTTACCTTACCACATAACCAACACAGTAATGTACCTATAAAGAAAATAACAGACGACTTTGTGAAGTGGCGACTCTGTCACGCATACTAATGTGACAGAGTATATTTCTCTCTCTCTCTCTCTCCCTCTTAGTAACCAACTATAGTAGTGGTCGACCCTGTCACGCATTCCAATGCGACAGAGTATATTTCTCTCTCTCTCTCCGTCTCTCAGTAGAGAACAGTAGTAGTGAGAACTTTAGGGTTTAGTCGGTAAGAGTCCAACACACTCCTCTGCCTTTCCCAAGGCCGTCCAATAAGAATACTGTACGAAAAAAAAAACAACAGAAGAAAAAGAGCATGTCAGTTTATTACACGCGTTTTAGTGAAGAACGAATTTGTAGGTATAGCCTCGACTCTGTCACGCATACCAATGTGACAGAGTCTCTCTCTCTCTCTCTCTCAGTAGAGAACTGTAGCAGTAAAAGTTGAAGGAACACCGTATGATTTTACCACCACTCCTCCATCCACTTCCCTATGACAAAAAAACAACAAAAAATAAATGCATCTTAATATAATACTTGAAGAGGAGATGGCGGGACGCCTTGGATGGCTTCTTTAGGAATTAGCGAGAGGAGGCACAACACAAAAGGAAATGGAAGGGGGGAGGCCTTTTCCCAAAAGTGGGACAGTAAGGACAGTCCAAAATGTCTTTGTGTAAGGGCGACTTAATAGACTGTCGACTCTGTCACGCATACCATTGTAATGTCTTTCTCTCTCTTTCGGGCTGCTGAACCACAGTACGTCCGGCGCACCCTGGCCAATGGCAGTGCCATCGATATCTAAAAAAGTGTCTTTCTAAATCACGACATCGTAGTTTAAGTTCTAACACCACGTAATTCGTATTTTGGGTAATAAAACGAGAAATCATAATGCATATTGGAATATTTTATTTGTTTATAATTTAATAATTAATTCGATGAAGCCTAAACAGAATGAGATGGATGAGTGTGCGAGAGAGGATGGAAGATGGCGGAAAGTAATAGAAGATGGTTGCTGATTTTTAATTTAAAGATTTAAATAAAAAAAGAAGTCCCCTGAAGATTCAAGCGTTTCATTCGGTTTCCAATCCTACATGTATGTTAAAAAATGTCGTGTTTATGAAGTAATCCTATATTTAGTAGATATAATTTGAAATGTACGCTTTAAAATGGATCATAATGCAGTCTTATTACTCTCCTGTAAAGTGGTGTTAGAACTTAAGGGACGATATTATGTCTTATTCGTAGGTACTTAGCATGTTTACCATCAAAATTATTGTGTACCTTAGGAATCCCGGATTTGTCCCAGTTTAGAGGGCATCCGGGATAAAACTCACCAAATGGCCACGGTTTTTTTGAAGTTTCTGCACGGCATCTGCAACTTAGGTGGTTAGTCTAACAACTTAACCTAAAATATCGGAACAATCTAGAACCGTAATATGTTTTTCCCAAACCGATTTTGGTCACGGAGGCCAATTTCATTAAGAAACACCTCGTATAGTCAGAAAAAATTGACATGTAAAAGTGCTGATGTTATGATAAGGAATAACTTCTTTATAGTCTAAGATCTGGGTTCAGTTGGCCTACCCTCATCGAGTTTCCTAATCTTAATATATATATAAATTACGCGTCACGTTGTTTGTCTGGACTCCTAAACTACTTAACCGATTTTAATCAAATTTGCACACCGTGTACAGTTTGATCCAACTTGTCTTAATATTTTTTGATTGCAAACCTGAGCCACAGCAAAGCGTGGGCCGGTCATCTAGTAAAATGTCTTGTAGTTCCAAAAAAAACTATCACCAGTAACTATCATGAATAAAACGCTATACTAAGGTTGCCTACGTTTTCCAGGCAATAATGAAAGGGTGCCAGGTATAAACAGGCAGGCGTGAACTAGTAAATTACCCGCATCGAATTCCCTTTCAAATTTATATATTCAAAATGATAATAATATTTCAAACACGATGACATAGGGTTGCCTTTGCAAAAGTAAGCTAATCTTAGGGTTGTCGCGATTTAAAAGTTCAAAAACTACGTAATATAACGTGGTGTGACGAAGAAACGTTAATCATAAAACCCAATGCGATAGAAAAGGAAGCAGAGTAGCAGCTGCGTGTGAGATATGTAGTTGTTGAGTAGAAGTGAGAACGCATGCTCATTTCTCCGTGTAATTGAGAAAGACCATAATAATAGCAGCATCTTATCCGATCTGCCGGGAGAAGACTTGTTCCTCGTATTTAGCTTGCCTTCTTTGTACAGTTTTAGTGCATAACGAAGTATTTTAGTAGTATAGGTTCGGCTAACAAAACTATCCCGGAATTATGGTCATGAGACAATATTTCAGAGATTGTTCTGATAGCCGTGAAATACTTCTCTACTCCTCAAGCACCTCAGAATATGTTGCCTTCTTGTCGATCCGTCACTAAGTGCTAGCGACCGGGTCAGGGGTCCATTTATCGAGTGTGCAGGTCACCCCCTCTCATTTTATCCTTGTCATATAAACATTCTTTGTTTCCATGTCCTGCAATAGCCAGGTTATCCTTGGTTGTACTTGCATAGTTCGTATAGGGATAATTTTAGGTTAGTGTTTCATTTCATTTTTAAGCTCTCTGTGACTCAGCTCTCAGTGCAGCTTTTAAAGATCTAGGACACTAGGGTCTCGAGTTGCATTTAGTAAAGAACAATAATAATTTTGTGTTTACTTGACATCGCAATACTCAAGTTTTACGACACCTCTTTCCATCCGTAATTAATAACTTTAAATAACACTTTCGGAAACATTCACTATCTAACTAAGGCGATTAACACACAGCACCGAGCACTGCCGCGGTTGGCGGTGAAGCGGATCTCATGTCGCATTGGCCTCTAAGAAACCCGTTGATGCCTAACACACGTACACCGCCCGACGGCAACGGCGCGGTCGAGCGGTGAAATCCACTTAAAGGTCATGGCACATTGACTCAGCACCGCAACTGCACAGCAGCAGCACAGCGTCGCCTCGAATTTAGGCTACGGCTAGTCGCCAGCGTGCTAACTATAGAATAGAATAGAATATTTATTTATTCGAGTAACCAAGACTTACTTACAATACACCAGACTGTTAGTAAAACTTAGGTCTACGTTAGTAAGCACTGACACTAAACAAGAAAGAAAAAAAAGAAAAACAAAACAAGAAATAACGATTGGTCACTGTTGCAACACCTCATGAGAGACGGCACAACAGCGACCGACATATATACACATTCTTAGGACACTGTTGGAGTTGTCCCACAACCTACGCAACTATGCGTCGTCCGCGAGGCGCAAGCTCACAGACCGCGCGCCGGCCGCGAGGTGCAAGCTCGCAGTCCGCCCAGGCCGCGAGGTGCATGCTCGTAGTCCGCGCGTTGTTTCCCTGGCGACTCGGAGACGGCGCGTAGTAAGCATGCGGTCGGCGCGCTGTAAGCGAGTGAACCGCATGCTTACAGCGCGCTGTAAGCACGCGGTCCGCTCGCTAGCAGCGCGCTGTAAGCACGCGGTGCGCTCGCTTGCAGCGCCCGGACAGCGAGTCTAGTTGTATGGTAGCGGCAAGCGCGCTGACTGCCAGCCGTTGGCTTTTTCATATTGGCATTATGAAATATATTATACTCACAGAAATATTAAAAGCAGGAGAAGTGGCAAGGGGGCGTGTCGGTGACCACGCGGTGCTGAGCGTTTTGCTCAGCTATTGAAAAAATAACCGTCACCGCGAGTTAGTGTGTTGTCAACCGCGATCGTGATAAAACCGCTTAAAAAAAACGATTATGCCGTCTTGTTCAGTGGTTTCTTGTAAAAATAGAAGCCAAAACAAAAATTTCAGAAGTCATGGCATCAGTTACCACAAGTATTTTACAATTTTTGTCTTAAAAATCACGAAAAACAACAATCCGTAAAATATATTTCACTTGTACTACTTTATTTTTGCTTTCTTATATTACTCCGACTGTATTATTTTTGCATTAAATACATTGCTCTTTTACAACCACCTCAGTCTGTCACTGAGTGACTAAACAAGCAATGTAAAACTGACATAACGAAACCTCGATAAGCCGTAATGTCGCATGGTGCGTCCGCTGCTCTGGTCCGCCGTATTTGCACATGAGTAGATAAATTTGACCCGCCCCTAGTCCCGACAACACACAATGATAATTGTTTTAGTGTGAGTAAATTATACGGAAAAAGTACGCTGTGGTTTAAGAATTAAGGTTTATATTTAAATGACTGAGTTATCGATGTCGCGTGTGTGCACTTGTTCGTAGTATTGTTTTGACAGAACTGTGTGTGCAATATTAGCGTTATGGAGGGGCAATTGTGGCTTCACCGGTTTTCTATACATTTTGAACTCCACGCCATATCTCCTTTTTTACTATATCTATGATTATACTACACACGAGTTAATGCTCTAATTTGAATGATAAGTAAATTGCTGGTTTGGAGCGGTGCCATTGCGGTGCTGGGGTAATGTGCCATGACCTGTACCGCCACCGCTCTCCGCGGCGGTGCGCGCGGTGCCGTGTGTTATTCGCATTAAGTGCATTGATATCACTCACGTCACGTAAAAAACACTACCATATTTTATTATAAACTTTGTATAACAGAAACACACAAAAAACACAAGTTGATACTGGAGCACTTTTGAACGTAATATGTTTATAAGCACTGAATAAATACGCAGGCGCAGTCTTCTTTATTCTGTGTCCTTCTCTATTACACGGAGAAATAAGCACGCGCACTCTCTTTTACTCAACAGCTCGGCAGCTCAGGCAGCTGCTTCTCTGCGTCTTTTTCTAACGAATTGTTTTTTATTGTCAACGTTTCTTTATTACGTAGTTTTTGAACTTTTGAATCGCGACAACCCAAGATTTGCTTAAAAGTAAGCAAATCTTGGGTTGTCGCGATTCAAAAGTTCAAAAACTTGCAAGGAAACGAAATCGAAATATTATTATTAACATTTTAACAGGGAACTCGATGAAAGTATTATAAATTATTGTTCTCTGTTTGTATAGTTTTAATTTATTAATTTTGATGTAATGCCAATAAACGCATTTTTCTTTCTTTCTTTCTTTTTCTTTCAAAGTAAACTACAAGTTCACGCTTACCTGTTTATACCTGTCAACCTTTCATTATTGCCTGGAAAAACGTAAGCAATTTTACTTTAGCGTTTTATTAATGTTAGTTACTCTCGATTGGTAACAAAAAAGTTTTGGAAACTTCAAGAAATTGAAATTGTTTATTGAAATAGAAGAGTAGAGAAGAAGTGAAGAGAGATGTTAAAGAAAAAAAAATTAATAACTAATTTAAAAGAGCCTTGCGCAGATATGGAATGGCAACCCTAATAAATTGTTAACACTTTATATTATATTTAACCTATTCAGAGGTGGTAAAACAAAACCTAAGGCACAATTAATTAGATTAACTTTGAACAGGTTTGCGGAAAGCAGTCTTAAGGCTCAAACAAAACTATATCCGAATGACCTACTGTCGTAGATATATTTTTTTTTCGGGACAATCCCGCCACACATTCCCACCACTGCTTTTCCTGAAAGCCAGAATAAACAGTGGCGACCACCAGAAACACGTCGAAGCAATGAAGCTCGACGAGTCCCGGAGAAACGATACAACTGTCTTGGACCCCGCATGGAAATTAATCAGAAAAGACAGCGGAGGAGTAAGAAAAACATAATTTCCACTTTCCTCCATATCAAGCGGGAGACAGAACAGAGCTAGGCCATAAGGCACAAAGGGACGTTTACAACTGGGAGAAGCCCAGTCGCCTAGCACCACGGATTAAAATTAACATTAATTTATGGGTCCTAGAATGTTAAGCTACTTTTGTTTTAAGTTACATTTGCTTTCAAGAACAGGTATGGCAATAACACTTGAACGCACGGAAATTAATTCTACTTTCCACAAGGTCCGCATAGTAAACAACCCTGGAAGTAATATGTACGGTCAACAAAACAGATAGGTATGAAGGGTCGACAGATATAGTTGACGTTTTGTTAGAAACCGATGGCTGCTTTTCAAATGTAATTTAATTTAAAAAGTAGATAATAAACATGAGAGAGGTAGTGACGCCTCGTTGGCCTAGTGGTCGCAAAGCGCGACAGCTGAGCACGAGGTCTTGGGTTCGATTCCCAGGTCTGGCAAAGTGTTATTGGGTTTTTCCATCTGGAATTTCTCAGTAGCAGTCTCGGAGTCTGAATTTGTGCCCGGATGATGGCAATAGGCTCGCCCGAAATGAGACTTAAACATAACTGGCGAAATGTGGGTGTACTAATGGGTACACCTCTGCCTAACCCTTCGGGGATAACAGGCATGAAGTTATGTTAGTTGTGTATGTTATAATAAACAGTTCGATAAATAAGTTAAGCTTCAACGAAGACATTCATCGGTTTCTAAGACAACTTCAACTATATCTGACGAACCTGGTTCCTTATCTTTTTTGTTGACTGTACCTAATCAAAATGTTAAGACAAGTAAAATGGGCTCAATAAATAAATCGGCACCACACGTACTAGCCGTTCACTTCGAGATGGCTGTCGTTATCTGACGTCAAAGTCACGAGTACCTACAGTTGACAAAAAAAAATGTTGTAATTTTTACTGTAAACATTTTGTAATTGTATTGTACCGACATCTATCGCATAAAATTTGAACTACTACTGACGCTTCCTACATCGCGCAATCAAAGTTTTCCGCAACGTTAGCATATACACAAAATGCCGACAACAATCGTCGGGCAGTAGCCCACCAGACACAACAACCGTCGGGCAGTAGCCCTCCAGATACAACAACCGTCTGGTCGGAGGGTCCTCCCTTTTCACGGAGAATGAAAAACTTTACACCCATACCGCTAAGCTGGTGAGCCGACGTGATGCTCCAGTGAGTCGAGGAGATGCTGGATATGCTACAGTACGTCAGTGGTGCAGTGCTGCGTCGTGGCTGGCTGATGCGTCGTGGCTGGCTGCTGCGTCGTGGCTGGCTACTGCGTCGACCAGGAGAGAAGTGCGTCTCTGCTTACTGACCGGCCGAATGCAGTGTGCTAAGGTTGCTGATGAGGCTGAGGGTGATGACCAACTATGGTAGACAGGATACCCGATGAAGCCGAGGGTTCTGGATGGCTATATGACTCGTTGCTCGAGAGGTCGAGGAAGTGGTGAAGAAGAAGCAGCACGAAGGTTGCGTTGGCGTACATGCTCAGAGTCACCAGTTTAAGAGGCATGAGTAACAAAGTTTAAAGTTTCTCATCCACCGTTGAAAAGGGAGGATTCTCCAACCAGATGGGTGTTGAAGTCTGCTGGGCTACTGCCTGATGCGCGATGGTTGTTGTCGGGATTTTGTATATATGCTTACGTCGCCGAGAGCTTTGTTTGCGCAATGTAGGAAACGTCAGTTGTAGTCCAAATGCTGTGCGACAGATGTCGCCATAGTATTTACAAAATATAATCATAAAATTGCGTGTGTGCACTTATTTTTGGCACATAAAACATATCAAAAGTTTGACCGAACGTTTTATTTTTTCTGAGACTATTTGTAAGATTTTCATTATTATTTAAGCAGATCTTAAGATGAATATGCTAAGAAACTAAATTATGTACTCGTAGGTACTTAAAGCCGAAAGTTTCTAAACTCAACCCCTTAAGGAAATGGAAAATCGTTTTTGCAATATTGAAAACCAAAAAATTTAATACAAAAATAAGTACAATTTGGAAATAACGAAGAGTGGCAAATGATAGTTAAGATTGCCTTAGTTTCATTTTATCGCAAACTTTTCTGAAAAACCGCTTACTTTTGTCAAATTTTCAAACGCGTCCTTAACAAATAACAACAATAAAAATTTATAGAAAAACAGTACCTAACAATTAAGTAATACAGTTAAAAATAAATACTAAAATACTTGTTCCCTAGACTTTGTAGTGTATTTGAAGCAAAAGTAATTAGCTCTCCGGAGAGCTGAAGAGGATAGATTTAAGATTAACAGTAGATTACGTGTACAGAGCGTTTACACTGTACGTCATTTCATACAAATGTTTATGTCCTTTTTTTCAAAAGGAATGATTCGATTTTTTTTATTAAAATCGATTTATTCATTTCGAAAATAAAGGACTTAAACGTTTGTATGAAATGCCGTACAGCGCAAAGGCTCTTAAGCTTAATGATTTACGCACTCTGCGATAACTTTTACGCAGAGCAATATTCGTACATACAGGGTGGTCCAAATCGCGACATCCAAAAGAAAATTTTGGAAGCCTCGTTTCATGGGCGTCCCAAAATACCACCATACATGTTCTACGATATTGTATATTAAGACCTCAACGACTTTAAAAATAAATCGGAATTTCATGCCTGACTTCAGATTTTGTTAATTTTCATTTTCTGTTACAATTTTTTGAGAAATATTATTTTTGATAGTAATTCCTGAGAGTTATCGACGATTGATATAAAGAACCGCCTGACAACGCATCTCCCGAAGTGACTAACACTCAGTTGTTTTCTTACTCCACCGCTATTCTTTTTCATTAATTTCGTTGCGGGATCCAAGGCATTATTCCAGATTTATTCCAGAAATCCCCACCGACAATTCCCCACCAGTGGGGATTGCTATATTTTTTTGCAGATATCCCCACTAAGTGTAAACTCAGCCTAGTGGGGATTTTTGGAGAAATAAGTAACAATCCTCACAGGTGTTGTTGGTTGTTTTAAATTATTAAACAAAATATGCGTAAATCACTTACAATACAATTACAATAATTTACAATACAGACCGCTAAAAAGAAGGAGAATAGATTTGAATGCACAGTTCGACTGGTTACTTTATATTACTGGTTTAACAATGGTACTTTATATTACTGGTAGAACTTAGACAACATATTAGTAACTCCAGGGCACTTAAACCGGGAGGCCCGCAGAGGCGGGCCGGGACCAGTTCCCGTGATCCCTGGCGTAAGTGTGAGAAGGGAACACCGGCACCGGGGTGGTTTTTAGTCAGTAAGAGTCTGACAGACCAGACATCCATGAGGATTTTCCACCCCGGTAACAACAAAATATGTTATGTGGTACCCTCTTTTACTTGACTCATATGTGGGAAATTTGTTATTACAATTGTGAATTACAATCGTCTACTGAGCGTAATTCACAATTGTAATAATAGTCTAGGAAAATTAGAGCAAGAATCTCGGAATGAGAGATAGTCAGCTATAAAGGAGATCGGACATGTTAGTATGGACCGTGGTCCAAATGGCGTCGGTTGATGAAACTTAGTCTATATGATAGTTCGTGAGTGTAGGATATTTTTGTTACTATGAGCACCATAAAATCGGCCTATGGAGAAAAAAGTTATACAGTCCAGAAAAATGGTACCTATTGTAGACGAACAATCTCGATTACTCGAAGACGCCTGAACCGATTTGGAAAATTCTTTATTTGTTTGAAAGGGTATACTTCCCAAGTAATCCCAGAGAAATATTGCCATGATCTGATCATGAACTGCAGAGATAATTATGTAAAGGAACTCCGCATAGAATTATAGCAAAACAGTCGTAACAAGTAAAATTGCTTTGTTTATACTCGTAGTTGATGACTGACTGAAGGAAGAGGGGGAGGGGGTACGTCGATACCCCTCCTACCACTTTCCAAAATGAAATATATCGTGTGAGGTATTGTTTGAAAGAGCTTTTTGTAAGGACGACAATAAATATTGCGCTAAAAAGCGAAAAATTAAAAAAAACTATTTTACAAAAAAGACATTCGCCTTCAAAACTACAAGGTAAAAAATAACTTTCGTGTTGGAATTCGGGTACTTTGGTTTTGTTTGTTGGTGCGGTTGTCTGTTTCGTAACAAAGTTTTTTATTTGCACCTTTTAGTGCAATATGATACGACAAGTAGTCGTTTATATTACGCGAATAAACAAAGCAATTTTACTTGTTACGACTGTTCTGCTATGATTCTATGAGGAGTAAACCCTTTCAAACAAATAAAGAATTTTCCAAATCGGTTCAGGCGTCTTCGAGTAATCGGAATTGTTCGTCTACAATAGGTACCATTTTTCTGGACTGTATAACTTTTTTCTCCATAGGCCAATTTTATGGTGCCCATAGTAAAAAAATATCCTACACTCACGAACTATCATATGGACTAGGTTTCAGCAGCCGACGCCATTTGGACCACATCCGCCCGTTCTCCTTTGTATAAACCTTTATTTTGACACCCTCAAACTTGTCTCAAAACCTACTTACCGTAGGGTGTCTGCGACCTCAGATATTTTAAGGTCAAAGGTCAAAAAAAATATTTTTTACACATTTATTGCAAATATTTCGTTTCCTATGGGTTTTATGCTATTAGTATGATTACAAATTTTGTAGAGGATTAAATTCTCTACAACTTTTGACTAAACTTTTTTTTTAGGTGTATGTTGAACCATTTTCGAGATATAGGGTCATCATCATCATCATCATCATATCAGCCGTAGGACGTCCACTGCTGAACATAGGCCTCCCCTACTGATTTCCAATAAGACCGGATGGAAGCGGCTTGCATCCAGCGCGATCCCGCGGTTTTTATCAGATCGTCCGTCCACCTTGTGGGTGGACGTCCTACGCTGCGCTTGCCGGTGCGTGGTCTCCATTCGAGAACTTTACGGCCCCATCGGCCATCCGTTCTGCGTGCAGATATAGGGTATATTGATGAATATAAAATTCTAAATAATTTGCATTTTTTCTTAACAATTACTTTATAATTAATACTTTTTTTCAATAATTCGATATCTATTCATTTAATAACACAAAATGTCTTATTTAAAAATAGATAATTGAAAATGGCCGTTTCTATGTCAAAGTCAAACTTGAATTCGCTCGAATTTAGCTGTAACACATTTTTTTCAAAATGTTCTCAACTTACTTTTTAAACCTATGTATCCTGCTTATATGTAGGAAGTTTCATTAAAATCGGTTCGTTCATTTTGAAAAATAAGGACTTGAAAGTTTGTATGAAATGACGTAACGCGTAAATGCTCTTAAAACTTTATAATTACACGAGTAGGTAAGTGTTATTAAACGAATAGATACCAAAATTATTGAAAAAAAATATTAATTATGAAGTAATAGTTAAGAAAAAATGCAAATTATTTAGAATTTTATATTCATCAATATACCCTCTATATCGAAAATGGTTCAACATATAAAAAAAAGTTTAGACAAAAGTTGTAGAGAATTTAATCCTCTACAAAATTTGTAATCATACTAATAGCATAAAATCCATAGGAAACGAGATATTTGCAAAATTGCAATGTGTAAAAAATCGTTTTTTTGACCTTTGACTTTGAAATATCTGAGGTCGCGGACACCCTACGATAAGTCGGTTTTGAGACAAGTTTTAGGGTGACAAAATAAAGATTTATACAAATTTGCAGCTGACTGTCTCTCATTCCGAGGTGAAACCCTAAATTTTCCTGGGCTATAACAGACTTCTCATTTATCGGGTGTCCGGTAATGAATGGATAATCTTGAAATGGGTCATGGCAGAACTAATGGCCATTCAGAAAAAAAATACAAATAAAAAAAAACCTAAGTAGAACCAAAGATATGAGTTATTTAATAATAATCGATGTTATTGGTACCTTATTTTACATTCTTGTACACCACGACCCCAAATTAATGATCTCCATCGGTTTTTTTATTGTTAACGTAATTTACGTTAACTAAGCTGATAGATAAGTAAATAAAAGTAGGGCTGCTATTACACGGTTTTGAAAAAAACCAACTTGAATTATGTTCTTTTGAAAAAATTCGTGAAAATTTCTTTTTAACAAAGTTTAAGCGTCCGTAGTTTAAAAAAAATGTATCGAAACACAAGTGGCCAATAATTTTGTAAGATCATGTGCTTATAGCCGATTTCAAAATGGTAAATAAATATTCCAATATCTCAAACTTTGTTGTTTAACCAAATTTCACTCTTTTTGAAAACGAATAGCAATAATTCACTATTTACATTAGGTACAATAAGAAATCATACCATTTGTGTTTCGATACATTTTTTTAAACTACGGACGCTTAAACTTTGTTAAAAAGAAAAATTTTCACGACTTTTTTCAAAATAACATAATTCAAGCTGTTTTTTTTTTAACCGTGTAATAGCAGTCCTACTTTTGATTACTCATCTATCAGCTTAGTTAACGTAAATTACTTTAAGAATAAAAAACCGATGGAATTCATTAATTCGTGGTCGTGGTGTGCAAGAATGTAAAATAAGGTAACAAAAAACATCGAATATTATTAAATGAATCATATCTTTTGTCCTACTTGGTTTTTTTTTTATTTTTATTTTTTTCTGAATGGTCATTAGTTCTACCATGACTATAGTTGCAAAACTTCTGAAAACTTCCGGAATACTTCTGGGAAAGTTTCATTAAATCAGAATTATTCAAATTGAATTTAATTAAGATTTTTTTTTTTTTTTGCTGAAAAATCGTATTTTGCATCGATCGTCGATCGCCGCCGCCGCTGCCCCTCTGTGCGCCGGCCACTGCCGCCCCGCCGCGCCGCGAGCGCCCTATTGCCACGCGAAATATAAGAAATATTCGGCGGAAACATTCGATTGCGGGGTATGAATCTTTCCGCGCGGGCGAAAACTTCTCCGGGGAGTATCTCCCTTCTTGCTGCACCCCGCACCGCCATCGCCGTGCGCCATCGCCAGCGTGTGCGGGGTGCGGTTGCTCCCGGCTGCTCCCCGGAGAAGTTTTCGCCCGCGCGGAAAGATTCATACCCCGCAATCGAATGTTTCCGCCGAATATTTCTTATATATTTCGCGTGGCAGTAGGGCGCTCGCGGCGCGGCGGGGCGGCAGCGGCCGGCGCACAGAGGGGCAGCGGCGGCGGCGATCGACGATCGATGCAAAATACGATTTTTCAGCAAAAAAAAAAAATCTTAATTAAATTCAATTTGAATAATTCTGATTTAGTGAAACTTTCCCAGAAGTATTCCGGAAGTTTTCAGAAGTTTTGCAACTATAACCATGACCCATTTCAAGATTATCCATTCATTACCGGGCACCCTGTATGTGTCAAGTAACAGAGGGTACCTACATAACATATTTTGTTGAAGTACCCTGGAGTAACTAATATGTTGTCAAGTTCTACCCTAGATGCGACTGTTAAACCAGTAATATAAAGTAACCAGTAAAACTATGCATTCAAATCTTATCCCCTTATTTTTGGTGGTGTGTATTGTAAATTATTGTAATTGTATTGTAACTGATTAACGCATATTTCTCGCTGGAGATAATCCGTCACTCAAAATAGAAACAATGAAAGGGTGTCAATGACCCCAAAAGCAGTTTCAAAATCTTCCACGGACCCTCAGCTTTCTAAAAAAATACAAATAACCAGTATTTTACAGTACTTTATTTGCAATTGATGATCGAACATGATAATAAGGCGAAGAGATCAATATTTTAGTGTTAAAGTTAAAGCTGATGAAAATGAATTACAACGTACGGTCAACAACAAAAGTAGATTAACAATGTTACTTTTTTATATCATTTAAACGCACACTAAACGCATAATGTACTGGCTTTCAGAATTTCATTCAATAAGGGTTTATTATGTCTTAATTTTATATTCATTGCATTTTACTTTCATTATTGTGCTTAATAATTAGGATTTAAAAATCATAAACGTTAATCGACTTTTGTTGCTGACTGTACTTATCAAGTTTTCAGTGCAATATGAGCTCTATGTCATTTAATGTGTTAGATAACATTATGGTAAATAAATAAATTAAACGAAACCTAACTTAACCTAACCTAAGTAATTCTAATAACCATACAGCAAATAATAAATATGACATAGAGATCATATTGCATTGAACACTTGATGAAAGTTCGTTTTAATTCATTTTCATTAGCGTTTACTAGTGTTTTAAAATATTGATTGTTTTCACCTTACTATGTTCTAGCTCCAATTACATCAAATAAAGTCTTGTACAAAACTAGTTATTTGAGTTGCTTTGAAATGCTGAGGGTCTGTGAAAGCCGTTGAAACTACTCTGGGGTAGTTTTTACCCTTCCTGTTTCTTTTGAATAACTGATATTATCTGCAACGAGTTTTGGTTTAATCGACAAATGTCTGATTCTAGAAAAATGTCAGAAGAGTTTAAAACGCCAGATTCTATGAATGCCAGAGTGCTAAGTGTAAGTTTTTTCACTCACGTTAGATTGTGGTCATCTGGTGGTCACTAAGAAAACCTTATTTCCCATACAATTCCTTCCAATTTCCCATACTAACGCACTCGCAATCGAACGTGAGTGAAAAAACTCACACTTAGCACTCTGATTCTAAAAATGTCAGATTCTATAAACGCCTGTTTCTAATAATGGCAGATTCTATAAATGCCAGATTTTATTAATGTCAGATTTTTGTTATAATTGCAATATAATAATTTATTTTACTGCGTGTATAAAAAATTGCTAATTTCAAAGTAATAGTTGTTGTTTTTTTTGCAATATTTTGCAATGAGCTCTTAGAAATGGAAATTATTAAATTGCAATTATTATAACAAAAATCTGACATTAATAGAATCTGTCATTATTTTATAGAATCTGACATTTTTAGAATAAGTATGGCGTTTATAAAATCTGACATTTGTAGAATCTGGCATTCATAGAATTTGGCGTTTTAGGCTGGCCGCATATGTCCGATTCCCTGATCAGGAAGCGTGTATATACATGCACATACATACATAATATACATACACAGGTCAAAAAAATGTATGTATGTGTGTGTACAGTTAACAAAAGAGATAGGTATCATCATTTATAGTTGAAGTTTTCTTACAAGCCTATGGGTGTTCTCGATTAAAACTTAACTCAAATAATGAACAGTTTATTATCTACATTTTAAATTAAATTATATTTGAAAACATCCATCGGTTTCCAAGAAAACTGCAACTATAACTGACGACCCTGCATACCTATCTCTTTTGTTGACTGTACATTTACGCTTCCTGATCAGGAAACCGGACATGTGCGCCCAGCCTTAAACTCGTCTGAAATTTCTAGAATCTGACATTTGTCGACTAAACTGTATAACAAATATTTTCTTTGATCTTAGTCATTTCGGACTGCTATAAGACTGACTGTTGTTTTTATCGATCGATGACCGTACTTTCAGGATTCATTATCAATAAAAATATATCCAAAAAAATGCGACACAGAGAGAGAAAATTAACAAAATATAGGGTGTTTGGTGCATCGTTAGCCAAATTGAATTGGTCGATAGGAGAGGCCATTTGCTATCTCTTCACGCCGAAAAAACCGGTGTGACAAAGAATGAGTTATTGAACTCATGCTTTGTCACACCGGTTTTTTATTACGAAAACTTTACGAGTTATTAAAAATGAAAGTAAACTTACTAGCAAGGATTTTTAATTTCATAGAAACATACAACAGTATACATAAAAATTAATTTAATAACTTTTTTATAATAAAAATAAACAAATAACTTTTTTTTTAAATTTAAACTTAAATGCTGAGTTTTGGATTTTTCAAAATTAAAATTAAAAATTGTTTTAAAAAAACCGGTGTGACAAAGAATGTGTTATTAGGCGTGATGAGATAACAAATGAGCTCTCCTATAGGCCAATTTGATTTGGCAAACGATGCACCAAACACCCTGTATAATGGTCTCAAATCCGAGTTAGGTTGACTTAACATCATCAAGTTTCCTGATAAAATGTATTTTAAATGAATTATAATAAGTTATTAAACACAATTAAATATGGTTGCCATTCCATATTTGTTGTGGTTTTGAACTCTTAAATCGAGGCAACCCTATGACTAACGTACTTTTGCAATATTCGTTATTATCTAAATTTTGAATATAATTTTGAAAAGAAACTCATAATAATTTGCAACATAATTATTTAATAATTATCTTTATTTCATTAATATGTACAATTATACAGGCTACTACAAAAAACCTAAAACACTCAAATAAAAAATAATAATTAATTAAAAATACCCTCACGCAAAACACTATGTAACAAAAACCCTGTCAGATCAGTGTTGCCGTTGATCAGTTTTTATGTTTTATTTTAATTTCGTTACTTCTTCTTTCTTATTTTTTTTTTCACTGGGGAAAAATAATAATCTCAAATCCATTAAATGATTACGTATATGTGTACGCAGTACGATGCCGAATAATACCCTTAAGGATCGGACAGGGTTTTTGTTACATGCTGTAGAATGGCAACCCTATTACAATGTGTTATTATAACACATTAAATTTCGTAAAAAAAAAAACATTTTATCAGGAAATTCGATGAGGGTAGGTCAACCTAACTCGGATCTTATACATATCCCAAAATAATTTGCATATCGTCTAGCTCCTAAACTACAAAAAATTGTAGAACATACATGGGGGTGTTTTGGAAAGCCCAAAAGAGGCAACCAAAATTATTTTACGAAAGTGGCGACTTGGGCCACCCTGTATGATTAGTGGTGTGTACTACCTTCACTCCACTACACACATAGTACGAATATTGCTCTTAGATCCGCGACCAAGATGTCTGACATAATCTCAACACTTTACGCAAAAAGCGAGCTAAATAGTTTCCAATTCGTGCATTTAGGCGTCAAACAGACGAGCAGCACTTTGCTGTTGACAGAGCCAACTTCAGCTGTCGACAGAAGCAACTGCTACACTGTCGACACGCTGACTGCTGCCCACCATGTCGACAGCATTATTGCTGTCATTGCCGTCGACACGTGGACAGCAAACGCCGATCAATGGTGATAGCTTAGTATGCAGTAATAACGTTCACGGTGCAGTACAACAATGCTGTCGACATGGTGGGCAGCAGTCAGCGTGTCGAATACAGCAGCAGTTGCTTTTGTCGACAGTGTAGCTGTTGCTTCTGTCGACAGCTGAAGTTGGCTCTGTCGACAGCAAAGTGCTGCTCGTCTGTACGAGGCCTAAACAGTTATCTATATCTTATGGACCTGAAACTTGGAGGGTGTGTTCTATGTATGACGTAGGCATAAGATAAGAAAGGAATTTCCGAAATACTATCCCTTAAGGGGTGAAATAGGGGGGCAAAGTTTGTATGGCGTAATAAGATTAGTCGCGAGTCGCGAGCAGAAGACAGTATCTAAATACGAGTAATATGTGAACCCTGTGTAAAAATAAGAACAAATTCGTACACGATCAGGCGGTGAATACTACAAGGCGCGTCCGGTGGGACACGCCACCTACCCAAGCGTACGTCGGCACTAGAAAGTGTGACGTCAAAACAAGATAAGAATAGGTGGTGCGTTGGGGATGTTATGGACAGACAGGTTCATTTTAATAATGAAACCTTCGACTGCGCAGCGGCATTCTAAATTCGTGGACTGAACCTTAAATTGCCATACCACAGGGACGATGACGCGAATCGCGCCATCGATAACTTTGCAGCGAGCGACTGCAAGACGTGACGGAGGTTGTGCATATGAGGACCAACAGGGTCTGCTGCCCTAGTAGTTAGTAATGTAATACCTACATAGTAATGGAGTTTCTTGCCCATTCTTCTCCATACAAAACTACCTTTTGGAAGGGGCAACTAGATTCACTTCTATTTTTTTTCTTGTAATGACGTTCAAAAGTGCCTTATAATGGCCTAATTGAAATAAATGATTTGACTTTGACTTACATAAACTCACGCCTTTTTCCCATGGGGGTAGGCAGAAACCACAAAACGCCACCTGCTACGATCCTTACATACTCCTTTCGCCTCATCTACGTTCATACAAGCACGCCAGTTACGAGTACTCCGCACCTGACCTTTCTGAAGAACCTCACCAATAAGGTCAGTGTAGGTCTTCCTAGGGCGACCCCTCCCTGCGTTACCACTCACCTCTGCCATATAACCTTTTGTTAATCGTCTTTCACTCATCCTCTCAACATGACCGAACCATCTAAGCATACCCTTTTCTATCTTTGTCACTACATCCTCTTTTAATCCGCAACGGTCCCGTATAACCTCACCTCTGACTTTGACTTTAATACTTTTATGTGCTAAACGGTATGTAAGCCTCGGAGTCTGGATTTGTGCCCGGTTGATGGCAATAGGCTCTCCCCTATTACATGGGACTTAACATAACTGGCGAAATGTGGGTGTGCTAATAGGTACACCTCTGCCTAACCCTTCGGGGATTACCGGCGCGATGTTATGTTACGGTATGTCTTTATTATTATTATGTACCTACCAACGAAAGTAATTAAAAGGATTCACTGCTTTCTATACATCATGCTTTTTTATATGGCAACTGTTGTTTTTATTTATTGTTTTTTGATTAAATAAACTCACAGCTTTACGGGTTACTCAATTTTGCATTTTATAGTTTTTAAGGATATTTGATTTGATCTTAAAGTAAAAATGTTTTTTAAAGTTTGGTGGTATACGTTTTGGCCGTAACAGAAGGTAGAACTGACCATGTCTAGTAGATTAGACAAAAAATAACCCTTATTGAACACGGAATAAAGGCTAAAACAAGTTTACACTAAGAGTGTAGTCACTAAAATTATTTAAGACAATTGACTGCCCCATTAGTCTCGTGGTCGCAAGCGCGACTCCTGAACGTGGGGTCCTGGGTTCGATTTCCAGGTCGGGCAAAATGTATAAAGTTTTAACTATGAGAGTCAAGAAAGAGGGAGTACATCTGTGTCTGAACACAAACTTATGCACTATAATAACTCCTGCGCACTGGGCAGATATTAGCCGTCGTAACCGAAATTGTTATGGAGAATATTATGGTTGAAATCACTACATAGTATAAAACAAAGTCGCTTTTTCTGTCTGTCTGTCCCTATATATGCTTAGATCTTTAAAACTACGCAACGGATTTTGATGCGGTTTTTTTTAATAGATAGAGTGATTCAAGAGGAAGGTTTATATGTATAATACATGCATAATATATTAGAGAAACACTGATAATTTTAGAGGTTTCTAATGTGATGTCGTAAATAAACACATTTTTTTGCGCTTACATTGTAAACGCTGGCTGAACCCTTCGAGATAGATCAAAATAATGTACTACAGTATTGTACAACTTAAAAAGGTCTACAAAAAAGTCCGCGATGGTATATGTCTATCTCTTAGGGATAACCCACAATAACCATTTTTTATCCTTGACTTTTTTATAGAATATTTAGTATCACAGCATTGCACCCGTGCGAAGCCGGGGCGGGTCGCTAGTGTAGTTATAATATTGTGGTACTCACGTAATACTGCCCTTACTTTGAATCCCAGGAGAAGTCAGTGGTCTAAGTACAATCAGAGAAAAACATAATCAGTATATAATTCCTTTCGATAAATATCAAATCTGACACAGAAAAATAACTTACCAGCTCTTACTGATTTCACTAATTTTCCACTCACACACCCCCACATTTTGAAATTAATTGATTTCACTAAAATGTACACAAACACATCCTCACACATTAAAAAGAAAATGCTCTTGTATAAAATAATTTAGATTTTTTCTAATAATTCTGTTTTTTTTTTAATTTAAATAAATACGTTTTTTGTATTTTGTTTTAAACAGTAATACATACTTTTAAATTATTTTGGTTCACTAATTTATTTCTTTAAATATCAATTTAAATAAGCACGATTTTTTGTTTTGTATTAAATAACAAAAAAGGTTTTAAATTTTTTTTTTCTGTTTAAAGAATTTGTTTTGTATACCAGAATACAGAAAAAAAGCCAAACCATATTTTATACTGTCTAAAATAAATACATCTTTTAAGGAAAGCTGTGTTGCAACAAAATTCCTTATGACATATAAATATTAAAGAGAGGTATGGTGGTAATACTTCTCCGGACAAGCTTATATAAAGAACTCTACTAATACTAAAATTCAGGTACAAATGGTATAGCGCGACTGACATACTATCTAACGCTGAAGTTAGATTTCATTAGGACTGGAGAGATGACCAGTTCAGGAGGCGGTGAAGCTGGTCTGCGAGGTAGACTATAGCAGACTCACAAGATTAACCAACGATAGTAGATCGAGGATCATACTGCACGTTTGTTGAGAGGCAGAGGTTCCCACATCGCTAGAGTTGCACTGAGGGCGTATGTGGTAGTGCTCTAAGCCTTTTTATAAAATCGGATGCAGATACACACTTGGCCTAAAAAGCGACTTGGCGCTCTTTAGCCTAGTGTGTTTAAGGGTTACTTAGTAAATGCTACCTGGTAGTAACCCACACCGAAACGTTCCTTTTAAATATGAACCGCGGTCTCTTACTAGCACTTCAACTAAGATCAGATAAACTGTCTTGACTACCCATGTCTAAAAAAAACAATTAATTATTTACCATACAAAATCTACGGAGGAATCGCATTTTGATAGATCTGTATCTCAATTGATGAGTGGTGTCAAGTTAGAAAATAAATAAAATTGGGCACCAAATAATCGGCTACTAACCGAATCGCTATCCTCACTATCCTTCCGACCGAATTTCGGTCACAGTGGCCAAACTCAATGGAGACTACCCAGGATATATTATAGTGTACAATTATGTACACTATAATATCTTTCCTAAGGTGAAGAGGTCAATAAAGCATGAGGTCATTTTATCATGAGAGATCTCAGCTGCCCTTATACATCACCAACTTCAGAAAAATTGCTGATGCTTTAAGAACCTCTGACAACCCTCCCCAAATATAACAACTGCTATATGAGGGGAGGTTGGGCAGTCGGAACTCGTCACTTACCGCGCGAATAGCAGCAACACTAGGTCGCTAATTGCCGGCGGTGTTGTGTGAGCGTGGTCCTTCCCCGGTCGAGCCAGCCCACCTACGCGCTGTACTCAAGTACACGTACTTACGAGTACAGCATGGCTCTACCACTATAAGGTCTTCAACGCTCCACAAACTTATATCCGAAAATAAAAACCAAAAAGTAGTCGACAGCAACACCTAACTATTTGAATGCAGTCAGAAGTCGCCACACGGAAGACTGCGTCAAGGTCTGAGCCAAATCAATGTCGACAAAGAAGCGTCGAACGCATGACTCAAACGGTGCACACTGTTCCCAGAGACTGAAGGCTTCATGATCGCAATACTGGACTAAGCCGAAGTGAATTTAAAAATGATTATACATTACGAAATACATAAACTCACGCCTTTTTCCCATGGGGGTTGGCAGAAACCACAGAACGCCACCTGCTACGATCCTTACATACTCCTTTCGCCTCATCCACGTTCATACATTTCGTCATACAAGCACGCCGGTTACGAGTACTGCGCACTAGACAGAACCTCACCAATAAGGTCAGTGTAGCTCTTTCTAGGGCGACCCCTCCCTGCGTTGCCACTCACCTCTGCTATATAAATACCTTTTGTTAATTGTCTCAACGATTCAAACAACAGCTATCAAAATCGCGCTATAGGAGAACGCGTTTTGACTGCTCATAAAAAGATTGCCAAATGATCCAATTTCGATTAAACAGTAGTACCTTTAGGGGTGTATGCGTTTTATCTGTCTGTCACCAGGCACTAATTGTAGGTTAATAATGATATGAATGCACTTTATAGTAAGAGACACGCACTTTGTATACAGGGTCACTGATCGATGTACTTACTAATGCAAGACGCAACAGGGACTGAATTTTCTCTCGATGTAAAAAAATTTCAACCAAAAAATAAGTTTAAATGTTTTTTTACTCTCAGAGTATGCATTTAATTCAACTGAAATAGGTTTCAATTAGATAGACCTAGGACGACGTTGAAATCAACTACCATTTCATTTAGGTTTCTGCTATTGTGGTTACAGCCAAAACTAAATCATAGATAACATTTTGTATTTGTAGTATGTCTTCTAGCAATAAGCTAACAAAATACAGACACGCCGGATCCTCATCACACACCAGACACATGCGAACTAATAGATTCCATAGTGCCTTGCTACGGATACAGTCCAGAAATAGAAAAGTTTCCGGATTGTATCCGTAGTAAGGCACTCTCTATAGTGCTCTATTAGTTTGCATAAAAAACCCTTTAACAAAACTATATTTTGACAGCACCATACTTACTGATCAAACAATCCGTTTTAATAGACATAGCTGCACCAAATATATAAAAATATATAAAAATGATATAAGAGAATATATAATATAATAATATACTATATAGATAATAATATAATAGGTACTGACAAACCACCATAACAGAAAAAAAAATCTAAATGTCTTCCTGCAATATGCCGCCGAAATACAGACACGACCGAGTTGCCATCACACATCAATACAAACATTGGACTCGATAGTACACACATCAAAAGTGTCTAGGGATCAACATCCCTAACATTTGTTAGGGATGTTGATCCCTAGACACTTTTGATGTGTGTACTTTACTACAGACTCAATCCAGAAATAGAATAGTTTTTACTAGAAATACTCGTGACACTTACCATGTGATGTTTGGTGATTTTTTGCCAAAACCCCCTTCCCCCATTCGAGCCGCACGTGATTAATGGACCGCCCCTTTCTCTGTCAATTCGTATTTTTTTATGGTATCTAAACGAAACGAAAATTATGATTCACAATAATTAATTTCATAGGAAATCGATAGATGCCTAAAAGTTCCCTTAATAATATGTAGTTTTAAATCTAAATAAAAGATGTTAGAAGACACATTTTTGTCACCGAATGTAGCTGAATAGAAAGAGACAACCCTGTAATATACTTAATCAGGAAAGCAATAGACCGAAACGTTAGCAATAAAGTACCTAGTCTATTAATAAAAATACAAAAATATACACCGTGAAATTTTATTTAATGGTTGTTTTTCCGCAGCTTCATGATTTTGTCTGATTAGAGTCAAAGTCAAAGTCAAAACATTGATTTCAATTAGACAAATTACAGGCACTTTTGAATTGTCAAGGAGGCGGTCAGTTAGTCAAAAAGTTGAAGTTACTTGCTCATTTTTTTTTTAATTAGAATCGAAAATGGCAGACAACAATTGTCACAAACACAAAACGAAAGTGACTTTGAAACAATAAATATTTTTACGACGTTTTTTTTCTATATTATTTAAAAATTAAAAATATTTCTACTTTTTAATTTTGTTTCTTCTTTTTAATTTTTTTAATTCTGAGGACAAATCGTTTCATCGGGAGTAAACAACCAAAGTCTATAATAAATCGTAGAGTTAAAACTTTTTTTACAAAATTAAAAGAATTCATCCAAGTCATTTGCTTTCCTGATTAAGATGAAAATGTCAATAGAGCACGAGGTCACTTCATCATGAGCGATCTCAGCTGCCCTTGAATACATCACTAACTCCAGAAAAGTAGCTGATGCGTTAAAGACCTCTGACAACCCTCCCCACATATAACAACTGCTATATGAGGGGAGGTTGGGCAGTCGGAACTCGTCACTTACCGCGCGAATAGCAGCAACACTGGGTCGCTAATTGCCGGCGGTGTTGTGAGAGCGTGGTCCTTCCCCGGTCGAGCCAGCCCACCTACGCGCTGTACTCAAGTACACGTACTTACGAGTACAGCATGGCTCTACCACTATAAGGTCGTCTATGGCAGACAACACTCAAAACGAATCGTTTACCATCCATCCGAGAACAGTTCGTTTAAATAGAGAAAAACGAATTTTATGGATGTGGTAACGAAAATGTATGTAATCCATCATTATACAGGATGGCGATGGATAACGACATTCATAAGAATATGTATGTTCTGCGATTTGTGTAGTTTGAAAGCTAAATTATTATATTTTTTTAGATTTTTTCTCATCTGACTTCAGATTTTTCTCATTTCCCCTTTTTGCATTGCATTTTATTGGAATTCTTTTTTGTGACTAATACTCCTGAAGTGTGGTCTTCGTCTCCTCTGCCATAAATAAAAAGATCACTTAAAACTTCCTAAATTCCCCCGAAGTGACAAAAAGTTAAATGGGAAAACTTGTTTGGCAAAATTCATTCCAGATATTTAGTCAATCACAAGAAAACAGAAAAGGGGTGGAAACGACCCCAATGCAGTTTCAAAATCTTCCACAGACCCTGAGATTTCCAAAACAATACAAATAACCGTTATTTTGCAGGACATTTTTAGGTGCAATAGGAGCTAAAACATGATATGGCGAAAATATACATAAATAAAAGTATAAGTTATATATATAAATAAAAGTATAAGACGTGTAGTTATATAAGTAAATATATAGTGAAAATATCAATATTTTATTATTCACGTGAAATCTAATGAAAATGAGTTAAATTTTACTTATAGCAAGTTTTCAATGCAATATGAGCTCTATATTATGTTTATTATTGGCATTACGGTGATTCCGATCAGTGGTTTAGTTAGGTTTATGTTTGTTCAGGACAGGCAAGTTAGGTTTTGTTATATTAAGTTAGGTTTCACTGATATGTTACAGTAATGTTACCTAATAAAGAAAATGACATACAGCTCAATGCTCATGCAATGGAAACTTGATAAAAGTTCGTTTTAATTAATTTCAATTAGCTTTCACTTGAATAATAAAATATTGATATTTTCGCTTTATCATATACGAGCTTTTATTGCCGAATAATGTCCTGTAAAATACCGGTTATTTGTATTGTTTTGGAAAGCCGTGTCCGTGGATTTTAAATATACTTTGGGGTCATAACGTCCTTCTTTTGTCTTTTTTTATTGATTGTCTGAATTTCTAGAATTTATTTTATCAAGTAGAACTTGAACTTACCTTAGGTACTATCGGCCAAACTTAAGCATGCTCACTTAAGAAAATAGTCCTGCGGAAGCGCAGATAGTGACAAACCACGCCCCTTCCTTGCTCCACCCAATTAGAGACAATACATATTTGTGTGAGTGCAGTAAGTGCGTGCGACAAAAAATATCAACAAACATTAGCCAGTGCCAATTTGCGTCTCGCTAATTGTTCACGCTTCCTGTTTCCATCGCAATTTTATTTTACGACCTGTTTATTTCTATCGGACTGATTGCCTGCCCAACTGTGACCTTTGCTTTGTATACCGGACTGTGATCGTGGAACTATTGTTGACCCTTGCTCGTATCCTGGACTGTGTATCGTGACTACCTGTGGGCTGATTTGTCTATAACCCTGTCAGGGTTAAACCCGAAACCTCAATCAAGAAGAAAATAATGAAATCATTGTCACGCTGCATCTACAAGTAAGTTACTTTTTTTATCCAGAGAGAGATAAGTAATAGAAATAAATTAAGTGCATGTTGGTTTCCTTTACTGAGCTATATTTTTATTGTTTGCATTATTAAATAGATCTAATTTTTTTTCTTCTGTTACCGTAATTCACAGACCCAATTAAAAGTTATTGTTTCGCGAGCCGACGCCAACCATGCAGTTTTTATATTTCGTATATCTTTGTTGTTGTTATTAGAAAAATTTTTATTCTAACGAAAGCGTGTATTATTGAGTTTCTGTGTAAAAGAAATACACAAATAATATCAATGATTGCTGACTGCAAACATATTTCATGTCAAATCTCTACCTCGAGTCTCTAAATACTCGTAGTATAAGCAAAGTCGCTGTTTCTGTCTGTCTGTCTGATTCTCCGATATTTTTTTCTAAACAATGCAACGGATTTTGATATGAGTTCTCACTCTCATTTAGAGAATTTCTTTTGGAAGGTTTATATGCATGCAAATTAATATAAAGCAAAGCGGAGAATTTTAGAGATTTGTAAGACCGTGCGAAGTCGAGGTAGATCGCTAATTTACGATAAATATTAATAAAATACATAACTCAAAATTTTGAAAAAATAAAGTATGAAATTACTTTTATATATTTAAAATATTAATTTAAAAAGAGGTTTGTTATTTCCTTTCTATTTTTTAATATCGGCGCGTTTAAAGACATTGTTTTGGACATTTTATGACCCGATAACAAATCTTTCAACACCTAAACAATGGCCTTTCATTTTAGTTATCACTGCATTTTGAAATTGAGTTACCGCACTTAAGTCGTTAACAATAATGCACAAATTTGCTTGGGAGAGTTTTACACAATATTGGAATTTACTACAATGCCATTGTTAAATATCTGTTTGTGGTCTACTACCCATATAAAATACAGATAACAATGTTGATACCTAAAGTAGATATTTAAAAAGTTAGGGTTTATTTGTTGTTAACTTAATCCTTTTGCACACTGCTAGTAATGTATTGTTCAATTCCTATATTATGTGACAATTCGATGCTAATTGTTATTTTTTTTCCAGAGAACCACAGTGCGCCGTTGGGTGCGTAGATATGAAGAAGAAGATCTAACTCAGCGCGTTCGTGCACCTCGGCTATAAATGAAGGGCAATCGGCCAATATGATAGCCACGACATGTGAAAAAAGCCCTACTGGAGTCCATCACAGACGGTCACTTTGATGTGTTTTTTATTACACCCTATATTTTAGTATATTATTTCAATCACTCTAACTCGTAAATAAAAAAAAAATCTAATCTAAAATAAAAAAATAAAAATCTAATCAAAAAAAATCTAAATCTAAATCTAATCTAATCTAATTCTTAAATATTATTATAATGTTATTTTGTCCAAAGATTGTGCCAGTTATTTTAAAGTCGTCCTATATAATCAATATTAATAAATGTGTACTAATAATATAGTAAATCTGAAGATTTGTTTGTTTAATCGCGCTAATGTCTGGAACTACCAGTGTTATTGTATATAATATATATATATTATACAGTAATTATTTTTGTATGATAGCCAGATTTAGGAAGAATATTGTAAACAACGTGTTCCATAAATGCCTGCTCATATTAACACATAGACACTACGTCTATACACATATATATTAAAATAAACTATATTAAGTTTTTGATAACTTTACGAAATATATCGAAATAATAGATGAGGCAAAGAAACACCAAAACTCAGTATAGTTTGATATGGGAATTAGGCTCTCTATCAAATACTGCAGATTACCCTTAAATATGCCACGCATTTCTGGAACACGTTGTAAATATCAGCCTCATCACGGAGCAATAACCAAAGACGCGTGGAAACCGCGCGAGACACTAGTATTAAAATGTGATAAATAATGTAATAAAGTAAGTGTATAATATTATGTATAATATTATGTGGTGTGTTAAAATAACGCGTGTGTAATAAGCAATAAAAGATATGTATATTTTTTTTTTATTTTTTATACCTTATATATTTATTATGTTATTAATTAGGTAGTAATATTGTTGTATTATTTATTATTACCTAATATGAACAATCTGTTAGGCTGATTACCTGAAAATACGAATATGTTAAATGCTATGCTATTAATGCCATTTCGCGCGGTAGTGGCGCATATTTCTTATTTGTATTTATTTTTTGTTTTTAGTTTTTTAGACTTAATACCAACTTGTTTTTATTTTGCTTTTGTATAAAAGTTTTCTTATGTTATGTGTGTCATTTTCGTGTAAATAAACAGTTTTTCTTTCTTTCTTTCTATGTAATTTTTTCAATATATATCTGTTATGTTTTCTTGGACAATCTTGAAAAGATGCATAGAAATAAAATAAAATATAGGTAATTAAAGTTTTTGTTTTTTTTTCTGAAAAAAAAAGGCAAATCCCACAAGCAACCAGTTAAAGAACCCACAAGCAACCAGTGCATATATCACACTAAGACTAACTTTAAAACAAAAATTTCTTACTATACATATAAATGAAAATATTTAATAACTACCTACCTTAAATAAATAGTAAGTAATTAAAAAAAATAAATAAAAAAACACTTTGTTACCCATGGAGGTAGAATTTCCAATAATTTTTCATAGAGTTAGTTACAGATGAAACTAATGAAAGCGTGCTAATAAAATAATTCTAAACAGTTTTTTATTGAGTTAATATAAAGTAAAAATGTGTATTTTATTAGCCAATATTTGTTTTCAATTTTCCGGTATTAAATGCTCTATAAGAATAGAATGTTCAAGCGGATAAAATTCTTATCCTTACATATAATAAAATAAAACAGCCTCCCTGCGGCCCGCCGCGCCGCGTCGCGTCTCAAAAACTGCTGTACTCATTTTCGTGGGATTTTATCTACTATTATACAGAGTTCATAGAGATTTAGGTGTATAGGTATTTATGTTATATTAGAGAAAAACCGAACGTTTTAGTGATTTGTAACACCCGTGCAAAGCTGGGGCGAGTCACTAGTAGTTGTTTACATTATTATCTTAGTACGAAATAATTATAATTTTTTGTGGAAGGTTGATACTAATTAAATAATAATACCAATAACACATTTTCTAAATCAAACATAATATATTATTATGAGTACGAAATAACTTCTTGTCAACAATAATTTATAAAAGAGCTCACGCGGGCCATATCATAGTTTGAAACCGAACCGACAATTAGAATTTGTTACCATTGAAAAACATTTCACAAAACGAGGGACACAGCTTATTAATGTGCGCCCCTGCACACTAGTGTGAGTGTCCACTTCTACACATCATTGTATTACGACGAACACAACTAAAATTCGCTTCCTATTGGTCAAAACGCATGCATACGGCGATCGAGTCGAGAGCCGTGCTATGCGATTATCGCCTTAAAGGTGAGCATGCGGAAGTTTGGTCGATAGTACCTTTGAACTTACAGAACGAGACGCTCCGGGCGTCGGGAGTCGCAGTACGATTCCCGGCCACCGTAGGCGCGGGCCTGCGGACGGCGAGCATTGGGTGGCTCACCGTCCGATCAGGACCAGGTCCGTATCGGCGGGCGAGATGTCAGCATAGAAGACGGGGCCCACTAAAGCCAGTACCTGCCAGGGTTGCGGATTTTGTTCGAAAGAGTTACCGCGGCCTTGGAACACAAAGGCATGAGGAGGAACACGGATTTTCAGCCAGTAAAAGTCTGACACCTTCCGCTCAGAGCGGAAGAAGTCATTTGACGACTTCCAATTCTTAAAAAAACAATCACTATTTGAACTGGGCTAGAGTCACCTCGGGATATAATTAGACAGGCCGTTTTCTTATATCGAAAAAATATTTCCGAAAAATGCAGCAGAAAAATAGAAAATTAACAAAATCTGAAGCCAGATAAGAACTTCCCAAAAAAAAAAAACGTTTAACACTTAAGAGCGTTTGCGCCTTATGGCATTTCATAGTGAATGTATAAAATGCCTAAAATTGACAGGAAATGTCAAAAACGAGTGTGAGAAAAGTTTTCACCAACTTTAGAAAAGTTGATAATGCGTTGAAGACCTCTAACAACCCTCCCCAAATATAACAACTGCTATATGAGGGGAGGTTGGGCAGTCGGAACTCGTCACTTACCGCGCGAATAGCAGCAACACTAGGTCGCTAATTGCCGGCGGTGTTGTGTGAGAGCGTGGTCCTTCCCCGGTCGAGCCAGCCCACCTACGCGCTGTACTCAAGTACACGTACTTACGAGTACAGCATGGCTCTACCACTATAAGGTCATCTGTGGCAGACAACACTCAAAACGAATCTTACGTTTGCCATCCATCCGAGAACTGTTCATATAGATAGAGAAAAACTAATTTTATGGATGTGTTTATCAAAATGTATGTAATCCGTATCAAATGCAATTCCTATTAAATATATCATCATCATCATAACAGCTGAGCGACGTCCACTGCAGTACTTAGGCCTCCCCTAAATAAATATAATATTAATTGTACAAAATACCTAAAACATTCAAGAAATGTGTAAAATAAGTTTTACCGTACAAGTTACATGGAATTAAAAGTAGTAGTCACGCTATGTACACTTATGTAGGAATAAACTGTATATTACCTGGAATCATGTGGTTACGAAGATATTGAAGGTCTAATTCCAATGTATTAGATTTTTTTACGAAATCACATTTCAAAAGTTCTAAATAAACTTTAAATAAAGATTAACTACGAGAACATGGCGCGCCCCTCCAAATTATTACACCATACGTACCCCTATTTCAATGTGTGTAGTCAAATCCTTACGAAAGAGTTTGTATGTAAGTGTATCCGTCTCCAGTAGCAGGCCGGCAGATTTGTTGGTAAACTGATCATAACTAGCCGACCGCGCAAGACAACGCACGTGTCATTTCCATGCAGTATGTCAGTAAAGAAATGATGGCTAAATTACGTTTGACCTCGGTTATATCGGCGTAGTTAGTCTTACCAAGGGGTATCGTATTACCCAGTTACTCGGTTGTCGAGGTCAGATAGGCAGTCGCTTCACGTAAAATACTAGTATTCAGCTGCATCCGGTGAGACTGGAAGCCGACCCCAACGTAGTTGGGAAAAGGCTAGGCAGATGATGATGAAGTAGTGAAAAAAGTATTGGGCAGTCAGTTATGTGAATGCGTGTGACTTATTAGTACAGTTGCCGGCACGAAACTTGGCAAGATTTTGGCGCGAATCTTGCGCATGTAAATTAGGTACATTTGTATATGCGCAAACATCCCCCAGTATGGCAAAACCTTGGCAAGTGACGTGCTACATAGGTATATTAGGTGATATGTTACTTGGCGGACTTGGCCGGCTCCTCCCAGTGCGTGTGCATGTGCGCGGGCGACTTGTGGTGCAGCTTGGGCTTGCTGCGCTCGGGCGCGGGCTGCGGGCTGGCGGGCGGCGCCTCGTGCTCCGCCTTCAGCGACGGCTGGCTCAGGTCTGCAAGGGTAACACGCTTGTAGCTTTTGTTCATGGCTCACGGATGTAACAAGACACTTAATGAAGCTAAATTATTATATTATGTCAATATATAATAAATATTGAAAGTAACTGACGATATACACATAATGGTGTGTATTACATGGGACTTAAATAACATAACTACCGAATGTACTAATGGGTACACCTCTGCCTAACCCTTCGGGGATTACAGGCGCGATATTATGTAATATATATTTATGAACAAAAATAAATCACATAAATAATGGTCAAACACTTAAAATTTCGGTGCGTACTTAATGACCAATTACCATTTTCGCTTAAATTAAGTTTCTCTCGTTTGCTGAAGAAAATCTTTTAAAACCGATTTCTGGAGCATGATGGTTAGGGCATTTACGACCAAGGTATCTCGATCCGAATTCGTGATTTTTTTTACGAACAAATTCGAACCAAAATAACTTAGCCGCAAAGCCAGATTAACCTACAAAAAAAAAATACAAACAAAAAAAAAACAATTATACATAAAAAATATATGTATATCACGAGAACTTTTCTGAAGGTCATCAAGCATAAACTACCTACATGGATTTCAATAAAAC
Organism: Hoplodrina blanda; assembly: GCA_949316365.1. Classification (NCBI taxonomy): domain Eukaryota; kingdom Metazoa; phylum Arthropoda; class Insecta; order Lepidoptera; family Noctuidae; genus Hoplodrina; species Hoplodrina blanda. The sequence goes on along the minus strand of OX438567.1, from coordinate 13,125,873 downwards.
TTGATACATAGCTAGAACATTTCCTAGATTAAAACATAGGATACTTTATTTCCAAGTACGCGAAGTACGTTGCGTTAATTTGCGAGTAAAACCGGGGACAACACTTGCGACTAAGTCTTATGCTATATCTGTCTGAGATACATTTAGAACATTGTAAAGTGTTGTTTGATAATTCGGGTATTATACAACCTTAATTTTAATTCGTTACAAATCTTTTAGGGGGTGAATGTACTCATGAATATGAACAACTTTTATTAAGGGACATAGTACGAAATGTGAAAAAAAAACAGCTGATCCATACATTTTGATCGTAATGTAGTACATTATTGTATGGATCAGCTGTTTTTTTTTCACATTTCGTACTATGTCCCTTAATAAAAGTTGTTCATATTCATGAGTACATTCACCCCCTAAAAGATTTGTAACGAATTGAAATTAAGGTTGTATTGTATGAAGAGCATATAACTGCTAAAGTCTTACTACAAAGAAAAAGTTTCGAATGGATGGATGTTTGTTATAAAGTTTCGAATGGATGCATGTTTGTGGATTTGTATGAAATTTGGCACAGACAGATCATAGTCTGGAATAGTTTTAGGATACTTTTAATATGGGAATAATTTACGGTTCCAGCAGAACAATATATTAACTATGACGCGAACGGAAGATATTTATGACATATGTTTTATATTGCAAAACAATGCGATGTAAGTACCTCTGGCCCTAGCGGCGTGCGGCATGACGATCATGGGCGGGATGCGCTTGCACTGGTGGTACTGCGCCTCCACCGTGTTCAGCACCACGCGCACCAGCGACTGCACCATCGCACACACGCTGCCGCTGCCGTAGTGGTACTGGTGGGGACACAATATGTTAACAAACAAAAAAGATTTATTTGACATAAAAAAAAGAACTACCATACCAGTCTTATTTGTATTTTCAAGTTTTTTCTTTAGCATTTTTCCACCCATATATTAAAGCGAAAAAAAATAATAATAATAATAACTGAAATCGGTCAAGCCATTTTAGAGTTTTAGAAATTGATTTTATATATAACGAAGGTAGTTCGCTCATTTGGAGTACTTCGTTATCAGAGTCCGAATTCGACATGGTGCAGGCACGAAATAATAGTCTTAACACTTATTCGAATACCCTATTTAATCACTACCGTTAATAAAATAACAAAATCTCAAATAAATAAGCCGATGAAAATAGATTAGGATACGGAAACGCGGTAAGTTCGATACAGGCTGGCAGAACGACCTCTCGCATTCGTGTCTAACTCCAAAAAAAAGGTCCTTCGTCCGCCTTCTGGTCAAATGTGTCTAATGTCAAACAATGACAACTGATAGTTGTCAAGCCCTGTACCGACCTCACCCAAGCACACTGCTTGACGTTTCCGAAAATCGATTAATAGATGGCGTTGTTCTAAATTAACAATAGTCAATACTATTGACTATTGTTTTATTGACTTAAATAGTATTGATCCTGCGACTTATACAGGGTTGATTTTTAAATACCGGAAACCTGAAAAGGAGTTTTTGTACTCATCATTATGAACAACTTTTTCTACGGGACCAACCCTGAAATCATGAAAAATCTGCTGTTTCATACATTGTGTTTGTGTTGTATAGCATTTTTGTAGGGAACAGCTGATATTTTTTTCATGATTTCAGGGTTGGTCCCATAGAAAAAGTTATAATAAGTTAAGAAAACAAATAATAGAAAGATTTAAGTAACAAAAAGCTCACCTTGTAGAGCACGACGAGCAGCGCCATGAGCCAGTGGCGCCGCACGTGCGGCTCCAGCGCGGCCAGCGAGTGCGTGCTGCCCGCGCCGCACGCGCTGCTGCCCGCGCCGCAGCAGTACTGCCCGGACATTGGGTGTGACGTTACTTAACCGACATACACGCGGACGAAATCGCGGGTATAAGCCAGTAAAGTACTAAAAACATTTTAAGTTAAACCAAGGGCGTAGGTACGCCGTATCGTAATCGGAAAGGGACCAGTACAAACTATCCTAAAATATTATCCGCTATCTCACCCAAACTCCTCACGCTAAACTTATTTAGTTAGTTCATACATCTCGCCATCACATGCTTAATTACTCAAGTCCCACGTTGTGAGACACAATTGATTTTTTATTGTTCTGTCATACCGGTAAAACGGCCGGACCTTGTGTGGCTAAACATTTCCGGGAAAATATAGCTTTTTTTAGGCCATATCTTAACGACCCACATACCTGTAGCAATAGCAACGTGGGCTCGGCGATGCTGGCGCCCATCACGTGGTTCTGATCCAACACTTGAGGCAGGTTCGCCATGAACGCGTTGAAGATCGAGGATTGCCTTCACGGACAAGAAGGAAGAATAGTAGATTATTAACCAAGGGGATAAAGCAGTGTCTTCTGTCGCGGGTGACGATTTAAATCGCGAGCGTAACGAAGGACTCGAGGTTTACTCCCGAGCGCAGCGAGGGTGTTAAAAACTTAAATCACGAGCGAAGCGAGGGATTTAAGGCGAGTCCTGAGTGTAGCGAGGGATTTAAGTTCACCCAAGACTAAGACAGCTTTATCACCGAGGAAAATACTCTACTTTTCGTACCATTTGCGAAAAAATTAACACAATAATAATGAGATATGCATTTTAGAACATTAAGTTATTTATAAAAATAAATTAAAATAAACTTAACGTTTACGTATTTGAAGAAAACAAAAACGCGGCAAATTCCTAGACTAATATTTTTTTTGTCGGAAAAGCAAACGCATCAAGCTCATACGGCCTCGTCGGTTTTCGTAATTTTATTTAATCTTAACTGCATAATAAATGCGTATTCCTTTTTAAAAAAGATGTATACTTAATGCTTTATATACAAACTCAATGGTGTAAACACAGATGTAGTGCAGTATAAATATCGGTAAGTATTCCAAATTTAAATCACATTCTCTCCCTAGAGGATGAATGAAATTCAGTACAATTTTCTTTCCCTGTTTTTAACAGATTAAAAATGACTATTGTTATGTTCGCTTTTTGTGGCATAGTATGTCACTTTTTTGAGCAAGTGGTACGAAAAGGTTATTTACTTAACGGGTGTAAAAAATACACTCAACGAAGCTATAAGGGCATGTTATTCCCATCATTGTGAGTTTTTCATACCTTTATATCTCAATATCTTTGGAAACTTCTGGTTAAAAAGAAGTTGAAGGGTACAATTTTTACGATAACAAGTTTTAAATGTTATAAATAAACTTTAAATACACCCCCTGTATTATTACATGCACCCTTAAGCACAACGTTTTGCGCGCTGCCATGAATAGTGATTTTTCACTCAGAAAGAAAATGTCGTTTCTTTGCAATTCTTTCTTTATCGTGTGGGCAGTAAGGCATTACGACCCCACACACCCTAGTGTACCTAATAACGGCTATATGATGCGTTTTTTTACACCCCAAAATTATATTTATGTATTTAAATATCGAGAGAGGGTCGTCAGTCTCACTTACCGTAACGTAAATGGTGATATATGGAAGTACTTCTCCACACAATTGTATCCTAGCAACAGGAACAAGTGTTTTAGTACTAGCTCTTGAGTTTTAGACGATTGCTTGTCTTCCATCGGATGCGCCTGATCCGATCTGAAACAGATGTTAGCGTCATTTGGGGAGAAGACAGAATAGCATAACTTCAATGTCTTGTCAAATTAGATTTTTAATTGCTTGAATAATAAAATATCACGTTTATATAGTTTCTTACCTCGACAAGAACTGCATAAGCAGAAACACTAGCAAGTTAGTGGTCTCCCGGTCTGCTTCCTCGAGGTCCACTGCTTTGGGCAGAATCGTGGTCAGGGTATCTTCAGAACGACCAGATAAAGAGTGGAATCCGTCTGTGAAGATGTTGCTTGCTGCATTTTGTTACACAGAAAATAAATAGTCATTAGTATGGTATAGAATAGTTTATACAAAGAAGAACGCATTAGGGCAAAGTAAAAAATTGATTTATTTTCATAGAACTTCAACTATTTTCGCTGACCATCTGTATATTTTTAAATTTAGAATCACTATTAATTATCAAGTTTTGGAAATGCAAAGTCAGTGTCATAAACAATAAGGTTTAAATTAAGTTTTTAGTCTGGTGACATTATTAATGATTATTTAGTCAGAATAAGCTAGTTTAGTATGTGAGTAGGCTAGCTATGAACTCACCATGAGTGTTGTTGGACCTCTGCGCGGTGCCGAGCGGCTGCGGCGCGGCGAGGAGCTGTCCCAGGCCGAAGCGAGACGTCTTGCGTTTCAGCAATGGCGCCGAGTATTGACGAGAATACACTTTCTCGCGTTCTGTGTCAACAAAATAGGCTACATTATATTTTCCGCCAAATAAAATGTTAATGTAATAATAATATGATGATCTTGCAAATGATATAACAAATACAAGTCTTCAAAATCTTTCACAGACTCAATTCAGAAATTGATGGTCCTTTTAGATCATATTTTATTAGAAAAATAACATTATAATTTAACAATATTTCGATTTAAGCGTGTATTGGAGTATGTAAACTGCGTTAATTTACAATAAATCACAGTATTTTAAGTGTGTTAGTCTAAATATTTGGTTTGTCTTTTTTAAATAATAATAGTATAGTCTAACGACACATTCTTGCCTGTTGTAGCAGGAATCTTCATATAACCGTGTTTTGAAGAGAAAAAATATGAGTTACCATGTCTGGTGTCAGGATGCGGAGGCATGGTGGCGGGCGCAGAGATGGTCCTCTTGTACGGCCACTTGGTACCGAACGACGCGCTCAGCGTGTTCACGTTAGTGTCGCGCGCCGACACGCTCAGAGCCTCGTGTGCACGACGCACCTTGTACAGGAACCACTCCGAGCTCGTCTCGCTGCTCACCAGTTCTGAACAGACAAACCAATATCATTGAAAAAAAAATACATTTAAAGAAAGTAGATAAAGTATAAAAAAATCAAAGCATTCGAAAGTATTAAACTTTAAAGCTGGTGGGTGTGCATGTGTGCATTTCAAAATATGTAAATCATTCTTTTTGTACTTGTTTTAAATAAGTAGCATCCCCAAAAACTCACCCTATGTATAAAATTGGCCAACAACAGAAAAACATTTCTGAAAAAAAAAGATACAAAACCAATAAAATAAAACAAAAATAGACCATACAACACCAAGTCCAATATTGGCACATGTTGGCCATACACCAACACACACCAATATTGGTCCTTCTATACAAAAGTTACCTCTCAAATTAGAAAAGTCGACGGTCTTGTTGGAGTTAATCTGTGCCTCCAAGAACAGAGCCTCAAATCTGTTCAGAAAGAACTCCCACGTCAGGATTTTGCGGTCACTCAGAGTGTTGTGGAGCTGGTAGATGGACTGGAGTATCATGGGCCGGTCCACGATCACTAGGTCGAACTGAGTCTCCAAGCAGTACAGGAGTAACTGGGGACCAAGTAATTCAAGATGAACGTGAGTAGCAGCGACGAATCGTCACTACCACTCACGAATGGTGATTCTTTTTCTTAAAATCTGTGTGCTATATTTACGGCCAAGGCACATTTATTTTCACACATTTTTAGTTTATTATTTTACCATCAATCATTGAGTTAAGTACACAGTCTTACTTACGCTCATAATTAAAAAAAAAAGGTCAAATTGTTTTGAAAATATACGAAGACAAAGTATTCAGAAGGCCCATTCTACCAATTAAAATCTTTCACAATTTTGTCGCATTCTAAACTCAGCGACTATCAATGTCAAAGAATGTATGTAAGACACGAGTAATTTAGAGGCATTTTGTTGACAGATTAATTCTGAGATTAGATTGCGATTGTTCCTAAAAGTTAGTAGAATATAATAAATAGAATATAAAAGTTAGGAGTTAGACTAACTGTAACCGAGTCGAGCTCTGAGAGTACTCAGATCACTGCTCGGTTACAGTTAGTCGAAGTTTCGAAAATAAGTAAGAAACAAAAAAAAAAACATAGAATACATTGGTGGCAGTGGAGACTATGACTTTTGTCGCTGGTCGTACCACAAACGCAGTCAATAGGGTAGATGACACCACCAATCAATTGACATACTTTTTATGATCTGTCAAAACGCTATTCTCCCATAGATTTTGTATGGTGTAAATAACTATGACGTCACTTTTGAGTAGACTCTAAATTGACTATTTATTAATTTGAAAGCAGTTAAAAATCCAATTTTACAGTGATTTGAAAATTAAAACAGCTGATCCATACAATAATGTACTACATTACGATCAAAATGTATGGATCAGCTGTTTTTTTTTTTCACATTTCGTACTATGTCCCTTAATAAAAATTGTTCATATTCATGGGTACATTCACCCCCTGAAAGATTTGTAACGAATTAAAATTAAGGTTGTATAGCTTGCACTGCTCGTATGTATGTAAGTTGTCCCTTCTTTGCAAACCATTTATCGACCATTTGTTGGTATTCGATTGAGCTGAAATTTTACATACACCTTTAGTTCTGATGACAATGCAATTTTCAATAATCAATATTGTAATAATTTTATTTTAAAGCTTGTTTTTAAAAATATTTTTAATTCGATTTTTTTTATTTCAAAGCCACAAAAAAACAAATTTTACAGTAAATTGAAAATTAATCAGGTTGCGGCTGAAATAAAGTGCTTTAGTTGTTGTGTAGTTGTGTCAACTTCCCAATAGGGTAGATGACACCACCAATCAACTGATGTACTTTTTCTAACCTGTCAAAACGCTATTCTCCCATAGATTTTGTATGGTGTAAATAACTATGACGTCACTTTTGAGTAGACTCAATTGACTAACTATTTATAAATTAGAAAGCAATAAAAAATCAAAACAGACAGTTAATTGAAAATGAATTGGGTTATCAGGGCTAAAATAAAGTGTTTCTTTAGAGAAGTTATGTCTTGTTATTATTGATTAGTGATGTCATCTACCCTATTATATTAATCACACAGATTTAAAGTAGTTATTGTTATAGCCAGATTGTAGTCTTCTATCTTCTGTCTTCTGTCGGTAGACTGTGGTTAGACACTGTACAACGTTATCAGTGTCCTGTTCGAACACTGATACCGCAGTTCAGGGAATACCATGGCTTGGATGATGGACACCCTGGATCTGCGACTTCTTGATGAGAATTTTGACAAATCTCTTACCCTGTTTTTAGGATGACATCTGGAGAAAAGTCAGATAATGACCAAAATAAAAACATCTATTTATGTTGCAATGAACATGACAAATCAACGTAACTGTAGAGTGAATAATCTATACAATATAATAAAATCGTAGCGAAGTCAAAACAGTACATTTAATATTTTTGAAAAAGAATAATTGCTATGAGGTCGGGGAGTGATGCCGAAAATATTATTTTTAGAATTTTTGTCTGTTTGTCTTTTTGTCTGTATGTTTATTAGAGCATCACGCGAAAACTGACGGATAGATTCTGTTTAAATTTTGTTTTAATATTCCACATTGGCCCCAACATAGTTGGGGTCGGCTAGGCAGATGATTAGTTTTTGTCATCATAAGCTAAATATAGATGAAATATGTATAAAGAAATCCAGAATCGAGGGACATAATTTGCAAAGGAAATAAAAAAAAAGCAATGATTCATACATACACGTATTTAAAATCCGTCATGTAGTCGTGACCATGGCGTGCTGGGCACATTTGGTGTGTCATCTATACATGACTGTGGCGGTCAAAACGTTAAACGTGCCAAAAAAAGTTGTATAAATCATCACGTTACAATGATAAGGTAGAACACACAGTTATGAATGAGAAAATAAATAATCTCCAATGAAAACAAAAGTCGCGTTAGATGATGATGATAATGAGATCTTTAAAAACACTATGTCAATTTTGTATTTTGCTCTGTTATAGCAAAAGGCAAAATTGACAAGTATTTTTTTAGATGATACCGCTTCTGAAATCCTGAATAACATTAACGACGCATAACATCATGCCTGTATTCCCTTAAGGGTTAGGCAGAGGTGTACCCATTAGTACACCCACATTTCGCCAGTAATGTTTAAGTCCCATGTAATAGGGAGCGAGCCTATTGCCATTAACCGGGCACAAATCCAGACTCCGAGGCTGCTACTGAGAAATTCCTGATGGAAAAACTGAATAACACTTTGCCCGACCTGGGAATTAAATCCAAGACCTCATGCTCAGCAGTCGCGCTTTGCAACCACTAGACCAACAAGGCAGTAAAATCCTGAATAAAATTTATTACAATACATACCTAGACTTCAAGAGATGAAGTTAGTTGGCTTTTCTGTTTGTAAAAGGTACTGTCTGGGGGTACTGATTAAAATTATTTCTAAAAAAAATAGTTTGAATGCAAGTGGAATCGTGAATAACTATTAGCGCGCGTTCACACGACACGCGCACGCCACCCGCGTCCAACTCGCATTGAAATTTGTTAAATAAGAATTTGAGTCTTATCATCTATCAATAGATCTCAAATTGCATTTCGCAGAGCGCGGGTAGAGCGAGCGCAGGGTTGGCGCGAGGCGGGCGCGGGGAGCGAGCGCAGGGCGTGCGCTTGGCGTGCGCGTGTAGACCTCGTTAAATGCAATTTGAGATCTATTGATGGATAATAAGACTCAAATTCTTATTTAACAAATTTCAATGCGAGTTGGACGCGGGTGGCGTGCGCTGGGCGTGCGCGTGTCGTGTGAACGCGCCCTTAGGCAGACGTATAAGACTTACATCAATAGCGTTATCATGCACCGTCCCGATATACAGCGTGGCCCTCTGCGCCACGTACACGTTGATGTCGTCCATGCTGGAGATGAGGTAGCAGAAGGCAGTGGCCAGGGCCGTCTGCAGCGGCAGACTGGTCTTCGTGGGAGAGCCGTCCATAAACCTAGCAGAGTTTGAGCAAAAATAACATGCGCAGTCTAGTAGAAAGACGAATACTTTCTAAAGTTCATCTTATACATCACTGACATTGTTCCGTGCCTCGAAAAGCACCTTAAGCTGCTGGTCCCGGCTGTCATACGTGGATCTTTGACAGTCGTTACGGGTCGTCAGAAGCCCGAAAGTCTGACAACCAGTCTTACCAAAGGCAAGGGTATTATCCAGTTACTGGGTTCTGGAGGTCGGATAGGCAACCACTACACGTAAAATACTGGTATTCAGCTGCATCCGCTTAGACTGGAAGCCGACCACAACATAGTTGGGAAAAGGCTAGGCAGATGATAAGTAGAAAGACGAATACATTGGGTGTAAGAGACCAATTACATTTCCAAAGAAAAAAATTCAAGAAATTCTTGATGGTAAAACCCAAAAACACTGCCTGTCCAAACAGATTGTGTTGTGAGCCTATAGATGTGTTAAGTAGTAGCTATCTATACATATGTACTTACAGTCCATTATTTTAAATCAGTTGCGAATAAACCTGCATACTAACTACACGTTTGTTTTCTTATAAAACATCAAGGCAAACAAAAATCAACCTTATACACTGAACACTGCCCGACCTGGGAATCGAACCTAAGACTTTGGGCTGAGCAGTCACGCTTTGCGACCACTAGACCAACGAGGCAGATTAGTTTAAATAGACATTTAAAACTGGTATACAAGATCAATCCACCGACCTGATGATGATAGTGACCCGCTCCACGGCGGTGAAGCGCACGTGGTAGTCGTGGTGGTGGAACTGGTCGCGGATGAGGTTGCAGAACACGTCGGCGCCGCCCGCCAGCGTCACGCAGTGCAGCAGCACCGGCACCGCCACCGAGCAGATGTGCGAGTGCGACGCGTTGCACACGTTCCACAGGCTGCCTCACACAATTAATTTCAACAATATGTCCATTTTCGCGGGCGATACGGACATTATTGAATGGTTATTCCGGGCTATTATTGTCCCACTGAAGAGCAAAGGTCTCTTGTCAGACAGAGTTATTTTAAGTTCAGGTTTCCACATGATGTTATCCTTTTAAAACTTATTGCTACTTAAATACATTAGAGCTCTTACACACGAGCGGCATGTTCCCAACGGCAGAGGTAACTGCAGCCGTCGACGCGCGTCGGCGGCAACCGTCGACGGCTGCAGTCGCAATAAGTTGAAATGTCGACGGCTGCAGTTACCTCTGCCGTTGGGAACATGCTGCTCGTGTGTAAGAGCTCTTATAGACAACCGGGAACTAGTTTTATTTATTTATTTATTTTTATTTATTTATTTATTCATAAACAATTTACATTGTGTTTGAAATATGCTAGGAAAATAATTTACAATATAAATGACATACAAAATATATTATAATGATAATAATAATGGATAATAAATAGTTATATTAAATAGTTTCACAGCTACTTGTTTCCAATTATTCTGGTTTTACTTCTGGCTGAAGCTAGGATTTTTTTAAGGACAAACTCAATAAAACTGACTTACTCATGATCTAATTAAAAAGAATTATTGACTTTCGACATTTACTTAAGCTTTTGTCTTTAAACTGGCTTTATGATTTTAACTTTTGACTATTTATTTAATAGGTTCCTTTAACTAAACATTTTTCATTGTCTTTAACTTGACCTTTATAGTACAGTTCGCTTATACTCACTTGTCAATAAGCAGGTTCTCTTGACACCATATGAGAAAGCCACGATGGTCTGCGAGCGCGTCGGTACTAAGCACTAACACTTGCAGACACTGCAGCAAATGGTACAGCACGTCGGGACGAGATGTACTCTTTAGTTCCTGAAACAAACATAGTATATTGTAAATATAGCCATTTTACAAGATACATAATATTAGTGTAATTTTATTACATAATAAGTCAGAATAACAGCAGAAATAAAAAATAGCAGAAAAATAGTTTTCCCTAGAACCAATACAATGGGTAAATAATATTCATGCAAAGGAAACTTTATACACGCCCTACGGCGCACTAACGAGCATTTTAATTTCAAACCCGGACAAAAGTGACAATTACAAATTTCTGTAAATGCCATTTAAGTTGTCATTTTATTATACCTGAGTAATGGTACTATCATAAACCGGTCCTATCTCGGACCATTCCCCTCCGCGCGCCCTGTTCAGGTAGTCGGAAACTAGTCATTGTTTGATACGCACGTCTACTTTCACGATACGCTCTATGTATTCAAACTTGCATTTGGTTTAAAAAGTGGTTAGAAGTGGATAGTGGAAAGTTTCAACCATGGAGTCTAAAGAACAAGGTATGTACTTAATTTTAATGTATGTTTTCTTTATTACGATTGACTATTTTATATTTTTTGTACCAGTATCTATAGATGGGGAAAAAAGTGAAAATCGTGTTTTTTTTTTTACTAATTAATACATTTGTAATAGTACCGTGTTAGATCGACCTATTAGTATACCTTTGTGGTAAAATATAGAGTTTTATCTCATCAGAACAGTAACAAAATTTACCACATCATTCCACCACTCCAAAAAATTGTACTTTTAAAGTGATACTAGCTGTCCGCCGCGGTTACACCCGCGTCTTTGGTTACTACTCCGCTCCCGTAGGTCGTAGCGTGATGGTATATAGCCTATAGCCTTCCTCGATAACTAATCTATCTAACACTGAAAGAATTTTTCAAATCGGACCAGTAGTTCCAGAGATTAGAGCGTTCAAACAAACAAACAAACCCTGCAGCTTTATAATATTAGTATAGATTAGAAATTTTTAACCGTTTAGCACTTTATCGTTTTTGTTGCAGATTTGACATCAAATGTGATTGAGATGACTCGGAAATCGTTGTATATGCTTTTTAAAGAAAGCCCAGCAAGAAGATTAGATGACAAGTTATCATTTATGGAAAACGTGTTTTTTTAATATTTTTAGTCATGTTCATAAAAATATACGATTTTCTGTATTCACTTACGTATTTTTATTCATTTCCAATAAAATAAAAGTGCTAATTAATTTTGTCCGGTTTTAAAAGCAAAATGCTCGTTAGTGCGGCGTAGCAACACGCAGGCTACGCCGTAGCACCGCGTAGCTCAGTGGAAGCTAAAGTAATACCTGTAACAGCTGATGTATGTACTGCAATTCTTGAGGCAGTTCATCGATGCAGAAGTGGAATTTCCCAGCAGATGTTGGCCAGAAATTAGTCATGTCGTCTTCTACCGACTCAGCCATGTTTTCGTGGTCGCCTAGTAGGTTCGGTGTTGATACCTGTATTGAATAATCCTTACTCAAAATCAAAGTTATGGTTTTATTTATACTAATGAAAATTGAATTATAAGAGCGATTTGTCTCCGGCGTCATTCAGCTGTAATACTCGTATAAAAATTTATTAGAATAATATTTATATTAATTCATCATCTGGCTAGCTTTCTCACAACTATGTTAGAGTCAGCTTCTAGTCTAACCTGATACAGCTGAATACTAGATTACATGGAGCGACTACCTATCTGACGTCCACAACCCAGTTTCATGGGAACGCGATACGCTCGATAAGAAGGGTTGTCAGACTTTCAAACTTCTGGCTACCCGTAATGACTGTCAAAGATCAACGATTAACAGCCAGAACCAACAGCGTCACTTGCTTTACATTTAACTCTTATAATGACAATTAAAGTGCCTTTTAATGTTCCCATTGAAATTAATGATTTGAGTTTGACAAAACAAAATATCTTATCTTATTAACAATCGAATAGTGAGCTAAGTAGTTACATCAGCAGTAGCGGTGGCGACGTCGGTGTCGGTGAGGGTGACGGTGTGCGCCGTGGCCAGCGTGGGCGCGTCGGGTGGCGGCAGCGACACCGCCATGTCCAGCTGCTCCGTGATCGTCTCCACCGTCGCCGTCATTATCTGCGCACCGACATCACTGTTCAAACTCTTTCAACACGATCCAAAGCATTGAGGGACTAAGCTGGTTTTACTTTAGGGACCTTTTATTGGTCTGTGAGTTCTACGTCTATAAGTACAGCGTGATTTTCTACATCTACATAATTTGTATTTTTTTTTTCATATCGAATAGAGTTTTTGTAGTATTTTTTTTTGTACTCTAAAGTTATGTATTTCATTTCTATGTAATAAAATGGGTTATTACCTTACCTGTGTTCTGTGAAATAATTTGAAGGTACATAACATAACATCACGCCTGTAATCCCTGAAGCGTTAGGCAGAGGTATGCCAATTAGTACACACACATTTCGCCAGTTAAGTTTTAAGTCCCATGTAATAGGGGGCGAGCCTATTTTGATAAAGAAGAGCTTTAAATTATTTCAGTCTTTTGTATGTTTAATAATTTCTCGTCCATCTATTATCTACAGTTTGATTAATAATACGAGTATACATATAACCAATATCATGTTGAAAATCAATTTTAATTTCGATTTGTTCTGAAATTGATTTTCCTGAAATTCATATTTATGATATTTTAGTAAACCTGACCCGACATACACCGTCCTGTCTTAATTTTTGAGTTCACACAAAATCCCACAAAAAAAAAATGTGAATTTTTTTGGCAACGTTTCCAATTTCTTCTCCTTCCTCGGACAAAACAAAAAATTTGCCGCATAGGTCCAGCCCTTTTTGAGTTTTGCCCATAGCAATACATTTAGCCATTAATTTTTATTCCAGTCGAACAAGCCATTTGATATTCAGTGTAACTTGAAACTACTTTTAAGCAATGTTTCGAGTGTGTCAATTCTTTTTCTAAAAATTGAACACAAAATATCAATAAATGGCTATGTAGTTATTGTTGTCTATAAACCAAATATCTTGTTCGACGGTACCACAATCACGTCTACAACAACACCAAATGACTTCACTGTGATGTACATTGGATACTAAGCTATTTATTTATATTTCTAACACTACATTAGCTATTTAGGTATGCAAACACAGTGAAGTCCTAATTCAAGGCCGATTCTATACCCTATTTGTCATTAATTTCGATTTTGACCTATTTTTGTTAAGAGAATTTTGCAATGCGCATGCGCACATGCCTTTGTTTTATATTATTTGCCTTATACAGTACTTAATGAAAAATCTGCTAGAGTAAGGAAGATAAAAACGCGTTTTTTATCGACGTTTCTCGGAGATATAAGTATAAAATCGGCCGGAATATAACATCAATAAAACAAATCACGTTCACATATGAAAAAGCACAAGAGTTAGGCAAGATAGACGCTTTGCTACGGAGATGTCTGACACAGAATACTTTGATCACTTCATTAAATTCTAATACCTAATGGTACTTCTACATTTAGGTACAGATGTCATTTAGGCATTAGATAAGGTCCCAAAGACTTTGGAATCTTTTACACTCTGCTTTTTCCGCTCTGGTAGTATACCATGATTTATTTAAGAAACTAAGATGTCCATTAATGAATTATGAATATGGCGCGTCATGATAAAAAGCGCTCTTTAATCTTTGAGCTGTCTCAAAGATAACTCTAGATTCTTTTTTTTACAACTGTTTATTTAAAAAAAAAATATTGTCCGGACCTTAGCAAGATTTTTTTAACCCTAAAAAGCGATAGACAATATCATGCCTATACATCGAAACAAAATTTAAAATAGTACAATCCCTTCTAGATCTTTCGACATCCTTCATTCAAAAACATTACGACAGGACACAGTACCGATGTAAAACATCTCCGTTCAAAGCTAAATAATATCCAGTGACATACTTGAGTGTCGCCCGAAGATTTAGTGATCGTGGCATCCGAGCCGACGTCGCTTATGAGAGAGAGTTGCATGAAATGAACAAACTATACCACTACGTTACAATATATTTACTAAGACATAGAACCGTCTGGCTTGGCTGGTGGTCATTGTGGATTCAACATTTTAATTTCAAGATGGTCAGTTATTGTGAAAATTTTACATATACTATGTTAGAACAAAAAAAAATTATGCTGAACTTTTTGCTGAACTTGCAATAAGGGTGGAGTCTCCTATGAAACGTTATTTGGACTACTTGGAAGAGTATTTTTTTAATTGTAGTGATATAGCAGCATATTAATGAAACATTTCGTAAGTGCATTCATATATTAAGTGTTTTGTCTCGGTGTTCAGAAACACTGAACACACGGCCAATGACGTTTATAGGAGTCTTCATCCTAAATATGCATTTTTTCATTTACTTATTAATTTGTTTCAGAAAAACATTTCTTTTAAAACACAATAAATACCCATCATACTAAATTATCCCATGCAAAATTTTTATAGTACAAGTAAAAAATACAGAAGCAAATTTTTTTATCCAACATTTTTAAACACCCTAATTTTTTAACACCAATTTTAAATTACAAACATCAATAAATACACTACAGTAATTTGACAGAAAGTTCTAAGTTTTTTTTTAACCGACAATCACCACAGCAACGGCCAAGCCAGACTTGAAAGATGGTATTAATGTTCGTACGTACATGTGGCATGTGCACCAGTACTCCTCCCACGGAGCCTTTGTCCCCGAGCGGGTGCGCGATGGACATGAGCGCGTCCGCCGACGTGGCGGGGGTGCCTCCCGACTTGCTGCGCTCCTCCTCCGACTGAGCCTTCTTGTGGCATTGCGAGTCTGGCCAGATATCGTCGAGGGATGGCTGTTGATCATTATTACCGAGTGAATTTGTGGTCACAAACTCACTCGATAATAATTATCAACAGCCATCCCCGACTGTCAGTTTGTCAGACTGGCAGTCGGGGATAGAGATTGATGTGTTTGGATGATAAATAAGCCAACAGCCCATGATGTTAAGTGGACAGCGGAAACATGGCAGATACATTGTTAATGCAGAAATAAATCAACAGGAACACAGCGACGCTGCTTCGTGGGAGAAATAGAAGCAGCTCATCCTCGGAAGTACTGGTACCTCGGGCGCGGGCGGCGCGGAGGGCACGAGCGCGCGCACGAGCAGCACGGCCAGCTGGTGCCACAGCGCCGCCGCCTCGCAGTACGAGCACGCGCCCTGCGCCGCGCACCACGCTGCGGGGGGGCACGAGCTATACTATCTGGTTGCGCTTGCGCATATGAGTTAGCAATACTGTTTATTGACCTTTCGACTGTCAGTCATGTATAGATGACTAACCAAAATGTGCCCAGCACACCACAGTCACGACTATATATTTTTTATTTCCTTTGCTAGTTATTTTCCCTGACTCATCCTAATTTATATGAGTTGAAATTTTTTCTTTATATTCAATCTATATTAACATAAGATGACAAAACTAATACCAATAATGAAGTCAAACAAAAAACAAAAAAAAACCTAAATCTTCCGAGAAATTTTGAACGCGATCTTTCATACATGCGGTAATTGATTTGTATTTAAACTAATATAACATTCAAAAATGCCTTTTAATGGTCTTAGGGCCTCTTTCACCACCCTCAAGTAAAGTGACGAGTAGACTAATCGTCAGTTAAAGTCCCCCGTAACTTTACGTGCGACTTTCACGATGTCCGAGTAGCACTAATCATAAGATTAACTGACCCTATTGATAGAAGATACTCATAACTTTTACTTGCCAATTAACTTTAATTGGGAAGTAACTAATCAACACTTTACTTGAAGATGGAGAACGAGGCCCTTATTGAAATAAATGATTTGACTTTGCGATAGATAAAAAAATTCTTACCATGCTCAATAGTGTTGGACTGATTAGACTTCAGCATCAGCCGCAGCAGCTTGGTAGCCTCGCTGCTGACATTCTGACTGTTGATACGACGCTGCTGCAGCTCCATCTGTTGCCCAAAGCAAAAACAAAAATCGTAAACAATTACACATCACTACATAGTATAAAACAAAGTCGCTGTTTCTGTCTGTCTGTCCCTATATATGCTTAGATCTTTAAAACTACGCAACGGATTTTGATGCGGTTTTTTTTAATAGATAGAATGATTCAAGAGGAAGGTTTATACGTATAATACATGCACCCGTGCGAAGCCGGGGCGGGTCGCTAGTTTTGTATAAAACAATATTTATGTACACTCACATTATAATGTTAGCTCCATGTAATAGGGGGCGAGTTAGCACACATCGAAAGACATCAAACTCAGGACCCCGCGGTGCGCAGTCGCTTTTACAACCACTACGCCAACGATGTAATCATAAACGTTTAGGATATTATTTTTTCTTTCTTCGATATAATAAAACTGTACTCTCAAATATACTACTGATCGCAAATATACTCGTATTAAAACAAATAAACATTGTTTTAATACGAGTATATTTGCGATCAAAGGTGTTACTAAAGACGATACATTCAACGTATCTTCCGTCAGATGTGAACGATACAATAAAAAATAGTCTAAGTTTCTAACCTGTTTGAGCAGTATATCTAGCATGAGGATGCAGCACGTGAGGTTCTGCGGCTTGATCTGATCATCCTTGTCTTTCTTATCCTTGTCATTGCTAGGCGACTCCTTAGCTTCCTTCGGTTTTGAGCCATCTGTGTTATAAATAGTTGCTCATTGAGTTTTACATGACAAAAGAATTACATATAATCTTAATTTCTTATATAATTTTATTAATTGTTACTTCTACTTTAAGGTAAGGTAGGTAACTAAAAAAAATAAACAACGTTTCATTTTAATAACAAATTGAAAAATTAATTAATGCTACACTTTTGCATATACTATGACATATTTATTTTACTGTTGCAAAACTTTTTTACAATAAATACATTATGTATTAGGTAATGATACTGATAACTGAAAAAGGGCCGCCCTTTATTTTTTCGGCCTTCATGTTGAAAATGACGTAATTCTAAATACAATATGGCGAACATCATAAAATGGCGATTTATAATTTCTATTGTAAATTTTATGATATGGGTCTCAAATGAGTGATGGTGAGGCTTGATGAGCGAAACACAAAAGTCACGTTATTCTAAATCCAAAATGGCAGACGTCTAATTCTACTAATGCATTTCAGTCGGTATGAATATCTTAGTTGAAATATAATTAATAATACCTAGTGTTGGTGGTTTGAATATCTTCTCAGGCAGGTTGACCACGCAGTGGCTGAAGAGGTCGAACAGCTGCGACAGCGGGATGCGGACGTCCAGCATCGAGATCGTCTGTGGAGGGGCATATGCTTATCGACTGACTATTTATTACCTGTACGTAGATACAAATGTAACCCCACATTATGTACACAAAAAAAAAGAATTGAAAGTTTTTGACACTTAACTTTGAACCTTAACTGCGAGGATTTATGATCGTTATTTACTTGACACTAATTATCTTACGTTATATGGTCGTTCCAAATTCAAAAGTGATCAGAAATGAACGAAAATGACTAGTAACATCATAAAAGGTAGTCATAATAGTATTATTCCTTAGTCAATATTATTATTATTATCTGCCTTAAGTGATCTACAGCAGAACATAGGCATTTACCTCAATACTGGGTCATTCTCATCCAACTATTTCCTCCCAACTTATTTATTTTGTCTTATTGAATTGGATGTACAGTCAGCAAAACAGATAGGTATGCAGGGTCGTCAGATATAGTTGAAGTTTTCTAAGAAACCGATGGATGTCTTTGACTGAAACTTAACCTAAATAAAGAACTATTTATTATCTACGTTTTAAATTAAATTACATTCGAAAACATCCATCGGTTTCTAAGAAAACTTCAACTATCTGACGACCCTGCATACCTATCTGTTTTGCTGTGTGTACTTCTAACGTCATGTTGGAGGAGGTCTGAAATCACCAATCCACCTTGATCAAGCGTGGTGATCAATGCTCATGACTTCTATGTATAAAAAGAGGCCTATTCCTTGAAGTGGGACAAAATTATGCTGGTATCATACCTGGAACCACTCCAGCACTGGCAGGACCGTGTCAGGAGTAGGTGTGGTGGTGACCTTGAGTACTGCGAACTTGTACAAGTTCTTCTCGTCCACGCCTACCATCGCACCTTCTGGCTCCAAGATCTTACCGAGAGGAACTTTCAGCTCCATTAGTTCCTAAAAGTGGTAGGTATGTGATTAGGTTTGGGAGTTAACTGGGGTCTATGGTAATATAGATTTTTGACTAAGTATTTAACAGGTACGGAACAACTTGAAAAAAGACAACAAGAAAACGAGATGGAGTAAAGACGTACGGTCAGCAAAAATAATTGGAACATTATTACTTCTACAAAACATTAAAATTGATTAAAAATTATTTCGTTTATCTGCTTTTCAGCTTTTCATGTCTTAATTAAAAGTTTCGTGTTGTTTGATCAATATAATGTATTTGAAGTGCTATTCAAAAACATTATTCGATGAATTTAGGTGAAGTTTGCTTGAAGTGAGTCGTCAATCTCTGACGTCAGGTGGAATTTATACAGAATAGATCGACTATTCCAATATCATTTCCTTTCATATATATTCAGATTCAGATACGCTTAAAAAGGTGTTACTAATAACCGTCTTTTTTTGCTGACTATACAAGACTAGCAGAGTAAACGTCTGTGCACAATTTAGTCTTAAAATAAGTAAGCAACATGTACCGGTAAATCTTCTGGTAAAAATGAAGGTAAGGTGATGTCTTACCTTCTCAGGAACATCAGTACAGATGGCTTCCATCCAGGCCGGCATGATGTAGTCCCAGATGGACTGAGTTATGATGCCGTACGGGATCAAGCAGTAGAGTCTGCAAATAAAAGAGAAGTGGCATTCGGAGAGTGAGAGATTTGAAAGAATAAGAAGTGAGAATAAACCTACAATCCTCTGAACAAAGTAGATATAATTTAACTGGCTAGTATGAAAATCCCGAATACCCGAAAGACCTGCGTGTCTGATCTCTCCCCGGTAGTTTCTGATTACCTATCGGACTATAAGAGTAAAGAGGGAGTGTGTTTGTGTACACTCCTGTGCACCACAATATCTTATGCATACTTCGGCGGCCTACTAAAGCCGCCGTGAACGAAATTTGGTCCGAAACATATTAGTAATTGGACTGAGGACTCAATTTTTAACTTTACCAAAAAAGGTGACGTAACAGAATGGTACTTTCGAGCAGAAATAATACCATATACCCGTGTTAGTACTTTCTCAGCTCCATCATTATTTTCCTTCATTTTCTGGAATAGACTACTAGGTGGGGTATAAAAAATTAATGGTAAAAAATCTTTTTAAAACAAGCTTTTTTAGTGTGATGTTACTAACCTTATCGTTTTCTACTCTTAAAGCCCTTTCATTTGATACCCATATCAAGGGGATTGAGATAAAATATGTAATCCGCCATCTTGGAACGGCGGCCATATTGAAATTATTACAATAATGAGTATTGGACATTGTATTGTCATCAGAACTAAAGGTGTATGCAAAATTTCAGCTCAATCGGACAAATGGTCGAAAAATGGTTTGCGAATTTTGAAAGGACAACTTACATACATACGAACAGTGCAAGCTAAATAAAAGCTTGTAAAAATACAGACCTGTTGAGTCCGTCCTTGAGGTGGTGCGTCTTAGAGGCCAGGTTGTCCCAGTGTCCGGCCTGGCGCGTGTAGTGCGGCGGGTGCGGCAGCAGGCACGCCAGCAGCACGCCGCGGTGCGTCTCCGCGATGCTGCGCAGCCAGCCGCACACGTGCGAGCACTTTAGTTTCTCTACTGTGTTTGCTATTTCACCTGTTATAAAAAATTAAGCTTTATAAGATTACTTACATTACAAGTGATATTGTATATGCACCTTAGTTTATTTATATCTTTTTAATTGTTTAATGATATTTTATAGCTTAATTCTAATATTACTTATAACATCGTTTTGGTTTTTTACTGTAAAGACGTTATAATTGTTATAATAATAATACTCGTAAATAAGAGTGGGCTAAGAATAACTACCAAATGAAAAGATCACAGTTTAACAATATAAAAAAATAACTTCTGCACACGACTTCGTCTGCGTCCCAATTCAGTAGCTTTTTTCAGTGAAAAATTTATTTTTAATCTTCCGGAAATTACATTTTACGAAACAAAAACCAAAGAAAATAGTAGATTAATAACCAAGGGGATAAAGCAGTGTCTTCTGTCGCGGGTGACGATTTAAATCGCGAGCGTAACGAAGGACTCGAGGTTTACTCCCGAGCGTAGCGAGGGTGTTAAAAACTTAAATCACGAGCGAAGCGAGGGATTTAAGGCGAGTCCTGAGTGTAGCGAGGGATTTACCTAAGTTCACCCAAGACTAAGACAGCTTTATCACCGAGGAAAATACTCTACTTTTCGTACCATTTGCGAAAAAAATAACACAATAATAATATAAGATATGCATTTTAGAACATTAAGTTATTTATAAAAATAAATTAAAATAAACTTATGTAACGCGTATGTATTTGAAGAAAACAAAAACGCGGCAAATTCCTATACTAATATTTTTTGTCGGAAAAGCAAACGCATCAAGCTCATACGGCCTCATCGGTTTTCGTAATTTTATTTAATAATCATAACTGCATAATAAATGCGTATTCCTTTTTCAAAAAGATGTCTAATGCTTTAAATACAAACTCAATGGTGTAAACACAGATGTAGTGCAGTATAAAAGCGATGGTCCAAAAAAAACCCAGAGTCGATTCAGACAAATTAGGTATCAATAGCTTTATTAAAATGCACAATTTACCCCACCGAAAAAAAATTGCCCATATCCATGGGGTATATGAGTTATAGACGAACAAAGTATATATGGAAAAATCGTGAATAACTTGTTATTTTTACCAGTTTTTTCAACAGCATTATACTTATTAATAAATATAATGCTGTTGAAATAATATAAATATAAATATAATCATAGGACAATAATAAATATAACTAGCGATCATATGCAACTATCAAGTTCAAAGTCCTTTATTAATGAGATTACGTCTATTTTTTAAGTTCTCTAGCATAATTACCTACCTATCTTTGTTATTCATTATTTTGTTTTCGCTAAACAAATACACACAAATACTTCAGAATATGATGCGTTCATCTTACCTCTCGCTCTATAATAAGCATTATATATTATCTGGCCTGGGCCAGGTACCAAGACGACCTTATGCAACCTGCTGGGTTCTTAGATGATATTATATGAATAGACATTGAAAATAATTGAAATAAATATTTTTCCCACAGTATTTGTTTTTTTTTTAAATAAGCGACTGAAAAAATAAATAATCTGAGACAAAATAGGCACATTCAACTGTAAAAAGATTTCACGACAAAAGTATCTTGACATATGATTTACAAGCTGTGAAATATAAGATTTAATACTTGATAGGTTCATATAATCGCTACTTATATTTATTATTGTCCTATGATTATTATTATTAATATATTGCTGTTGAAAAAACTGATAAAAATAACAAGTTATTCATTATTAATATATTGCTGTTGCAAAAACTGGTAAAAATAATCAGTTATTCATGATTTTTCCAATATACTTTGTTAGCCTATAACTTTTATATCCCATGGATATGGGCATATTTTTTTCGGTGGGGTAAATTGTGCATTTTAATAAAGCTATTGATACCAGATTTGTCTAAATCGACTCTGGGTTTTTGGTCCATACATTTTTGGACCATCACTTTTCGGTAAGTATTCCAAATTTAAATCACATTCTCTCCCTAGAGGATGAATGAAATTCAGTACAATTTTCTTTCCCTGTTTTTAACAGATTAAAAATGACTATTGTTATGTTCGCTTTTTGTGGCATAGAATGTCACTTTTTTGAGCAAGTGGTACGAAAAAGAACTTTACCTCTTTATAATATAAGCAGCAAATTACAATAATAAAAATTTTAGATATCAAGCTAGTCTTTATTTAGTTAGACAGTTATGCCGTCAATAGAACTTACTACTTCAACGCAAGATGAACTGTGCTAAGACATTACCGACCTTAAAATCAAGTACATAAGTTATAATATAATAATCATTACATAAACCTACAAACTTACCAGTATAAGAGAATGACGTGACATGGAACCAATGGAACAGCACGGAGAGCAGTCGCCCCAGGATCTCATCAGGAGTGTCAGGGTTCGGAGTACACAGACCCACCATCAGCCATACTCCGTATCTTGGAACATAGTTTTAATTTCAAAAGAAAAGTTGCCACTTTGTATAGCATTTTTGATACAGTTCATAAAAATAATAACTGTTTTCAATTTATTTATTTCAAACATAGAAGTCATAAGCGAAAACCTAGCATATAACAGTCTAACAGAAACAGTACACTGGCCAGTTGAAAAGGTGCGCGCGCGTCGCCCGTATTCCTGCGCCTGATTTCTCCCGGTCTCGAAAAATCTACTTAAGCGTTATGAGACTTGGTTGATATTGAATTAACCGTTTTTAAAAAAGCTCCTAAACATTGTTACAGTGGCAATGGAATTTAACCTAAATATCATTATTACATAGAGTTTGTATTCAAAAAAATTGATAATTATGAGATTCTGATTTCAAAATGATCCGTTATTAAAATTCAGCTTCAATTGGTTCTCTTACCATAATAGACTTTTCCTGAAATCAGTGGACGAATAAAACTCACCTTCCAAGCAGCTGTCGGTCTTCGATTGAGATGGGGTCAGGCAGGTCAACGCTTAGCGGAGGCTTCAGTTGTTCAGTGGAACTGTCAGGGTCTTCCATGTTGATGGGTTTGGCTTCTTTTAGGAGGCTGTGGGGCATACGAGGAGCAGTTTTATATCCTTGTCTTGCAGAAGGTTGTTATAAAAGTCTTTAATCTAAACATATTAAAAGCGAAAAATCACTGACTCATCACGAAATATTGAAAACCGCTGACGTATAATAATGAAATTTATGTAGCAGGGAGGTAGTTTATAGTTAGTAGACGTCCTCTAAAAAAAGCATTTTCTAAAATTCACCCCTTAATAAAACGGGTGCCCAAATTTTGTATGGAGAAACAAGATTAGCTCGCCAATAACCGCGACATTTACGCGAACGAAGTCGCGGGAAGAAGCTAGTAATTCAAAAAAATACTTGTTTTCTGTTGTTATTGTTGTTTGACAGTATTTCAGAATACACCTCTTATAAAGAACAGAATCGCCTAGTTGCGTATACGGTAGGTCGCGCGACTATATTACTATGTGCGTGCGGGTTCATCGCGCCGCCTGCATAAACCCTTCGGCAAGGTGGCTAGTTTGAATTCAAAAAACTCCCTACTAAAAACTAAATATCTTATTTATTTTATTATTGATTCATGTTGAGAATTACTAGCATAGTTACCTCCTCACGAAGACGTAAAACTAGAGTATGGCCCACAAAAGCGCGGCAATTTAAAAAACGACATTATCGGTAGTGAAATAAGATATAAATTCGCTACTAACGAAGTTGATACTAGAAAAACTGATTTCATATAATTAGGAAATTAAAAAGTATAAATTCAGTTTATTTAGGTTTAAGTTGGGAGTCATTTTTCGTTATCTCCTAGTCCCTATCCCCCCTACCTGATAATGGCCTCCACGAGGTTGGTCTGCATGTCGCTGCCGGCCTGCCAGGCGAGCGGCAGGCGCGTGTGCACCACGTGGTCTGCGCCGCGCCTGCTGTTGTGCCGGTTGCCGTGGCACTGCTGGCAGTACCTGGTGCACGGAGGGTTACTTAGGACTTTGTCCATCACGAAATAACAGGCACGGGTCAGACCTGCCTGGAACATCGTGATTGCAAAGGCCCAAGTGTACGCGAAGCAGAAGACGGTGACCCACCAGCAGCGTAGTTCAACGTAAAGTATAAAGGATACGCTAGTTAGACACAATATTAAAATACAAACCAAAAAATAATGGTAAAATATAAAATAATAATAATATAACCTTTATTTCAGACGTTATTGTACAAAACAAAAGTGCAAAGAGAAACTTCCAACCAACATATTAATAGGTAAAAAAACAAAAATTAGATTAAAAAAACATTACACAAAAAAAAAATGGTGTTGGACGCTCACGATGTTTAGGTCTGACCCAACGGCGATGACAAACTTAAAAAAAGATTTTGTTTTCGTCTCTTTCTTTTGTTTTTATTCGGCACTTTTGTTCATTGTCAGTAGCGCATGGGGGGGCTTAGGGGCTCAAGCACCCCTAAAAGCACCAGAGTTCTTTCTTGACAAATCTTAAGAGTGAACTTGATATTATAACAATTAAACTTTTGCAAGCATTACCATACCTAAGAAATTATGTTCTCAAATAAAATTTTGAGCGTTTTTTATTAATCCTATCCTCAATGGGGTTCCCCACCCCCCCCTTAAAGACAATCCTGGATCCGCCACTGTTCATGGTCGATGCTGTCTAGTTCATGTTTAGAACAAGCAACTAGCTTCAACTTTCTAACCGACAATGCAAAAGTACCTGTAAATGGTCTAATTGAAATAAATGTTTTGACTTTGATGGAAGGCTGATGATTGTGCAGAACAGCCCTAATAGGTATTAGGGCAAACTCAGTTGGCATCAAGTGCTTACCTTATCGGGTGATTTCCGTTGTAACTGGCGCACTCCGTAGAGAAGCAAATCGAGTAGGCCGCCTTGTCTGATGAGCGGCAGTTCTACAATTACACATTTATTCATTGAATATTTAGTTCAATAGCTACACAGCATGTACAGATTTGCATCCTTGTCTAGCCATTTTGCTACCACATGCGCAACGAGGCGATTTAGTTCTTTGAAAGAGGTGTATTCTGAAATACTGTCAAACATAACCACCTAATAAAACCAGTACTTATTAATATTCATGATTGAGCAGGTACAGTCAGCAATAAAAGTCGATTAACACTGTTAAATTAACATAATTATCATTTAAATAGATACTAATTAACACAGTGCACTTTTTCTAAGCATATAAGTTTCATTTCAAAAGTATATTTTATCTTTATTATACATCCATTTTGTATTTCCTTTGATTTTGTGCCCAATAATAAGGATAAATAAAAGTAAAATGTTAATCGACTTTTGTTGCTGACTGTACCGTAAGTTTGTTTGATTATTTATGTATTTTATGACAATTTC
This sequence comes from Hoplodrina blanda, assembly GCA_949316365.1. Lineage (NCBI taxonomy): Eukaryota > Metazoa > Arthropoda > Insecta > Lepidoptera > Noctuidae > Hoplodrina > Hoplodrina blanda. The sequence goes on along the minus strand of OX438567.1, from coordinate 13,099,944 downwards.
CTGAAATTTTATGAGAATGCAAAACAACACCTTGTATTTAAAAATTAAATTCTGTATAGTGGTTGCAAATCACGAGCTCCTGTGATTCTAATGTCGTTGATGTAAGGTTTAAATTGGAAGGATAGACGCGCACTCTTCAAGTGCAACAACTATAATAGTTAACGAAATAAACTTAATCTTTACCTTATTCTCACAGACCATGGACACTTGCTGTTGAGGATGCAAGATGTCGAAGAATCGCTGATTCGGATGTTCCCTTCAAATGAAACAAAATCAGGGCGTTATTGATGACAGAACCAGGCTTAAAAGGTTGTATTTCAACAAAACTACTTTAGAAAAAAATTGTTTTTATATTTTAAACTGGCTTTACCCCGACGCCATCTTTAATTTTTAAACATTTATATTACTTTTAATTAAAGCATAATTATGTCACAATGTCGAAGACTGAAGACTTTTTGCTACAACGCCATCTGTTATTCACAAGTTTAACTGATCTGTGGATTGGTTGTGGACGGAGCGACCGTGTGCACGCCATCTAGTATGAACAAACTAGGTATATGGTTAAGATTCACAATTAACCCGGTAGATGGCGCTGTCAGCCAACGCTCGTGCAGGACATCTGTCGGGTGGTCTGTCTGTAGTAAATAAATACCTGTGTATCTCATTAGCGCACTCGATGCACAAGTATAGCGGCGGTGGACTGTCAGACGCGAAGGTAACGCTGATACAGTGGTCGTAACAGACTTTTGCTGCCTCAGCCGACCCCGCGTTGGGACACATGTCGCGCTGGCACAAGAACGGGACCAGGTCGTCTGTAATTACAAAAAAGAATCGAGAATTAGGTTTAATTAAGAAAAACTACTATACAATATTGTAAAACATTTATTTAAAGTCCAAGTTTCCCCACGGTGTCAGTAATGTCCAAGTAAACTAAGAAAGTACATAAGAATTGGGTAGTTGACACCAACGCACTTTAATTCAGCAGAAGCCCGATTAATTTTTTAATGTAATTGTGGCTTTGAAATCAATAAATAGTAAGTTAATTGAGTTGGAAAAAAAGTGACGCCACAGTTTGTTAATGTCATACCAAATCTATGAGGGTTTGGAGGTATGAGAAACAGGGTGTAAAGCTTCTCATCCTCCGTTGAAAAGGGAGGATCCTCCGACCAGACGGGTGTTATGTCTGGTGGGCTGACTGCCCGACGGTTGTTGTCAGGATTTTGTATATATGCTAATGTCGCGGCAAACTCTGATAGCGCGATGTAGACATTGTCAGTGGTAGACGTTGTAGTTCACATGCTGTGCGATAGATGTCGCTACAAGGGAGTCGCGTTTTGACAGCTCATAAAAAGTATACCTATCAAGTGATTGGTGGTGTCAACTACTGAAAAGTCCACTGTCTGTTTAAATATATGTCATTGTGTATTATTAGTTTGCATATGAACATTGTGTAAGTAAAATAGTATTTACTTACTGGAAAACTTGCACAGCAATCCCTTTCGGTCGAACAGCTTGGCATCGAATGGTGGCCAGTAGTAGAACAGTAGCTTGGCAGCCGACAGCCGCGCGCCCCACGTGCCGTATGCTATGACGCAGAGGACGTCCTTCACGACCGACTGCTTCATCGACATCAGGCACTCCAGGAGTTGGCAGTGGTGGGCTAGAAGAGACACATTGGAATTCATATACATATTTTATACACATGTATGGAGTTTCTTGCCCATTCTTCTCCACACAAAACTACATTTTGGAATGGGTAACTAGATTCCATATTATTATTTTTTTTCTCTTGTAAATTAAGTTTAAAAGTGCTTTTTTTAAAGAGATTCTTTAGCCCAGGCTGCTGTATCCGAAGCAATCCTATACATCTATGTTACAGTGAACTTAAAGTTAAAATTCCAAACAAAACTGCCTTTTGGAAGAGGCAACAATTTTATTTTTTTTCTTGTTATTGACGTTCAAATGTTTCTTATAATTAAAAAAAAATACTCAGACTAAGCTACTCAAGTATGCTTTGCTTTGCATAAAAATGTACGCGGGATCATCTCCACTGTAACCCATACTTTCAGATGGACGAACTGCGCAACCTCGACATAATAAAGAATTGATTTCCGACTTTAAGTTCACTGTTACAAACTGCGCAATCTCAACTTAATAAAGAATGGAATTCCGACTTTAAGTTCACTGACACAAATAAACTGCGCAACCTCAACTCAATAAAGAATGGAATTCCGACTTTAAGTTCACTGATACAAATAAACTGCGCAAACTCAACTTAACAAAGAATAGAATCCCGTCTTATTTCAGCGATACGTGATGTCGCATTGCAGTATTCCTTGAACAGTACCGCCAAAACGTGTATCTGTAGAGTATAATTCGCCGCGAAGTGCGCTAAATGGCGCCACTTCGGTTGTCCTGTCGCATTGCGGCACGGTAGAAAACACACAATGTGACGTCACCGGGCGTGGTGTCGCATTGCAGTATTTTTTGAACATCAAGAGTATAATTTTCCGCGAGCTGCACTAGATGGCGCCACTTAGTTTGTCCTGTCGCATTGCGGCACGGTAGAAACATACGCTAGTATCGACGCTGGGACGTATTGACGAAAATGAAAGTATATGATTGTAAAAGACAAAGTATAAGACGTTACATCAGGCTAGTTGAAAGAGTCAATGGAATTTTAAGATTTATTTTAATTATTTAAACTGCAAAGGCGGACTTAATGCTTTAGGTATTCTCCACCAGTCAACCAAATACCATGTAAATGAAAACCAAATGAGTCTATTAAACTTTAAGGTAAGTACAAAAACGCACCCATAGATTCAATAATTGGAATTATGAAAACTAAAAAAATTTATGTTGATTTAAAAAAAGTGTCACTGGAATTTCTTGCTCATTTTTCCCATAGGAAAAAACAACTAGCTTCAAAAAAGCCTGTTAATGATTTATTTAAAATAAATTATTTAAGTTTAAGTTACACTAGAAGCCTAAATCGATACAAGTTATTTGTTAAAACTCAAAGGACTTACCTCATAATCATTATAAAATATTTTTATTGAAAGAAGACTATAAGCTTAATTAGCCCTCAGTCTTCCTTCAATAAAATATTTGTTGTAAAAAGCAGCACCAAAAAACAGCACACAAAAACAGCACCCGAAATCAAAACTCCACTAACTTCAAGGTATCTTCATTGAGTTCCGATTAAAAAAAACTTGAGATCCCATAAAATTATTCCGAACGACCATTGCCTCTAATGCCGCAACGCAACTGTGAAACGCCCAAGTCTCGGAAGGGTGGACAAACTCATAAATCATTTTTATAGTCACTCCTGTCACCCCTAGATGGCGCTACAAGCGAAACTTGCCGCAGTGCGGCAGTGTATCACTAGTAGCGCCATCTACTGAGCGTTACCGCAACTCAAATACCAGTTACATGTACGGTCAACAGCGCGTCAAGGTAAGCACTGCGGCATCTTATACGGTTGTAATAAGAGCGATTTTACAACAAAAAGGTATAGTCTGATGTGCTGGCGGCTGTACTTTAGAAACGTGGTGGTACCGGTACATGGTAACGCATTGCAGTAGCTCGGCGATTGTCGCATTACCCCTGCAATGCGTCAATACGTACCGGCGTCGATACTAGCGTATGTTTCTACCGAGCCGCAATGCGGCAGAAGAAACTAAGTGGCGCCATCTAGTGCACCGCGCGGCGAATTATAGTCTTCTTTTACTTACACAGAAAAAATACTGCAATGCGACACTACGTACGAGTGTCGCACCCTAGCGAGTTTTCTACCGTGCCGCAATGCGACAGGACACACAAAGTGGCGCCATCTAGTTACCCCTGCGGCGATTTTTCTCACTCAGATAAAAATACTGCAATGCGACACCACGTACCACGTGTTTTCTACCGTGCCGCAATGCGACAGAACAAACTAAGTGGCGCCATCTAGTGCACCTCGCGGCGAATTATATTCTACTCAGATACAGTGTGGTGGCGTTAGTGGTCAATAATACTGCAATGCGACAGGACATACAAAGTAATGCCATCTAGTGAACCATGCGGTAATTCATTTTGTAGTCAAATACAGAGTTATTTCCTAAAAATTACGCCAATTATAAAACTAAGAATGTAACCTCAGGGACGCAACACAGGATGTCATTGTTGAGTGCATTCCGAGTACTTACACAAAACAAAATGGCGGTCGAAGTGTGGCGCGAAGCCGCGAGAATAGGAATAGGTACTCAATCAATCTGTTTAAAGCCTTTTTCCAACAAGGTTGGAGCCGGTTTCCAGAATAACCGGATGCAGCTGATTACCAGTACTTTACATGGAGCGACTGCCTATCTGTCCTCCACAACCCAGTAACTGGGCAATTAAACCAGTCTTACCTACCCCTTGGTAAGACTGAATGACAATAAAAAAAAATCATCGCAATTATACCGCAATAAGTGTGGTCTATTGTAGGGATGCTACGGAGATTCGATCCTGAATCCGATAAGTGAGAACTTCCGATTGAAATTACACTTCGCGACTTCTACTTTGGTTCCGACACTTAAATTGGTTGTTAAAATCGGAGGTCGTAGCTCACGGGCGGCGCGACCCACCGCTGCCAGCGCGTACTGTTTATGCCTGTCGCACGGACAATCTCGACTCGATTACTATTTCAATTCAATTGTCATATCCGAGCTCGATAGCACGTCAATTCTTTAGTGGTGCTGGCTTAATCTATGATTCGTTGCGAAGAAGAATGGACGGAGATATAGCTGCAAAGCTTTTGTCCACTATGGGCTAATTTTTCAATCGCCAGATAACTCTTAATGTAGGGATAAGTATGGCGATTTGGCAGCTTTTGTATAGAAAATATGTCAAACTGACATATCCGACTATTGAAAAATTAGCCCCTATATTTCAACTTTTAATTCTTTTCAGTAAATTGACAGATTAAGTTTTACCAAGTTTTGACAAAAAAAAGATAGTGAGGTGGTGTAAGAATGAACGAAATTGAATGAACTTAAATAATGTACTTAATTTGGTATTAAACCATTCTTACCATTCGTTCCTTACGCAAAATCGTTCACTACCCCAACACTATTAGTTGTAGTATGGTAACATTATATTCCTTTGAACTGTCAAGTTACTGAATAGAATTAAAAGTCGAAATATAATAAGTAAAATTGTCTTCTTTTAGAGTCGCAAAAATTCAAGATTATTTTCTAAAGATAATTATTTACACTTTAAACATAAAACCTTAAAGTAAATGTAAAATTAAATGTAAAATTCAAGATTATTTTCTAAAGATAATTTGTTTTTTTTTTTTTTAAACACAAACAGCATATTGCATTAGGTAGATGTATTATTTTATTTGTATTATGTATTATTTAACTGGAATTAAGGAGACTGAATAATGTTTGTGTTTATATTATTTTATTCGAATGTCCTTAACATACATCTCTCTTCTACCTCCTGCTCAAATAATTCTGAAATTCTGACAAATCAATTTTAAAGACTGCGATTCTGAGTTCGTTTAGTCGTGGTGGCCCAGTGGTTAGGCGCTCGCCTCTCATGCATGGGTTCAAATCCGGGCAAGTACCAATGTGACTTTTTCAATTCATATGTACTTTCTAAAGTTTATCTTGGACATCAGAGGCATCGGTGAAGGAAAACATCGTGAGGAAACCTGGACTTACTGTTCTACTCAAACCATGTCAGAGGCCCTTGAGGCGGTTTAGAAACTCTGACACTAGGGTGTGTGGGGTTGTTAAGACCTTACTGCCCACACGATAAAGAAAGTTCGGTTCCGGTAAGCCCACCTCCGTTACATCACTTACATCCTTAGTCTATTGCAATCACTTATATTAATAGGACTAGATTTCGCCAATTACTTCAATGGTGTTACTTCGATCAATTAATGAAGAATCACTCTTCATCATTTTCATTTAAAAAACATCTACTAGCATGTCCTATTTATAATTTTATTTGTTATTTCTATTTATAAATAAGAAAGCTTTTGATGTTTTATTGTGTTATTTATTATAACTTTTTAGATCTATGTATCCTGCTTAATGCGTAGGAAGTTTCATTAAAATTTCATTCATCACACAGTTCATTCAATAAAAAGAATAAGGACTTGAAAATTTGTATGAAATGCCGTACGGCATAAACGCTCTTAACTTTAAACACCGCCATGACCATTCTTGTCAGAATGTTTCAAGTACTGTGAGAAATGCAAAATCGATATGCATTTATTCCGTAAAAAATTAACAATAAATGAATACTGTTGATATGTACCGATAAGAACAATGGTTTGAGTGGGTTTTCACAACAAAACTAAGGGCTAATTTTTCAATAGTCGGAAAACTTTTATCCCAAGAATAAATATGACAGTTTGACATTATTTTCTACACAACAGCTGTCAAACCGCCATAGTTATCCCTCCGCTAAGAGTTATCTGACGATTAAAAAATTAGCCCTAAGAGTCATTTCTTAGCAATAATTTGCGCTCAATGTGACTTAGTTTGATGTACCGAATGCATATAGTTACCGGCTTTGTTATACATATAATATCTTTTTCAACACCGCATAAACGCTTCGCTTTGAGGACTCGTCATCGTCACATGAGCAGAACGAAATCCACTGCTGGACGTAGACCTCCCCTAAAGATAACCACAATGATCGATACTGCGCTTCTGTTTTGAGGAAACGATGTTCAGTAAAGATAAACTATTATAACATGGCGCTCCCTTCCACAAATTCAAAACGTTTGAAAGTATTTACAAGACTCACAATGCATGTGCGCGTACTGAGACGGCTCTCGAAACAAAAACAAATCAGCGACTTGTTGCTCGACTAGCGGCGTCATTGATTACTCATTATTACTAGTATGGCGCTACACTGACATACTCTATGAAAATGACACGTGCGTTGCCTTGCGCGGTCTTGCTAGTTATGATTAGTTGACCAACAAATCTGCCGGCGTGCTACTGATGACAATTACTTACAACTACATAAAAATTTCATATGGATATGATGACTACACACATTGAAATAGTAATATAGAGGGGCGCGCCATGTTATAGTTTATCTCTAATAGGTTTATTACTCAACTAAGACTTACCCGGATTGCTTGAGTGCTGGAACACCATCATGATGATAGCGGCGACTGACTGCGACGCCTGGCTCTCTTCCTCCATACCCGCGTACTTGCGCGCTGAAATAAAGTACACAAATTAATTTCATATACTCAAAGACCTTTAGGGGAGGCCTATGTTCTGGACGTGGTTTGACTGATGTGATGAAGAGATGAGCTATAAAGTTGTACTATAGGATTAGGTAGGTATAGTATTTTTCCATAGGATGAGGGAGAAAAATAATGCTTAGGTACTTTTTTTTTGTTTATGTATAACATAACATCACGCCTGTAATCCCCGAAGGGTTAGGCAGAGGTGTACCCATGAGTACACCCACATTTCGCCAGTTATGTTTAAGTCCCATGTAATAGGGGGCGAGCCTATTGCCATCAACCGGGCACAAATCCAGACTCCGAGGCTGCTACTGAGAAATTCCTGCTGGAAAAACCCAATAACACTTTGCCCGACCTGGGAATCGAACCCAAGACCTCATGCTCAGCAGTCGCACTTTGCGACCACTAGACCAGCGAGCTTAAAAGCGAGTATAAAAGTTTTGTAAACATTTATAAACTCACATAGACCCGGAACAACTATCTGTAAGCTAAACAAATATTTATTCTGTGCGGGAATCGAACCCGTGACACGCGGCGCACTACGCCAACGAAACACTATGTCAGGCGACAGTTGTTTTTTTTGAAGTGAAAACTTCTTTAGCGGCGTTGAGCACTTTTTCTGTAATGGGTATAAAATCTTAAACTCGCGTCAGGACACGTGCGCGTCAGGACACGTGACCTGATCGAAAAAGCGTAAGACGGATGGAGAGTAGACAGCTATCCCCTCTCTACGGCGCGGCGAAAATGTATGCCTGGGCCTACTGTTTCGTTTAGACAGCGCAGGGCGCTTGCGCGAATGTTCGTGTATGTTAAACGTAAACGTTAATAATCAAGTTTTTTCTCTGAAATAGGTCAATTTAATTAAAATTCAGTTGGGGTGTCTGAGGTTTTGCGCATTTAACGTTACACGTTGTAGATGAGCCATATTAGGTTTGAAAAAGGGTTTAGTAGCGTGTCTATAAGTTACGAAAAAATGTTTTTTTAAGCGATAACCTTTTTAGTCGCGGTGATTGATTTTTGGTGGGGGCAAATCTTTTCTGTTTGCGTTACCGACATGCTAATATGATCGCGTCACCGACATGCTAAAGTGACGTTAAGTTTTCACTTCTATCGGCAGTCCTCGTGACTGCCTATTTTTTCATATTTCGGAGTTGGTGCCATAGCAAAAGTTGTTCGTATCTAGGAGTATTATCACCTCCTGAAAGCTGAACAGTGGATTAAAGAACAGCCTGTATACAGTGGTGTAGCTTGGGGGGGGGGCTTGGTCCCGGGCGGCATATGACAGGAGGGGCGGGCAAACGCCACAATTTTTTTTTTTATTAAATTAATATTAAAATGGTACTGTTTTAAGAGATGGCGGTGGGTCCTCATTTCTTCCCATAGATGTATGTTCCTTCCGAAGAAATGGTAAAATTACCTTGACTTTCAATGAGTTATATGATGAACATAAATTCGTCCGTTGAATAGAATATTTAAACTTTAAACTAATAATTACTGTATTTGACTGCCTCGTTGGTCTAGTGGTCGCAAAGAGCGACTGCTGAGCATGAGGTCTTGGGTTCGATTCCCGGGTCGGGCAAATTGTTATTGCGTTATTCCATCAGGAACTTCTCAGTAGCAGCCTCATAGTCTGGATTTGTGCCCGGTTGATGGCAATAGGCTCGCCACCTATTACATGGGACTAAAAACATAACTGGTGAAATGTGGGTGTTCTAATGGGTTCACCTCTGCCTAACCCTTTGGGTATTACAGGCGTGATGTTATGTCTAAACTAATAATTACAGTAGGGGGTTGGGGGGGGTGTCAAAATTCCGGCCGAAGACCCACGCTACGCCACTGCCTGTACAATATACAATAGATACTTACTTATAGTAAACGGCAAGATGTAATAGGAGAGCAGATGCAAGATCTCCTGATGCAGCGCCACTGGGAACATGGCGACGCAGTAGGCCACCAAGAAGGGCAGGTTGTCGATCATGTCGTACTCCAGGAAGGGTAGCAGGCAGCCCAGGCACTGCAGGATGGCTTGCCCGAATGCTGGAAACATTAAAGCGTTTTAATGTCCAGTGTTAAAAAATGTCAATACCACATACCTAACTGGCAAAATGTGGGTGTACTAATGGGTACACCTCTGCCTAATCCTTTGGGGATTACAGGCGAGATGATATAATAATAATAATAATTTATTTAAAATAAAAACGTTTACAAAAAGTGTACATTTAGCCAACAGTAACAAGATTTTCCATACAATTATAGTACCTAAAAATAAACTAAAACTAGGATAATATTATTATAGGTAAAAATAATGATGGTTCGGAATTGCAATGTTCGGTAGCGACCCGCCCGAACCAGGTTGATTTAAACCTGTGCTCCAGGCCATCACTTTATAATCCAAATAGATACTTTGGGAGAGTAGAGTATAAAATTAAATATAAATACGAGAAAAAGCTTAATGGTAGATTAATATCTAAAAGTAAAACTATGTAATTATACAAAAGTAACCAATTACGAAGGGATCAAATATCGTCATGACAAAATTAAGAAAAAAAAATATTTAAAATTCTAGATAAGTATTTTTATGTTTATGCCCATATCTTTGGTTACTGCTGTTCTCCCGTGGGCTGTAGCGTGATGTTATATAGCCTATACTGTTCCCCATGAATCTGGCTATCATATACAAAAATATATTTTCAATCCGACTAGTAGTTCTAAAGCTGGCGTTGAGGCAGCCTCGGGCCGAGCGGCTGCCTCGACCCGAGGCAGATCTAGTGGAGACCGTGCCGCGAGTCGAGGCTTGCCGCGACTTGAACCAAACGAGGCGGCCGCGCAGCGAGCCAAATCGTGTCGGTAAATGGCCATGCTCAAAGACGCCTCAGTGTGAGACGTGCGTTCAGTGGAGACGGACGTTACGATATTATGTGTGCTCAAGTGGAGACGCATGTATTTTCCGCAGCCCGCGGCACGCTCAGGATGAGCCAGCTTGCCACGAGGCTGCGCAAATGGATACCCAGCTTACAGATTAACGCGTTTAAACAAACAGACAAAACACTCTTCAGCATTATAGTAAACAGGTCTTCTTCTTTATCGTGTGGGCAGTAAGGTCTTATAACCACACAGTCCACACCCTAGAAAAATAGGTAAAAGAAGAGAAGTATTTTAATAGTGTTTTCAGGAAGAGAAGTGTCCGGTCCTAATACATGCATTAATTGCATTCAATGCACTTTATTTACAAAGCATTTCAAAATTCATTGTTAAAAACAATCAGTAGGTAAACAACGCAATAAAAATACAAAGAATTTACTAGTACTAGTTGGTAGTTACGTCACGCAAAAATACCCAATCCTTCCACAAAGTCACGTAAACACAAGACTACAAAAAAGATAACACTTATTAATATACAAAACATGACCTAATCAGTGCTTAGTCTTCAATTACAAACTGCGTACCTACAAACAACAAAATCATTGGTTTTTACAAAAACTTAGCAACAAAAAAAAAATTTTTTGACTGCCTCGTTGGTCTAGTGGTCGCAGACCGCGACTGCTGAGTCTTGGGTTCGATTCCTTGGTCGAGCAAAGTGTTATTGGGTTTTTCCATCCGAAAGGAGATTGAGCAAATTAGGGCATTTTATCTGTTAATTGTACAGTAACGAAAATACTACCGAAAATTTATAACTGAATAAAGATGATCTAATGCAAAGTTTTAGCAATATTGGTACTGTCTGTAAAATGTACAATTTATTACAAGTAGAATAATTGATTTGATTTATGGGTTATCCTCTATTATTCTATTTTTATCTTTTATTATTTTATTTCCCGAGAATTCAGTGCATATTGGATGTACTTAATTCTCAGGTGCAGTGAATTAAATGTAGTTGCATCGATATAAAACTAAAATAGATAAATAATAACAAGGATCATAACGAGAGGTCATCCTCTTAGGTTAGGTTAGATATCCTGTTCCACTTTGCTCAGACAGTACAGAAATTAAAAAAAGTACATATCCTAGAAACTACTTGAAGTAAGCAATATCCTAGCCTACATTTGGTTGATGTACAACAATCTTAAGCTTGTCCCCAAGCTCCATACAAAATTGCCCAATCTCCTTTCTCAGTAGCAGCGTCGGAGTTTGGATTTGTCCCCGGTTGTTGGGAATAGGCTCGCCCTCTATTACATGGGACTTAAACATAGCTGGCGAAATATGGGTACACCTCTGCCTAACCCTTCTGAGATTACAGCCGTAAAGTTATGATGTTTGCAAGAAAAAAAAAATATGTTACTTACGTAGTGTTCCATACTGCAGATGTGGCGTGGAGTCAACGAGGCCTGACAGCGCGTTGAACAGACTCTTGTAGTCCAGGTTGGGGTACAGGCCCATCCTCTCGCTGTCATTGTCAGCGTCCCGAAGCATCTCAAGTGGTGAACGCGGGACATCTTTTAGGACGCCTGAAGAAATTTATGGAGCAATAATTACAGGGATACTTGTAGTTCGAAGAATTCCTAGAATCTTACCTATTGGGCGAAAAATGGCATAAGATTTATGTTCACCTATTGGGCGAAAATTTATGGTATAAGATTTATGTTCTTTTGAAAAATCTCATTAAACAAAATGTTAAATTGAATTGCTATTTTATTGGACAGCTAATTAAGATTCCCAAGAATTTTCTCCCAGACTGTTTAGGATTGCAAATTGATATAAAGGGATTACAGTTTTACTTCCTGGAAAGAATACGTTGAATTATGCGTCACCCTGTATTTAAGGTAGGAATTAAAAAAGAAGCTCTTTTATCCCTCCTTTGTATTGAGTCCCAAACCCCGACTACTAAGAAGTCCAATAACTAAATCTCCGAATGTAATTAATTAATTACGAAGTTAAGTCGAGTCGTTATCTAATTAACTTGTGTTTTATAAACAGGTCGGTAAACAAAACAACATTCAAAGAGATATTAGGATTCTGAAAAATAACCTATTAAGTAGTCTTATAATTTACATCCTGTTTAAAAAAAAACTTAAAACAAAAAAATATATAAGACAATCACACTATTCTCAAACACTGCAACTCTTGAAGTCCAGCATCAACAGCCATCATCATCATTCGAGCCGAATGACGTCCAATGCTAAACATAGGCCTCCCCTAAAGATAGCCACAATTATTTTACTGGTGCTGCGCTCGCTCGGTCCGGACTAACAGTCGGGACCGCCAAAAAAAGCGCCTAGACAATGAAGCTCGACGAGTCCCGGGGAAACGATACAATTTTGCCTAGGTATTCCACATAACCAAAACTAGACAAAACTACCCAAGCCAATAAAAAGAATAAACCACAACAAGTAGGCACCACAGCCAAAAGATCAAATAGCATTTCAGAAGGAGTAATAAAACCTGGCATGCTTAACTTTTTAGTAAATAAAAATACAACTAAGGCAAACAACACTCAGAATGAAAAAGACACGAACATATAGCAACTAAACCCCTCCTCCTACACAGATCTCAACAAACAAGAAACTAGAACCAGAAACATAAATCATCTTCCAACACGGCTGGTCACCGTGGAAGATTATGACCAAAACCCTCCAAAAAAAACCACACAGATGAAGAACAGACATAAAAAACTATCAACTCAACTAAAAATCGCAACCTATAACGTCAGGACTTTATCGTCATACGAACGCTTAATGGAACTAAATGAAGCAATAAAGGAAATTAATTACGACATAATCGGTATTTCAGAAGTGAGACGACTTGGTAACAAAATTGAGGAATACGAAAACTTAATACTTTGCCACATAGGATGCACACCAGGAAGATATGGAGTAGGCTTCATAATAAACAAGTCCCTTAAAAACAACATAGAGAGCTTTATTGGATTAACAGACCGTGTGGCAACGCTAAACCTTAACCTTCAAGGGTTTATGTTATCCATCATACAAGTATACGCACCTACTGACACTGCGAGCGAGGTAGACATAGAGGAATTTTATAAGACCATCGACAAAGCGATGGAAACAACATATAAAAATATTATATTGATGGGCGACTTTAACGCGAAGGTTGGTGCTTCCAAAGAAGGTGAATACTTGACAGTCCAACAGCATGGATATGGCGAAAGAAACACTAGAGGACAGAGACTTGTAGACTACGCACTTGAACATAATCTAACCATAATCAACACATGCTTCAAGAAAAATCACAACCGGAGATGGACTTGGCGATCTCCAAATGGACAGCATAAAAACGAGATCGACTATATATTATCTAACCAGAGGAAAATATTCCAAAACTTTGAAGTCATGAATTTAAACTACCCGTCAGACCATAGACTAATAAGAGCATCAGTGAAAACGGTAAAACAAAAACAAAGCAGAGCAAAATTTACTAACAAAAATGTAATCCAGCTAAAGAACAACGACGAAGTAACAAGATATAATACAAATCTAAGGTCAATATTACCCTACCCAAACATCAACTTGAGTAACACATCTGTACAAACCTACCACGATAAAATAATAAATGCTATCAGCCAGAGCTTTAAAAAAGCTCGAGAAGGTGCGAGAGGGACACATAAACATCACAAAGTACTGTCAGACCGCACATCCATGTTACTAAAAAGAAGAAAACAACTACAAGAAACAGAAAATAAAACTAGATCCATGAGAAACGAGCTCTCCGCTCTTTACAAAATAACAAACAAATATATAAGAAGAGATTATGCTAAATATAGGCAAGATACCATAGAAAGACATTTACAATACACAGGAAGCACAAAGAAAGCCTTTAAGGAACTAAGAACAAACAAGACTTGGATAGAGGGATTAGGGAAACAAGACAAAACTTTGTGCAAACGCACTGACATTATTAATGCGACATCAGACTTCTATAAAAAATTGTACAGTGACAAGGCCCACAAGAACCACATTTCAAACATTATCAATGAACGTACCAACGAAAATAATTTTGAACCAGTCGACGAAAGGGAAGTCATAGAAGTAATAAAGAGCTTGAAATTAGAAAAAAGCCCTGGCTCCGACAACATCACAAACGAATTACTAAAAATGGCACACTTAACATTAGCCGGACCATTAGCGGAACTCTTTAACCTAATACTTAATGATTCTGAAACACCCACTCAGTGGTCTGAATCAGATATCATACTTATCTACAAAAAGGGCGACCCGAAGGATATTGGCAACTACAGACCAATAAGCTTGCTTCCGAGCCTCTACAAACTCTTCTCTACCATTATAAACAAAAGAATCAGTAGTACATTGGAATTAAAACAACCTATAGAGCAAGCAGGCTTCAGAAAAGGATTCTCGACAGTTGACCATATTCACACACTTGAATTAATTATTGAAAAATACCAAGAACAACAAAGACCGCTATACATAGCATATATCGACTATCAAAAAGCATTTGATTCGGTAACACACACAAGTATATGGGAAAGTCTAAAAAAGCAGGGAGTAGAAGAAGTATATATAAACGTCATCAAAAGCATATATAACAATAACATTGGTAGAATCAAATTAGAAACTCTTGGACCTAGTTTTCCTATAGAAAGAGGAGTAAGGCAGGGTGACCCGTTATCTCCAAAAATATTTATAGCCATCCTGGAAGATATCATCAGCAATATAGATTGGAGTAAGTCAGGCCTGTATGTTAAAGGTAAATACCTAAGCCACTTAAGATTCGCAGATGACCTAGTGTTGCTATCCGAGTCCAGCACCCAGCTACAACACATGATCGAAACTTTGCATTTAGCTAGTGTTAAGGTGGGATTAAAAATGAATCTCTCTAAGACTATGGCAATGACAAATAGACGGAGAAGCTTAATAACAATAAATGGAGTGCCACTCGTATATACCGATACATACATCTATCTAGGGAAGCAAATTAGTTTTGATAGGAAAAATAACGAACTAGAAGTTAAAAGAAGAGTACAACAAACATGGAATAAATACTGGAGTCTGAAGGAAATTTTTAAAGGTAACTTCCCTATAGCCATTAAAACGAAAGTTATGAACTCCAGCCTCCTACCATGCTTGACGTACGGTTGCCAGACATGGAAATTCACTTCAAAAATAAAACATCTAATTACTACTTGCCAACGAGGACTAGAGCGTAGCATGCTTAAAATAAAGAAATTGGACAAAATACGACATACAAAAATAAGGTCTATAACCAAAGCAACAAATGCATTGAGCTATGCACAAAAACTCAAGTGGAAATGGGCTGGTCATGTCGCAAGGCTTAAAGACTCGAGGTGGACCAAAACAGTGACATTTTGGAACGGTCCTCAAGGTAAAAGAAGCAGAGGAAGACCATTGACGCATTGGGACGATGAGATTACAAGAACAGCCGGCCCAAACTGGAAACAGATCGCACAGGATAGAGACCATTGGGCATCTTTGGAGGAGGCCTTTACCCAATATGGGGTTCCTGCAGATAGTGTTAAGCACTAACTAAATTATTATTATGCTATAAGTTACGATATAGTTATTAAGTATAAAAAGTATGGGAATTAAACCAGTAGTGTATTAAATAATATAATTAGTAAACCCATTATCATTAAAATTTAGTTAAGTAACTTTTAAATTAGATATGTGATAGAAATTAGTAGGAAATAAAAGGCTTTTTTATTTTTTTTTTATTTTTTTTTTATTTTTATTTTTTTTTTTTTATTCCACATAATACCGAATGCGCAGTCGCTCATGTGTGTAAAAGACGAGAGCAGAGGAGGTGACGCGCTGGCAGACAAACAATACCCAGACAATCTAGTTTTGGCGTAGTCAACAGAGCCCCGGTCTACGGTCGTCTCCGATCCCGCAACAAACATAACAGCCGAAGAGTACTAAGAAAAAACTTAATAAAAAAAACAGAAAATAATACTTACTAAGAAGAGTCTGTGAGAAGTATTTGACGGTGTTGGCAATGTCAGTGCCTAGAGGCAACGGCTGAATGTTGTGATGTAGCCGCAGTTGGGCGTCGTACAGGCTGCGGATCTTAGCTGTAACTGTTCAGGACAAGACTGTAGAGTTATCCAATTGGTATCTTTTTCTTCTTGAAGCAAAATGAGGAGACAAGAAGTTAAATCAAAGCTTAGAGAGAAGAGTTTCTATTTTGGCCGGATTGGTAAAACTATTCCATTACTGTTTAATTAGTATATTTCTCGAATCGTCTAAATAAGGTTTAGCTTCAACTACCCGAAGAGAAGATTATTGTGACGAACTCTCAAGCGCGCGTAAGTTGCTAAGATTGGATGTTGATAATTCGGTTGACTGAATTCAAAAAATCACAGAAAAAGCTTACGCGCGCTTGACTATTGATCACATTATTTCTCCGTTCGATACTCCGTTAGTCGGTTATACTTTTTGTAGTAGTAGTCTTTCAAAAACCTACAAAAAAAATTACGTAAAGTACGGACTGTTTTCTAGTGCTCTTCCACTGTTATACAGGATCTTGTTACTTAACCGTATTCATATAATAAGTACCTACGGAATAGAGCCCTATTGTTGCATGTCATTTCAATAAACGAAATTACTAGCCGGTAGGTAGGTACCTACTTTTACGTAGGGGCCCGATTCGTGGGACCGTATTTCATTAAAACAGAAAGAGGGGTTATTATTACACAGCTCCCCTTAAAACGTTTTTACAAAATTCAACCCTCAAAGGACTAGCGTCCATCAGATTATGTCAGAAGCAAATAATTAACATGACTACATAAGGGTGGATTACGATCAGTCGCAGATAAGCAACCCCATTCCGAAGGGTGTAGTTTTTTTGGGAACCCTCAACGTTTATTAGTTTTTAGTATATAGCTGGCACCCTCGAGCCGTTAATCCTTTATATATGTTAAAATAATGTACCTATGTAACGGACGCGTGTGTTTACGCCCTAACAGTAGGAAAAAGTAAATTTAAATTTTTGAAAAAAAGAATTTCGATTAATTTCAACGCAAAATTAAACGCATCAAAGATGCCATCTTTACCGCATCAGTTAAGTATGCTTGCTCACTGCGTATGTCATGGCGATCAGTACAGACCTACATAAGACCTAAGTAAATTATGAAGATAATATGTTCATGGACGCTGTCAATTAGGATTGGTCATTTATTTAACTGCCATTATCATTGTGCCATGGCTTGTTACCTATGTTTAAATGTTTTCACTTCAATTAATGTCACTTGAAAAAGAGTGTCCGTTGAGTTTCTTGCTCGTTCTTCTTCATAGAGGCCTTCCTATGTCTTAGAACGAGAAACTAGCTTCAACTTTCTGACAAACCAACAGACTCCTTAGCAATCCAAAGTGTATGTAAATGGTTTAATTATTGAAATAAATGCTTTGCGTTTGACTTCGAAAACTGATTAAGCTAATCCAGATTTTAAAACTAGTCGACAAAATATTTCAACATCGATTAACTTTAACTCAAAATTAAATGCATTAAAAACGGCATCTTTAGCGCATCAGTGAAGAAATATGCGTGCGCATGCCATGGCGATCAGTACATAACAAACACATAAGGTCCATAAGGATATTCTTCTCCATAGAGGCCTACCTACGTTTTGGAACGGGAAACTAGCTTCAACTTACTGACTAACTGACAGACTCCTTGACAATTCAAAAGTGCATATAAATGATTTAACTGAGTACCTACTTGCCACTATCTACCAACCAATACGTGATTCATCTAAAATTTTAATGGAAAATATGGAAATACTAAACTGTGAGTCCCTTATTTCGGTTTAAAGACATTTATTTCTCAAAAAAAAAAAGAACATTACAGTTCACTTACATATTGAGAAATGTAAATAAAATAATAATAAAAGTTTAGACGGTCTCTGTGACCTAAGAATGTGAATTAAATATAGTTATGACATTCGGTGCTAGTACCTAGTTAATGAATTGAGTTATTTGCTAACTCAATTCATTAACTAGGTAAGTATTTATTGATTACAAAGCAATTAAAAATCTAATTTTACTCTTCATTGAAAATTGATCGGGTTTTCAGAGCTAAAACAAAGTGTTATTTTCGTTTAGTTGTGTTTTGTAATTATTAGTTAATAGTGTCGACTACCCAATTGAAATACATAGGTACCTACTTAAGTTTGACTTTCAAAACTGATCAAGGTACCTAATCCAAATTAAAATCGACAAAATATTTCATTATTTCTATCAAGTTATTTTTCAAAATAGACTAAAATCTGTGATTGTTTCTTACATTTAATATAATAAGTAAGTTAGGCGTCCAAAGTCGCAGCGTTTAACCTTTCAACTCCGCCATCTTGAACTGGCACCACGTGCGCGAGTACCTACCTACCTAAGGTTGCCAGATCCTAAATCTGGAAAGCCGAACAAACCAACCAGCTTAGCTGGAGTTTTGAGAAAAATATTGTAAAAAGCCGGACTTAATAAGCATTTACTACAAGATAACATTATTGTATTTGATTTTTCGATCCTTTATCCGAAAATCGTTTAGACTTCTAAAGAAAAAAAAGAACAACAAAAATTAATCAGTCTTCTAGCAAAATGAAAGGGTATCAAAAGCTGGTCAGGCTGAACACAGTCTAATTTTGCCGGACAAGCATCAAAAAAGCCTAACTATATCCGGCTTTTAGACTGGCAACCCTTTACGTACTTACCTATGCTTACGTCGAACTACAATCAGACAGACCACTTTTGATCACTGATTATTTTCAGAACAATACGAGACAGCAATACAACTACCACGATTAAGAAAAATACGAAAATCGGAAATTAAAATTTAGAACATCCGCATTTAAAAATCCGCGTAGATTATACTTCAAGATTTCCCGCCTAATAAGAAAGGACGGACGCATGCGTCACTTACGTCATCTCACCTCAAGAAAATAAGCTTCGTGTTTCAAATAAACTTAGAAGAACATAACGGCTTGAAAGAAATAAGTTGAAAATTTTAAGTCTAGGTACTACCAATCGTTTAAATGCACTGCAAAATGTGTAAGTCTAGATTCTCCGACAATGTGGCACATTTAATGAAGGCCGCGGGACGCATGCGTGGAGTTGGCGTCATGGGCGTGGCGACGCCACCGTATTGGCCGAAGCACCGCGGCACACCCGTGGGACGCATTGTGCAGACTCGCTATCGATCGGCGTCCCATAATAGCTAGCTGAGAGGGTCGCATTTGGGGGGGGCGCAAGGGAAACTCGCGCATGCGTCCCGCGGCCTGTGCCAAAGCAGTTTTTTTTACTCTATAAATAGATTTTTTTATTGATTTTTTATTAAAAGCCCCTATTAGGAATTGAATTACGATTTTTGGTCGTCGAATAAATCGTTTCTAATTTTATGAATTTAAGTTATTAGACTGTTAAATTTATGTCAAGATGGGCTTCAAATTTTTTTTGGACATAAGTACTTAATTTTTAATTATCATTTGCAAATTATTTTAATTTTAAACAGTAATGAGATAGTTTAAGTTTTCGTCTTTACTACAAAACTGTTCTTTTCATAAGTTTTATGGTATGGCAATCTTCTACATATTTTGGGTCTTGCCATCATTGGCAAGAAATACAATTTAAAAAACACAGGTTTTAATTAAAAAGCAGCAAACACATTTTTTTTTTTTATTTATTTACTACATAAAGATACATCATGCAAATAACAATATGTACCTACTTACTACCATAAAGTACAATGACTAACTAATTATAATTTTCTAAGACAGACACAAAACTACTTCTAACAGTTTTAACATCAATTCTACAACAGACACACAGATTATTTTTCACAATATGTAACAGAAACCAAGCAAATCCTTAAACAAAGGAAATTGTGTTACTACCCACAAGCTCTTTTGAAAAGCAGCCTTATACCTCTGAAGTAAGGCTCAATTTCCCTCAAAGCAACTTATTAGGAAATTATTATATTTTTTGGGGAAAATTTTCAATAATAATAAGGAAGTTATTTATAGGACTTGCTTTTATTGTGTTACACAAAGGTATTATAGATTTATTTTAAGCAGATAATTATTTGAGAGGGCCGGCAACTGGATAAAGACAGGTTAGTTTTAATAAGTGTTTTAGTAGAAATGTAACAGAAATATTGTGACTTTATAACGACCTTACAGAGAACAAAGTAATAATTATAAATATTTTTTAAAACATAACAAAGATTTTTATTATAATTATTTTTTATTTAAAAACTAGGTATGAAGTTATTTATTTTTCCAAAAAGTAACAAATTAAGGTAATTGACAAAATGTAGGTATTTAAACACAAGTATTTTATTTCATTAACCAAATGATTACTACTAAAAAAAAATTATAAGTTCATCGGAAAATATTTTGATGCAGACAAAATACATAAAACACACACAAACAGGACATTTACATACATATACATACACGGAAGGAATAGAACAGGTATAGATTATAGATATTTAAAGACAAAGGAGATATAGTTAACATAGTCAAAGCGTCCCGGGAAACCCCCCCACCAGGATAAGCAGCGGGATGGTACGGACAGACATACTGGTTTAGCCAACATTTTAGAAAGGTGAGCCACACAAACAGGAACCCTGATTCTGTTAAATTAATTATTTGGTCAAACTGCATTTAAATTATTGTAGATAATTAATGTAAATTAATTATAATTATTATTATTAACAGGTAAGTTAAGACATTCTAAGCGAAATAATTTAATATTAGTACCTATTTGGAGTCCCAGAAACTGCAAAGCGGCTGACCACACCCCATTGTTCCAGATGTTGCACGGATGAAAAGTTACACAACTTACTAGCTTGGGGTCTATATAGATTGTGAACCCGGGCAGCCAGAGCTGGTTCAAAATGGCGGACTGCCCTCCACACCTGCGCGCATGCGTAAAACCGGCTTCCTGACTGCGCTATAGGCGTGGGGGAAAAATGGCGGACTGCAGATATTGCCACGTGGCCGTTTACGTAACCATCCGCCATTTTGTGCCTCACTCTACCCACCATTTTCTAAGAATTTCTAGGACTCACTTTATGAAGCACATAATGACATGATCCAAATATAATTTGCACAATATAGGTAATGCAGTTTGACCACAGATTAACAGAATCAAGAATACATTTAACATTTAAACAACAGCAGGTTACTTGTCTCAGTAGAACTAAACACACATTGTATATTGAGAACATTCTAGGATACAACGGGGCAGGGCGGAGACACCAACACCAAATATACCTAGGGAATGCACACATGAAACCTAGAAGGAAGACAGGGTTACCATCTTGAAGTATTATGTCTTTAGAAATTACCCTAAGACCTACAATTTTTTCATTTTTCTAAGCATGCGTAGGTACTTTACTAATTGATAGATAACATTATTACAATATTCGATTAATTTAAAAAATCTTCATTGTAAATTTAAAATATTTACAAGGTTTTTTCAGAAAAATTTAATTTTGCAAGTTGCAATGGACTCAATTAGTTTCTTAGTATCAATAATGGAAACTTATTTTTCTTTTTTTTATAAGATTAACGCAATATTAAAGCAGTCAATTAATCAATTTATCACAATAGTACACTGGCGCGCTACAATTGCATGAGCAATAAAAGTATTAAGTTCGATTGCAGGCAGCTCGTCTTCAGCTGTTTGGGACAGATTTTATGACTCAGAGAATTTATACTATTAAATTCAGATTTGTATTTCATAATGCACTTTTAATTACTTTTAAAGTGCATGCAAAACACATCCACTGCAAATTGGATGGTTGCAAGTCAAATAATTAATCAATTTTTTTTTATAATTTTTCAAAAATTCTAATTTTATTACGTGGCAAACAACAACTATTATACAATACACTAGTAACAAATTATTAGAAAATAAAACATCTATGGCAAGAGCAAATAAAAATAAGTTCACTATGCGCAAAGTTCTCCGAGCTGCTTTCAACAAAGAAATTTCAAGTAAATCACTGGTTTTAGTGGGAATTCAAGGAACACAATTTAATTAGAATATGACAATTGCTAAGAGACACAGATGGCAACCCTAACAGACGAGGGGCAAGGCAAGCTAACGTGCCGGAACAAAAAGTGCCACAAAATGTAATAGCTCGCTTGTACGAGCTCACCTTTCAAGCTCAGCTCAGAGTCCGAAACCGAATACTGCATGGTATCCTGTGGTCCCTGCATTTGGACACATATAAAGCACTACTCAACGACGCCCCTCATACAACTCTGAAAAACAAACGCGTTAATTTCCATGCAAGGCGTTCACCGAATTTAATTTAAGCGCTAATAGTGTGAATATACTCACATGCCGCCGCCCGTGTTCCCATGTTGATGAGCTGGATCTTGAAACTGCCCTGCATTTGAGCACCGGGTAGAATGACCCGCTCACCTTACTGCACTCAAATCAATAAAGGCCGGCCCGGCCGGCGACGAATGCAAGGGTCGGATGTCGGTGGGGGTGGCACGCCGGGGGTAGTCCGAAAGAGACAAGACCTGAATCTAGATATCCTATACTCTTCAGGCAATTGAATATCGACCCGTCTACAACGGTCCGCGCATGGGTAATTTACGTCAACATCAACATTGTTATTGTTATGCCAACTTAATACGTCAAATTGATGATGTCCGGTCTAGATAAATGCAGGTGGTGCATCCGGCATCGATTTAGCACTTTTTCCTTTGTTTATTACTACATTTTTCTAATGTTCAATCAAAAATGCGAAACGAGATTTTATAAAATAATAACATTGCAAAATGTGAAGGTTATGTTGCAATTTTTTTTTATATTATCAAGCAGAAACGAAATAATATTCTGAATTTAATAATGGTTATACAGATATTTTCACCAATTTGAATCACTGGGTAGTTAAATGCACTGATTTAAATGTTTTTCGTCCAACAAAGTCCAATTTCAACAGTAAGGCGTATATTTTCGTCTTATAAGAATCTTAGTTGACCCGTTCACAACTGTCATACGAGCTGCGCGCGAAATACTGGCGCCTATTGGGGTGGGAAAACGGGAATGGGGTGCGTGGCGCGAACATTTAAATAAGCAAATGTATTGTCAGTGTTACAGTTCCTTTATAATTTTACAATAGTTGTGAATTAATCACATAATTTTGATTTTGATTTTCATCAATTAGGACACAAAACAAAACAAAAATAGTGGTAGAGTTAAAGTTGTAGATTAAAAAAAAACGACTGCTCTTTTTGTTCGTTCTGTTTTTGAATGTCAAAGTTAAAACAAACGTGCGAAATAATTTATTCTAGGTAATTTATGGCTGCCTGTAGGCATTTGAATTTACATAATTAATGTGTATATATGCTGTTTTGTTTTTCATTAAATGTTTTTGTTTTTTATTTCACACAGTTTGTTCTGCCATTGTTATTTATGTAATAGGTAGGTAGTAGTAGGTTATTCACGTTGTCTTTAGTCTTCAAAATAAACTTAAAACTATGGGATGGGTACAAAAACACCATTATAAATTGAAAAATATTTTATTGACACGATTAAATCACAATAGAAACTACAATACAATCTACAATCACAGTGTCCAGTGCTTTCTGCATCAAACAATATCAAAGGCCTTTATAGACTCCATTCATCTACAGTTTTATTTATTATAATACATTAATATCGCTTATTATAGTAGGCCTGAACTCATAAGTAGTATTTATTTGAAATATAAAGTATTTAAAATGTAATTAACATTAGTTTGGGACCAGCCCTTAAATTTAGTTTTTGCGATACAACACAACTGTGCATGAATGAAGCCGTTGACTCCATTCCCTAATTTTACACCCTAATTACACCGAAAAAAGACAACAAAACCTCGTAATTATATCATATAACGTAGTATAACTTCACGCCTGACTACCTCGAAAGGGTTAGGCAGAGGTGCACCTTTATTACCTACCTACACCAACACAACATTAATATAATTATGTTATTGAGAAGTGAATTGATGATTCTAATGTAACAGTGGATTTAAGGCAAAACAGAATGAAAATATCACTACTCAATAAGAACTTAAGTCAGCTAGTACGCCGAGCTATATGGTACAAAACACACTGTAGTTTATTGACTTGTGTACAGTGGCATTGAAAGTAAACGACATCCATTATATCATCAACGGTCTATCGCGCCGGACAACGCTTGCTGTAGCACAAGCTGCTGGGCGTTTATCAGTTTCTTTAATTCTCTCACTTCCTGAGTCAGCTGGCGGACATTTTCCGACGTTTCGTCCAACCGAGCCTGAAGGCTGCCCAGCCCTGAAGAGTATCCATACTCTCTGTAACCAGAGTCATTATTGTTTTCGTATTTCTTAAAACACGAATACGCGCCCGTTGTTGAACCACTCGACGAGATCGTGTGACCGTATTGTTTCCTCATTTTCGCAATGTCGTAAGCAGCCATCATTATATCGCGAGGAAGTCGCTTCTCGCTCGGGTTTAATGGTTTTACGCTCAATACAACACGGTAAGCTTGCGGTGATACTAACGCTGAGGAATGGAGAATTTTAAGCAGACATTTCGGCAGGTAGCCGTTGAATAAGGCCAGTTCCATATAGGATATCAATTTTGTCTGCCTGACCAGTTTTGAAAGACCCGCGGTTTTTCTCAAACCTTGAATGTCGTGGACAGCTATACCTACTAATAGGTTCATAAGGACTACAGTAACAAACATTAAAAATAAAACGTAAGTGATTTGTGCAGAGAATTCTAAGAGTACGGGAGGGTCATTCCCGTCTGGCTCGTTTAGCAGTAAATCCAAATTAAGCTCGCCAATCATCATTGTCAGGACAGTTATAAAGCCCATGAAAGGGTTCGCAAAAGAGGAGGAGTCAGGGAAAATAACACAGAAGCTTATTGTAAACCCGATTAAAATACAGGAGTAGGCCATCAGCAGCTTGGCGAATTCCTTTTGAACTTTTTGGTACATAGCGACATAAGTCCCAAAAACTGGTAGTTGTCCTATCATCATCATTAAGTTTGTCCAGCCAGCCAGCACCGCGAATGCGCCTACGTGATTCTGCCAAGTGTACGTGATGTTGGTGTAGATATACGATATGAGAAACACACTCACAATCACGAACCATTCGATAATATTCTCGGATTGCATCAAATATTGTTTCACAGTAGAATAACCTGCTATTCCGTAAACCTTTCTGAAGATCTCAAATATCGTGATTCCGGCTAGCACCCACCATTGCATTTCTATTACAAATGGATTTTTCCGTAACAAATCACCGAGAATAGATTGTTTCTGACAAAGTTCCTGCTCTTGAATCGTTTCCTCCATATCTTTACTGCCATTGTAACAATTATGAGCCAGAGCTGTCAACACATACAATGTTAGGCACAGAACAAATATGAAGCTTAGAAACAGCCGGGCTACGTAATATTTACGTATTTTCTCCCACTTTATGTAAAGAAAAGCTGAACAAAGTGGGTGGAGGAGAACCTCCTTTTGCCCCTCGTCGACGAACGTGTTCAAGTAACTAATCTCACGCGGATAACAATGATGCAGTATGCTACGAAAGTCGAGCTCCAATTCGACCTCCCTACTGCTTGTTTGTGAATGTCGCAGCGTGATCGCACAGTCCAATTTTCTTGTTACCATCGCTAGAGACGCCGGCGTTTTTCTAGCTATTACATTAAGCGCCGAGTTTCCTTTTTTAGACCTTGTCGTGACGTCAGCGCCGTGATAGATTAATGTCTCCACGCACGCTGACAGGCCGTCGAGGGCAGCCAGGTGCAGCGGCGTGAAGCCGTACTCATCCTTCTGGTTCACATTCGCTCCCCAGCTTATCAACGTCTCGATTATATCGCAAGCGCTGTCGGACTTGCCTATAGCCGCGTGTAATGGGGTCCTCATGTCGAAGTCGTTGGCGTTCGGCTCGGCGTTCCCTTTTCTCAGTAAGGACTCTACACACTCCAAGCTCGACGAACGAGCAGCAAGGTGCAATGCCGTGAAACCTCTATGATTTTTTAAACTTGCTTCAGCGCCCTTAGACAGCAACAAATCTACACATTCCACAAAACCACCATCAGCTGCCAGATGTAACGCGGTGGACTCCCTGTCACCGACTCGCGTCCTCACGTTAGGGTCCGCGCCGGGCGTCTCGAGCAGTATTGTTAGGCACTGGAACATTCCTAAATCGGCCGCAAGATGTATAGCGTTAGTGCCGCCCGGCTCAATTTGATTCACGTCGACACCGTGGGATATAAACAATTTAAGGCATTCCACGGAGTTGGCTCGCACCGCACAATGGAGCAGGCCACCTTCACAGTTGACATACTTCACGGCGGAATGTACGGATGCACCGCGACTGATTAGCAAATTAGCCACTTGCACTGAGTTCCCGAACGCGGCACAATGGAGCGGGGAGAAGCATCTTGGCATGTAATTAGGGTCTGAGCCACATGACAGCAGGTAGGTAGCACATTCTGTGGAGCCGCTGAAGGCCGCGACGTGCAGCGGGGACAGCCCCAGGGCATCGTAGTATAGCGGGTCAGCTCCGACCTCGATCAGCGGCTGTAGGAAGTTGTCAAGTTTCAGGAAGGCCGCCCAAAACAGGCATACGTTCTTCTCGGCCTCTGTCGCTGTTGAGAAAGTAGTGGCAGCGGATTCTGCGGTAATGACCCCGGTCTCTAGCTCGTCCAGTAATCGCAGACGTCCGCCGACGGCGCGCATCTGCTCGTGCGCACTCTGACGTAACGAGTCACCGCAGATATGCGCAGTTAGGTCGAGGGGTGGTTCTTCGAAGCTGTCGTACATGTTGGGGGCGCTCTCGGCGGGGGGCGAGGAGCCGGCGTTGACGTACTCGAGGTGTCCCATGGAGGGGTAGGCTCGTTCGAGGGATTCTTCGTCAAGTGGGGGATGAGTTTGATGTTGCGTTCGTGCTGGGGAGGAGAGGACTCGGGAGACTCGTGGTCGTCGGTCCATGTCGGAGCGTGGGTGGGTCCTGGGGCGGGCGTCATCTTCGTCAGGCTGTCGGCGGCGCGCGAACCAGCGCGCGGTCAGCAGGCGGCGCGTGGCGGGCATGCGGGCGGCGACGCGGCACTGAGCGCCGAACGCCGCTATTATGCGCCAATTGTGACCGCACATGAATCGCGCGCACCTTTTCGCTGTTAGGCTGTTTGCAGACTCTGTTGTTTTTTATGAGCAACTTTAAGTCCTAGCAACTGCCGCGATGATCTCCACATAATTTATAAGATTTTTTTAAAAATTGCAAGGTTCTCTCTTTTTACTATCTTTGTATGAAATCAGGCATTTGATAACCCTTATGTATTATAGGCAAAAACCCAGTCATGCGCATGCGCAAGAGGCCTTATTTGGGTATTTCTTTACGTGTGCCTAAGAAGTCATTTTCCCTGCGAATTATAACAAACTTATTGCGTGCTCGTAGCTAGGTCGAGCGACCAAGGTTAAGCAACACGTGCCGAGGTCGGTCCGTGGATGGGTGACCATCCATTTCATATCGAGAGTTGTGGTAATGTTGATTAATTTTATGCTTAGTTTAGTGAAACAAGATTTCTACTGTCAGTTAGACACACAATTGGATACATCAATTCATGACACGAAAAGCTGGTTCAAAAGCTGGTTAGGTCGGACAGTTTTACCGTTGAACGACTGTGGCTGTTCACACTAGAAGCTGCCGATCCGACCTAATGTGAACACCACCGTCGTTACCGTCGTTTTACCACCCCCAACTCACGAAGCACTTTTAGATTTTTTGTACGCCGGACTTTTTGCGCGTCGTGTGCGTTACTGCATATAATTGCATAGGTTCTATTTTCACAGACTAAAAAGTGCGTCACGGATAGTCTGTCGTCTGCGCTGCACCGTAAGTTGTTTGTCGGTCCGACTTGTGAACCAGGCCTTAGTGTCCCGCCATCGCTGGTCGTGCAACAAGCCTTCCGCCCATCAACAATACCCATGACAAATGTATGTATTTACTAACATTTCCCGCGGTGATATCATTGTGTCCAAGACTTGATATGGCATCCCGCAAGATCTCGGTCATTACCGCTACTTACAAAAAACGTCTCTGAGGTAAGGCATTGATTGTAATCTTTATGAAGACATGTGAGTCAGTCGGATCACAGGATCAACTGGAATTGGCTGACTCATTGACTCATTTCAGGGTCTCTCTACTGTATCAGAGTTCCTAGCTGGCACGTGGTTTGAGTCAACTATTTATTTATATCATTAAACTGTATGCAACAACAAAGGCGGACTCAATACTTAAGGCGCCCATTAGACGGTAGGTTTTGCCATGGCACACTTCCATCAATCATGACTGATGGTGAATGACGGAATTTTATCGCCTACAATTTTCGTCATGCAAATATCAATCATCGCAGACGATAGGTTTTCCGTCAGTCAAAATTTCTGCCATGGTTTTGCCATGGCAAAACCTATCGTGTAATGGGCGCCTATGGCATTCTTTACCAGTCAACCAAAGGTGGTGAAGAGATAACATGGCAGGTGCAAATTATAATCTAAGGCTCTCAAACAACTTATTCAGTAATACAGTTACATTAGTTAATTTGAAGATAATACTTACATTGCAATTAACTTGTCACATATGAATAGAATATAGAATATGCATTTATTTGTCAGAGTACACAGCTGTTATGTGGATAAATCACTAAATAAATTCTAAAATACTAATTAAAAACCGATTGAATAGCAAATAGTGAACAAAACAAACAAAAAGAAATAGAGAACACTAAGCTAACATCATTAGTAAGAATTTTAATTATAAAAATTATTATCATACCTATATTTATTTTTCGTGTTATTGGCTTTTTCGGTCAGGAATTTCTCAGTAGCAGCTTTGGAGTCTCGATATGTGCCCGGTTGATGGCAATAGTCTCGCCCCCTAATTACATGGGACTTAAACATAACTGGCGAAATATATATACCCACCCACTTTTCCTATCATTTGCTGTTTAATCCGATTACTTAAAACAAAAATTTCAAAAAGAAAAATCGATGCTTCAGCCCAGTACAGATCAGCTATCATAATTCTGAAGCTGTTTGATCTACTTGATATCTCCAAGTGATTTAGAGTTTATTAAGTACCTATCATAGATCAGCCAGCAACCAGTCTTGAAGGTCTCTCAACCAACAGGAAATTCAACCATAGGCAATTATTATCATGACGTATTTTACTTGAGCTAGACTAATATAAATCCAGTAAAAATTACCCAAGTATCGTGAGAACGGAAATAACCAACGTTTCGTACAAAACAATAGCCTATCAACTGCTACATTATGCATTAATAATAGCAATAATGCGGATTGTTAAAATTTAGCATAACATAATTATAGTCCCTTCGTTTTGTTTGGGCAAAATTATTTTGGACTATTGGGTATAGCAGGGTTACCGTAGTCAGGCCCGGTAGGAGGTGTAATATCTACACGCCACGAGAGACTTGACAAGCGTCGATGAGGAGCTTGTGCTGGTGTGGATGTACGAAATAGTTATCCATATTTATTTATCTATTTAGGGATATTTCGATGACATTTGGATAAAATTTCTTAACTAAGTAGGTATATTATAATATTTATTGCGAAATAATAAAGTTTACAGTGTGGTGTGTCTATTTAGGGATATTTCGATGACATTTGGATAAAATTTCTTAAC
Organism: Hoplodrina blanda; assembly: GCA_949316365.1. NCBI lineage: Eukaryota > Metazoa > Arthropoda > Insecta > Lepidoptera > Noctuidae > Hoplodrina > Hoplodrina blanda. The sequence goes on along the minus strand of OX438567.1, from coordinate 13,070,075 downwards.
TAAGTATATTATAATATTTATTACGAAATAATAAAGTTTACAGTGTGGTGTGTCTATATAGTCTCATCTTTCGTGGCGCGTATTGTACTTAGCTACGGTCCGACGTAGGTACTATCGCAGACAATTGCGGTGATCACTTTTCACCATTAAGACCTTAGTAGGTAATAAGGTAGAATAGTTAATAAGGTAGAAATAGTTAATAAGATAGAATACCTACCTAGTGATCAACTGCAATAATTATTATTGTCCCCGGTTGTACGGGCGACAGCATTTTAAGGTAAACACGCGGCATCTTGAGCTAGGTATTTTACAACAAATCTGAGGTGCTAATTTACATTAGGTACTGAAACTGACAACTCATTTTACGTCGCCGTGTGGCACGAATTGCTTTTTTGTATGGAAAGGAATGCAGCTTAAATTATGTGACTCAAAAATCGCGACTGGCATTTCACAAAATTACTTTCTTTTGGTACAGCCTACAAGATCTCTTTTGTAAAGCGAAAGCTACTACCGTTTCCAATCGGAAAAATATGAAACTTGCAAAATTATTATCGAACCCCTTCAACCGCCAGATGGCGGCTGTTGTTAATTAACTGCAGGCGCAACGGCTGAGCTCGGCTGCTCTGCAACGGAGGAGCCGTATTCATGTAATATAATTATTTTGGTTCCACCTAAGTACACACATCAAAAGTGTCTAGGGATCAACATCCCTAATCAATGTTAGGGATGTTGATCCCTAGACACTTTTGATGTGTATATATTCATTACGAATCCTGCAGATTAGTTTTTGTTTTTAACCGACTTCTAAAAAAGGAGGAGGTTCTCAATTCGGATGTTTGAATTTTTTTTTTTTTTTTAGGTTTGTTCGCGCTTATCTCCGTCGCTTGCCGACCGATTTCAAAAATTCTTTTTTTGTTGGAAAGGTTATACTTCCCAAATGGTCCCATGTACATTTTATCGAAATCGGACAAAAATATGTCACTAAAAATTAACAAATAAAATTTTTTTTTTGCAGAAAAAAAACCGACTTCTAAAAAAGCACTAAAAAGTTAAAAATAATACTATAATAACCTACCTTTAATAATTTAAAACCTAACCTAACCTACGATTAACCTATACTAAAATTTAACAATTTTTTGGAGTCGGTGCCATACGGTTGGATAAAATATCCTCGGTCTTGGCACCGACTCCAAAAAATTGTTAAATTGAAATCGGTTTTTTTTTTGCAAAAAAAAATTTTTTTGTACTCGTAAATATCGATTATCGCGGTCGCAGATGATGTTACGGATTAAAAGTAATCTATGTCCTTTAATTTTATCAATATCAGTTCAGTGGTTTAGCTGTGAAAGCGTTAAGGCTTCTACACACCGCCGGCTTTTGCCGCACGGTACGTGCCGCCGGCTTCTGCCGGGCGTTTGTGCCGCCGGCATGTGCCGCAGAAAACCGCGGAGCATCATTTCAGTTGTTTTGTCCATAGCGAACTGTCCTTGCAATTATCGTTTGTATGTTTCTTGCCCCAATCGGGGAGAATGCGCCTAGGGCTCACATAAGTAGTCTAATTTGTAAGGGATCAAGAAGCGCCTGCGGACGGTAAAATAAGGTGGCCAAGGGTGCTATGTCCGCAGCCGCCCCACGTTTCGGCCCGTATGACAAGAGTTGGAAGGGCCATGGGAAGGTTGGAGGGAGTGTCCTTGCAACCCGCGCGGCCATGCCGCGGCTCGTTTGTGCGGCAAAGCGTGTAGAAGCCTTAGCAGTCAGGCAGATAAGAGTTACTTTCGCATCATTTATCATACCTTTATTTATTGAGGATTTCATAAGGTAGACTGTCCAACAATTTTGCAAAGTAATTTCTATATCTTCGGGCAATAACGAGCGATGCCGCGTAAGTCACTAGTGCAAACATCAATTCGCAGAATTGCATGGAACGAATTCTTTCAGCGAATTCGATTACCCATGCGAATTGGAAACCAGTCCGGATTTCCGCTACACCGACCGCATACAAAGACCCATGGCATTGTGTGACCGATGGCTGTGAACGGAGCGGCTTGGACATCTCATGGTGCTACAATGGGGTTCAAAGTACAATCGGACACGTGGATGTTAAGGTATAATGAAGATTAAAGTATACCAACATAGGTACATACATTTCAATTGAATTGAACTTGCAAATCATTCTTCGTTTAAAAACTTGATGGCTTTTGTTAAGATCCTGTGAAATGGACTACCTGTGAATGGACTGGGGTAGAAAAGGCAGCATATTATTACACACATTACATAATATCACGCCTATCACCGAAGGGTTAGGCAGAGGTGTAGCCATTATTATAGATCTATATGACTAGATGCACATTTCGCCAGTTAGGTTTAAGTCCCATCTAATAGGGGGCGAGCCTACTGCCATCAACCGGGCACATATCGAGACTCCAAAGCGGCTACTGAGAAATTCCAGATGGAAAACCCAATAACACTTTGCCCGACCTGGGAATCGAACCCAAGACCGCACGCTCAACAGTCGCGTTTTGTGACCACTAGACCAACGAGACAGTCTATTATAATTCTTCTTGTATTTTTACAGTCTGTACCCACAATTCATACCTACTTTCCCTGTCCTCCATTTAACCAACTTTATGTTCAATCACTACATAGTATAAAACAAAGTCGCTTTTTCTGTCTGTCTGTCCCTATATATGCTTAGATTTTTGAAACTACGCAACGGATTTTGATGCGGTTTTTTTTAATAGATAGAGTGATTCAAGAGGAAGGTTTATATGTATAATACATGCACCCGTGCGAAGCCGGGGCGGGTCGCTAGTATACAATAAAGTAAAAACTATAATTCAAAGTTTTCAGACGTACCTACGCACTACGTGTACAATAATGTTGTCATATACTTAATAATAACAGACAAAACATAGTATTAGGTAAAACTAAGAGACATTTTACAATATGCGGTCTGTCCGTGTGAATTTACTCAGAATACATACAGATAAAGCAGGTATTTATTAGGTACAATGGGTACTTTACTTATTTACGTTCAAACTTAAAGTCAAATCATTTATTTCAATTACCCCATTAGAAGGCTCTTTTGAACCGTCATTTACACGAATAAATATAATTGAATCAACATAGTAGCCTCTTCCAAAACATAGTTTTGAATGCAGAAGAATAGGGAAGAAACGCCGTATTATAACGCAAAGAACATTGAATTGTGACGGCTGGTTCTTGTTAAAAACTATCACACATTCTAGCCAGATACTTGCTTTAACTAGGCCAAAATTTCAGCATGGCTGACGGAAAATGTCTGTCAGATCGTAGTCTGACAACTTGGTGATTTAAGGACCAAAACATTATAGGTTAAGTGTATATTTTCAAAGTATGTAAGCTGTGATGTAAGTATGTATGTATTTACATCCATAGCCTGTCGTCCTAAGTTCAGACTTTACAGTGAGATTTGTATTTGGGTATTTAATTTACTGGGTTCAATACCCAACTCTCATAGAGATTAACATCAGCTCATGCATGAGAACCTAATCCATTGTTTCTTCACAGATTAATTTGTAAGTGGGTACTACTTACTTGTTCACCTATTAGATTTTTTTAAGCAAGCTTGAGGAAAATCAAAAGAACATTGTTTTTGTGTGATGGTGATTTTCTGTGAATTAAAAAGGTAGGCGCGCAGTTACTATATAGGTATCTGAATTTTTCTTATTGATCACTAAGCGAGTAAATACATAAGTAAAGTAGGTAAAGCCCAGTAGCAAATAGTTTTATTTTATTGTAGGTAAGTATTAAGTCGACTTCTAATACGCATAAGTACTCTCAACTACTTCTGCGTAGGCGCAATTCTGTGGATAAACCACAAGAAAAATATACCGAAGGAACGTAGGTAACCCTTAAACCTAACTGCACATTATCCATACTAGTACTGTATATTTTATATGCAGAAGTTTCTATCTGTCTGTCCATTACGCTTTCACAAATTAAACCACTGAACCGATTTTGATGAAATTTGTCACTGGATAAGTTTAAAACCCAATAAAGGATATTGCTGGCAACTTTTTATACTTACCGCGATTTCATCTACGTTCGCAATAACTGACATTTACCTACCCGGCCGAAGTCGCAGGCATAGGCTAGTGTTCCATAGTTTCTTCCTTTCCTCCATAGACAAAGAAGAGTTATTTGTTTCTAATATCAAAACCAAACATTGCAAATAAACTCCCTGCATACAACACTGACCTAATTTCGTGCACTGCAGTCTCGATCGCAACATAAATAGTGACGTCTGCGTTGACCCTTAGAATCCGGATATCATCATAGTTAGGTACCTATAATGTACTGACCAGTGTGTAGGCACCGCTCAGCTGCACTAAAGACCTGAAGGTCAACAGATTATTTATCTAATTAACCCTACTTGTGTTATTATCCTGCAGGCAAGTACTAGGTCTAGCTTTAGGTAATGTGTTTATCAGCCTATGTATACTACTCAAAACAAAATAGGGCCCACCACGTTTTTAGTGTAAAATTAAAAAGTATTGATGTGTATCATGTTTTTATGGACAGACGTATTTAGGCTAGGGATTAAGAAAGTGTTTAAACGTAATCAAGAATCAAAGTTGTTAATTTTTTGTAAGTCAAACACAAAATCACTTTTAAGGGAAATTGCAGCAAAATAATGAGAAAAGTAAATTTCACTTTTCACTATTTTTTTTGTGCCTGTGGCTTGAGCGATGTTATGCTTAGAAGCGAGTGAGGCCTCCTCTACTCCGTATGCACTCCCTGAGCCTATCAGGTACACTTTTAATCAGATGGGTAACGTTTTGTTCCAGTATTCGTTAAAACAGACTTGTGCGCGTTTATGAGCTCCCGAAGACTATTCACCTGACTGTTGTTCTTTTCGAGGCTTCTATTCAGTTGATCCCATAAATATTCAATGAAATTTAGGTCGGGACTCACTGCAGGCCATGACAATATACCGAGGTACTGGTGTCAGAAAGAGCTCTTTGTGTAATACAGGCCGTATGTAGACGAGCCTTATCTTGCATATAAACAAAACCAGAACCCACTCTCTGTGAAAATGGAATGATATGAAGTCAGACTACTCGCTAAACATAACTGGTAGCAGTTACAGTACCCTCATTCAGAATTACCAGCTCTGTTTTGCACACCAAGCGAATTTCCGCCCACACCGTAACACTTGAACCCCAGAAACGGTTGGTTCCATGGATGCATGATTCTGTAAAACGTTCGCCTTGTTTTCTCCACACTTGTATTTGTTTGTGATCACTATAAAACTTGAACTTACATTTGTCTAAAAAGAGTAGCGCACCAAAGTTAGCCTTGGTCCAGTACAAATTTTGGCGAGCGAACCTTAAACGCTCTGCATGATGAGCCCTTGTCAGTTTGAGTCAAACAGCACATACTCTGGAACATTGGCCATCTTCGTGGAGTGGATTACAAATGATTTGATCACTGAATTGTGTACCATTTGATTGCCACAGGCAGGTTTGTAAAGGCCGGGTGGTTAAAATTTTCTTCCGACGAGCAGTTAACCTAATACAGCGATCTTTTGGAGCAGTTGTAGCTCTAACACTTCCTTTTCTAAGACTCCTAGTAATACTCCCGATTTTCTGGTACAACTCCTACATGTTTCGGATAGCGCTTTGCGACACACCGCCATGTATTGCTACAGACCTCTGAGATTTTTCCCCTGAAGCAGGACCACTGCTCTAGCTGCGGTTTCCATGTCCATAATGACGCCCAGAACCAGCCATAGTAATCATTATTATCACAAAAATCAAATAAAACTGTCCAAGAAAGCAACGACTATACCAACAACAACTACAGTCACATTGAGAACATAAGTAAAAGAATTTGTGAATTTTACGTTTTTTCAAACACTTCAGTTTTTCTGTCTTCTCACTTGAATTAAACCCTTAAGTTTTCGCTCGAAACATTGATAAAGACTCACAAACAAGTCAACTACATAATCTAATGCTTCATTTTGCTAATCAGTATCTCTTGAATAATTCTAAGACAAAAATTGAAAATAAGTAGTGGTGGGCCCTATTTTGTTTTGAGTAGTATATGTACCTATGTATGTTTGTTCTTTTGTGGCGATCTAGAAAAAAACCATTAACTACTCGTAGGTATTAAACTATTAAATTACTAAAATAACTAATATCTACTTAGGTATATGAATTGCTATTTCTTCCTTTCTATTTTATTTTCATTTAATTTTAAGTCAAAACTATACACATCAAAAGTGTCTAGGGATCAACATCCCTAACAAATGTTAGGGATGTTGATCCCTAGACACTTTTGATGTGTGTATGTTGCTGTGCCGTAACAGGGTCCATAATTGTACTTTAGCTTTAAACCTATTTACCTATGTAACATCCATAAAATACATTATGGTAACAAAAGGAACCCCTTTTGATCAATAATATAATTATGGCGTCATGGCGTCTGGTTGTCGCCGAACTGATTTTTAACCGACTTCTAAAAAAGGAGGAGGTTCTCAATTCGGATGTTTGTATTTTTTTTATTACTGTAATGTCTATAATGACACTGGCAAGTTTATGACGGTTAAATTGACGTAAGAATTATCAAAATCGGCCCACGTGATCTCTATTCATATTCGTTTATTTTATTTGCATACCATAATGTGTATGGATGTTACATGGGTAAATAGGTTTAGTCAACCTAAGATGGTGAAGAGATAACCTGGTAGGTTTACTTACCATGTTATCTCTTCACCATCTTTGGTTGACTGACAGAGAATGCCTAAGGCATTAAGTCAACCTTTGTACTTTTTGTTGCATAAAATTTAAATAAATAATTAATCATTCTCACTAAAAAGTGGAAAATAAAAAAGGCAATTAAAAAAACCCGAATGCGAACATAAACATTAGACAAAAAATGAATAGAAAAAAACAAGTCCAGTAAGAGGATCCATTACGAGCAGGGCCAAACAACTGCCCAATATAATTAAAAAAAAAAACAAAAATTTATTATTTTAAAAATCGAATTCCACGTTCCGAGAATCACTAACTCCACAGAAACAAAGCATTTACTGGTGACATTGAATAGTCAACCTAATGACAGGCGTTTTTAAGTGCAAATAAGCATGCGACCACCTTGAGGACGTGGAGTCGCTGTCATGGCTCCGTTGATCTTTGTACAATTTATGAAATTAGGTAGGTATCTATTTTATACCTTATATTATTTAACATATAATTTTATTTTATTCAACACCGTAAGAAAACGTTCTCTGCACTCCGCTTTGGGCAGAACGTACCTAGTCTCTTTAGATAGGGAATAAACCACTATTTAATTAGTAGGTACCTACGTACCTATAGAATTGCATGTTAGGTAATCATGAAAATATATGTATATTTTTTAAATACATATTACTAGTTACACCCCGCGGTTGCACTCGCGTGCAAATATACGTCTTTGGTCTGCTTCTGACACACAACATGAATCTGGCTATCATTTATAAAAAAAAAATTCAATCCGACTGGTAGTGATAGCGTGTTTAATCCAACAAAAAAAGACAATTTCGAGCATTAATAAATTAGTATAGATACTATATTACTAACACAGACTAACAAACACTAAATAACACTATAATTATACATTATAATTAAGATATTCTCACTTACCAACGGGATATCTGCCATTTATGTGGTGTCTTGTAATCTTGAGCTCCTGATATTTCAACGTTCTCGCTCATGATCGTCGCACAACTGAAGAATGTGGGTAGATGGATATTCTGAATACAAAATTCATGACTACACTACATTTCCGGTTTTTTTTCCGACTCACTATTATGACGTATTAATTTTATTCATTTGAATTAAAAGAAATCTTTTATTAAATTCTGTATTAGCTTTATTTAAATATTTTATCAGTATTTATTAAAAAATTTAACAATCTCATGATTTTTTTTCTGTTTTTTTGTTATCTTTGTCTCTTTCACACCGGAAAAAGATAGCATCAAAGACAACTAAGGTCAATGTGGGCAAATCCGTCTACGGGGCTATTCCGTACACATGCGTTTACTATACACTGGGCGTTAGTGACAGGTTGGCAAAAACTGAAACTGTAGTTTCAGACCACGATTTGTAATTGAAAATCGTTGGAATTTTTCTCCGGAAAATTCTCAAAATTTTCGAGCGATTTTTCACTTGATTCGTGATATATTGATATGTAAGTACCGAGTCCAGGCCTCTAAACATAAATTTAATGAAAAAAACAATAAAAACTTAACTCGGCAATGTAAACACAACAAAAATAATTCTAGGTACCTACATTTAAGCTATGTAGGTTTAGGCACAAATAACACGCGCCGCCCGGCATCGCCGCATCGGTGCGATGTCCTCTGCTAGAGCTGTACCGAACGAAACTTTAAATAGTTTTTAAGGTTTCGTTCGGTTTTCTTTTAATTTTGAGAATTTTCCGGAGAAAAATTCCAACGATTTTCAATCACAAATCGTGGTCTGAAACTACAGTTTCAGTTTTTGCCAACCTGTCACTAACGCCCAGTATATTCCAGAATAGTTACGCTTTTACTGGTTCGGTCGATAAAACAGGATCAGTTTTTAGTTCGAACTATGATTCAAAGATGGAGCAAGGTGGTCTACAAGAGTCAAAAAATGCATTTGAAGTTTAGTTGTGCTACGAACTCCGAACTCGGAACTCAAGTGTTGCGTGCCGTTGTTTCTTATAAGGTAAATATTCAATTTTACAAGTTACGACTTTCTGAGTATGCTTATCATGTAGTTTAATAAGTGTTTTAACGGATTTTTCTATTTGTTTTGAATAAAAACCAGTAGATACAGAAATAATTGTTATAAAAATACGTAACCTCAAAATGGTCAAGTGGGAAAATCCGTCTAATTTCGAAGGGGCTAAATCGTCATATACCGGAATTACCCCATTACAGATTTCGTCAACCTTTTTCATACTTCCTATTTTTAGTTTTAGTGTTATACTTTGAAAGTTCACTGATAACTAACAATTGGGTCAACAGAATATTATAATTATGTTCCTGCTTTAGTTATAACTAATACTAGGCCTATGGTCAGATAAAATGTTTATTAATATTATTATTTTGTTTGTTTTCAGTTTTCTCATAATTACTAAAATAATAGTAATCATGGTGAGAAATTATAAAAGAAAAGGAAAGGAAAGGGTTCCTATAGCAAGGAGTTGCATGCAGCTGTACTGGCAGTCCGAAAACCTTAATTCAATTTTTAATACAACATGTGAAGTGCAGCTTTGTTTAAAATTGTAATGCTCTTAGACCCATTAAAATAACCCTGTTTATTTAAGTTAATACCATTGTCATAATAAGATGTTTCAATGTACCTGAAAAATTAAACTGACAAGTAAAAATATTTAGTTTTCAAACTTTTTAAAAAGGTTTAAAGTCCCTGGTTTTAAAAATAGGCCGGATTAGTCCCCAAAAAAGATTTTAGGGAGTAAAACGTAAAATAAACCTTATTTTTATGATGTTACAATACATTTTTCTTCATCATCTGCATTTACTTGTTTACAAATTGCATACCTTGATGTAACGGCGTAACTCGAGGCAAATTTGCTACTAGACGGATTTGCCCCCAATCCTTGGGAAAATCCGTCTAACGACCGATTTTTAAAAAAACCTTGTTAGTTACATATGGAGGGCTGTTTTGTTGTTTAAAATGGATGTGTATTCAAGACAACAAAATTCTGTATCGCGTGCAACCATGAAATTTATATTAAAGTAGTAGGTAAGTGTACCAGTTTTAGTTAACCAAATTCAACTTTCAAAAAAGTATGACGGATTTGCCCACATTGACCTTACTTATAATTATTTATAGTATGATAGCATACAACATGACATGACGGTATTTTTAAGTTTAGTCATATCATTCAAAACGGTTGGTACAGAGACCGGTACGTAAGTTGGCAAGAGATTTTCGTAGTGGGGGAAGTTCGCGCATATAAAAATGTATGAAATTGTGCGTGCGCAAACTTCCCCCACTACAAAAACTCTTGCCAACTTACGTAACGGTAACAATACGGGGTACCTAAGTTTGAACCACAGAGAGGACATGGCTACTTTTTATTCTGCTGCATCGTCTGCGTCCGTGATAACCGACTCTAAAGCGGACGAAATCGCGGACAAAAGCTAGTTTTTTATGAATGACCACCGAGGAAAAGAAAGAAGATGTAGAAGAGAGAGGTGAGAGGTGTAAAAGAGGATGTAGTGACAAAGATAGAATGGGGTATGCTTAGATGGTTCGGTCATGTTGAGAGGATGAGTGAAAAGGGGGGGGGGGGTCAAAAGGTATTTATATGGCAGATGTGAGTGGCAACGCAGGGAGGGGTCGCCCTAGGAAGACCTACACTGACCTTATTGGTGAGGTTCTTCAGAAAGGCCACGTGCGGAGTACTCGTAACCGGCGTGCTTGTATGACGAGATGTATGAACGTAGATGAGGCAAAAGGAGTATGTAAAGATCGTAGCAGGTGGCGTTCTGTGGTTTCTGCCTACCCCCATGGGAAAAAGGCGTAATTTTATGTATGTATGTACCACTGAGGTATTATGCACCACGTGGAGTTACACAAAGAATAAAGGTCTTTCGTCTCATTATTCCCCATTCTGCTTCCCATGGAAGCATCATGTTCAATCTCCCATTGACTGCATTATACAACAAAGAAAACAATACTGTCTGGCAGCTACCATTGTATCGAAAAACTGGACCAAACTGGCCGTTGGTACATACCTAACAATCTGGATCTGATTATGACAATTCACAGCAAAATATACCCTGTGGTAATTCAAATAAACTTCAATTTAAAATACCGGGATTACAAAGTCTAGTATGAGATTAAAACCCTTTTATACAAAGCTCTGGGCTAACAGATGGGGAGTATATTAGGGTCATTTTGTTCCCTGTTTTAAAATACTAGTATTAACTAGTTACGAGTAGGGTGTTTCAAGGTCAATTTTAACAACTTTTGCGAATGTTTTAAATGACAATGGTCACGTATTCAAAAGATCTTTTCATTTATTTTTTGCTGAGGTATTGATATAAATAAAGTCTTTTTAATACTAAGTACTTGCTATTGTGCTAAATCCCTTTTAAGTAACATCTGGCTTGGAAGCTGACCCCAACGTTTGTAGTGAAATGCAAAACTGTATGATGTATTCACCGCGATTATTAATCAATTCTATGAAAATTATCGAAACGTGATGCCCCTTTCCCTCCAAACAGTATCCATATTTAATATTATCAATGCGAAAATAACTCTGTTTGTCTGTTACGATCAAACCACTCAACCAATTTTGATGAAATTTGGTATGGGTAAGTTTAAACCCCAAGGAAGGACGTAGGCTATTTTTGCGTCCGCGATAACCGACATTTACACAGACGAAGTTGCATAAGCTAGTTCTCTATATTTATAGGCAACATGTATCGGACATACAATTCCATCGAAACAAATTGGTGATTGGATTTTTTATACAGCATGTAACAAAAACCCTGTCCGATCCTTAAGGGTATTATTCGGCATCGTACTGCGTACACATATACGTAACCATTTAATGGATTTGAGATTATTATTTTTCCCCAGTGAAAAAAAAAAGAAGAAAGAAGAAGTAATTAAATTAAAAAAAAACATAAAAACTGATCAACGGCAACACTGATCTGACAGGGTTTTTGTTACATAGTGTATATGCATAAATATATTAGGGCGAGCGTATTGATCACGTCAATAACATAAAGTAGAAAAAGTCAGTCAGTGTTTTACTCAACCCCAGCCGGTACCGTGGTCATAATACACTTAAAAAATAACCAAAATAAAAACAACAATATTTGTATAATTCAAATATTTAATGTTATACAATTTGCAGCTTATACACAATAGAGAATGTACATATGTATCAATATAGTTAACATAATTACAAGTAGGTGCAATCACGAGTTAATGAAGTACGATAAGACACGGCTGATATAGTGACGCAAAACAAATATTTAGATTCACATGTGACAGCAAAATAGCTTAAATAATATGTTAATTTCTTGAAGATAGCAGCTTGAAGAAGTAAATGATTTTTTTTTCAAGAATTGAAGTACAAAATATGAGCAGCTAATCTAATATTCTAGATAGACAGCATCTCAATAGTATTTAAGCCATTTTACATTCAAACGATAATAATATTTTTATTAATCATACACATTTTTGGATGGATTATGTTTTTCATTTAAACTAAAATAATAACTATTAAAGCTAACCATTAAAACGTACTAAAGTATAAATTAAAAACTATTTACAAAATATTACAAAACTTTTATTTTCATTACACAAAACATTAATCGTTTATTAGTAAAAAAATATTAATTCAATGGTATTCTTAAATAATATTGTATCTGTTTATGTACTTGTCGTGAACACAAGACAAAATATGACATGGCACAAAATAGTCCGAAATTATGTGACAAACGTATAATACTGTGACAATGTCAAAAATGAACAAAACATGTGCTTCTACCGACCTCGCCGGGCGAGGTTAGCGTGAGGGTATCAAAAGCGTGCAGTAGCCGACTCAGAACTGTGCTGAGTCGCTTAGACGTTTTGGAGATGGCGCATACGCATACTGACAGACAGCGTGGTAGGCGACTATCGCGCTTGTGTCAATAGGAGCCCGCACTTGTGTATGTATGTCAATTCCTGTCATATCTTCGACAGACTATCTAGGTAGTTGTTCTAGAGTCTGTACGACTCGTTCTTATATCATAGAATTATTTGGCCATTTTTATTCTTATGTTATGTTAAAAAGAATCACTCAGGCACACTCAAAACTAATATAATTCCCATGAAGTCCCCATAGAAACGACCCCACCATAGTTAATGGCGCATTTTCATTAGTCGATAGGCATGCGACATAACAACCAATGAAAGTTACAAGTCGTTACACCGCATGCGGGGATCCGCCGCGCATGCTTTTTACCGACCGTGATATCGACATGCGGGCCCTGTGGCATGCGTTCCAGAAATCTGTCGCACCCCGCATGCGGGCCCTATCGACTAATGAAAACGGTTCACCGATTGCGGGCCCTGTGGCATGCGTTCCAGAAATCTGTCGCACGCCGCATGCGGGCCCTATTGACTAATGAAAATGAGCCATAAGTGTTGAATATTTTACGAGATATATTAAAAGGTTTTACAATAGTTGTACATTATATTATATGAAAAAAAACAAATACACTTTGCAGTATAAAATAACTTCAGGATCTTTAACAAATATCTAGTTAATTCACACTTCCTCTTTCAAAGTCTTTGGGCCAGCCCGAGTCACTTTCGGTTATCATTTAACCAAAAATATAATTATTTCGAAAACTGCAATTTCAGTCAGTTCGCAATTCCACTTTTTAAAACACATAGAGATTAAATTTTTAGATTCAATAGGTAATAGGTGCACTCAAACAACTAAGCTCTTACACGTTTACAGTAAGCAGGCGTTATTATTTTACATAGTTGTTTTTTGAAAAAGTTCGCCTTTGTGAAGCATTGTCTCTGTCAGACAAGCGTCATGGCTGTCTCTTTCTAAAATCCGATGTGCTATATTAACGCCCGAGTACTTGTACAGTGATCCAGACCTTTATAAAAATACTTTTAAAATCCAAGGCATTTTCTGGCCCCATAATTTTCCAAGTCCTAGCTGCCCTCATATAGTTTAAAACTTGTCACTGTCTACACGGCGGAGTACTTGCGTCCGTCGTCGCTGGAGTAGCAGTGCTGGCAGTGCAGCTTGTGCATGCGCACGCGCACGTCTGCGCCGGCGCGGCCGTCGCCCAGGCGCGCGCCGCACACTGCGCACGTGAAGCACCACACGTGGTAGCACAGCGACAGCGACTCGATGATCATGGCGGCGCCGCGACCTGCAGGGGGGAGGTTAAGATAAATACGAAAGCCAATAATAATCTTACTAATAAAAAAAAAAACAAACTCTATTCGCATATTCACAGAGCCAATCAATGTCAAAACAGTAAGTGAATTATTTTGCAGGCATTTTTGACAGATAGATACTGAGATTAAATTGCGATCATTCGTAAATGTTAGTAAAATTTCTCCCGATATTTTTGTTAAAAACCACTAATACATAAGTGTAAACGCCAGCAAACGCGGACGAGATGATTGGATTTATATAATTGTTGATGGAAAAAAATACAATATCTAAACAAAAGTGTGTGACTATTTTCGTTAGAAAATCTAGATTTTCTAGTGATTTCAACAAACCTACCTAGGTAACAAGGTGGCTTGTTGCCATGTAAATAAAAATGTACCTATTCTGTTATTTAGTAAACTTAAAATATTGCATTCTAAGCGCTCATGCACACGAGACGGTTTTGCGCCGGAGCTAAGCCCAGCGTCAAACCGGGTCTCCGGGCGGTCGTCAGTCGTGTATGAAACTCTATGAAGCCATGAAGCTAACCACACGACGCCGGCGCTAGAGCCGGCTCTAGCGTCGGCGTCGTGTGGTTAGTGTGGCGGCGTCGTGTGGTAGCTTCATAAGAGTTTCATACACGACTGCCGACCGCCCGTAGACCCAGTTTGACGCCGGGCTTAGCTCCGGCGCAAAACCGTCTCATGTGCATGAGCGCTAACGCTACTATCTCAATGGTAACGAACAAATATTAGCGAATATGGCTTCTATTCTACATTCACAACATACCATATTCTTTTCCAGACGGTAAAAAAAATCATCCGGTATACAGAGTGATTGTTAATTTTATTAATTTACCAAAGAGCTGAAAGGGGGTCTGAGAAAAGAAAGGGAGCTGAGAATTGTCAGAGATATATAATAAACATGCGGGTCTGAGAACCTCCTTTTTTTTTTCTTAAATCGGTAGAATTATGTTCATACTATGAAATTAAAACATGCATGCTCTTAAATGTGAGTGCTATGGTGAGTAATAGTGCATCGTCGGTGTCCGTACATTCGTACCTAGTTCCTCTCCGCAATGCGAGCACTTCCGCCGGCCGCTGACGCTCAGCAGCTTGTCCTCGCGCGGCTCTGTCCGCACGGGCCGCTTCACGTCACTCGACAGCTGTTGTTGGCTGGGAAAATGAGAAATTTCATGTTAAACACGACGAGGCAAAGTCGCGACCGATGGTAGAAATGGAGGGAGGCCTTTGCCCAACTGTGGGACAGTATGTACGACTGTAATCCCCGAAGGGTTAGCCAGGGGTATACCCTAATGGGTATCCCAAAATGTTAAAACATTTTGCCAGTTATATATAAGTCCCATGCAATAGGGGCAAGAGGGAGGGAGAAATTCCTGATGGAAAAACCCAACTATACTTGATAAATAAAGCTTGATGAAATCAGCAATGAGACTTGATTAAATCAGCATTGACTTATGATTGTTATCATTGAAATGTGAGTGTCTGCGTATGATACGTCGTACAGATACTAACTTGGCATTATTTAATAGTAAAGAGGGAGATAGATGTACTCGACGATCTTTTCGCCCATTCTAAAAGTTTGCGGATACATATGGTCGAAAAATATTGTCGTGTGCAACTAGTACAAGTACTTACTAGTACGAGTACTCACTAGTACGAGTACTTACTAGTAGGTACGCGTACTTACGTACGTCTGGGTGATAAACTTATAAGCGAGTTATTCTTTGGTCAATTTTTTCCTACTACCATCATAAATGTGTGGGCAATACCGATAACAAGTTATTGATATATAAGTTACCTCGTGCTGAGTGCGTGCATGGCGTGCAGCGGGGCGGGCGGGGCCACGGGCGCGGGCGGCGCGTCGTGGTAGGAGTGGCGCTGAGTAGCGCGGAGCTTGCTGCGCTGCTCCTCTATGCGACGAGCCTCTGCTTCCTGCAACACGACATAATATTATGATCAGTAATATATAGCATGATGGATGAAAGAAGACACGACACGACGTTGAAAATTACATAATATTCTACTCATCATTGCAATATAATTTCTGTTATGGACTATACCAGAAGGCATAGTCTTCTTTTAACACATTATGAGTTAGTAGTTTTTATATAAGCTATATTGTATTCAGCTATACTGTATGCAAATATTGTAAATTATTGATTTTAAAAGAGTACGTATGGAGTTTCTTGCCCATTCTTGTCCATACAAAACTACCTTTTGGAAGGGGCAACTAGATTCAATCCTTTTTTTTTGTATATGACGTTCAAAAGTGCCTTATATTGACTTTGACTTTGGCAAATTCTACGAATTGAAAACGTACCCTTTTGCTGTGCCCTACAGGGTCCATAATGATCTTAATTATTAAGTTACCATCTAAGAATACCAACATTAGAAAAACAGTAAAGATATTGAGTATTGAATAATCAGCCCATAGTGTAATGTCCCCTGCCTACCTGTATGAGCCAGTGTTGATTGTAATTGTAGTTTGCAGGCTTCCTATTCCGCGCCTGCATCCAGTCTGTGTTGGAGATCAACTTCGGCGTGGGCGCAGCACTTAGAGCCTGGAAATGTAGAATATTTATATAGTTTAGACGATATTTTTGATGTTATTGTATTCTTATTGCTTTGCATTCTTGAAAAGATTATTAAAAGCAGCTGGATGTTATTTTCAGCTTAATTAGTTTTTCAGGAGTATTTAAGCGAATGCGAAATCTGAATACTAATTTACTAATTGAAAACGTTCAAGTCGCAACTTCATCTCTGCGACAATCAATGTTAAAAAATGTAGTTAACTTTGATAATTTAAGATCAGATGTTAAAAAATGTAGTTAACTATGATAATTTAAGATCAGATGTTAAAAAATGTAGTTAACTATGATAATTTAAGATCAGATGTTAAAAAATGTAGTTAACTATGATAATTTAAGATCAGATGTTAAAAAATGTAGTTAACTATGATAATTTAAGATCAGATGTTAAAAAATGTAGTTAACTATGATAATTTAAGATCAGATGTTAAAAAATGTAGTTAACTATGATAATTTAAGATCAGATGTTAAAAAATGTAGTTAACTATGATAATTTAAGATCAGATGTTAAAAAATGTAGTTAACTATGATAATTTAAGATCTCGGAACAAACTGACAAATATTTGTCAGAATGGAAACGCTTTTTAAAAGTTAGTAGAATTGCCCCTTTGGTTACCGCATCAATAAAAAAATCATTCATAATATTTTGTATGTAAAAAATAATATATAAGTAATCTATAGGATACGCGTTTACTAATATTCTAATGTAGGTTTGTCCTTTTTATTATTTGTTTGTTTGTAAAAGGTAATTTCTGGAAGTACTAGTCCGATCGCAAAAATCTGACAGAAAGTTACACTATTACTGAGTGTAGGTTTTGTTTTATGGTATACCTGACTTTCACGCGAATGAGGTCGCGTGCAGAAGCTAGTAGTTATTATTAGTTTACCTGCAGCGTATGTCTTGTCATGGGATGATAGTTGGCGTTTCCATTAGTGGCAGGCTTCTGCCGCAGCTGCACGTTGGCGTACTCCACCGCTGAAGGGACGCGACTGCTTCTGGAAACAGGTGGACAGGTGCATCAGTACGATGGAAACATTCCTATTTGTAATAAATAAAATCTATACTAATATTATAAAGCTGCAGTGTTTGTTTCTTTGTTTGTTTGTTTGTTTGAACGCGCTAATCTCTAGAACTACTGGTCCGATTTGAAAAATTCTTTCAGTGTTAGATAGATTAGTTATCGAGGAAGGCTATAGGTCATATACCATCACGCTACGACCTACGGGAGCGGAGCAGTAACCAAAGACGCGGGTGTAACCGCGGCGGACAGCTAGTTAATAAATATCTTGGGACAACTCACACACGGCCATCTGATCCCAAGCTAAGCAGAGCTTGTGTTATGGTAACCAGACAACTGATATACATACTTACATAATTTATAAATACATACACATTATAGATAAATTACACCCAGACCCAGAATCAACAATTATGCTCATCACACAAAGTTTGTCCTGGGTGGGAATCGAACCCACTACCTCCGGCTTTGCAGTCAGGGTCACTAACCACTAGACCAACGAGGCAGTCAATATGTATGCATGAGGTTTCTTGCCCATTCTTCTCCAGACGAAACTACCTTTTTTGAGTGAGCAACAATGATTATTTTTTTCTTGTAAACTCGAAAGTGCTTTTTAATTGTCTGATAGAAATAAATGATTTGACTGTGTAGGAGCGGAATTCAAATCTATGTGACAACTAAAATCCCACTACTATAATAAACGCGATTATTTATTTATAATAATAATGAGGTTTGGTTGTAGGGCTGATATGATGATGATGAATGAGGTTTGTGAATTGTGGGTACTCAAGTATCAATCTGACTTTTTCAATTCATATGTACTTTCTATACTTATCTTGGACATCACTGACATCGGTAAAGGAAAAAAATCATTAACTTGGACATATTAATATAAGTCTGAAATCACCAATCCGTCTTGCGCAAGCGTGATCAATGCTCATGCCTTCTCTGTTTTGGAAAAGGTCTTTGCTCTGTAGTGACACAATAATAGGGTTGTATTACAAAAAAAAGATTTAACTCACCTCATAGTAATCTCTCTCTCAATCGACTCCCGACTCTTCGGTTTGGGCGGCAGCACAGGCTGTGGCACTCTCATGGGCTGTCCTCTGAGCTCGTTCCTCTCATACAGGACCCTCCGACTTTCCTCCACTCCAAAGTGCCTCTGCATATGCTCCTCCGACACTATCGGCTTCCGTTTCTCATCTACTATCCTTTCATCCTGCCTTTCAGGGACAGCAGGGGGAATGGATGGGAAATTTTCATTTATGAGTAAATTTGGCATGGAGTGGCGGTAGTGAGGGTTGGCTTTCGGTCTGCTGAGAGGCGGTTTCTCCGGGGATGAAGGAATTGAGGAAATATCTTGGACTGATTTCTGGATGATTCTGGTCTGGTCGCGGAGGAGATTTTCTCTCTGACGTCGTAATTCTTCTTGTTCTAGTTGTAGTAGTTCTCGTTCGAAGCGTAGTACTTCCTATTTTGGAGTTTAGATGTTATTTAAGGTTTCATTTTGTTTATTTTTGTGTTGAGAGTCTGTGTAAGGTCCTATAGTAGTAAGTAGCTGACACCATCAATCAATTGACGTACTTTATGATCTGTCAAAACGCGATTCTTCCATTTTTTTATAGCAAAAGACATCTGTGACGTCACTTTTGTGACGACTCAATTGACTGTTTATTAATTTCAAAGCAATTAAAAATCAAATTTTACAGTAAGTAAAGTAAAAAGTAATCAGGTTTTTAGGACTAAAATAAATTGTTTCTTCAGAAAAGTTATATCTTGGAATTATTGATTAATGCTGTCAACTACCTAAATTGTGCTTTACATATTTTAGTATTTATTTATAAGGTCTGTTATTGTTAACTTTCATAACTTAAATTCATTATTTGTTCAATGTTTATATTTTACAAATTACACTTAAATGTTAGTTATATTAATCTTAGGATATAGGATCTTACAGCATAAGTTTTAAAGTAATTAATTGATTGTTTTGATTAGTAAAACATGTAATTTTAGTGACAATAACGTGTAGTGCAAGGCTTCAAGCTAGCGTGAGTTAAAATCACATTGATTATATTATATTTTGGGATAATGAAGTTTGAAAAAGTAGAGGAAACTTCGGTTTTGGAGATTTATCGACAAAAAAGATCCTAATTTATTATCATCGTGAATTCCTTCGAATAATTTGTTATTTTCTTTATACAGACTGCTTTTTTTAAGATTATCTATACTATATCTATACTATTAATATTATAAAGCTGCAGTGTTTGTTTGTTTGTTTGTTTGAACGCGCTAATCTTTGGAACTACTGGTCCGATTTGAAAAATTCTTTCAGTGTTAGATAGATTAGTTATCGAGGAAGGCTATAGGCTATATACCATCACGCTACGACCTACGGGAGCGGAGCAGTAACCAAAGACGCGGGTGTAACCGCGGCGGACAGCTAGTAATATTATAAAGCTGCAGTGTTTGTTTGTTTGTTTGTTTGAACGCGCTAATCTTTGGAACTACTGGTCCGATTTGAAAAATTCTTTCAGTGTTAGATAGATTAGTTATCGAGGAAGGCTATAGGCTATATACCATCACGCTACGACCTACGGGAGCGGAGCAGTAACCAAAGACGCGGGTGTAACCGCGGCGGACAGCTAGTTTTTTATATACAGGTGATTCTTTTCCATCTGGTAATTCCAGAATTGCTTATTCTTTGAAATTTATGTACAAACAATTATTTACGTATGAAACTCGTTATAGATACACCTAGAAATCGATTCTACTAAGTAAAAACGTTCAAATCT
This sequence comes from Hoplodrina blanda, assembly GCA_949316365.1. NCBI lineage: Eukaryota > Metazoa > Arthropoda > Insecta > Lepidoptera > Noctuidae > Hoplodrina > Hoplodrina blanda. The sequence goes on along the minus strand of OX438567.1, from coordinate 13,049,712 downwards.
AGTCGCAATCTCATCTCAGCGACTATCAATGTCAAAAATACTATTTATTTTTTACAATTTGAGGTATTTTTGACAGATTGAGAAAAAGCTTAGATTGTGATTGTTCTGACAGTAAGTAGAATGGTTCCTTCCTGTTTAAAAATCAATCTATATTAATTACTCAAATCCCACGTGATGAAACACAGTCAATTGATGTTATGTTCTATTGTTCTGTCATACCGGTATGACAGCTGGGCCTTGAGTAATAGGGTAGATGACACCACCAATCAACTGACGTACTTTTTCTAACCTGTCAAAACGCTATTCTCCCATAGATTTTGTATGGTGTAAATAACTATGACGTCACTTTTGAGTAGACTCAATTGACTAACTATTTATTAATTTGAAAGCAATAAAAAATCAAAACAGACAGTTAATTGAAAATGAATTGGGTTATCAGGGCTAAAATAAAGTGTTTCTTTAGAGAAGTTATGTCTTGGTATTATTGGTTAGTGATGTCATCTACCCTATTATACCGAAGTTTCCCCTAGTACTGTATGTAAGTGTAAAATGTCATTCACCTTGGTGTTCGCATCATCGTAAGCCCCGTCGGGCCAGTCCTCGTTAGTCGTACACGCCTGAAAGTGACGCCGCACCACGCATTGTTATTTACAATCACAACATGGCGACCTTGTAGGAACCATAATATTTTTAATAATATTTTTTGTACTGAGTTTTTTTTTGCCTCTTAGTCTACTTGTCAGCTGACGACACTATTGGCGCAGTGGCTGAGCAATTGGGTACTGCGTTGAGTGTCGAAGGTTCAATTCCAGTACGCAACAAATATTTTTCTGGCCTACAGATAGTTGTTTCGTGTCTGACTGTTTGTGTATGAGTTTATATGTTTGTAAACGCACCCACTACACAGGAAAAAATTCTAGTGTGGGGCAACGTTTTATAAAAGATTGAAAGAAAGTTATACTAATTTAAACTTACAATTTGGAAGTCTTCACTCAAATTGTTTTACAATCCAAAAACATGAGACCAGTTATGTTTAAGTCTCATGTAATAGGGGGCGAGCCTATTGCCATCAACCGAGCTCAAATACAGACACTGAGGTTTTTTTTATTATATTTTTGAGTTCACTAAATATGTTGTACTACACGTACAATCCTGCTCTACCCTTCATATTATTAATATTATGGTTCCAATGTTAGATGGGAGTTAATTCCTTGAGCATTAGACATTGTCAATGTTTTCATGAAACATTTTCACAATATGTATGATTAAATGATTATTATTAATTACATGACATGACTCAGTAGATTATAGTAAAATGCAAACATACTAATTATTGTGGGCATAAATAAAACGTGCACAAACCTCTACTTACTCAAGAGGTTTTGCCCAGCAGTGGGCTTATAAGTAAACAGTGCAACATGCAAGTGCAGTTTCTAAATAGATATTGCAGTGTCGAAAATAAAAGGCAAGACATAATTTTGAAATAAATAATATTTATTTAAAGAATAAAGTATGCATACATAATCAAGAACGACTTTTGTGACTAATTTATGTGTTTTTTGCTCAATAGAAAGATTCTGGCATTTAAATACGGAAAAGCGTTAAAAGCGAGTGTTAATGGCAGCCTGGCAGGGTAGTAAATGTTTTAAATACCACATTATTACAGATAAATGTATACAACAATCAATTGATCAAAAACCAATAAAACATTTGAAATTAACTTCTTTTTTTATCTATATAATTATTATTTAAATTAAATAAAGAACTAAACTATGACTTATAGAATCATTGTACTTTTAAGTATTTTGTAATTAACTTAAAGCTACATATTTAAATAACTATTATTTTTGTATTTCTTATAATTCCCTAAATGTCTAAATATTGATCAACATTGTGACTCTAGTGGTATTTAAAACTACGTAAATTAATCACATATAAATTATTATCCTTATAATTAAAGTGCTTGGAAAGCATATACAGTGCTAGCCCCTACGGTGACAGGCGTGAGGGTTGCTTAAATATGTAACAATTAGCAAGGATATAGCCGCTTTTGCTTCATATATGCTCGTATACAACATATATTAATGGAATTAATAAAATTTAAAAATACTTATTTGAAAACATAATCTTTAAAAAAAATAAAAATCAAATTTTGTTTCTTTTGATTCCAATTAAAAACGAAAGTTTGTCAAACGTTTGTGACATTATCAATCAACCATAAACTTAAAGCGAAAGCGGCCAAAGTAATTAACCGCTTAACTTACTAATCACCGAAGCAGAGAATTCGAGAAACGACCAAAATATATTTCCCATACAAAATATAGCTTAAAAAATCTATTAAGAGATCTACAATTTGTACAGTGCGACAGAATTATGCATGCTGAAGACTTCGCTACCAAATCAGAGTCATCTCTCTCAGAGAAACGTTAGAGAAATCTTATAGCACTATTACTAAGGAAATAAGGTTGATTTTTCAACGAGATCAGCATGCATACAAGTACTACTTAATATAAAAAGGAAACAATGTTCAAGTGAATAATATTCTAATTAATAGAATCTTCTAACTAGCATTTCATAATGATGAAATGGAGAAGAATGCATAATTTTTAATTTTAATTTGACACTAAAATTCTTCGATTTTATGGATTTGTTAAAAGTGCAGATTCTACCATCGAAAACCTATTATTACACCACCACCACACACACTTATGTATGCTTTAGTCTACTATGAAAATTATAACAACAATTATCAATCAATTACAAATTACAATATAATTTTATGTAAAAGAAAATTATAGTTATAAGACCATAATATAGTTATTTTCATAGCAGACTTAAAATGTATGAAGTCAATGAAATGTAGTGCCAAATTAAAATGTATACCAGAATTAAAAAGGTCATTTAAAGGTGCAGAATTAAAAGCTCAAGAGTTTGTTTGTGTGTGTTTTTTAAACGCGCTAATCTCTGAAACTACCAGTCAGATTGAAAAAATATTTTTGTATAAGATAGTCAGATTCATGAGGAATCATATAGGCTATATAACATCACGCTACGACTTATGAGAGTGGAGCAGTAACCAAAGACGTAATTTAACACGGGTGCAAAAAAACATGCCTACATAATCGCAGGAAGCTGGTAATAATAATAATTATATAACGCTATCATTATGAATGATATCGTTTTGTGGCTTATCGTGTAAAGAAAATATGTGTCAAACAAATTCCGCGAATATTTTTAGTAATAATATATCTTTGATTGCATATTATCTTGTCTGTAATATTTTATCAATGAAATCGACGCGATGAAGATCAATCAAATCGTTAGTCACTTGTTTTATCAATGATTACAGTGATTAACATACAAAGTCATGGCTTACATCTTTATGATTTTTTTATTGTTTTTTAATGCTTTTCGCCTAAAATGTTTCATATATTGACGCAACAAGAATTATGTAACTAGGATTTTGTAAACACTTCGTGGCCGTGGGGTTTCTTGCTCGTTCTTCTCCATAGAGACTTAGCTACCTTTTGGAACAAGCAACTAGCTTCAACTTTCTGACTAACTGACCGACTCTTTAACAATTCAAAAGTAAATGTTTTAATAGAAATAAAAAATGCTTTGACTATTGCACCTTATAAAAAAAACCTCTTTATTTCTCTATCCCATAATAATTATGTATATTATTATAATAATCATTTTAGTACCTGCTGCTGTTGTATAGTCTTGTCGAGGCTCTCGATCTTGTCTGCGGGAACCTCGCTCAGCTCGCTCAGCTTAGAGCTAAGGTTTGTAGAGAATGTCTCTTGCTGCTGCTTCTTCACCGATTCTTCCTCGTCTGATGTTACTGTCACGTGCGTGTAGGGCTGGAATTTAGACGTTAGGTAAATTAGCATGAGGTTCAATTTTGAATTAGGGGGTTTTTTTTTTAAACGTTGCCCCTCACTAGGAATTTCTCCTGTATCGTGGGTGCGTTTACAAACATAAACTCACATACACAAACAGCCAGACCCAGAACAACTATCTGTAGGCCATGCAAATATTTGCACCGTGCGGGAATCGAACCCACAACACGCAGCGCAGCAGCCAATCGCACTAGCCACTGCGCCAACCGTGGCGTCAAATTGTTACATTAATTATAGTGCAAAGTAATGAGCGACTTTTTTAGATTACGTTTTAAAATTTAAAAGTTGAGACATTATTTATAAGATTGAGATGAAAAGTTTTTTTTTGAAACACTGACTATAACAGAAAGAAAAAAAGAAAAAACAGTCTTTTGGCAACACCAACACAAAATCCTGCGTGTGTCTCACATTTGCGCTAAAAAGGCACATTCATTTCAGCACTAATGCCCCACGATGTTTTCCTTCATCGATATCAGTGATTTCCAAGATAAACATAGAAAATACATATAAAATGATACCTATATCGATCCCTCAACCTATTCAGACGCGGGCGCCATAACCACTGGGCAATCATGACAAGTCCGATTTCGATAATTAACATTATTTTCCTCATGACTCATCCTATCGGTCTATTAGATCTATTCAGTCATAGACGTAACAGTAAAATTGATTTAGGCGATTAACACACGGCACCGCACGCCGCTCCGGCATGCGGTGATGCGGTTCTCACGTCGCACTAGCCTCTATGAAATCCGCTTGAACCTTGCACACGAACACCGCACGACCGCGCGGTCGAGCGGTGTTCGAAAATCGAAATCCGCTTCACCGCTACCGCATGCCGGAGCGGCGTACGGTGCCGTGTGTTAATCGCCTTACAGCGCGATTGCCTGCTTTATCTTAATAGATAAATGTTTTTTATCAATATGTATACTAGGCTTATGCTGTCCTATGGAAGTTTACCGCTGTACATGTACTTTAGGTTTAGGGCAAACCTTCACACATTATGAGCCTTCGTTATCTGAACGTATGCAAATATAAGTAGCAAAAGATTGTTTCATGGTAGGATTAACTTTACTGGTCATTATGTAATTAATGATAAGAATTTGGGTTTTACATTCTTTAACTATGAATTACTTAGTTGGGTTGGGTTTAGTTTTGCCAAAATGTATCAACCCACTTTAAAGAACCCCCAATTTTTTTTAATCATTCGGAGTATAACTTTGGGTTATTACTAACTGATGTTTTTTCTCTTTTCTACCATTTCTCCCATTTCTGGAAGTATCTATATTCAATAAATCTATTCAAAGCATTAGCTTGGGATGTAAACTAACCTGTTATTACTGAATACTCGAATACTTATGTATATTTGGCATATTAATTAAAGAAAGTAAATAGACTCGAATTTATGCAATTTTCATTACTCGATTTGCTTGCTCAAAAATCGGACAAAAATAATCTTCCTGTATTACCCATTTCTGAATTTAAATGTAGTAATAACAGACCGATTTCTCTCTTTCTTAATCTCAATGGAGACTAGCCAAGAACACAGGAGAATTGCGCACAAGTGTGCGCGCAAAACACAGGTGCACTCATGTGGTAACTGGTTTATAAGTCAGCAGTTTGAAGGTACCCAAGTATATTTAGCAGCATGCAATACAATGCTACATAAATCAAAATGAAACCACAATTTAAGTAGACAGTTATGTTACTTAAATTCAAGTAATATCCTACAGTTACACAATTTTCTCACGTTATCGTATAAAATCATCTCTAGTACTTTGACCACCTTTCTAAAATATTGTTCAAGGCCATGAGGCTCGATCTAGGCATCCTTTATTGTTTTGTGTTCATAATCTGATAACAGATACTGTTTACATTTATCTCATTTTGAACCTAAAACACTGATTGCATGTGATTTAAATTTCATCAACAAAGGACCTACCACATTTTTGTTACAAGAGTCATTGTTAAAACTACTAAACTACTTCTGGCGTCTATAGTAACACTAGTTTTTGCTCTCGACTTCTTTCACGTGGTAGGCAGTCCTTTTTGAGTCGGTTTTATCACAAAATTATAAATGTCGAACCCACATGTCATTCCTTTAGGGGTGAATTTTGGATAATCCTGTCTTAGCGGTCATCTTCTAACTGTAATCTACCTCCCTGCCAAACATCTTTATACTTCAAGCGGTTTTTGATATTTTGTGATGGTTAAGGCCTCTTGTCCACGACACGGTTTATCGCCGTGAAAATCTACGGTTAATTCGCCGCGTGTAGGCACGGTCGTCAGTGTTGTATGGATCACTATGAAAGCTTGTAGACGTGCACGGTTGCGCCACGGCACGGTTACGCCGCCGTATGCACCGTGCGTCCCCCTGGGCGCGCCGCGTCTACGCACGGCGTGATTTTCACCAGTGTTGTATGGCAGTCTATCGGGGTGTGTCGACGGCGCCGGACGTAAGCACGGTTTCGTGACGGTTTACATACACTGATTCCAGATTTTTTTATAAAATGAGCATAAATCAAGAATTATTAATTACATTGATTCAAGAAAGGCCTGTAATATGGGATAATTTTTGGAGCAAGTTGTCGAATGTAGTTTTCTGCATTCTAAAATAATTGTAAAACTTGTCTTCATCTTCTCTTAATTGATTCTTGACAAGTGTATGAAACGCGCCATATTCCTCCCTTTTTTCTAAAATCGGATGTATCCAAAACCTTCTTTCCCTTTTTTTTCTATTTTCCGTTTCCTATATATGTAATAAGCAACGATAATCTTTTTTTTCGTAAGAAAATTCATGACGCAGCACGTCCTACACAGTAAAAAGCGCTACTAGCCCGTACTTAGCCAATGTCTCGCCCGGTGATTTTGCCGTGTCATGTACAAGCTAGCACGTTTTCTCAACCGTACGGCTAACGCGCCGTACGGCTAATAAACCGTGTCGTGGACAAGAGGCCTAAGTGTATGTCCTTTCGCTCTTTGCACTCGACCTATTTTGATTATATTAGTATGGATACAAAGTCAATAAAATTCGCAAGACGAGAATATATTACAAGAAACTACGCACAAAAAAAAACAATCAAACATACCTCACTATTTTGTCTGCTGTGAGGATTTGAGGTCTCCGGAGACGAGTGTCCCTTATACCAAGCTTCAGCCGAAGGTCCCCTGTCCACATCCACACCAGAATCCCGACTCTCTCTCAACTTGGCATCCATATCATGAGACAGCGTCTTCTTGTACAACAGCTTCTCAATCTTCGTCTCCTCTTGGAGGAAGGAGGTGATGTCAGGTCTTGGAGCGAGAGTCAGGTCTACGTCCAGGTAGCTGTCGTCTTGACCCTCGATTCCTAGGAAGCTGGTGCGTTTGTTCCGGATTTCTTTTTTGATGCGACGGGCTGAGCTTGTGTGCTTGAAGTTTCCCTGAAAATGGTAGAAGGTTCATGTAAATATTGATTTTTGTTTTTGTAAGTAGGTACTAGTTAAGCTTGTATATCTGTTTTATTGGTTTAGTTAGCGTAGCACTTACAGGTAATCTATGATAAGCTATAGTCCTATTTTCCTCATAAGTGACCGCACACAATCACATTATTCTTCATTTGAATAAACACATCATAATTTGTAATATTATTAAAATAGAAAGATAAGGGCGATGACACAATGATTTTAATTTATTACAAAATATTAAGCAATTACTTAATATGTGTTTGAGTAAATTAAACAAGTGACGAAATCTAAAAAAAATCAATGTTTTTATACTGATGATAAAAAAAGTGTTTTAATAAACCACAAAGTTTGCAGTAATATGTTCAAGAATAACATAGGTATATTTTTTCCACTGTCACAAACACTGTAAGCTTGTTTTAAAAAAGCCTATTTAGACTGATTGGGACTTGTCAGAAAAAAAAACATTAAAAAAGTTTCTTCAATGAAACAGTACCTACTGACAATCGACTTCAAAAAGTATGTAATTACTTACATTTCCCAGCAGTTCATCTTCAGCACCATCATCAGTGGGAGGCGGTGGAGGTTTCTCCTTGGGCGGCTCCAGCACATTCGTGGGCATATCCAGAGGGAACGCACTCTCAGACGAAAACGCCGAGGAGTTCTGATAGAAGATATCCATGTTCTCGTACAGCGGCGTCACCGCTATCTTCTTGTTTATAAAGTCTACTTCTTCTTTCTTCTGCACTTCTGTCTCGTCCATGACAGCGCTGTCTTCTGAGTCAAGTTCTTTGAATGCCAGTTCTAAAGCATCCAAGACCTGGAGACAGTTTAGGAGATCAAGGTTTTGTTGGCGGTGAGTGAAACATTGAGATTATTAAAATTTTGCATTGTAGAAGCATTGCTTGTTTTTTTTTTGGCAACACATACTTGATAAATGTGTCTTACTAAAAAAGTCTAAGCGACTGCAATGAATTTAACGGTAAAATTGTACGGACATAACACATGCTTAAAAAATGTGTCTTACTAGAAAAGTTTGCATTGAATTTTAACAGCAAAGTTTTTGAAGTGCTTATACAGTGCATTTAAAGAAAATTAACACATAAAAAAGGCTCAATTTTAGATGAAGCTAATTTCAATTAAAAAAAAACAAACGACAACACATTTAGAAAGGTAAATTATTAAAGAAAAAAAAACCCTATTTAAAAAAAATCATAAACTTGAGAAACATTGCAAGTTCTGTTTTCAAAATATGACTAAGAAAAAAAATCACATAAGTAATAGAGAAAAACTATTTAAAAAAAGAATTTGAAGATTTTTAACACAGAGTGCAAAAGATTTCATGCAGAAGCGTACTGGTTAAATGCAAAATGAAATGAAGCGACACCCACTACATAGAATATTTTCTTACCTTTTTTTAGCCCATCACCATTTTCTTAAATATTTAAATTATTCGTCTATACTCTGAGAGAACTTTTATCATACTGTGTCGTGATGGAAAGATAAAATTGTTTGTTCAACGATAACAGGTTAGGAGATAACATTGTACTGATTTTATAACTATTTTAATGCCATAATGATTAATGATTGCATGGTAATTATGATAAATGGTTATATTACATATATAATTGATAATGGCACAGATATAATATGGGGTACATATGTTTTAATAAACAAATAAAAATTTATGTAAAATAATAGAAGAAAAAAAAAATTGAAACTTGTGTGTGTCTGTTTTAGTTTTAGAAGAAACAGACAAACAAAAGAAAGAAAAAAAAACTTAATTAAGACTTTATGGTTAACAGCCAATCGGTGTGTCATGAGTGGTTTTTTTTTATACAATATTCTAATTTAAAAAAATTTGATGTCTTATTAATAAATTATGTTTCTTATGGATAATATATGAATGCTATAACTACGTACATAAATAAAACTCATACAAATAACTATGTAACATGTATTTTGATATAATGACATTTACATATCACGTTAATTATAAAATGAATAAATACTGGGGTTCTACGCTATAATGTATATGAATAAGGTTTCTATACAAAACTGTGTGACGCTACGTACATAACCCTGTATGTCTAAGGGCTCGTCTACACGAGCGACTTATCTGACGACTATTTTGTTTGACGATTATTTTGTATCGTTTAGTATCGTTAAATGACTATCGCACATTAAAGACTTACATGCTATCCAATGATTGCTAAAAATATATCCAACTATAAGATATTATTAAATATAAGACTTAAGTTATGTTTGCTTCAGTCTGCAATGTGCGACTTAAATGATAAACATCGACACAAATTATTTTTTTGTCTAGGTGTGCAGGAATATGGCGGGATTCTTTGGTTTTTAGCACATTAGAGTTGTTTTAACGTATAATTAAATGGATCTGAGTAACACAGGTGTTATTAGTGATGACTGGTGAGATCAATAGATCAATTTAAATAATCTAGAAACTAACATCCATGGGGATTCTCATCTAGGCTTGCGATGCAATGTATGAGAATGATATGGATGAGATTGACTTTCTATTTTATTATACAGATATAGGCCAGAATAGGCCAATTGTTTTCACATTCACGGATGCATACTTTAAAGATGGTAAAATGTACTGCGACTATTAGTCGCAATATACAGTGCTAAACTGTGAACGCAGCTTTATTTGTAAGAAAAGTCGGTCACTTGTTGTCATTACTAACATTACTGAGTTTCTATCTACGAAGGCTCGTGTGAATTTTTTAAAATATTTGGGGTCATAAATATTATTTTTATTTATCTATCACTGACATAATCTAACGCAATATTTAATTGTCGTAAGATTAAGTGTACTCCACCGACTAGAGCTCATGTTCCTAGCAGGCAACCATTACATTTTTAAACAGTTTTATATCTAAAACCACACATGAAAACATCTCATAAGTGCCTCGGTTATTTATTTTTTACTATACTCGTATTTAATTTATACAACACGAATGGATGTAACCTTAATTTGTTTATTTTGTTGATTTGAAAAGAGTGTTCATGGAGTTTCTTGCTCGTTCTTTTCCGTAGAAACCTACTATTTGACTGACTCCTTGACAATTCAAGTGTCTATAAATAATATGGTTATTTTCTAATAAATTTTGGTCTGATTTGACCAACTGTTTAAATATGTAATCGGTTGGTTAAAAATTGGTGAACACAGGCTTAACAGTCGACAGAGATTTTAAATCTGCCCGTTTGTAGCAATCCTTATCTACTCATGCTCTCACTACGATGACGTGATGATGATGCAATACTAAGCTAAACCTCATCGTTGGCTACAGAATTCGTCAAAGTTTTCGTAGTAATCTTATTGTTAATGAACAGTATAGTTTTCCGTCTGTTCGGTTCTATGCTACGCTTAGTCCGCTTCTCCCAAAACGGGTTCTTGTCCTGCGAACTACTTACCGCTATTTCTCCCTTGTTAGCTGTAATATCACGAGGTTGATGTATATCTTTAATACTTATATTATTATGGTTAGATGAATTATCTAATTTTACAAGTGAACACTCAGAGGTACAAGTCAAGTCGGGTATATCGTTACTTTTTAGCGATTTAACTGAATTTTTGGGTGATATGTTAGTAATAGTGGTTATATTAGAGACAGTTACCATTGGCATGCTGTTAGTAGAGTTAATACTGTTAGTAGTCCCGGCACCGGCGCTCATATTGTTGCAAATTTCATTCAGATTAAGATGTATTGTCATTTTTCCCTCGAACACCACTGTGTCGCTTTCCGACCCGGTGGAGACGGGCTCATTCAAACTTACACTGGTGTCCTGGTTTTCCAAACTTTTAAGAGTGTCTTCGTCATCTTTGTCGAGTTGTATCTCAGTAACTTCTGTCACACTTAGCTCTTCAGGCTGAGATACGGCTTGAAGATAGTTGCTTGCACTGTCATCGTCAGTTTTCATGTCTTGTTCTTCAGTTTCTTCAACGATGATGTCTTGGATTAGTTGGATGGGTTCTGGCATCTTGTCCATCTCTTCGATCTTCGCGTCCATTGCTGTTCCGTCTTCGTTTGACGACTCGTATTCGGAGACTTCGACCATTGGTTCTCCGACAGGGGAAGCAACTTGGGTCAAGTCAGCGATGTCATCAGCAGGGGCGCAAGAATCTCTAGCAGTGTGGATACCACTGTCTTCTGTCTCTATGTCACTTGCGACAGTGTTGTTTTGCATTTCAGCGCAATCGAAATCTTCTAAGCTTTGAACTCTGTCAAATGAATTGGGAGACGATTGTCCGTTAATGTCCAAACTGTCTAAAGAGCGGCAGAAGCTCTGCATTTGGCTCTCGATACCTGACAGGCTGGTCTTCAAAGAGCTATTCATTATCGATTCCTTAGATTCTTCAATCTTAATTTCGATATCTTTGTTGTGTGTCAACTCTTCCTCAACGGATATTTTTGGTATCTCCTTATTTTTAGCCGCGTCAAGACAAGACAAACGTTCTTTTAGGCTCATGGATACTTCTTTGACTTCAGTTTTAGTCGATTTTTCTTCTTCAGAAGTTTGTGATTTGAGGCTGGAGAGGCGTTCTTTCAGAGATCGTGTATTGCTAAGATCTCCGTTCGACAGCCTCTTTACTTTTTCAGGTTCAGTTGACTTTACTTTCTCGAGTGAAGACAAACGTTCTTTAAGTGGCTTCACTTCAGTTGGTAACTTGGTCAGGTCGCTGGTAGACTTTTGAACGTGTATCTCTTCTGTAAACTTCTCTAAACTAGACATTCTCTCCTTGATAGATTTTTTGTTCGCAATTTCGGGCAGTTTCGGTTTCGTCAGTAACTCTTGGGAGTTTTCTCTCTCGAACTGTTCCCTCCTCTTGTGTATGTCGACTTTTGGTAAGTCTTTCTTCTGGTTGTTGTTCTTTGTGTCATTGGCTCTCTCTTGCTGGAAAGAAAAGAGTTTTTCTTCGATTTTGTTGCTGACATTTGTCCTGATTCTATTAAGGTCGCCATTTTTCTCTGGGGATTTTTCTTTGAAGTTATTATTGACGACAGTTTTAACGATGTTGCTGTTAGTTTGTGAGATGATTCTGGACTTGTATCCTTCGATGGCTCCCTCGTAGGTGTACTCCTCAGGTTCGGGGGAGCTGATAGTAGTAGTGGTGCAGGTGTCGTATTCGTTGGCGCTGGAGCCAAGCTTGCGGTTTGTGTCGCAGTTCGACAGGTTGTCGACATCTGAATGATTCTTATCCAGGTCGATACCGTCACTCTGGAAAATGAGAAATTTACTATTAAATAATATTAATGACAACTATCAGATAAAGTATTGTTTAAACTGAAATGGAACGTATTTGCTAAGAAATTAAATGGGAACTTGTGAAACATACAGTAGCAGTTTTTTTACAATAAAAAATAAGATAGTTTAGTAGCAAATAGCAGGTACTTACAGCAAGGCTATGCGTATCGCAGTCTTCGCTGAGACTGCTCTTGGTACTGGAGGTGCCGATACCGAGGTCGCTCAGGTCATGACCGTCGTCTTCTGTGTATAGAGCGAGGGGGTTCCGCCTTCTGCGTCCAGCGCTGTAAAGGAAGATAAAGAAAAGTTTAGTTATTGTACAAAGTTTTACGTTATAAATGAATAATTTGTGTGACTAATGAGATGTGTAGAAAATTCGGTTGCATGGCTATCAAAGCATTTATGAGTAGCAGCTGAAATTACTTACAGTAATAAAACCGACTTTTATAAAGACAAAGAGAAACCTAAGTATTTCATTGCCAATCTAATTATTATCTATCTCTTTAAATGCTACAAGTCTTTAAAAAAAGACGAAACTTTTGTTACTGAAGAAAGATATCTTTTGATTACTTTTATAATACTTAGAAAAATATCCAATTCATAAACTTTATTATATCGTAATAGGTAAATAAACTAATTAATTATAAAATATTTATAATTCATAAAAAAGACAGAAAGTAAATAACCAATTAATTGATTTGTATAATTCCAATACGAACGACTACAAAAAAAAAAAAATTATAATTATGTTCATCTCTGGTGTACTTTGTACTTTTGCATACCGTTTGGTAAAATATGGTTGTCACAAGATAGCAAGTAAGATATTAAAACCGGTCAGAGGTAAAGTATGTAATGAACTTTACTAGTCACCGGTTATTTAAACAATAAGTACGAGTACCTACCACTACAAGAAGATATCCAGCAGATATATTCCCAGAAACACGTGTACCTATATTTAGGGGCCACTCACACCGCCTGTCGCCACTTCTCGCGTATATTCGTCTATTAGTCAGGTCTCTTAGTCACTAGAGTACATCCTAGATAGTGTTGTGACTACTTGTTCCCAGAATAGAGGTGGGACATGTTTGTGTTATGATTGGACTATGTTGCTGGTATTTTTAGATGGCTATGTTTGTTTTCGGATACCCTAGTTTTGAGATATGCTAATATTATCATAGTGAGTTTTGTATCTTACAGTGTGTAATATGAGGATGATTACCGTAATTTGGACTGATAGGAATTGGCAGAGATGACATTGCATTGTCGCCATTACTGAAGATGATGATAATGAGGTCAGGAATAAATAACTTCAGTTTTTAAAGAAGTATTTAAAGAAAATAAGTGAGGCGTTCTTAGGCAAAAAGAAAAATAAATAAGAAATAAACGTTTATTAGAAGCGTTTGGGGTTTGTTAGGCCAAAACGTACCAACCCAATCCCTTCTATTTTACAAGCTTTTTTTCAATTGTAATTGATGCAATTGTAATGATTCAAATCTATTTTATGTTGATGTAACAGATTTGGCATATAAAATTAGTTTGACGTAATTAATTTAATCATTGAGAGATTATGGCAAAAGTAAACTCAAATTATACCAAACAGACAAAACCAATATGAAGAACCAGCCCAAAAACAACCAATTAACACCTGACCCGCGAACCAAAACACGACATCGAAAAAAAACCACCAAAAACCACAAAAAAGACGCACATTTCCAAAAACCAGTTTATTATTCAAGGTTCAATGACGCAACAACACAAATCACATAATTACGAATCATGATATAACGTATGAAAAGTGAAAACATGTTGAGACGAACTTTCTTCGTAACACTTCAATATGTGCGTTTGAATAGAAAGTAGTTAAAATGGCACCGGGACTGATAATGTTATGATTTACGATAGTTTTGCGTGAGATAAAGTTAGTTTTCTGATTTGTATGTTTTATTCGGTTTGTCATGGGGACATTGACCTTAGCAGACCATGAGAAATGGTAGAGTAATTATCACGTTTTGTGAGGAAGATTGTTATGTTTGAGAAGTGCTGTTTTCACTGATTTTTTTATTTGTTTCTTAATTGCGCCGTCGGTCTCCAGCATCTATCTCACCTGGGTTCGATTCCCAGGCCGGGTATATACACTATGTAACAAAAACCCTGTCAGATCAGTGTTGCCGTTGATCAGTTTTTATGTTTTATTTTAATTTAATTACTTCTTCTTTCTTCTTTTTTTTTTCACTGGGGAAAAATAATAATCTCAAATCCATTAAATGGTTACGTATATGTGTACGCAGTACGATGCCGAATAATACCCTTAAGGATCGGACAGGGTTTTTGTTACATGCTGTAGTGTTATTGGAATGGGAACTTCTCAGTAGCAGCCCGGAATTTCTAAGTTAGTGGTGTGATTCCCCCGTACTTCAGAAAGAACGTAAAGCCGTTAATTCTGCGCCTGATCTCTCCCCGGTTGTGTCGGATTGCCGTCCCATCGGACTATCGGACTTAGGGAAGAAGGTGTGCACCTGTGTTTGCGCACGAGTGGAGACTACTCTCCATTGAGATTAGCGACCTGGCCGAACACACCGTGACCGAAATCGGTCTGGAGAATATAATATTATTATTTGTTTATTATGAAAACGGTGGGTACGTGACAGAATTAATACAGTTTTTTATTATGATCTAGATTTTGTGAAAGAAATTGTGTATGAGAATAATGTTAGCAAATTAAGTAATAAAAAATGTAATTAGTAATGTATAATTACGCTTCTTTATAATATGAATACGAACTGTAACGTTTATAATAAATGGCTGTAATTGTTGTATAACGGTTGTTAAAATAATAAATAAAAAAAAAATCCTTTATATTTTTTCGGGTATATACCTATCCTTATGGTCACCCTCTTTCTGGGGAGAACGGAGGGTTTTATTGGACTCTTACCGACTAAAACCCCACGGTTTCTCCTGCTGCTATGAGTCAGGATCCCAGAAACCTTTGACTTATAATTCATACAAGTGTAACATCGCCAATCCGTCTTGAACAAGCGTCGTGACCAATGCTCGTGCCTTCTCTGTATAAGAAGAGCTCTTTGCTCTGGACAATATAAGGCTAGTTGTTTTTGTCACCTTAGAAAAGAAAGGTTACATTTCGACATAAAAGTCATAAATCAACGCGAAAGTTTATTCGACAGTCCGACACTTGAAGAAAGAAATATTTACGAAGATAGTATTCTCATATAAATCACACGACACATTTCTTTTTGCTCATAAATCACGTTCAAATGAAGTCCGCTTTTTTACGTAAACTAGTAACTAAGCTCATTAAGCCCATCCCAAAAATATCGTTGAAAGTCCGGCTTTCACGTCTATAACATACACACATTAACATCAGTTCCCAGAAGAGTAAGTATGGAGTTTTTTGCCCATTCTTCTTCATCGGAGCTACCTTTTAGAAGGGGCAACTAGATTCAATATTTTTTTTCTTGAGTATCGTCATTCCACTAGTGAGTTAGGGTAAAGGGAGTGAATCTGTGTTTGCGCCCTAACTCGTGTGCGTACTTGATCAGTCTCCATTGAGCCTAATTACAAAATTCCAACTAATAATAAAGAATAAAGTCTAAGAGAAAAGACCGCGTTAAAATCCCAGAGGTCGGCCATTTTGTTAGTGCCACGACTGACCTCTAGGTGTGAACTCACACATATGACCGTAATTTCGGCATTACATCACAAGATTAAATTGCTTTAGCAAAATAATGGCTTCATTTGATGACCATGTTCTGAGACATTAATTTGTGTGTCTATGGTATTATTTCTTGGTATTTGTGGGTCGTTAAACTTTACTGTTCTAGTAGGTTGGGAAGACTTGGTATTTTTGGCACGGTAAGTAGATTGTACATTTATTTATTCACTAGCGACCCGCCCCGGCTTCGCACGGGTGCAATGCTGATACTAAATATTCTATAAAATTTCTTTATATCAACGATAAGGATTGTATTGCCTAAAATTGCTTCTTAAATAAGCCATTATTTCTCGTAAAAAGTTAAGGATAAAAAATGGTTATTGTGGATTATCCCTAAGAGATAGACATATACCATCGCGGACTTTTTTGTAGACCTTTTTAAGGTGTACAATACTGTAGTACATTATTTTGATCTATCTCGAAGGGTCAGCCAGCGTTTACAATGTAAGCGCAAAAAAAATGTGTTTATTTACGACATCACATTGGAAACCTCTAAAATTATCAGTGTTTCTCTACTATATTATGCATGTATTATACATATAAACCTTCCTCTTGAATCACTATATCTATTAAAAAGAACCGCATCAAAATCCGTTGCGTAGTTTTAAAGATCTAAGCATATATAGGGACAGACAGACAAAAAAAGCGACTTTGTTTTATACTATGTAGTGATAGTGATATAACAATTCGCATTGTGTTTGAATTGTGGTGTACATAAATTAATTTATTACAGCTAAAAAGCTATATTCTTACTGACAAACATGGACTTTTAATTAAGTAGGTACTGCTAGAAAAGACAACTGTGACAGTAAATTATCACAATTACCTTTCAATTACCTTTACTTTTGGCAAATCTATACTAATCTATACTAATATTATAAAGCTGCAGTGTTTGTTTGTTTGTTTGTTTGAACGCGCTAATCTCTGGAACTACTGGTCCGATTTGAAAAATTCTTTAAGTGTTAGATAGATTAGTTATCGAGGAAGGCTATAGGCTATATACCATCACGCTACGACCTACGGGAGCGGAGCAGTAACCAAAGACGCGGGTGTAACCGCGGCGGACAGCTAGTGGAAGGCCAATCCTCGAGGAAAAACGGAAAAACAGAGGTAAGCCTCAATGGAGAAGAACGAGCAAGACACTCTTTTCAATTAGGTTTTAACAATATTCTTTTATACTTAAGTGAAAAACAGAATACAGACAATAGGTACAGTCAGCTACAAAAGTCGATTAACATTTATGATTTTTAAATCCTAATTATTAAGTACAATATTAACAGTAAAACGCAATGAATACAAAATTAAGATATAATAGACCCTTAGCTATTACCTGAAAATCTGAAAGCCGGTACATTATGTGTTTAGTGTCTGTTTAAATGATATAAAAAAGTAACATTGTTCATCGACTCTTGTAGCTGACTGTACATTGCATAGGTAACACAGGGCAACAAAATATACTTATTAGTTTTTGTGAAGATAAAAATTCACTTTACAGACAATTTAATAATTACTTAGAAAATAAAACATGATCAGAATAAACCGGTTTTATATCTCGCTTCTGGTATGTAATCAATCGAAAATTGAATCACGTTTGAAAAAAAAAGTTCAATTAAAATATCATTAATGTAACGCCCAACACTATGCAAGTATATAACATTAGATTAAAATTGAATTCCTCGCCTCTTTGCCATTAAAAACAAAGTGAAGATTGTTACTTTGAAACTCAATTCCTCTCAAAGCTTCAAATGCAACAAAACTTCTAACAAAAGCCGCGTATTAACAATATTACAGACATTCTTTGAAAGTATCCTAGGTAAAACAAAAATGGCATAATCTCATTACTGGCACATAATAAAGAATAGCAGAAAACTTATTTATACAGCCTGAGTTTCTGATTCATGGACCAACTTTTCTGGGAAGGTAACTCATGGTTCTGAACAACTTTTATTATAGGACCAATACTGAAATATAAAACAGTTCGCCTCATTGGTGGTCGCAAAGAGCGACAGTTGAGCATGAGTATTGAGTTCGATTCCCAGGTCGGGCAAAGTGCCTGAACAGTGAGTGTGTGAACAGCTTTCCATCAGGAATTAGTGATGGTCATTTAAAATACTACCCGCCTATTAATGTGTTAGGGTTTTCCACTATTTGTGCAGCCTTTTTCACAAAAGCCATGTACCTATATAAATATATTTGTATTGTATTCTATTCAAAGGTATTTTGTGTCAATAAACTTATTTTTTTTTATAATGTCCCACTGCAAGGCAAAGGCCTCTTCTCATTCAGCAGAGGAACGAGGAAACTGTCTTCTGATAAGAGAAGTTACTAAAAAAAGCGATTTATCTCGAGCGCTTCCAGTTGTTTTCATCTCATTCTGAGTACAGAATAAACAGAGGAACCTAACCTTCTGTGCAGCTATTTTATAGCCTATAGTTCATTTTCTTAACCATTCCCACATGGAAGGGGGGATAATTTTCACAAGGATCGACTCCTGGCTCACGATGCGCGTGCGTCGAATCACGAATCGATTTAGTTCAACTATTACGTATTGGAAAAAATCGTGTTCTTCCTCGTTTCTTACCATAAGAATGTGTAATGTGAGTTCTTATGTTCTTAATAAAGTTACTTATGTATGGCTTCGAGTTATGTAACATTAGTAGGTACATTACTGACGCTAAGAGCCTGCGCGCACTAGCGATTTAAGTTGGCCGATAGTTTAGTCGGTATCGTAAGACGATACGTAAGACGTACCTATGATTTTTAATCGTCAAATGCGCGCACTGCCATTTAACTTCATACTGAATTCCAGAACGATCAAACTATCGCCCGATAGTTTGATCGCTAGTGCGCGCAGGCTCTTACTCGATGTTGTGTGATTGAAGCTGCTGTGCGAGGTTTCAATCGATAATAAGTATAATACTTTCTTGAAGTCAAAACTAGACTATTATGGATGGAACGTCTTGTGAATTTCTGATGTTATAAGGAGTAATAAAGCGACTTTTGTTTTAGAAAAAGATTAAGGTTCCGCACTAAATTAAATAAACCCCACAGATAACAGACATTCATGCGGGCACGATCGCAGGCAAAAGCTAGTCCAGTACTACTATCCAGTAATACTTCAGGGCACATCAAAAACTTCTAGAACAAAATATCCGAAACCAATACATATCTACTTCAAAATATCGGAAAAAATTCAACGAGTGTTGGTTCATTTTGACAGAATTAAACTTATTTAAATCCGTAGATTAGATTAATCTAATGGCGGATTTAGCTTGTGGACAATATAGCCATGCTCATAATTTTGGATTAAAACATACAAACTTTTGATAAAACCTCTCAAATACGTAAACAGCAGTCAATTAGCTGTGGCCATACTGCCCATGTAGTCCATAAAACGTTACGGCGCACGTACGATCACGTGACGCGTCGCCTGCGCACGATCGTCAGTTATTCGTGGATTTTTGCACGATATGCCGCTCGTGCACATTCCGGCAGGTTTTAGGGAATGGAGCATGAAACGAATGAAGTGCTACGTGTTGCAGATACATTGAATATGCTACAGCTACAGCAGTTATCAGTGTGTTGCAGTGGTGGGAACTCCATATAACTGGATTTCTACTGGCTTCTCTTCGGAAGTACGCTTCGAAATAGCCGCTGACCCAGCGGATATTCGACCATCACTGAAAAATGGCACAATCAGTAGTGCCAACTATTACCAAATAATGTACTCATACTGCAGGTATTTTGAATAGGTTAGTTGATGATGGAGAAAAAACACTGAAAACTCCTATACTTTCTGCCGCCTATTATTTTTACACACGAAAAATCAAGCAATTTTTGCTTCGGCCTCTTGATTGATTCGATTTGACAATTAACCCTTCGCCACTGCAGTGAACTGTCCACCAATAAGAAGTCAATCCTAGCTGTCACTCTCAAAAATGACTGTTTTGATTTCTAGGAGTAGTTTCGTATTGTAAACAATATTGAATCATGCTTTCAGTGAGACGTGGTAATAACAGAAAGTCAAGAGAGACATTTATTTTAGGAAAATCTATCCAAATATGACTTTATAACGTAGGCACTCCATTTGTTGATTATTCCTTGGTATGAATGTTTGACAAGGGAGTGGCGCCAGTGTGGGCTAGGCTATTAAGTTTGATGGACTTGTGGAGAATAGATTAGTTCGTTAAGTTATAGCTCCTGTTACTCGAGATGCAGCGAGTACCTAATTAACATCTTGATGACCTCTTCCGGGCAGAGAGGTAAACTAAATATTGTAAATCATCCCGACCCATGAAGAAAGAACCAGTCCGTACCGAATGTAAGTAATATACATACATACATAAACTGACGCCTTTTTCCGATGGGGGTAGGCAAATATCACAGAACGCCACCTGCTACTATTCTTAAATAATTCTTTCGTCTCATCCACGTTCATACAAGCACGCCGGTTACGAGTACTGCGCACCTGACCTTTCTGAAGAACCTCACCAATAAGGTCAGTGTAGGTCTTCCTAGGGCGTCAGTAATATTACATTCAGAAATACCATAAAAAGTGCAAGTACTTTTTGCGGTGCGGTGCTATTCTGTAAAAAAACCTTCCTTAGGTAATGAGGTGAGGTTGAGGTGAACTGTTAATCCTTAGCGTCAGATGAGCGAAACAGTTCATCTCAAACTCACTTTACCAAGGAAGATATTTCCAGAATAAACCAAGTGAATATTTAGTCATTAACTCAAGGCGGTTTTTAATTTCAATTCCCCGCTGTCTGTCACAACATTCGAGCATTCCGCGTCAGAATTCAGTGGGAATGTCTCGAAACATGAGCATTGTCGAGTATTGTCAGCATACTCCGTGATTATGTCGCAACCGCTACGTGCGCCCGCGCAACCGTGTGACAACTACAACTTCATGTACTTATTTCTAAGGTACGTGATTGTGAGGTACATTTTTTAAATTCTGATCGTGAGAGGATTTTTTTAATGACTCCGCTTTACGACAGAAAGTCCTATGACGGGAAAAATTTTGGCAGTCTTTGAATGACTCATGATGGCTTTATAACGATGAAAAATCCCATTTATAATAATATTATTAGGAGCTAAAGTTTGTGAGTTTGTAGGAGGTAATCTACTGAACCGATTTTGAAAATTCTTTAGCAAATTGGAAGCTACGTTATCACCGAGTGCTATAGGCCATATTTATTGTAAAAAAAATTAGGGATCCGTGAGAAAATCACGCGAACAAAGTCGCGGGGAGAGTGCTAGTAAACATAGGAGCCTAGATCATAAACAAACAAAGCCTACTTAACGAAGTCTTGGGAGGCAACTTGAACTCCAACCATTCATACTTTATATGATAACTAACCACATTTTTTTGCCAAACGCCATAAAAACTAGGCCTACTTTTCTGCCGCATCTGCAGCTGAGCCGTGATGTATGTACGTAGCCTTAACTGCGGAGACATTAGCTTTCGAACCGCACCCTCGCCTTTAATTGGCGACCAACCGGTGTGGCGGGAAGTTATGGGAAGACGCGGCGGTTTTTTGTCGTCACTATTCCAGTAAGACACATGCGATGCTGTGGACTAGGACTTATGGAAGCAGGGTTGGCAGCCACCGATAGTGGAAAAATTGAGCAAATATTTAAAATTCGAATGACAGTCAATTGTTTCAAAATGAAAAGCAACCGTTCTACTGATCTATCAACATACAGCTCAAACCACTGAACGGATTGCGCTGTTTGGCACGCAGATAGTTATTATGACGTAGGCACGCGCTAAGAAAGGACTTTTCAAAATTCACCCCCGGGGTCCAAAGTTACATAACATCACGCCTGTAATCCCCGAAGGGTTAGGCAGAGGTGTACCCATGAGTACACCCACATTTCGCCAGTTATGTTTTTAAGCCCCATGTAATAGGGGGCGAGCCTATTGCCATCTACCGGGCACAAATCCAGACGCCGAGGCTGCTACTGAGAAATTCCTGATGTGAAAACCTAATAACACTTTGCTCGACCTGGGTATCGAACCCAAGACCTCATGCTCAGCTGTGCGCTTTGCGACCACTTCACGAACAAGGCAGTCGGAAGCTAATTTTTGTTTTAGTTTTTAAATATTATTAAGACAGTATCTTATTCAATAACAGTTTGTATGATACAATGTCATTGTATCTCATGAGAATACAAATTGTTATTGAGTTTTGTATAACACTGAATTGTTATCAAATAAAAGATCACATGCAATCAATCGATGCTAAGGAATGTGCTGACGACCACAGAGTTGCATCTTTTTATCTATAAACAGTGATATGACATTCCGTACGTACGTAAGAATCATAGATACCACTTTCGGGATTACCTATTGACGCAAACAATTTTGAATTTTAAATAAGGCTTTTAAGATTGAGAATTGCAATCTTTATCTGTTTTAAGACATCTGTCTAGATAATGGGGATTTATTTAAATTCACAAATCTTTTGCACACAAAAATAATTCATAAACTAGCTTATGCCCGCGACTTGCCCGCAAAAATCTCGGTTTTCTGCAGGGTTTTAATTTTAAACTCTAATTATTTTTCTGAAATTTTCAAAATAGGTCAAGCCATTTCGGAGAGTAGTCGGAACAAACAAACAATTTAAAAATTGCTTTTTTTATTCGTTTCGTGTACATATAGGTATGTCTTTTATATGCATTTAGAGAAAAGCTATTCTGATATTAAAAACGGACACTTCAATTTAATGGATATAATATCGAATAATATGTAAATGTGTGACAACCCTACACCGCATGCCTAACCCCAGCCGCGCGACTAGTAACCGCGACGCAACCCAGTCTAATGTGAACAGTCCTTAACGCAAATGTCTTCCAGTCGTTTTGTCTATACTTCGCGTTAACGGCAGTTTCATTATTCATAACTTTTTTAGTCGATCGACTTTGCGACAAATGTGCCTTCAAGATCTTTCTCTATGACTTCTATGCCTGTGTGGGGCGAGATTAAAGATAAATATGGTTTATGATTATGATACGAAGTTGAATTATGTATGGGTTTTTTTGCTCAATGGTGGTTTCCATTAAAGGTTATCATATAAAAGCAATTAAGCTAAAAGAGATATAGGTCTCTAATATAGTTTTCTGCGTATTTATTTTTAAAGATCATAGGGTTTAATTAGTGATCGGACGAAAATGTCTCGCCAATGCCAGACTGATTGCGACTTCTCAGAAAAAAAAAATTCTCCATCACCGCGGCTAATCTCATTGGAGACTAGCTAAGTAGACAGAAGATATTATAGTGCACAAGTGTGTGCGCAAACGCACCCCCACTCCCTCTTTCCTCACTCTCATAGTCCGATGGAATGGCAATTCGACACAACCGGGAAGAGATCACGAATAGGATCAACGGCTTTCCATGCTTTCCGAGGTACGGGGGTATCCCACCATCAACTTCCAAACTCCAAACTGCTACTGAGAAAGCTTAATTGAAGAACCCCAAAAACGCCTATTTTCCGACTTGGGAATCGAACTCGCGTTTGCGACCACGATACCAACAGGAAAGTCAAACCACAAGAACTTCAATACAGAAATTAAGGATTCAAACCACGACGCAAATCATCTATCAAATATTCCATACAACAACACTCCTCCAATAAGGAAACAGCACACAGGCGTTAACTTTCCAATATTTACTACTGACACATTTGCAAGGAATGCACCTATAAATAAACCCGCACATTCGTTCCAGCACACATTGTTATCTACTATTTATCAGGCAGATAAAACAGGAATTAAATTGCCGAGTGGCAGACGAGGGTCGATAGCATTCGATCTAGCAGTATTACCGAGATATATTTGAATAGCAAATGATTTGGTGGATAGGTACAAAATATTACAAATGGTAATGTATGTAAGTGGTCTGTTAATAGGATCTGTAGGGATTAAGAAAGTTGGTGAAGAAAGTGTTGGTTGGACGAGTTTTGATATTCATCATTTACATAAACATAAGATTACGCTTGTTTCCAACGAAGGATAAAGCAGAGGTGACCTACAGAACACTGTCATTTCGGCAGTTATGTTTAAGTCTCATATTTGAGCCTCGAGACTATTGCCATCAATCTGGCTTCAAATCCAGACAGAGTTTTTCGTCGATACTGAGAAATTCCCGATTGAAAATTCCAATAAAGTTTCGTCTGAGTCTCGCGCCTATTGCCATCATTCGGGCAACAAATCCAGACTTCGTGATGATAATGAGAAATTCCTGATTGAAAAACTTAATAACACTAAGCCCGATTTAGGAATATAACCTAGAACCTTAGCAGTAGCACTTGCGAGTCTTGCGACTCTAGACCAATGGGATAGGAGTATTACTATAAAAATACTACATCTATCATCATATAAAAAGCTTTGTCCTGAATAACTGACTTCACTGACTGACGGATCATCACACAGCCTAAACCGTTGATCGTAGAGATCTGAAACTTGGAGGGTGTGTTCTTGTATGATGTAGGAATCCAATAAGAAAGGATTTTCCGAAATTACCCCTTAAAGAGGGTGAAAAAGGGGAGGTAAAGTTTGTATGGGACAACAGGATTCCTTGGTTCAATCTACTTAAAATTACCTAAGATTTAAGAAAACTATTTTCATACATAGCTCGGGGTTATATAATACAGTTTTGTATCGTTAATCTTGATTTTGAATATGTTTTAAATGTGGGCAGAATCTGTGTTCATAAGCATTTTGGGTTTATAGCACAGACAAGATAAGAAGAGAGAGTTTTATCTAGATAAGGTTTAACCTAGTTTCAATCTACAGGTAGAAGACAATAATGGAAATCGTACCTTTGTTGCGTTTTATGTAGAAGATAAAATACAATAAATAAAACATAATAATGCTAAAACATCATAATTCTCAAAAAGAAAAACGACACTACCACCTGGACATACAATGAAGACAATAATTAACGAATCTCAACTTTACCCCACACACTTAAAGCACAATTTAGTCTGTCAAGCATTTGGTCCTCATTAAAAAGACCATTAACACAAGTAAATTTGAACCTTATCTCAAATGTATACGGTTTAAAATAGCATCTTAAGTACTTCGTCCTCAGTCAAGATATCATATGAACAGGTAACAGTTGTGAACGTTCAGGAGACAGGTCGCAATGTGATATGGTAGGTGTAATGCAGTACTGAGTAATTATAGTGATGTAATTAGAACTACCTGGTGGCTTTTGATGTGAAACATTTGGCAAGGATAATTTCTGAATTATTTTAAAATTATGAGCAAAAACTTTAAAATAAGTAATTTTGTTTAGTTAAATCTAATACACAACATGAAAAATATTGGTCGTTTGATACGCGCCTTGACCAATCAAATCAATCAATTGCAGGACAAAAGTTTACGAGCGGTCGCTGTTAGACAAGAAAAGAAAGAGAAACGCGATGACACAACCACAGCGCTTGTAATTGATTACAATATTCAAAGCAATTACTATCGATTTACTTTATGAAATAGTCGAATGATTAAAATAAAAGCAAACAAGTTTTCCATTCAAAAATGATACAATATAATACGAGAAGAGTGCTTTGAATACAACAGAGTTCTCAGAAATATGTCCAAGACGGTCGTAACAATAAATAGTTTGTAGCTACTTCCTTTAAATTCATGATTTTAATCTATAGTTATTACAAATATGGTCAAATTCTTTGCTAAGATTAGCTACGTTACATTCCACGCAACTTGCAAAGTGTCACCATTGATGATCAAGGAAGTAAACAACCAATCAAGTTATTTAAATCCTTTAAGCCTCTTAATTACGAATTCTGACAACACTTCAACATCAATTTAGAATGTTAAACAGTTTGTGGACACCTTTCAACCAATAGAGAGACAGTATAACTGTATCTGTTGAATAGATCTTGATGTTGGACTAGGTTTAAGTAACTCCATTGATTGATGTTTTGGGTTGCCGATGGAGACTGGCTGGTTTAGCCTTATTTTACTAGTGAAATCTCTACAGTTGAGATGAGCAGGATTTGAAATTAGAACGAAAGGACTCGACTGTCAATCCGTATGACTGACAAGCGGGTTTTATAATAAGATGGAAATTGGTTATATTTTCATAATGTAACAAGCAATAAAACAGATGGTGTTCCTATTTCGGTAGTTAGAACTCAAACCGGTACCATGATCAGGTACGTATCAGAGTACTGACGACAGCTAAAAAATGATTTCAATTGATGCTTGTGTCGAAAGACACTTTCCATGACCTAAGACACTGAGTAGGTAGCAAAACAAATAAAAGAACATTTAGTAATAAAAGCCTACAATTTATCTTAATGTCTGTAAAACATATGTGTATAAGCAGCATGCGCCCACGCAGTGCTTAATACTGAGGTCGTGATATATGCCCACGCGTCACGACTTAGTTTGGGCTTATAGCAGGATAAAGTTGGTACAATTTGCAAATTTTAGATCCAAGTCATTAAGCATGAAAATTGTCTATTTCATGGTTTGTATTTAGCTTCGGTTGGCCGAAGACGATAGTCTAATATTTCGTAAGAAGCTAATAATCAATCTACTGGATGGGTGGGTAAGCAGAAGCAAGAATTGCAAGGTTTTAAATAGTGACTACATGGCTAGTGACCCACCTAATTATAAAGCAGTAATTACACATCTGTAAATCCAAACTGTGCTACCTCATGGGTACTATGCCCAAGTAATATAGTTAAGAAGTACCAACGAACAAACAAAGAAGACCGTATAGGACAAATGGCTTCAATTAAAGGCCAGAAACTAGTACTGCATAGTTGAACTTTCCCCGACAAACTATTCCACAAAGACCATTATCACAGGACTACTATTTACAAAGCTTTCCTCCATGACTCCTTATTCCCTATCGCTAAAGGAATGGAGTACTATCAAGGGATTGAAATACAATACCTTCTAATCTCAGAGCTACAAGATACGGCTGAGAAAGCGCTGATGGTTGTATCGGAATTGAGTCTTAAGGCACTACTGTTAATGTAGCCGGATAAGATGGTGGTCTACATAACAATAAACTGCTTAGGAATTACAATGTTAGAATTGTAATCGGAAAACGATAAATTAATTACTGTAAGTTGTTGTATTGATACTGAGGTCTTGTGTTTCATTAAATATAAAAGCTATGAGAATGAGAAGAAGGCATAATAGGCAAAGTTAAAAGAATTAACAATTACATATAAGCATTACGTGTTGATGTTAGTATGAAATTCCACAATGTTAAAAGGACCAAATTTTCGTCAACAAAGACCAAAGCATATTGTGAACAACATGAAGCTAAACAATCGAAGTATTAATCAAACAACAAACATGGCACTGTTTTCAAAACAAGTGACGATATCGTCGACTAATCAATCAACTGCAAACATGCGCCTACGCCCAAATATTTTGGTTTTATGCTCACTTTATTAGTTAAAGGTTAGGTATTTTGGCATTTATTTTGAAATTGCTGTGTTTATCGTCTATTGTAAAACAAGAATTTCAATGGATATATATATGTTAAGTAGGCAATGGACGTCATGATGGAGTCGAAAAGATTACTGGAGAATCCCAAATTAGAGGTGACTAAACGTGATATTATATACGTCTAAATACGCTATTAAGTCTCAAGATCGAACAGCAAACCAATTAAAAGACGACCTTATAATTATAACAACTTTTTAACCTAACCACTGTCTGTAAAACTCTTAATAGCCTACCTGGACTCAGCACAAAGTCTCCGATGGATACTTAGTAAATTCTAAATTACGGACGGTCGTAAGTAAAACGTACTGCCCGGTAGAGGCTACAATTACGAGACACGTAGGTAGCTGCATTCTTAGAAAATATACTCGTATTTGCGTGCTGTTAAAACGAACGTGTAATGAACTGCTGGTTGTAGCTACCGATCGGTTATGAGCTAGAAAATATCTTAGAAATACTAACTCTCACTTGTATCGGGGTTTTACACTCAATATTCTACTTCGATGTGTTTGCATAATCATTTCCTTTGCTACATTATAGCAGTATAAAATATGTAAAGCACCGATAAAATACCAACAACATTTTGTTCTTTATTGTAGTAATAAATTGATTGCAATCATTACAAGTCTAAATCAAGATTTTTTAAATCACTGTCATAAAAAAGACATGATGAAAATGACGCTAATGACACATATCAATTAAGTATATCACATTTCAATTAAGTGAGTCACAAAGAAGTCCATTACAAATCGGACACCTCAAATCAATAAAATCCTCAGAAATTCTTTAATCCGAATCAAAGGACCAATAAAAACCAACACCATTCCTTAAACCAACATGGAATCGTCTCAATCCTTCCACAACTATCTCTATCAAATACAATATCAACTATTACAGCAATCTTCCAGAAATGGACAAAAACATTTACGATTGCGTGAGGCAAAAATATCAAGTTGGCTGTAACAAAAATGACGTAAAGCCATTCCCCATGGCGTATGGTGTACACGATCTAGGAACACAAGCTGTTGTGTAAGACAAATATGGAATTAATTATCTGTTCAAGGTGAAAACGATAGCGGTTTGCGGGAAAGACGTCAATTTATTGTAGTATCGAAGGACCAGGAAGTTTCAGGCGAGAACTTAATTGGTTATTGATTTGAACAGTTGAATAATATGTATAATGTCTATGCATTATTGCACACAAGTAAACTTTTTAATGGATGGAGGAGGAGGATTTCCTTGAGGATATAATAAGACATAAAATTTCACGACATGTCTATTTAAGGTAAGGATTAATTAACAAATTAAATTAACAAATGGTACATAGACTAAAATTTTGACGTTTTTATTATTACCTACATAATATCCTGTTTTACTCAAAATTGAAACTTGATAAGACAGATTTATAATAAACAAAATTTCATGTTACCAGCACCCTGCCAGAATTAACGCCAATGTGATCAAAACTCGCTTATTCTTATCACATAAACCATAGATACCCTTCCGAATATGGCACAGCCGCGTTCCAATAAGGCGTACTATCATAACACCATGCTAGCCACGGCCCGCAATGCCTTGGTTTATGGGGAGATCGCACGTAAGAACTGGCTATGTCATGACCAGGACATTCCCGTGTTTTGCTCAGAACGTGGGATGCCGGAGAAATGGATAAGTTAGAGATACATTGGATGGTTTGTTTTGTTACTTGTTTGTTTAGTTTTGAATGTAAGACTTGGTTAAACCTCAAAAACTTGGGCTCACAGAACGGTGGTTAAAATTGTAGATGTGGCGGTGAGGGTCACCGTATGTGTCACGCAACCCTAATAAAACATATAAAACCAAATGTGACCATTATTGGACGCAGATCATTTTTAAACGATCTCTGATAAATCTTTTGTAGTGAAGCTAATTTAAGGACTCAATAAACAAAAAATTGCTAGTATCATTCGGAGAAAGCACGAGCATTGATCATTTTTTTTCAAGGAGGATTGGCGATTTTAGACTTATATCAAGTACAGACTCATTACTTTACTATTTAAAAACTTTTTTTGCAAGATGTGTTGGCTTTTGACTCTAGTCCAGGTCAGCGGTGATAGAGACAAAGTCAACTTGCACACAGCGACACACCGTTTATCCACATTATTGTTATTATAAAATATTATTAATATGTCTGTATCATTGTTAAAATAATTTTAAGTTATGGAAGAGCGGAGCTTCCTAACACAGGCATTATTTGCTTAAAAGGAGGCTCCAATCACAAAATAACGTTGAAACATCTTGGTACAGAAATAAAACATTTTTGTATTTTGTATTTGTATTGTATTGTATTGTAACTTTCAATCTGGTCAAGGTAACTCAATTGTGTTTATTAGATGTAGCAAAATTTTTATTCAAAACGAGTTTAAACCTATCTCAAATAATTCTAACAATGTTTAAATGATCTTCATACATACAATAAACACTAAAACAGTAGATCATAATTATCAAAGCTCACAAAGACAGAAATTCAGGCCTCTACTCCAATTTATCTAAAAGCCTGCGTCAACTGAAATGTAAGCATAGTAACCATAGCAACAAGGGTATTGCTCTCGAGAAAGTCGCAAGTTTTACTATCAAGCATCACAATTACAGTGCTTACACCCCCCGAGCTAAGCGTAATGATAGTGTTTGCTTAGAAAGTGATCTCTGAAGGCACAGATAATATTTTTGCACAAATTATTCTAGAGTGAAAATCGTTTAGTCATTTTGATTGAATTGACTATGTTGCATTATGTGCAATTTATATTAATAAAGCTGATAAGTTTTTGGTTCTTTTGTTACCGCTACACCGTTAAACTCATCTAGTTAAAAAAAAAACAAATGTGACGTGTAAAAGTGTTATTTATAACTAATTTACTGAATAAACATCATTTCATTTTATTTCAAACGCGCTTATCTCTGGAACCAACAGTCGCATTAGAAAAAATCTTTTTGTATACAAAAAGATTTCTTTGCCAGATTCTTAAGGAATAGAGGAATAGCACAGGCGTTACTTTAGCTCTTTCTAATATAAGTCTGGATTTATACCAAAAGCAAGACTCAACATTTTACTTTGCGCTCTAAGGACCAAAAAAAAACAAAACCTCTCTTTCGTCCAACAAAAAGCCCTTTTTACCTAAATCAGCTCCATTTAAGTCCAAAGCGCCTACGTCAGTCAGACAGTCAGTCTAAAGCCATTTACGCCGTCGATCGTGGTCGTGCATCGTACAACTTTCTACCAAATAATTAGCTATTTATTTGTTCCCTATTTGTAAGACCTTTTAGTTTCCGTGGGATTGTGTGCTTAGACTGTAATTATGTTGATATAGGTAAATAGAAATGGTTTATTCTAGTACTTGCGGGGTTATAGCCTCTACAGATGAGGTTATACAGGTTGACTTATTAATCCTATGCGCCTATCCTATTTTTCGAGAGTGACAAACAAACTAGTATTTTCGTAGACTTCAGAATTAAGCCAAAGTTCTAAATTATCCGATGGATACACAAAACGGGATAAAAATGGCCTATGTGTTAAACTACATCAATTTCTATGTGTGTGCCAAAGGACCACACGACATTTTCGGTCCACTTTTCGAGTTTTCGAGTACACTCTAAGAGCTTTCATGTGACATAGATTTCATGTTATGCCATTGCAGTTAAGTTCAAATTAAGCGCGACTTATTTCATTCGAAAATTGGCGTATGTTATGCACATTTTTTCATATAATCTAAACTAACAATTAACTGCAATATCAGACCGCGGTGTGTTCGGGCTTTTAGAAGTAAAGTTATGCAGGTAAAATGAAACCATGAACATAAGTCAGATTACCCAAGAAATAAATATGACTTGGCCAATCTAATTTAGATGTTTTACTTGGCCTCATTATTACCAAAGCAATCTGTATGTAGATCATACAAATTCAACTTGACAAGCATGAAAATTGACGTAAATTCAGATTGGCAGTAAAATAAACGTTCATTACAAACTAACACATAATCTTCAGCGAAATATCGTAAACTGTTGCAATCCTAATTTAGTTAAACCAATTATTTTGATGCGCATTTCAAAACCGACTTTATTACGACGGTTAAAAGATAGTAATCGTTTGTAGTACATGTCAATCTATGTGGAACGTTATGATCGCCATTTTGTCATGATCTGAGGTGTTGTGTAATTTGTATTGGCGTGGAGATCAGATTATGTTGGTCATGCTGATGATGGAGGAGCTGATAACGTAATCATTGTCATCGAAAGCACGACAGATGAATTTCACAATTTTCTTCGAGTGTCGTGTTTGCGAAAAAGCGTGGTATTAGCGATAGGTAGATTGATATAGATAGAGCAAAATGCTCTCGATTTTAAGATCGTAATACTTTAAGCAATCGCTTGAAAATTTTCCTTTCATCATCTCGTAATTATCGGTTTCACTTGCATAATTTCAATAAAAAATTGCTTTCAAAGAATACCGTGCATTAATGGTAATTATAGTTTTACTTCAATCTTTAAACGCATCTGTTCTGAAATGGAGGAGACGGAGAAGAGAGGAAAGGAGTAATTAATCCTAAATCAAAATCGGTTTAGTGGTTTAGTCATGCGTAACAGACAGAGTTACTTTCGCATTTATAAGATTATATATAGTATTGATTAGTAGGGACTGATCATACGCGTACTTTCTCACCTTATCACAGGATAATATGACATACATGTAACTGATAGTCAGAGGGTTCCACGACTCGATTGTGGTAACAGTTAGGGTGACCACTTGACCGGGACGGACTCTCCCAAGTTACCATTATTTTTGTTTGTGTGATTGATCTGTTTGGGATATTTTGTAACGATTATTTTAAGTGAGAAAATTAATAATATGCTTTTTTTGTCTACCGTCATATCAATTAGCAGGGTAATTTACTAGAGTACATTTATTTAAATTTCTAATTCTGTTGTTTTACGCTCGTACAATAACTTGCACCTACCATGTTAAGTATCTCTTCACCACTTTTGGTTGACTATGAGAGAATGTTTACGGCATTGAGTCCGCCTTTGTACTTTTGTTGCATTAAGTTTCAATAAATGATAATAAATTTGTTTTTGCATTTTTTATCATAGAAAGTAAAGATTGATCAATCACACTTTATCTTGCAAACAGCATGTTAAGAATTCCAGACTATAAATTCAATATCAGGTAGGTATGTTTAAAATAAAAAATAAACATATCTGAATTAACTTTTCAAAATTCCACAATGGTCCATAAAAAATACTGTTATAAAATATTTTCCTTTTTCAGAAACAACCACAAAAACAAAAAGCCATATCATTTTTAATTACTTCGTCCTACAAAGTATTTTTCCAAAACGTTACTAAAATTTAATCTACAGTAAAAATAACATGAAATGATATCCCACATGACACACGGATCTCTAAAAGCGGAAAGGATGCGGTTATGGTGTCAATAAAAAGGGAAAAGTTAAGATCGCGTTACGTGGCGCTGCGGTCTCTTTGCTATTACGTGTTTGAACCGAGATTTAAACTAACACACGTCAATGTAATCGTCTGTACGCTTACTTATTTACCGACAGTTTTATTTGAAGGTTTTTGTAGTGTAGAAAGCAAAGATCAATCAGATAAAATTGGTTGAACAGTAATTATTTATTTTATGCTGTAGTGTTTGAATGTGAGGAAAGAAGAATATTTTTTAATTTACTTATAGCCAAAATTTAAATTACAAAAAAGTCTTAAAATGTAGTTTTGGATTTTATTACATTTCCTTAGATGTCCTTCTAAAGTCATTTTCATGGCTGCTCTTCGAAAGATAACAAATTGATCTTGATGATTTTGATGTAATCTTGTCTAAAGGATAATATTATACATGTATTTTGAGTATTTTTAAATCTCTATTTTTGTTGTTTTGCAATAACACAATAATTTGCATCTACCATGTCAATTCTTCGCCACCTTGGTAGATAATGCCTAAGGCATTAAGTCTGCCTTTGTACTTATTTGTTGCATAAAGTCTAAATAAATCAATGGATTATCGATAGATTAGTAAGTAAAGGGCTGATGACATAACAACAATCCTAAAGATCAAGGCAGTTTACTGTTTTATCAGTTGATGTTTGATAATACTGTATAATATGTATATAAGAGTCGACAGCGTGTGACATCATCTATTGGTAATGTTTGTCTTAGTTAGGTCACCTTTTAATCTATACTAATAATCTATACTTAATATTATAAAGCTGCAGTGTTTGTTTGTTTGAACGCGCTAATCTCTGGAACTACTGGTCCGATTTGAAAAATTCTTTCAGTGTTAGATAGATTAGTTATCGAGGAAGGCTATAGGCTATATACCATCACGCTACGACCTACGGGAGCGGAGCAGTAACCAAAGACGCGGGTGTAACCGCGGCGGACAGCGAGTTACTTATAATATTTACTGAATTGTGACGTCTTCGTGACAAGCTTTGATTAACACGTAACATCACGCCTATAATTCCCGAAGGGTTAGGCAGAAGTGTAGCTATTTGTACACCCACATTTTGCCAATTATGTCTATGGTATGTGTTAATCGGGACTTAACCCGAGTTATTACTCGTGTGTTGCTATTGCAACTGGGCACAAATCCAGACTCCGAGGCTGTTACTGAGAAATTTTTGATGGGAAAACCCAATAACAGTTTGCCCGACCTGGGAATCGAACCGAAGACCTCATGCTAAGCAGTCGTGCTTTGCGACTACTAGACCAACGAGGTAGTCTTTAACTTAGGCCTTCAATATCTCCGTAACTAAAAGGTTTTAGGAACCTTTTTACTTACGGAGATATTATCTTGTTCAGAAAAAAATAAGTCATATTCATATACAACCTTAATTTTAATTCGTTGCAAATCTTTCAGGGGGTGAATGTACTCATGAATATGAACAGCTTTTATTAAGGGACATAGTACGAAATGTGAAAAAAAAACAGCTGATCCATACAATAATGTACTACATTACGATCAAAATGTATGGATCAGCTGTTTTTTTTTTTCACATTTCGTACTATGTCCCTTAATAAAAGTTGTTCATATTCATGAGTACATTCACCCCCTGAAAGATTTGTAACGAATTAAAATTAAGGTTGTATGTATTTATATTCATTTATTTGCATACCACAATGTGTATAACAGATGTTATGTATAAGGCTTAAAGCTAAAGTACAATTATGGACCCTGTTAGGGCACAGCAACATAGCTTACCTTATAATTAAAGTAAGTGGGAAGGAAGGAAAATATGATTGTAGTGTGGGAAGTACATGTAACTTTTGGCATAGTCATGTGTATTTTTATACTATGTAGGTACTATAGCTCTAACTACACTTGCGAAGGATTGGTATACAACTGTACACTTCTACCTACCTCTTTAGAGTACATACATGACGCTACACCCAGACTCTCACCAACATTTCACAAGACATAAGTACCGGTATTGTCCTTTCATAATTAAAGATTGGTCACACTACATCGGAACATTGGTGTTACGTATAATTACAAATGGCGGTGTTACTTGTAACTGTTGATGTAACCTGTAGATAAGTAGGTCACGGCTGAAAACTGCCAGTATTGGTTACGGTTTTGTTATACAATACAATAGTGGTGAGGACTCCTGAATGAAAGAGAGGTAGAGGTTGATCTCTCCCCCCTTCCGGGCTTTTTGTTTGGAGTTGTAAAAATCATGTAGATAATGAGTCCTTTCGTCCTAGGTGGGGCGGAAGGGACTGTCAGAATTTTTCTAACTAACCACCCTGTTCCTTCTGTTGCCCTTTGCCGTCCCGCGACCCCGGCCCTCCCGGGGTTTTAGGTCAAATATTGTCAATAACGATAGCCCAAGATAGATCAACATGGCGCCGCAAGGTGAGAAGACCCGACTCCTAATAACTGGGCAAGGGAGAAGAAGAAGAAGGAGGTGAGGACTCCATACAACTCTATTCCTACCGGCTTAAACCAACAAACAAAAAATCTTTTTAGCTTTAATTTGTATAGTATAGAATAACTAAACAACAAAAAACGAAACGCAGTTCCCCGAACAGCCCAATTTAGTTCAAGTATGTAGGTACCTAAGTACTTCTGTTTGTTTTGGAATAGTTTCCAACTGCATCATGAATGAGCACCACAATGTAACTGTATGCGGCACGTAACCAAACATCCTCTAGTTTTGAAAACTATCGCCAATTATGTGTTACTCGCTAAATAGTACACAATGCATATGGTTTTGGTGAACGAGGTACAAACTTAATAGTGCAAAACTCTCGCGAGATCATGAACGCGGAGTAGATACTAGAACATTACTATTTTGTACTCTGTTACTAAGATCTTGGGGAAGCCAGACGTACGTCATTTTATATGGCTTACATTTTAGAGAATATTATGTAAAGGAATATACAGGGTATGAGAATATTATGTAAAGGAATATACAGGGTAATTGAAAATATACCCGAAACCTTAAAAGGGGTCATTGTTCTCATGATTTCAAGTTTGGTCCCATAGTAAAAGTTGTTCATAATGATGAGTACAATGACCCCTTTTAAGGTTTAGGGTATATTTTCAATTACCCTGTATAGTTAAGAAGTATTTGCTAGCTCTAATGCTGAGCCCTTTATCAGGGTAGTAAGTTTTAGGAACGTTCACATTCTATTCTTGGTCTCAATCAGTCAAAAATGTCTCTAATTTGCGAAAATTTTAACCTGTGTCTGTCTGCGTATCTGTGTCTGTCTATGGCATCGTAGCTGCTAAACGAATGAACCGATTTTGAAGCGGCTTTTTGATATTGATTGTCGTCGAAATAAGATTGCGACTAGATTATGAAGGTTTTCAACTAGTAGAATTGGCCTTCTGGTATTATTAGATATGCGATACTACAACTGTACCTATTGTACCTAAGTACCTAGCTATAGGTACACAATATTTCGGGGAACGCAAACATTTCGTATTTATAACGACTTTATTGTTGAGCACGTTAATATAACAAAGCGTTAGTTCATAATATTATTGTGCTTATGTTGTCCAAATACATGAACAACATTCGCCTTTGTTATATGTACTAACAGAATAGGTACCTACTTCTTTGTATTAACGAGTAGCAGTAGTGATAACATAACAAATTAATATTTCATTTTTATTTACTTGGTAATATTTTCATATTATGTTTTTCCCCCTTTTAACAAAATTTTAATTACTTTGGGTGACGATAAGATTTTTTTATTGATCGTAGAACAAAGAGCAAGAATTTCCAAAAATAATATAGGAACGTTTTGCTCCTAAACTGTAAATAATCGCTGATCATACATGGGGTGTTTCAAAGAGCCCATTGAGGGAGGCTTCCAAAATTTTCTGTTTTACTTCATTTTATGGGTCATCCTCTGTAGTAAAGTAACTTAGAGAGAGAACAACTTTTGCCTATGAAGAACAATTCGGTAATAATGTTTAAAAACTAACAGACAGTGCCCTGCATTACCTGACCCCTCTTCCTCAATTTTTTCCTCAGTAGAGGTACTAATACCTAACTACATTCAAAATGAATACCACATTTTAGATGGTGACGCTACCGTATTTCTTTTTGTCGTAGTAATTAGAGCTTGGTTGGATTCATGTTACAATATAAGCTTGCTTTATTCTTCACTAGCAAAACCCCGTGGTTTCACCCGCGTTAATTAATTCTCTAAGTCTTTGATTACTGCTCCGCTTCCCGTGGGTCTTAGCTTAATGAAGCCTATAACTTGCATAACTGGGTTTTTTTTTATAGGTGGTAATAATCATCAAATGAGTCCTTCCGCCCCGGGTGGAGCGGAAGGGACTGTCAGACTTTTACTGACTAATAAACCACCCTGTTCCTTCTGTAGCCCTTTGCGTTCCGGGGCCACGGTATCCTGTTAAGACGTCCCGCGACCCCGGGAAAGGGATATTTAGCGTAAAATATTGTTTTTAACTTCACAATCTTTAACAAACAAACAAACTCTTTAACTTTACAATATTAGTAGATACATAAATGGACATTATATTACGAAATCCATCAACTTACGTCTGCAAAAATAAAATACAATTCAATCATTTTATGGTCAACGATTTTTTTCAAGTGAAACGGAAATCCGGATATTTGAAACACCTTAATTGCAACGAAAGTCGATCAGCTGATGATAAATTAACGATTTTGTTATAACAACTATTACGTAAGAACAATTAATTGGTTTATTTGAACTGCTATTACAATTCGATCGCGATTCCGATGAGTTTGATTAAAGATTTACGATTGATGGTTGCTCGAATTGAGGTTCAATGACTCGATAAAATATTGGGGTATGGCGATTGAAATACTTTAAATTATATTGCGTAAAGATATTATCTGCCATACTAATTTGCACGGTTCATTTCTGATTGAGACGGGAAAGACAAATGATGTGCTGTTTGATAATGATCATCTCCTTTTACAACTAATATCAACATTTCCTGGTTCATCTTCCTACAGATGTGTGTGTGGCTCTTTATTATGTAAGATACGGTCATTCATACGTCTCTCAGTGAAAAAAGAAACCCAATAACACTGTTTAATAGTCTAGTTATTGAGTTTTTCTCTCAGCAGTGCCTCAGAAAGCACGTAAAGCCGTTGGTCCTGCGCCTGATTTCTACCCAGCCGTATTACAGTCCCATCGGACTTATGAAAGTGAGGGAAGAGGGACTGCATCTGTGTCTGCGCACCCACTTGTGCATTATTATATCGCCTGCGTACTTGGCTAGTCTCCATTGAGAATGGCCGCCATGACCGGAATTTGTTCGGGACGATATTATTATTCACTGTGAGAAAAAATCACCATTATCTCAACGTAGATTCTACAATTCCTAAATCATTACATAACATGAAAATCTAGCCTAAAATCACAACCACCAACGCCACGCCTTGTTGCACATGCGCATGTACCCGCTCATGTACTCGTAACCTGATCAGTCGCGGCTTGTCCACCGACCGAGACGGACGTGTAGCCGTGTAACTTACACCGCACCGGCTCCCTCGTCACACACGAAAGTTGATTTCCTTTGGGGGAAATTTGAGTTTAGATTAGATTTATAATTATGAAGGTGTTGGATTACTGATGGGATTGTAATAAGGTTTCTTTTTGTGACATCTGTATTCGTTTATTTATAATCCTCATGACAAGGAGTCTTTCCTTTTTAATATCTTTCCTAATGACAAAGATACATAAGATTTTAGCTTTATGTAGATAACTTAACCACATTAAAAAAATTAAGAAATAATAGAAAATTATTAAGGATTATTATCAGTTTGGATAACATTCGTTTTTTCTAGACGCCGAAAAGAAACTGACTATACATAATATGACTTTAAAATTTGATATTTGACAAAATATCTGAGGAGCAATTCTACTAACATTTTTTTTGTCTGTCTGTCTGTTTGATCCTGCTAATATCCTAAGAGTTAGACCGATTTTGACGAAACTGTCACTAGCAGATAGCTAGTGTCATTAGGTGTAACTTGGGTTACTTTTAAGCTACTTTCTTTTTTTTCAGAATAATAGTTAGGGATCCGCGCATAAAAAAATCATCCTGTGATAACCGACAACACAGATGAAGTCGCTGGCAAAAACCAGTAAGTACTAATAAGAAACGTAACAGAGAACATTCTCATGGTTAAAATAACTTTATTTTCTTAACTTTAGGACCGCTCCTAATTGATTTGAAATACTCGCCGAGACAATCAATTTGCACTGACCTGAATATGTACCTGTATACCTTCACATGCTCGTTTTAACGAGTCAATTAATAGAGAATGATGTTCATTGCTGCTTTTGCATGGAATAGACGTGGCAGAAGAGTCAATGAAGCCAGAATGGATATCGTTTGGTTGGTTTTTTCGGCATGCAGTGGACACTTAATGTGATATTGGATAAAGAATGCTTGAATAAGGTGAGAATCAGCAGTAATCGAAGCATTTTTTTGGTATTCAACTAATAATAATTAAAATAATTAGAAGAGAATTTTACTAATGTAGGTACAGACGCCAACACATCAACCTACCTCAATCTGTCAAATTTCTTTAATAGATTTTCAACCTTATCACAATACTGGAAGGTTAATATTCGATTGGTAAAATTTGACAGATTCGGATAGGTTGATCTGCTGGCGTCTGTACATGGTACATGTAGTAGAAGTGAATAATATCAGCCAATTATTGTTCCACTGCAGGGCAAAGGCATCTTCTTATACAGAGAAGGCACGAGCATTGATCATCACGCTTGCTCTAGGAAAATTGGTGATTTCATACTTATTATAAGTCCAGGTTTCCTCACGATGTTTTCCTTCACCGTTGTTCAGAATAAACTTAGAAAGTAATATGAATTGAAGGAGTCACATTGGTAGTTACCTGGTATAGAACTCACAACCTCATGCATGAAAGGCGGGTTTCTTAATCGCTAGGTCATAACAAGCATTACAGTAAAAGTATAGCACATAATAATAGTCAGAAACTAACCACTTAGAAATCAAAGTCAGTGAGTGCTCGAGTTATAAACCCGAGCAATATAACACCGTATATCGAGTCAATGACATCGATATTACATTACAAGCATTGCGAATCGATAACCTTACTATTCTACCGCAACTCTAGTATGTAGAAAACCTACACATACATATGTAGAACTCAATTTTAGAAAACCGACCTAAACAAAGTAAAAATAAAGTCGATTTTTTAATGTAGCTGTAAGAAAAACTAACTTTAAAATCGAGCTACTGTAATTTCAAACTTCGCGCTGTGAAGGAAAGGTCCAAATTGTTTTGTAAGTAAAGTATTACCAAATATGTCGATTTTTTAATAGATCGAGTGGCCAGTATTTTTACGACAACGTAACATGGTCCAAATGGTCTTGTTTGAGTTAAAAAGCTTGTAAAAATGTGTTTAAAACAATGACGTTTCGATGTCAGCAACTTTGTGGTTTTAATTTAAATAAAACACTAACTTTTGCCCACGATTTTTTCGCCATAGTTACGTTTATGGTTACTGGCTCCGCTCCCATGGGTCATAGCGTGATGTGACGAGTATATAGCCTATACTATTCTTTATGATTCCATTAGGAGAATAAAACAAGACCCCTTTTTTTAAGACAAAAGTATTGGAATCACACGAAAATTGCATCTATTTATATTAAACACTAGCACTCTCCCCGCGACTTTGTTCGCGTGATTTTCTTACGGATCCCTATTTTTTTAAATATAAATAGCCTATGTCACCCGGGGATAGTTTAGCTTCCCAATAGTGAAAGAATTTTTCAAATCGGTTCAGTAGTTTCGGAGCCTATTCAATGCAAACAAACAATCAAATCTTTCCTCTTTAAAATATTAGTACCTATACCTAGATATAGATAGTATAGATAACACCATTTAACTAACATTAAACAATAATCTTACTAATTACCGTAATAAACACGTTCGTCGCACTTTTGCAACAAAAAGTAATAACGAATTAAAATAATAATATAATTTACTATCCGTTGTGCAAGTAATAGTAATATAATAATAGGCAATAAGCCAATATGTTAAGAAATAATAAATTGTACAATGTTAATAATTTGATGTGTAATAAGATCATCTCGGTGGGAACTATTTGAAGGATGCTGATTGCAAGTATGTACAGATGAGAAAGTATTTCAAGTACAAAACAAATTGGTTAAGTGACTAGGATTGCATCAAGCAGACCAAAAGAACTCTTCTTTATCTTTATTGGGACAAGCCCGCCACACTATTTCCATCAAGAATTACAGGGGTAATTCTTGAAACCCAGAATCAACAGTGGAGACCGTTAAAAAAGCGTCGAAGCAATGAAGCTCGGCGAGTCCCGGAGAAACGATTCTACTGTCTTGAATCCCGCAACGAAATTAGGAACACTTCTCCTTATTTTTATTACCGATCGCTATGTAATCTCAGTCTCATCTCAATCTATCACAAATACCTCTAATTCAACGATTTTTTTCAAAATAAATAAATAAAAAATAAATAAATATCTTGGGACAACTCACACACGGCCATCTGATCCCAAGCTAAGCAGAGCTTGTGTTATGGTAACCAGACAACTGATATACATACTTATATAATTTATAAATACATACATATTATAGATAAATTACACCCAGACACAGAACCAACAATTATGCTCATCACACAGAGTTTGTCCTGGGTGGGAATCGAACCCACCCCTCCGGCTTTGCAGTCAGGGTCACTAACCACTAGACCAACGAGGCAGTCAAAGAGAGAGTCAAATGAGATTGCGAAATGATTTTAATTTTTTTGATTAGTAGAATCGGCATTCTGCTCGCTAGAATTTCTACCTAATCACTATTTCCACTAAACCCTGGTAATCCCTAAGTCTCCTCTGAAGACGAGACAAGAATCTAATCCATACACATTATGTTTCTCTTTCGTTTCACGCGCAGACACATACATACATACATATTTATCTGGTAGTTGAACTCGGCTGCAAGTCAAGTGATGCTAATGTATAGTACTGACACTTACGGCTTTGTTTACTACGCAAGTTAAGAGTACTATAAATACGACCAGAGTGTCTTTAAAGTTGGAAGGTGCTGTATTTGAAATGTCTTCTAGAATTGAAGAATGGAATAGATAGGTAGTTTGCGAGATTCTGTTTAAAAACTTACAAACAATTATTGAATGAAAAGAAACCATTTAAAGGTACTTTTAAATTGTTAGGGAGTCGGTCAGTCGAAACGAATTATAATCACCGTTTACGGTTTACCCACTATTATTTCTTAAATAATTACTAACTACTAATAGATCCTCGTGTTTAAACAAATCACGCGCATAAACATCCTGACTGAGCCGGGTATCTGGAGATCACAAGACTTTTCCCGACGGGCAAACTACTTAAGCCTAACAATCACTAAACATTAAAATA
Organism: Hoplodrina blanda; assembly: GCA_949316365.1. Classification (NCBI taxonomy): domain Eukaryota; kingdom Metazoa; phylum Arthropoda; class Insecta; order Lepidoptera; family Noctuidae; genus Hoplodrina; species Hoplodrina blanda. The sequence goes on along the minus strand of OX438567.1, from coordinate 13,006,901 downwards.
TGTTTTGAAACAAAATCCCTGAGGAACGATCATGGATTCTACCAAGTTTGCAACATTGACGGAATTTAACGTAATTTTTAAAATTTTGGATGTCGAATATGCAGACGATCTACCTGATGGTTGGATACTAACGCTTATGTACATCATCATTATTAAAGGCTTCACTGATGCGTTGCCATCCAAAGCTGAAATGCATCATGTGCCTATAAATACACCAACATAGGCACTCTAGTTTGCGGAGTATGCGACAGAGTAAAGAGGGCATATGAAAGAGTAGCAGAAGTCATCAAGAAGTCTGAATTACAGTCGCTGTGGCCGAAATCGGCTAGATAGTAATATCATCAACAGTTTGTGGCAGTAATAAATGTTGGTGAAGGTATAATGGTACTAGTGTCTAATGAAGATGATAAGAATGATCATAATAATTCTGTTTGTGTACTACCTATGTACTGACCGTTCCTCCAGCATCTCGTTGAAGGTCTTGGACTTGGCTCGCGGCTGGGAGGGCTCGTGCTCCATCCGCCGCACCTCCACGCACCGTTCTATTATGTGCTCCACCCTCTTCCGCCGCGATGACTTCCAGTTGTCCAGGTTCTGAAACAATAGGGTTTATTTTATCAGTTTTACTGTTAATATAATCAACTTCCTTATCATTATTTTTTTCTTTATCGTGTGGTAAGTAAGGTCTTACGACCCCACACACCCTAGTGTCAAAGTTTCTAAATCACCTCAAAGGCCTCTGACATGATTTGAGTGGAACAAGAACACATGTCATGTGTGTCGATAAAGATCATTATTTTTACATTAAGTACACCTTTTTGACTTTATACTCTTGTTTTAATTTCTAAGTTTATTTATTTAATTTCTTTAGAAAAAGAAAAACAGTTACACTTAAGTCTCATAATAATCTTTAGTACTTAAATAGTGTATGTGTAACTCAAAACGTTATCTACATGTTACTTATTCAAATTTTTATATAAGAAGTAACTAGGCATGCGAGTGAATTTCCATTACATTATGCTTAGGTTACAGTTACAAAGTAAAAGCTAATTTTTGGGTTAGAGTATTTCGAAATTTGTTAGATAATAGTGTAAGATGATCTATGTCCGAAAAAATTTCGTCATAATTATGTGATATACGACGCTAAAGATGCACGTAGTGCTCGAGTTGTTTTGGTTTCAATCATCTTAACTACAATCTCAGTTTTCACATCCTTTCTTGCAACATTGTCATCATCAACGGATACCAGTTTATTATCACTTGTTCTCTATTTAGGATAGACTTACGTACTAAATTCATTCTGTTGATTAAAAAAAGTATCTAGCTACTATTAGCTAGATACTTTTTTTTAATCGAAACTACCACGAACTACTACTTTTTTTTATTCGAAATACTCACCAAGTATTCAATGGAATACGAATCAACGAAACCCACGGTGGAAGGAACAAGAAAAAATACAACTTGTGATAAAATGGAAGAGAGAGTGAGGCTGAGACAGTGTCGTACAAGGACTGGAAGAACCTAGATAAGACTAACACTGGAGAATGGAGATTGGCATACATAAAAAAAGGCCTATACCTAACAGAGGATGAAGTTGGGCTGTAGATGATAAAATGCATCATTAATTAACATAAAAACTAGTTTAACTAAATCTCAAGATCATGCGACTAATTACATTAAGCAAACACTCACATTACGAAGTCTATCACGTAATTGTTTAATCTTTTCCTCCATATTAATTAAAATTGAAGATTTAAATAAACTGCCAGTTAACGCAGTGGTTATGATTCAACTAACGCTAGTATGTTATGTGTTACTGATGCATATTTATGTACTCCTGACCCGAAAGGTTACAGATGCATGGAGCCACTCTAGTAATGTTATGTATTTATCTCAGTGTTGCCTAGTTTAGATAATTAATTAAGTAAAACTAGACTAATTGCTTTAGTATCTTTCAGAGCGGATCTAGATGAAGACCTTGGAGAGAATATTCAGGATGTAGTACTTGATCGGATGATATAATCGCTGAATATTTTATGTTGCTGCTAGTAAATAAAATCCCGCGACTTCATTTGCGTGGATGCCTGATCGTGGATGCAGACAAAGTAGTCTAAGTCATTATACAGATCCCCAGCTACCTCTTAGTTAAATTTTATCATAATCGGTTAAGTTGTTTTACCGTGATGAGATAACAAACTGACAGTTACTTTAGCAAAAATAATATTACTAGCTTCTGCCCGCGACTTCGTTCGTATCAAAGTTGATATACTAGTACTACTACGGGAACCGTACTAACTTACAATAGCCTATCGGCTATTCCAGACTATATTATATCTTCGTGCCAAATTTGATCCAGATCCGTTCAGTCATTCTGGTGTGATTGATTAACAAACATTCTTCCATTCAAACTTTCAATAGTAGTAAAAAAGTAAGAAGACATTCTGTATTAAATTGTGTGGGTTTTCTACATCAGTCTTGTAAAATAGCTAAGTAGAACATGGATTATAATAATGTAGTTATCGTGATGCGAATGATCGACATCCGAAATCGATTAACACTCAGCCTTCCTACGAATTACACCAAATCGTTTGATTCGGAATCTCGTCTGCAGATTCATAATTATTATGGTCGTCCTTTCTAATGATCGTCTCACTATTCCTTTCATCAACGTTAGCTACAAATAACTATTTAATATGTAATATATTCTAACATCGTAAATCTATAAACAAACAGTTTCTCTGCAATTAATATACATATTACGTAGTTATAGTGCGGTCACGCTCTCTTCACTTATGGGCGAGGGAGAAAACACCGATATCGCGCAGCGTCTTAATTACAATCAAGATTAAACCTTGTTCACGCTTTAGTCTTATGTAGACTGACCAGAACTATATACAGGTGCAAAAAGATATATCACACGCACCTACGTATACTAAATTACTATCCCTCAAACTAAGTAACATAACATCACGCCTGTAATCCCTGAAGGGTTAGGCAGAGGTATACCGAAAAGTATACCCACATTTCGTCAGTTATGTTTAGGTCCCAAGTAATAGGAGGCGAGCCTATTGCCATCAACCCCAGGCTCCTACTCAGAAATTCCTGATGGAAAAACTTAATAACATTTTTTCCGACATGGGAATCGAATGCAAGAACTCATGCAGTCGCGCTTTGCAACCAATGGACAAACGAGTCCCATTCATTCCATTCCGTTGCTCAATCTTCTCCATACGAAACTATCTTTTGGAAGGGGCAACTAGATTCAATTCTTTTTGTTCTTGAATATATGACGTTCAAAAGTGCCTTTTGAAATAAATGATTTGACTTTGAACCACTGGTTCCTCGAGACATTGTAAAACTTGTAAAACATATGTTTACTTTACAGTTCAGTTATTGGTAATCACTATACTAGTTCTCGATACATTGAGAGAGTGGATCGTTCTAGCGCTGGCATGTCAAACATCGCGTGCGCCGGTAGCAATGGTTTTTATACAATTTCGCTTGCTGGAGTTAAACGTTGCTATTTTATGTGGCACAAGGTGGAGTGGCTAGCGGGGTAGAATGTAATGTTGATTTTAGTCATTTTACGTGAATATTTAAGGATCACAAAAAAATTACAAAAGAATCTATGATGGATGGCAAGGGAGCCATACAACTAACTTTTAGGAACGATGACAATCTCACACCCGTATACACTATGTAACAAAAACCCTGTCAGATCAGTGTTGCCGTTGATCAGTTTTTATGTTTTATTTTAATTTAATTACTTCTTCTTTCTTCTTTTTTTTTTCACTGGGGAAAAATAATAATCTCAAATCCATTAAATGGTTACGTATATGTGTACGCAGTACGATGCCGAATAATACCGTTAAGGGTCGGACAGGGTTTTTGTTACATGCTGTATAACAGAAAGAGACAGAAATAAAGAGAAGGAAGGTTGCCTGGAGGGAGGGGGCATAACGCTTTTTCCTTACGTGGCGATTTCTGCCAGTTAGCTCCTATCACAAACAAGAAGAAAACGTGTTGCGTCGACCCCAAGTAACTTGCAACAAGGGCAGGAAGATGATAATGAGCTCCTATCACAAACCGCGTTAAGGAACCACCAAACCCATATCCTATCTACAACCGAGTACAGTTGCGGTTGACCTCTTTTCACCCCTTTAGTAAATAGTGGTTCACCACAATTGATCGCGATGGAATACATGACAAGTAAATTACTGACAATGACTATATTTATAAGACGTGTCAAAACTCAGAACTATAGTCAAGACAATATTCGACACATGTCACATTGTCTCCATAAGTTTACATTTTAGGCCAATGAAAATAGCCCACGAGAACTTAATAGACCTATTATTGAGTGGCTGCTAGGAAATACAGATATTTTTAAATCGCATAGTGGTTGCGCAACAGTCGTCTTGGCAGCTTAACGACGGCTAATCTTGGCTAATCTCGGCTAATCTATGTAATGACCGCAATAATGGTTGAAGTGGAAAAAGTAAAATGTTAAGTTTTTGTTTGGCATTCCTAGGAATGTTAAGAAGATGACTTTTATCGGTATTTGGTATGTCAAGTGGTTTGGAATGTTCTAATTTTATCTCGCTACGAGAGATGACTTAGAAATATCTGAACCATCAGGATAGGTGAAGATTTTTTTCCCTAATTATATGGAATAGAAGTCAACAGGAATTTACGACATACACAGAGGACTTATTTTTTATTTAATAAATGCGTCGTACGTACCGTCCGCACATAAGTGGAGTAGCAATTTACAAAGCAAATCGATTGACACTTTGGTTAAAATTACGACCTTTCAACGTCGTGTGCCAATTTTGAGGTGTACGTAGGTACTGTGTTATTACGTTCAAAAGTGCCTTATAATAATGGCCTAATTAAATAAATAATTTGACTTTGACTTTAACTTTGAATACATCACTTATATACACAGATGTAGTGTATGGACCTGTACCCCGTGTTCACAGCAATTTAAACTTGAGCATGCTACTGCACTTATGACCCCTAACTGTACATTGGGAATTTCTCCTAGTGCATTTACAAACATATAAACTGACATAAACGAACAACCAGACATACAGTATACTACAGACATAATAAATATTTATCATTCATACGGATAGTCTTGTAATTTGAATAATAAAAAACACCTAAACATCTGTTCTTAAAATAAAAAAAACTAAGATTAATTACCAGCAACCCAACTGGTGCAGCTACCTTACAAAAACAATCACAAACTTATACACAGTTACCACAAAGGGCGGCTCGTTACGCCGGCCGGAAGTCGTCGCCGGGCATGCGTATGCGCACAACTTCCGGCCCTGCGCCCGCGCCGGAGGCAGTGTGAGCTTTGTTATTGTTTTGTTACGATCGAAGTAATTGGCCCCAAGATGGCGGCGACATTCCCTGTCATTATCTGATGCTTCACATGTTGGCAGAGGAATCTGTCATCGGAGTAATTGGAGGGAAACGTGATGGAGAAGGAAAATGAATAACGAATGAAGTTTTTGTAATAGCTTCAGTTCTTTTTTTTGTCTTTTTTAATTATTCGTTTAATAAGATCTTTTGTTTGTATGCGTTGCGTGAAAGAGTTCTTTTTTGTCTTACGAAATTACAATTACGACAACCGAAAATAAATCAGTCAAATCGATCGAGCCATTTCTAAGTTTTTGTAAAAGTCTGACAGTCCCTTCCGCCCCACCCAGGGCGGAAGGACTCATTTGATGATTATTACCATCTAAAAAAAAAAGGCACATCGACTTTAAAGAAAAGTTTGACAAGAAACTATTTAAATACGATTCGTTTTGAAGACCTTCTTATTTACAATTAAACTATCTTGCCTAATTCATCATCTGCCTAGCCTTTTAACTATAGAATTAAAAATTGGTAGATTTTAACATAAGCTAAAAAACATCAAAGGGTTTCAAATTCATCTCAACGAATGATTAGCAATTTGACCTCATAAACAGTGGCAACGCAGGGAAGAGACGCATGGGAGTTTATGGTATGTTTGTATAAAACACGACTTGTAGACCGCCTCGTTGTTTTAGTGGTCATTACAGGCGTGATGTTATGTGTTGTAGATTGATTCTAAACCACCTACCTGCGGCCACAATAATACTGTTTTGAAAACTAACAGAAAATACATAAATATTTAGACTATAAATGTCATAAAGACACAACAAACAAAAACAAGCCACTTTAGTAGATTTACGAGTTATAAATCAATTCCCACTCAGGGCTATTAACTAAGGATTTTGAAATCGCTACACGTAGAACGGAACTAACTGGCTTTTTCACGCAGCTGCGCGGGCGCATGGTTCTGAATGTTGACGAATATGGCGAGGGAAGGTTAGACGAAATGTTGTATTATAAAGGAAAGAAGGATTTTTGTTAGTTTCTTAATCATAATCATTTTACTATCAGGCAACTAAGGCCCATAGAAAGAATACACAAAATACAACCTACTCTTACCCTACCCTACCCTTCCGTTAGCGTACCCGATCTAGTAAAATTTTGTCCTTAAATGTTCTCACGATTTGACAACACGATTAGCACAGTAATTAGAAGTGATTGGCTGCTGCGATCTGAGTTCGATTCATTTGATTTTTTTTTGTATGGCCTACAGTTAGTTTTTCCGGGTCTGATTGTCTAAGTGAGTTTGTATGTTTATAAATGCTCTCACGATAATATTTTAATAACGTGCATGATTAATATCTATAGTAATATAAAACTAATATAATCTATTACTTCTTTATAATACTTTTTTAAAGTGCTTGTCTTTTTTAAAAAACCCGGAAAAAATGTCCCTCAATAAAACTTTCAACACTGACGTAAAAAGCACAAACACAGTTTTCTAATCACACCACAGACGTAAAAGGGAATAAAGAGTCTCAAGACACACAAACCTCAACAAACTACGTACAAGGGAATAATTTTTGCAGAAAACTTCATATAAAAACTGCATGGCGGTTAACCTGGTTTCGGCGCGCTTTCCAGTTTCATCGGAAGCTAAGTAATTAACAGCCATTAGGAAAAAAAGCGAAAAAATTCACTCAACGGGAACACTGAATTATTTTAACTGCCTCCATGGCTGTTAGGGTTGGCGGGAAATCATTATAATTAACAGGAGCTCATAAAATAAAAGGCTTTTTGTTTAGTCCTTTCAAAAAACGCCGGCAGGCACACGTAAATCTTTATTTTAAGATCAGCAGCTGCATTCTGTGGATGTGAGCTGTTCGTCTGAAACCCACTTCACTTAAATCATCCAGGATTTTAATAGAATAGTCTGGAGGAACAAACATATTTTGATATTTATGTTACTAACAAAACGGGAGAGATTCTCAGAGATCAAACCAAACCCGTAGCAATTTACCTCAAGACATGCTTAGCAGTCATCTCTCTGACCGCTGGACCAGTAAGGCAGTCTGTCTCTAAAATGTCAAATTCATAAATAAAGAAATACCGGTACTTATATTACTGTCTCCTCTTATACGATTGCTATGAGATTGCTATATGCCAATATTGCACATAATAATACGAGTATGCTAATATTATAGGGAGTTTGACTGTTTTTTTTTTTTTGTAAGAGGCAATTTCTAGAAGTACCGATCCAATTAATAAAATTATTTCACTGTATTATGGTATACTTGACTGCTAGACGGACAGAAGCCGGTTTATTTACCGATACGGATACCGTGGTCCCGGAACGTAAAGGGCAACAGAAGGGACAGGATGGTTTTTTAGTCAGTAAAAGTCTGACAGTCCCTTCCGCCCCACCCAGGGCGAAAGGACTCATTTGATGATATTTACCACCTTAAAAAAAAAAGGTTAACTAAAGATGTTTTTCTTCACCGATGTCAATAATGTCATAAAACATAGGTATGAAAGAGAACAAGCCACTCGATACTTGCAAATGCCCTGTGTAAAATCTCAACTTATGCATGTAAAGTAGGCGCCATAACCATTATACATTAACAGGTATTTGCTATAAACTTCATTTGCACTAAATATGTCAGCCACCATAAACAGTTTGTACACTCCTGAGCACCATTATGACCGTGACGGAACGGTTTAAGATGAGAGTTAGACCACACGTCAAGTGATACTTAACCCACTGGTCATAGTTACTAACGCGCGGATGGTAATAGGTTAAATAGCTGCACTACTAGGAATACAAGTATTTGGGTAGGACTTTAGTTTAGCTGAATGTCGTGATGGCCTAGCGGTTAAGGCGCCCGCCTCTCATGCATGAGGTGGTGGGTTCAAATCCGGGCAAGTACCAATGTGACTTTTTCAATTCATATGTACTTACTTTCTAAAGTTTATCTTAGACATTACTGACATCATTCCGTGCCTCTTAAAGCACGTTAAGCTGTTGGTCCCGGCTGTCATATGTGGATCTTTGACAGTCGTTACGAGTCGTCAGAAGCTTGAAAGTCTGACAACCAGTCTTACCTAGGGGTACCGTATTACCCAATTACTGGGTTGTGGAGGTCAGATAGGCAGTCGCCATGTAAAATACTGGTATTCAGCTGCATCCGGTTAGACTGGAAGCCGACCCCCAACATAGTTGGGAAAAGGCTAGGCAGATGATGACTTTAGTTTAACTGCCGTCGATATATGGGGTGGGAGCGGGAGGGGGGGGGGGGGGGAAATACGTATTTATTTCATTATAAATAAGAAGTAAAACATTAGTGCGTTGTCCATAGGTAAAACGGAACGTTGTATGACGAAAACAAATGCCAAAAGTGACAAAATATTGCAAATTTTTTACGATTTTCATTTTTTTTTTCTCGTAAGCCATTGATCTCCGCAACTTAAAACTTCAAATGGAGGCTTCTAATAATATGATCTCACTGTGAAAAAAATATGGAAATCCAACTCGACGGCAGCTAATCTAAAGTTAAGCCAGTATTTGTTCTTTTAACGAGATATAATTATGTATTAAGATACTTGCACTCTCCCCGCGACTTCATTCGCGTGATTTTTCTTACGGATTCCAATTTTTTTGATAATAAAGTATAGCCTATAGCACTCAGTGATAACGTAGCTTCCAATTGGCGTAACAATTTTCAAAATAGGTTCAGTAGATCCAGAGATTACCCCCTAAAATCTCACAAACCTTCACTTTGGCTTTGGCAGCCGTCGATTAAATACCTAGATAAAATTAATCATACCTAGATCAGTAAAATTATCTAAACACACTAATAATAATTGACAACCCTATCTTTAGTCTTGAGAAACGCGCTTCCTTATTGGTTCACTAAAAGTGGCAGAAATAAAACTGTAGAATATAAATGTTTATGTTGATTCGTTGGTGTTCCAGATGAAGATATGCGTGCACGCATGCTGCATAGCCAATACGTTCCCATGCTTTGAATATAATGGATTTGTCATCTAGTTAGTCATAGTAGGTGATTTCCCTGTGTGGGGTAAATAGTGCGGTAGTGGATGAATGTTTCTTGGTAACCAGTTGCATGGCGAAATGTGGGTGTACTAATGGGTACACCTCTGCCTAACCCTTCGGGGATTACAGGCGTGATGTTATGTTATGCAGTTGCATTGTTTGTATTTTCCAAAGGGCAAAAGGTAGACAACATTCACTACTTGGGGATTATTATTGAGCACCTACCACCATCTCTTAAAACAATATTATTTTAATTTTACTTTGCTTTCCGCACTGCTGAATTTTCGCGCAGAGTTGAAAATGCAACAACAGAAATTACAAAGTAACATTAAAATACTTAATATTGTTTTAATAGATGGCGGTAGGCGCCCTGGACGTGGACTCATTACCATCACATAGGTTTTAAGCTGACATCCCGCTCCAAAAGGTAGTTACGTTTGAAGATGTAGGCACAGACGCCTTGCATGAACAAAATAACATCACGCCTGTAATCCCCAAAAGGTTAGGCAGAGGTGTACCCATTAGTACACCCACATTTCGCCAATTATGTTTAAGTCCCTTGTAATAGGGAGCCAAGCCTATTGCCATAAACCGGGCAAATCCAGACTCCGAGGCTGCTAATGAGAAATTCCTGATGGAAAAACCCAATAACTCTTTGCCCGACCTGGGATTCGAACCCAAGGCCTTATGCTCAAGAGTCGCGCTTTGCGACCAATAGACGTACGACTGATTACTATATTTTGATTGGATGAGGTACTCATAAAGGTCATTAATGTCAAGCACACTCACCGACTGCCAATCTTCCTGCCTCTCAATGCGCGCAGGGTCTGTCCTTTTTGCGAGTTCTGCCCTCCGCAGCTGCTCCCTTGCCCGGCTGCCAAGGTCCGCAGGCCCTACGCGCACGAACTGCAGCGGGTTGCCCGCGGGCTTGCCCGGGATCACAGCCGCCGTGTGCGGCCGTGTTGCCAGGAAGTCTGCGCTGTCTGTTGTCTGGAAAAAGGAGAAAATTATGGTTAGGAAACATGAATTTTAAACATAAATCCTGAATAAAGGACATCGTATACATTATTATCGACTGCAGGTCAGATCAGTAGTCTAATAGTATAGCGGGCTTGTCCCAATAACAACAAAAAGGTCAAATGAGCACTATTTTCAGGACCAGAGCAGGACCGGTCTTTGTGGGCTAGCCCTATGTCCAGCAGTGGACGTCTCACGACTAAAACATTGATGATGAGTCTTTTGGAACGAAATACCACCATAAAAATTAATTGCGTGGCAGTAGCGAAGCGTCAATTGTAGTAAGAGAACGCGAATCAAAAATTGCTTCATTTCTTGCGGAATTTGAATTATAGGCAAACAGTATAAGAGCCATTTTTCAATGGCGGCAGATTAGCTATTGTTCCGAACTTCCGAAGGGAAGCCGGTAGGAATTAAGTTGTATACTTATAGAGTCCTCGCCACTGCTGTCTGGTGGCTTTAACGTTACACTTGACAGGATTCTTAGGGTGAAGTTCACACCGTAAAGCCAATTATATTAAGGTAAGTCATTTCAAACTCTCGACTTCCTAGTCACAATCTTGCGACTGCGCAGGTCATACAATTTAAATAAGAGAAATGTATTCTAATTCGTGGAGGCTGCACAGCACACAAGATTTACATGACAACTAAGAGAAATGGGTGGCGGAACAACAACCTGCCTGAGACCACTGACATCATTTGAGATTCCTCTCATACAAGAAAAACGAAAGTACTTTTACGTAATTTTCCTAACATGCCTCTATTATAAGGTGTGGTCAAATATTTCTTAACAGATTAAATGAAACCGTTAGCTGGTATAACATACAATTATATCAGCATTTCCACGCCCGAAGATAAAAAGTTAATCACTATTTTGTGTGACGAATGTTTGAAGAATATGTATTGTGTTGAAGATATTCCAGACGTTTCCGATGGAACAACTGGGTCTGAATCATGAGGTTTTAGTAAACGTCTAGGTATTTTAATGGCATCATTGTATTGATGATGACATTATTTCTAGACTGAACTGAAGGTCAGTTGAAGAATGTTAATAGTTCAGCCAAGAGATTGCTTCATCTGGTCTAGAAATGAATATTGATGGTTTCTTAAGACATTTCTTGGAGTTTGACGTATGAAATAAGATTTGTGTTTTCTTTTTTATTATTTTATCTACTTGTGCACAATATAAGATAAGATAATTTTATTTGCCCGAATATAAGTCAAAATTAGAGCGTCATGTTTGCTCTATGCAATGGCGTACAAATATTAACAAATTTAATGCATATTTGTTACTTATTTCTTTTTGAATACTACATCACTTAAAAACATCCAAGATTTTGACAGTTCATTGTGAATTGGGTAGTTGACACTATTAATAAATAATTCCAAGACATAACTTCTTTAAAAAAACGCTTTATTTTAGCCCTGAAAACCCGATTAATTTTCAATTTACTGCAAAGTTAGATTTTTTGTGGCTTTTAAATCAATAAATAGTAAGACAATTGAGTTGCCAAATAAGTGACGTCACAACGTGCTATTACCATACAAAATCTATGAAAGAATCGCGTTTTGACAGATCATAAAAAGTACGTCAACTGATGGTGGTGTCAACTAGCCTATTTTGGAAGCCATGCAAAATACACTTTTCCGTATTAGTGTCGTTCGCGATTGTACATTTTCAAAATCAGTAATATGTACAAAATCAGTTGGGACAATGACCCCTATAGTAGGCGTTCGTCTGCATCATAGGGATCAGAACACGTCTGGATAAAAACCTAGATTCAATGTTTCGATCAACATAATCAAAGCTTCAATGGTCTGGAATTGTTAACAGTACATGACATAGACTTGTTATTTCCCAGTATGAGAAGAGGTATTTGCCCTGTAGATGGACTGGTGTTTACAAAAGGCCTTTTGTAATTCATAATTCCAGAATAATGAATATTTTTAGTAGCTTTACATAATTTTACGGTATACCACGGAATTAATAAGTGTGTAGCTACGAAGTTCTGACTTAATTAATTCAACATAATCTTAAGATCAGAAAAACGGTTATTTTTGGGTAAATTTTCTTCAATTTGCAGCGACTGGACCATGGATAATGAACAGAAATCTGATTTAATAACGGTAGGATAAATCTTTAGGCTTCGTTCACACGGCATTGTCCTGCACGTTTTTTTGTAATCGTTTTTTTAACGTATAGTCAACCGGGTGTTCATATGGTAAATTTTCATTCGTGTAAAAACGAATAGCCGCAGTTTCCACACAGTTGTCACAGAGACAAAGCTATACCATATGCCACTGCGAACCGAATACGTCAAAGTTCATTCGATTTACTTGACAAGTCCGTTGAGTATGCGTTTAAACGTATAAGCGGTACACGTTTTTTTTGCAGTACAATTGACGTGTGAATGGATGTATGTACGTTGTATGGTCACTATTTATACGTTAAGACGTATACTGCAAAAAAACGTGCAGGACAATCCCGTGTGAACGAAGCCTAATGATTAATAGCATTAAATTGGAATTCTGAGAAAGTAATTAGTAAGTAGTAATTTAAAATTATATGCAAATTATTGGTTCATAGCATTTTATTTGTGTTACCACCATTTTGAAAGTGATTAATGTTTTAACTTCAATATTACCATATACATATTGAGATCTTATTCTTCATGTCCTGATGGTCTAGTAATTAAAAACATCCGCCTCTTATGCTAGAGGTAGCGAGTTCGCAATTGGGCCTGGGCAAATATCAACAAAGCTTTTTCAATTACATATTATGTATGATTGAGGAAAATACCGTCAGGAAAGCTAGACTGAAATCACCAATCCGCCTTGAGCAAGCGTGGTTATCAATGCTTATGTCTTCTCTGTATGAGAAGAGAACTTTGCGCTCTAGTGAGACCTATAATAGGCTAGTTTTCTTCTTCTTTTAAGTAATATTATACTTACTATAATGTTGACACACATAATCGCGTAATACTTTAATTTAATACAGCATCAAAGTGTGATGGCGGCGCGTGCGCAATAAATTACGAGAGCTTCCTTAGATTATTGTACTTTACTGTACTTTCTGTTTACTTACGTAAATTAATGGCAGGAAGTGGACCAGTTTATGTAATGTCATATAACTTGATGTAAGGGGGAAGAAGAATCAACACAAGATGGTATTATTTATATTTTTCTTATGCGTCATTAAATATTTATTTATCATAAATAGTTTATTATTTTATTATTGAAACGCATTAAGTACATCTATTCTCATAAGAATAATAAATAAAACCAATTGTTTAATTGTTCTATTCAGTTATGTCCACAAAAATAATGTGATAGGTTAGGTATAAGTACAGGCTAAGCTAGCGTATCTAGGATACCTAGCAACTACAAAAACGGTTTTTTTAAGAATTCAGCACATTTGACATGAGAGTGCTAATTCTCGTGAGGTCAACATACGGTTTCAATTTCACCAAATCCTCTATAATACACACATCAAAAGTGTCTAGGGATCAATATATTATTATTACCAAATACATCTTGATCCCTAGACACTTTTGATGTGTATATATACTAATATTTATAATAAAGCTGAAGACTTTTTGTTTGTTTGTATAAACAGGCTTATCACTGAAAGTGCTAGTCGGATTGGAAAGATTTTTTTTGTATTTGATAGCCAGATTCATAAAGAAAAGTAAAAGCTATAAAACATCTCGCTACAACACACGGGAGCAAAGCAGTAATCAAAAACGTAACTTAACTCGGGTTGAAAAAACCTCGCGGACGAATTATCTCTATACTTAAAATAAAACTTATTTAATTAAACCAAACATAATTGTTAAATTACATTCTACTATTACGACTCATATAATGTTGATTTTAAGGCCAGAATTTGGCATTCAAAAAGTACCACAGCAGATACTCAAACACCGCACCATCTTTATTCATACCACGCGACACTTCCTGTACCGGATGAATTCAACTTATTGCATTTTAAGTATAATGTCGTAACAGCCCACCCCACAGGCGGATAGCGTAATAATATTCTTAAGAGTTTATTCACATAACAGGTGGAGAGTTTCTCGTCTGACGCGAGGCGAGAATATCCAAGCGAGTTTCCGCGTAGGTGAGACTCGCTAGACAATCGACCATACTCATATTCAAGCGAGAAACAAAATCTCGCTCATGTCTTACGAGATTGGTCTAGCAAGATTTTTATGTGTTTTAATTATTTTAAGCTGATCCCTTAATTCGTCTTTTTTTTTATTTAAACTAAAAGTAGCCTAAGTTACTCCGTATAACACTAGCTAGTTTCCATTGAAGTTTGTTAAAATTGGTCCAGCCGTTTGGAAGATTACCAATACATAGACAGGCAGGCAAAATTTTAAAATGTTTTTTTGGTATATTTGTCAAACATTATATGCATGCCTATGATAAAAACCGGTAATTTTGACATTACAAACAGTTCAATGTTATTTTTTTGTAGACAGCCGCAATATTGACAAGTTTAATAACGTACGTATCATATTATCTACAAGAGTTATTTTTTTATTACCTATTCGGGGCGATAGACTGTCCGCGTGTAAATGCGCCGTTACCTCTGCTTACGTAAGGAGGTGAGCAAAAGGAGTATTCTAAACACGCTACAGTGCAAAGGAGGTCGGCTAGATAAAATTTTACGATTCTTTTTTTTTATTTATTCGATGTAGTTAATAAATATTTATTGACGGATTGTAGATTAATTGGTTCTGACATGACCTCTGTGTAATTGATTGTGTTGGTACCTATTTAAGTGTTATATTCGGTTTTATTATGTAAGGTTGTGATTATTTAAGTGCATGCAAGTAACTAAAGATTTTTTTTATGTAGGTTTGATTTTATATACATGACATTATTTTATTCAAATATTTTTATACTTTTAAAAGCATAATAAAGTAAAATAAATAAATATGTGTGCTTTTGTATTGTAGTACAGGTTCATGTTCTTCCATAAACATAATCTTTTATCAGGTTTTGTAACTTTCATGTTAACATTTTTGATGTTAAAAGACAGCATTACGAAAAACCAACTCATTCTAAAAAAACCGCTTCTAAACTGGTTCAGTCGTTTCGGAGCTACAGTGCATCATTTTTGCTATATGGACTTAACTTCAATATGGACTTTTTACGTCCGTTTATTCTACATATGTATGTTGATGTTTTGTTTATCATCATCTGTTAGTATTTAGTAATATTTGATTCAGCGTGTCTAACTAAATCTTCACGCCGATTACAGCATGTTCACCATGACGAGACTATAAACAAATCCTTCCACAAAAGGCATCGGCATGGTTGGATTCCCTCATACACGTAATTCTTGTACGGCTCATTAAACTTACAGATGAATGCGTGATTCAGGTCTATAGATCAACCTAGGTAATGATATGCCTGTCTAAGATCTTAAATGACGTCATTAAGGAGCGAGATTTCTCAAAGGTCATAGTGATCCATCGGTTTTTTGTAAAAACATCATCAATTTTCGTCTATCAGGTTACGAGTTGACGTGCAATTTGTGGTCCAACACAATGATGAGTAGAACGAGCACAGATAATAAATACCCGCAGTGCACGCTATCATTGCGTAACAAAACAATTTCTTTGAAACAACTGTTTGCATACTACCGCAGTACTACGAACAGTGAAAGTCCATAAATGTTAGAAAATATTTACCAACAATCTGTCGACGGCTGTCAAACACGACACTTTCACTATCAATGGCAATTACAAAACAATCGATCGCCCCGATCACGCCCCTAGATCACGATCGATACAAACTATCATTTTAAATGATCGCCCCAAACTTTAAAATAAACTTACTTTTTTAAAAGAAAGCGGAATCCCGTGACAAAGTTCACACCGGCAGCTGCATTCGGGGTTTTAAATTTAGAACATGCAATCCGTTGGGCGTTCTATATTTCCGTTCGGTATGCGTGTTTAAATTTAGAACCAGACTTAGTTCACTGTTCGACACTGTCGTTTGTCACTCGCTCGTTCTATTTTTAAATAATCAATCGAAATTTAAAATCGATTTCTTGTTTCGTTTTGTTTCATGTATCAGGTGCGATGGTTGAGCGTAAACTGCGTTGAGAACTAACTTTCGCGGTTTTCCAAGCTACTGAGAGAGGGGAAAGTAACGCGTTGTGATAATTAATGCATTATTTTAAGTGTGGAAACAAACGTGGCTTAATTGATACGTGGAGCCAATCTTGCGTGTATTATGATAATAATTTGTAACGTTTTGTTAATTTTGAAGCAGTGAATCTACGATGGTAACATTAAAATTGTTTATGAGCGATATTATTTTGAATGGCTACAGTTAATGCTGAGTTTATCGAAAATATGTCTCATATTTTTTTATGTTGACGCATTTTATGACATTGCGTGCCGGTGTCGAAGTTTTCTGTTATCAATTAATATAGCGCCAGAAGGCACCTTAATTAATGCAATAATTAAATTCAACCTATCGTGTCTACTGCAGGACATAGTCTTCTTTTAGATAGAGGTACAGCACTCGATTCAGAATCTCCCGTGTAAAATACTTTAAATCTATTAACAAAATAGATAAAAAGATTCTTTTTCTTTTAATATATGACAGACGGACAGACTTTCCCGTGGTGTCTTATAATTTAAGGCCTTCTAAAAAACATTTATCAACAAATTGTCTACATTTGTGTTTGTTTGTGTTTTTGTGTTTTTTTTTTTTTGTCTACATAGGTATGATACAAAATGCAATGTTTGAGATGAAATAAAACATTTTTATTTATTATATTTAATACGCTAATAAGGGCATCCCCTGTGAGGTACGGACCTCTTCTTAGGGCGTGCCTGGGGGAGGAAAGCAACCCCAACAGGCTGGATCAGATTGTTTATTTAGGGACAAACATGCCACGTCTAAAGCCTTAAAAGGGTAGGTAAAAGTGGTGCAAGTAGTGGCTGTAGTACGCACTCACTCAGTTAGCCAATGACAGTAATAGATTGTGTGAAAGGGCGAACTACAGCCAATCTATTTTTAAGATTCTAATTTTATATTTCTGTCTCATTAGTGCAATGGTTGCAAGAGCATGCTGACTCAGAAAAATTTGGTTTGAGTCTCAATTGGGTTAAATTCTGCCAAAATGATCTATCCCACCTCAAAATTTCTTCCTTTTTTCGAAGTAAGTAATGTTAATGCTACTTAATCTATAAAAATAAATATAAATAAATTGTCTGTTTGTAACGTCAAAGTTACAACTTTTTGCTAATGTTTACCTACACAGTATTTAAACCAAACAGACATTTTAATTTTATTTTTGTCTGTATGTCCCGACTCGCCTCCTAAACGGCTGGACCGATTTTGACGGGACTTTCACTGGCTGATAACTGATATTATAAGGAGTAGCTTAGGCTGCTTTTATTTTATTTTTAATATTATGTTCTAAACATAATTTTTAAATGTAAGTACATTAAACTGTTATTGCTGGATAGTACCAAAGCACATAAAAAATTCAATATTTTCGAATTAGTTTGGCGTAATTTTTCATATTCTCGCTTTGACAGAATTAAAGTCAACTGTCAACTCAATACAGAAATCAAACAATCTCAATAAAATACCACAAGGTTATAATTACCTACATTAGGTATATATAGATAACAATTGAATTCCTGTATGGTATGAAAACCTGATAGTTTGACGTCGGTAAACTAGTTTCTTATGATATTCCATACGTTGCTCGCTGGACCAGTTTTATTGTTGTACTAGACGACATATTGACAGATTTATACGTGTACCTACTTGTTACTTTGTGAAGTAGTTATTGTTTATGATATACCTACTTAACAAAAATGTAACTAGTAAATCCTAACTAATATTATAAATACTCTGTCTGTCTGTCTTTTCTTCACGCCTAAACTACTGAACCGATTTGTGTGAAATTTGGTACAGGGTAAGTGTGAATCCCAAGTCCCCAACAAAGGACATAGGCTACTTTTTATTCGACTTCGACTTCGTCTGCGATAACCGACATATGCGCGGACGAAGTCGCGGGCAAAAGCTAGTAACAAAATAAGTGATTTTGTAACTTGCTTATGACGGCGATATGGTCAGAATTATTATTATATACCTACTTTACAAATGTAACTAGTAATTAACAAAATAAGTATACATTTAATTTCAAATTATTACAATATTGAGTATTAGTCATTGTATTGTCACCAGAACTGGGTGTATGCAAAATTTCAACTCAATTGGATACCAACAAATGGTCGAAAAATGGTTTGCTTTTGAAAGGACAACTTACATACGGACAGTGCAAGCTAAATAAAAGCTTGTAAAAATAAAAAAATTGGTTGGGTAAGTAATCAACCTACCGTGTAAAAATTCATATGTTTTGAGATAAAATCTGCTATTTTGACAAATTTGACATCTCTCAATCTCAATCCTATCTCAGCGATCATGAACATGAAAAAAATTAGATAGGCAAGCGTAAGCTAGACTCATTTTTGACCGATTGCGACTGAAATTAGATTGCGATCGTTCCTAGAAGTTGGTAGAATAATTGATTCTAAGTTTGAACGACAAAAAAAAGGCGTTAAAAATATTACTCATTAGTTATAGACTGCCGCGAAATGACGTAAGAATGTAATTCCCTTATAAATACTGAGAATGCTGATTAATAACGTATCATTATATAGGTAATATAGTTAAAAGACTAGGTATTGCGTTCTTGTCTATGTTTCTACGTAGAAATATTATTACAAACTTATACGATTTCATCATAATAAACTCTTTTGCAAAAAAAACGGGCACTTTAGATTTTTTTCTTACTTTAATGAAGAAGAACAAGAAATAGGTTTTATTAATTTGACGATGTATTGGCATGTTATTTGAAGCATCCTGGCATGATTCTTTACGTACCAAATTTAAAATTTGAAATTAATAAAATAAAAATAATGATTATTGTGGATTATTCTAAAATCGCTTTACTAATGGCGCGAATTGCTGAAACGATTTTTAACTGATTACGATATTTTAAAACTTTTTGGATATTTTCTGCAAATTAAACAATTTAATCTTTCTTTTTACATTAAATACCACTTTTTGATATGAGTGATAAAGCGATAAGGGCCGGTAAAATTATAACCCTACTTGAAGAAGGTTGTTCGCAAACTTACGTGTCTCAGCGGTTAAATGTGAGTCGTTCAACTGTCCAGAGGACTTGGCAACGGTATCAAGAGACCGGTTCGGTCAAAAGAAGACCCGGTTCGGGAAGAAAATGATGCACAGAACCAAGAGATGACCGCTTTTTGGTGAGTCAGGCGTTAAGGAATCGTAAGGCGTCAAGTGTGGACCTGAAGAAGAGCCTTGAAGAAGTAAGAGGAGTAGAAGTTAGCTTGTGGACGGTCAGGAGGAGGCTTTTGGCTGCCAATATCAGGAGTTACCGCCCAGCTCGGGGCCCTAAATTACTCCGTGAGCACCGTGTTGCTCGACTTCAGTTTGCTCGGAACTGTGCTTCATGGACTCTGGAGGACTGGAATAAAGTATTGTTTTCTGATGAAGCTAGAATCTCTTTGTGTGGAGAGGACCGACGCCGGCGAGTGCTGCGAACACCACGGGAACGCTATGCGGAAGTGTGTTTCGAAGAAATCACTCCATATGGCGGAGGCTCCGTTATGTTTTGGCCAGCAATTAATTCGACGGAGCGTACGGAGTTAGTTTTCATAGAAAATGGAACATTAAATGCACACCGGTACATAATGGAAGTCCTAATTCCATATGCACAACCCACATTGACTGCACTTGGAGAAGATTCCATTTTTATGGACGACAATGCTCGCCCGCACCGTTCTGGCGACGTGGAAGCGTACATGCAAGAAGTTGGGATCCGTCGTTTAGATTGGCCAGCTCGAAGTCCTGACCTCAATCCAATTGAGCATGTCTGGGATGTTCTAAAGAGACGGGTAAGATCAGTGCAACCTGCTCCACAAAACATCAGGGAGCTAAAAAGAGTCATTGCAGAAGAGTGGGAATGTATTCCTCAAAACGTTATTAAAAACATCGTGGAAAGCATGCCCAGAAGGATTCAAGCTGTGATTTTGGCAAGAGGAGGTCACATTCGTTATTAGGTTTTTACATTTGTAACTTTATTTAATTAAAAAAAGTAAAAAAAAAATCTTGTCTTATTTGCCAACCACTTCTTATTGTTTGGGCGTGTACATCGGTTTTAAAGAATCCATCGTTTTTTTTCTTTTAATTGCCCGAATTCACTTCACGCGCATTAATTTACACGATTATAAGTATACAGACTACGTCAAAGAAATAAATTTCATTTAATTAACTCAAATCGACCTTAGAACGTAAATTTCCTTAGGTGCCCGTTTTTTTTGCAAAAGAGTGTAGATAAATCGTTGATTTAAATCAATTACTTACTTATGTAATTTTTTTAACTTCTAGAAGTAGATATCACTACATAGTATAAAACAAAGTCGCTTTTTCTGTCTGTCTGTCCCTATAATATGCTTAGATCTTTAAAACTACGCAACAGATTTTGATGCGGTTTTTTTTAATAGATAGAGTGATTCAAGAGGAAGGTTTATATGTATAATACATGCACCCGTGGGAAGCCGGGGCGGGTCGCTAGTTCTTTATAATTTTAAAACTAGTTTAACTAAGAATAGTTAGTAAAAATGATCATGCTTAACAGAAGCGAAGTTATTGCACTTTGTATTACATTAGCGTAAATACTAGATACTCAGTTTCGTAGGTGCGTTTACTTACATACACCAACAACCAGACCCAGAACAACCTGTAAGCCATACGAATATTCGTTCTGTGCGGTTATCAAACCTGCGACACGCAGCACAGCAGCCTATCGCTCAACCACTGATCCAACCGTATCATCAATATTACATACAAATAAATAAAAATGCATCACTTACCAAAAGACAAGACCGCAATTACAAAACAAATGAAGTTCTAAAATCCTTCTATATTTAAAATTTTCTAATTGTAAACAGTTCTAAATATCCTTCGTTCCAATCTCAAACGGTCCTATCCTTTAATTCGAAAAAGGTCTGTTCTAATCCTAGTGCACACTCAGACTGGCGGTGTTACCGCTACCCAATGCGTGCACTTTCACCAAAATCGTGAGTGTTTTGTTAAAGCCAGCACGTAATCGACATGTATGCGGTATTTTCATACCGTGTGGACGTGGCTTTACTTACAAATTGATGTTATGTATTGGCATTCGAACTGAATTTCGAAGTGGCGTTAATGCGTAATATGGAATTTAAATTTTAAGTAGGCTTATTTAGTTTTAATTTTGTATTTTTGTAGGTACTGGTTTAAGAATAAGTTCTAAATTCAATATAACATTAGAAAAATAACGTTTCAACGTTATCGTTAAGCGTTATAATAAGCTCCGTTATTTCACAACAAATATGTGGACTATTAGCCGTCTTCAAAGATATCACCATTTCAACAATTTAACACAATAACTGCCGTTATTTTTGTAATGCCATAATTAATAGAGTATAAAAACATTAGATTTTTGGACTTGCATACAGATTTAATTAACAATTTTATTTATGAATATGTCCAACATTAAAATGTACTACTTAATTATAAATACACAACAAATTCATTAAAATAAAATTATAATTTAAACACTCCTCCTCCACAAGAATACCAACTCATAAACATAAAATCTACGTAAGTATAAGTATCTTCATCTTGGTTGCGCAGACGCACCTGCGGGCAACTCTCACCGCGTAATTTTTATTATAAGACAAACATATAGGTATTAATTACATTGATTAACTGGAGAGTCATTGATAAACAATGTTTATTAGCTATTAGCTGATTGCACTGTAATTATCGAGAAAACCAGTCAATAAGAGAAATTACATGTGCATACAATATAAAGGCTAAATTCTAGTAATAATTGTTGAATCGCAATGCAGTCGCAATCTCATCACAGCGACATTTTTTAAATTTTAATTATTTTTTATTTTTGAATAAATATATTATGTATTTATTTATTTTAATTAATGTCAAGTAATGTATTCACATTAGGCGCATTTTAGACAGATCGAGGCTTTGATTAGATTGCGATCGTTCCTAAAAATAACTAGAAACGCCCCATGATTAGTCATTGGCCTTATTGACATGACTCTTCTTAGAAAGAAGAAAAGAAGATGAAGGGGGACAGGTAATTACTTATTTACTATGGCGGTGCTCTCATGGCTCGTAGCGTGATTTTAGACCTAACTCCATTTTTTTTCCAATCGGATCAGTAGTTCCAGAGGTTAGCGCATTCAAACAAACAAACTCTTCAGCTTTATCTTACATTGAGATTGAGATATTGTGGATTAGTTCGTTTTAGTAGAACTAAATTTATTTATCTACTTTTAATTTTAAGTTTTTCCAAGTGTTACCAGTTACATATCTTGAAACACTGCTACTCCTCTAAACAACAACAAGCTTGAAGATGTAATATGTCAGGGTCAGTAACTCCGACTTCTGACCTTATTGTGCGTTACGCAACATCAGCGATGTCACAGTGCGTAGGCTGCGCTGCGCCGGCGCATACCGGTGTTGCATGAGTATTAATGATTCGAGCATTGATATAGAGATAGTGTGATGTCTTCTGCCTGTTAAGCTTGGTAGTGCGTTATGAGGATAGTTGAAAAATCAATCATTGTGTCATTATTTTTATTTATTGACCAAGGTATTGACGAGTATTATACTAACTTTTAGGAACGATCGCAATCTAATTAATCTCAGTCTCAATCTGTCAAAAATGCATTTTTTGACATTGATTGTCACTGAGATGAGATTGCGACTAGATCTTGAACGTTTTTATGTAGAATTGGCCTTTTGAACCTACAGTTATATTTTGTCAAAATCTCAATTGGTGATTTACATGAATTCATCAAGCGAGATTTTGCACAATTAGTATGCTTATTTTTTAATGTTCCGTGCCCATTATTACTGAGACTTTGCTGTCTGTCTATCCACCTGTCACAAACAGGGGCTGTATCTTTTGAACCAAAATCGGTAGTCACTTGAAATTTTCAGAGTTGTTGCGCTATAATGTTTGTAAAATTTTTACCTGTCAAGCCCCGACTGACTTACTGGTAAGTCAGAACAATAGAAAATCAATTGTGTCTCATTACGTGGGACATGAGTAATTAAGGGGGTCTAAACGTGATTTTTTTTTCGTCTTGTTACGAAACCCTACGTCTGTAATGCGGCCTCAAACTTGGCCGGTTTTTTTAATCTATAGATCATCTTATCTTGCTATATCTTTTCCTACAACAGCAAAAGCTATATTCAAGTACACCGATGCCATGAATCATGACCTCACAGCACTTTGGGTGTCAAGGGTCGATGTCTGTGAAAGTGTAGGGACGAGAAACTATGATATTTGATACTTGGTGTTAAATTCCATACTTATTGATAATTTTGATACATGGTGCTGATATTATAGAAGGGGTGAGGATGAAGGAAGAATCGGATGTACCTATGAACTTAAGAGCCGTAGTTTCCGGTACAAGATAATGGTATATACATACTTACATACATAAGCGAACACAATAAACGATTTAATTTTAAAATCTGGCTGGTCTGTAAAAATCTATCTCCGTGAATGATGTGAGTTTGAGATGAGCTGTCATTCCTTTACGTGCTTTACGTGTATATTGGATGAGATTTAGCACTGCATAATTAATATAACCAGAGAAAGATACTTTGACATGAATTTAAACGGTAAAGGATTACCTATCTAATAGCAGTTTCCTATGTTGGAGTCTCGTTTTATTTCCAGTATAGCCTAAGGCAGAATTTCGTGAATAATTGTCGCCCCATCGCCTCTTCTTCAACTTATGAAAGAAGAAATTAGCGCTAGTTTTTTTTTAATTTACCTTCACAAAATCCAATAACTGTTAAAGACAGGTAGAAACTAATATCCGTCTAATTGTGGACTGGTTCTTAGACATTCAGGAACTCCATTAATAAGATCAGGCTAATCTAACGATAACTATGATAATTTACAAGATAATAAATCTATTGAAATCAGGAAACTTCAAACCCGGTTTAAAAATGTCAGACTAACTAGAAACGTAATGATTTATAGAAATACATGTGACCGTATGTGACCTTTGGTTCCGTAAGTCATCGCGTGCGATCAAGCGGTCACTTTTTGCCATGCAACGTTATTACAATAAACAGTTTATTACATAGCACATACTTAACAGTAGATCAACTAGACGAATACAATGAAAAATATTGGTGATAATATAATTCTAATCTATTGTCTATATATTTAATCTATTGTTAAAATTGCTTTAGTTACTCAATATTTTTGAAAACAATTCGTAAAAAGCTGAATTAAATGTATAGCCAAAGTCAATGCATTTATTTCAATTAGACCTTTTACAAACTTTTGATTGTCAAGGAGTCTGTCAGTTAGTCAGAAAGTTGAAGCTGCTCGTTCCGAAACGTTAGTAGGCCTTTATGGAGAAGAACAAGCAGGAAACTCTACGGACACTCTTTATAATTAGATTAAGTGCATCTTCAAGAATACAATGTATTTCCTACTATAATAGCAAGATTTAATCAAATTAACTATCAGTACTGATTTAAATTAGATTAGCGTTATCACTTTTTTCAATAAAGTAAATCTCTGATTACAAGACCAACAATACTTTAACGACATCAGATTAGTATAACCATATTTATTTCAACCACAAATCTCATTGACAGCATCAACTTCACCCACTTAAGACATTTCACTGTTACAGAGCTATTCACCTCACGCACAATGCAAGACAGTGTAAGGCGTAGGTCGATGACCCCAAAATACTTCTCGGTTTGATAACAAGTTCAAGTTATTGATAAGTGTGTGATTCAATCAATCATTTAGTGCTATTATTGGACGTAGTCCTGAGGTCTTTACCAAGTATTGATATCACATTATTTTCTATAGGGGTACGCTTGTTAGCAGACAGCTTGTCATGTTAAATCACTGCAATACTTAAATAGTAAACTATGATTACGGTTTTCTGCAAGACAAGCAATTTTGTATTGAGTTACAGTGGCTAAGGGTTAATTTTCAGAAGAAGAAAGCCGAAGCAAATATTACTTAATTATTTTAAGTACAACATTAGGTATACAATTTACTTTTCTGAATTTAACGCCATCTATCGTCTGACTGAATATCTATTTTTCTTTTTGTTTTATTGTGTCAATTATTAATTTTTAAATATTCTAAACATTATATTAGAATGAGTTTGAGATGAACATTAAAGAGTTATTGCAGAATGATTTAGGACGTTTTGATGTACCTAATTAATTACATTATTGAGAGATGCTCGATTGGCTTTATTATGCACTGGCAGGTACTATACCTGTTTCCTACTGAAAGTTTTTTTTTTAACAAAAATATCTTTTCATATACCGAACACTCAATCAACCATCTTGAGACATCCGAAAGTAAAACTTCATTTCCCCACCACCATCTCAAGGACCGATCCCACTTACACTACTGCTTACACCTTCACTGTAAAGCAGCACGCACGAGAGTGGGTGTGGGTCAGCGACCTCGCTATCGGTCAGACACTATTTGCTCTGCAGCATGATGGCCGCGATAACATGCTTCTGGGATTGTGCTGCAGGGAGTGCACTCATTACTATGGTGCAGGTTACTTCAGTTATGTTTTACTTTGACCTTCTCTACATCCATACTAATATTATAAAATATGCGGAAGTAACTCTGTCTGTCTGTCTGCTTTCACGACTAAACCACTGAACCAATTTTGATATAATTTGGTAGGGGGTTTGTTTGAACCCTAAACAATATCCTTATAGCTTCTGCCTTGATTTCGTTTGCGTGTAAGTCCATACCATATGACACTAGGCAAAAGTGTGGCTTTCTACCATTTAAAGATTTTTTGTAATTGGTTCAGTATTTACAGAGATTAGCTCTTACAAAAATCCAACGATTTTACCTCTTCATAGGGGGGCAGCTCAACGAATGCGCCTGTTTTTAATTACGTCATCAGTATTAATAATAGTCAGTTAACAAACAGCGAGATGACATGAAATTGACACAATGTTTTTTTCTCCAATTCCCAGAAGAAGAAACCTAACTACAATTGAGTGTGGGAAATACAGTGATTAGTGCAGCCACGGCATTATGTATGTATGTAGGAGACAATAAAATGAGTGCTTGTAACTAAATGATGGATTCACACAGTGATACTTTGTGTCATGTACTGTCCGGCGTCTCGTGGTCGATGGCTAATGCGTTTTATGGAATGTTACATGCATTTTGTTACTACCTGAAGTCAAAGTCAAAAGTCAAAGCTTTTATCTATATCTATACATACTTATATAATAAAATCGTAGCGAAGTCAAAACTGTACATTTAATATTTTTAAAAAGAGTAATTGCTGAGGTCGGGGAGTGATTCTAATGACGAAAATATTTTTTTTTTTGAATTTTTCTCGGTTTGTCTTTTTGTCTGTATGTTTGTTAGAGCATCACGCGAATACTGCCGGATAGATTCTGTTCAAAATTTGTATGAATATTCCACATTAGCCAAATTAATCTATAGGCTATAAATTTTCACGCAATTTGCTTTGGGGGGTGAGCAATTGCATTATGTTCATCTGCAGTATGTCCAATGTTTGTATGGAGAAACAAACTTTGACGCGGACGAATTCGCGAGCCGAAGCTAGTTTTTGAAAATAACGAATGAAATAACTAATGAACACATTCATAAATTCAAACAAAATATTTTATAATATGCCGTGTATCAGTAGTCCAACCACTTTACAACTTCAGGTGTCATTTTAACCAGAAATGATATCCCATCATCTGTTCAACCTCCAAGGAAAGGAAGGCAGTAATGAAAGGCTTATATGACAAACAGCTAATTAGTTGGAAAAGCTTTCATTGATAACAAACTACCCCACCAAGTATACCTTCAAACAAGTACCCAAACGTTATCACCCATATGTTTACAATCACATTCCCAAAACTCTTTGAACCTCAAGTTCTAACAGACCGACTCACTTATCTGTTACAAACATCTGGTATGACTTATCACGGCTTATCATACGGTTATGAACCAACATGCACTGATGAATAGGTACCTGGCTTTATGAGAAATCAAAGACTTCTCTGTTTTGGATGTGAAGGCATTACAAGAGATGACTTTTGATTTACGATCGATCTATCGGGGCGTGAAAGTACTCGAGAGTATGAACAAGTTAATATAAGATCAATACTGAAATAAAATCTGCTGTTCTTTATGCAACATGATTCTAATGTAAGGAAACACAGTTTTTGCCTTTTAATATTAGTAATTATACTAATATTATAAAGATGAAGCGTTTGTATGTAAGGCGAGTAAAACCATGGGAGAGTGGTATTGTTAGTTTTAAATATTTTAGAGTTTTTTTGGATACTAGAGTTTATACAAACAGTGCTGATAACACTAATGGTTATACAATAATTGTAATACGCTATTATTGTATACGCAAGGTATTGTTTGTAAGTGTTTGATTGTGCAACTTTTTTGTTTAATAAATCTTATTCTTAGAGTTGGTCCCGAAATAAAAGTTAAATGTTTATGAGTATTTTTACCCCCTGAAAGATAGGTAGTCAATTAAAAGTCAGCTTATACATTTTAGAGATGTTTTGATGATATTGCCTTACCTATCTAAAGGCCAACGATATGAAGGTAACTATTAACTGAAAGTTTCCCATAGGATTACATATTTGGATTACACACAAAAAAGTAAAACATGTTTATAAAAACTTCCGAGACTTTAAAATAGAGGTATTTATTCCAAGATACCATAACCAGGAAGCAGAAATTAGTCTGGCATACTTCCGAAATCCGGTCGGACGTTGCGGTGAGTTCATTAAATTCCTCCACGAATATTATGATTGCATCCTAACAACCCATTTCGTGCTTCCGAAAATTAGATCGAAAATCTCAGCCTGGGGCGAACCCACAGAACAGAAAAACCAGAGTTTAACTTCGAAATAAAATTAAGTAATCATTAATGCTTCCGTATCAGACATTGCCAGAAGATCGCCAAAGTTGTATAACTTTGGTAATAACAACATTATGCCGACCAGCAGTCGAATACGCAGGACATAATTATAATAGTGCGCAACAAACACATGTGCACTCCCTCTTATAATACTCTCATATTCCGATGGGAATATCTCTCATATTCAGAGAGGTCAGGCGCAGGACCAACGGTTTTTCGTGCTTTCCGAGGCACGAGAATATCTTTTACATACATACTAACGTATAACTTACGAAGTTACGACAGACATCTTCAATAACAGTTAAACACACATTAGCATTGCTTTCGCTCATCGCCGAAGGGAAAACGCACGCGCACATAAACTCCACATAAAAAATGATAGAGATCCATTACAATTCACTGAGCGCTGACAAAATGACAAGTTCTAAGTACATCGTAAGGTATTTGTGTAACAGTTTCGGCGCACACGCATCGCCCTACTTGTACAACTTTTACTGACAGCTAACATGGATTTTGGCCAGAAGGTTGGTTCCGTATGCGACACAAAGAGATATACGAAAATAATATTGCTGATTATTTTGCGGAGGCGGATCTTAATAATTTTATACCAATCAACTTCAACTCAATAATTTAAAGTGACTTGGATGTTTATAGATCCGCTTTAAAAATAGTAAATCTTAGTCACCATTGATTTACAGTAACGAGGGAGGTCAAGAAGAAATCTGGACTAATAAGTTTGAGTTAGAAGCAGTGAGTGAGAAAACACATCGGTCAATGTTAATTAGAATTACGGGCATAATAATATCTGAGCATACATAATGGTGATGCGGGCAACACAGAACCGCTCAATGTGGTTATCTTTAGTGGAGGCCTATGTCCAGTAGTAGATGTCGTTCGGCTGATATGATGGTGATGATGATGAGCATGTCATTTGAGGAACATATAGGGCTGGGATGCAGAGGCATGTTTTATAAAATTCGGAGTGGGGTCTTGTGCAGTCTGCGCCATTACTGTTCAAGATGTTTGACGACTTTTAAACTTTCTATGCCTTTGTACAGCAGTAGAGTATTTAAATATAAAGTGTTTGAAGACTGTCTCAGTTTATTACCATATTTCAGTTGATTTTCAACTTTGTTACAACTGTAGGCCGGAATAATTAATCGTTGCATAACAAGTGCCTTTGTAAGGCATTATTTCTATCACTGTTGCACAACTGCCAAACTACAAGTGCAAAATAAAGACAGAAACATATCTAAGACAAAGTATCTGCTAACTAACGATTGCTTTAGTTCTGTGAAACGCATTGTTTACCTACATTTGGAGCCTCTAAAAGATTTCGATCGCGTTTGCTCTTAGCCTTCTGTGTGCTACTTACTCTGTGGTATAACTGACAGCTCTTCACTTGTCAAGTCGTCGTCCACTTTCGCTGAGGGATTTAGAGGGATTGAGACCTCGGCTCTAATCCCTGGACGATTTATAACTGGTATCAAGTTAATAGTCATGAGTTTGAGACTTTCTACTCGGTAATAAGATTAAAATACACACATCAAAAAAGTCTAGGGATCAACATCCCTAACATTTGTTAGGGATGTTGATCCCTAGACTTTTTTGATGTGTATAGTTTAAGGATATAGTTGAAGCCTTATCTAGGGGATTGGAGTAACTGGATACACTGACTGTGGTCTTCGAATTAAATATTTGTGGAACTGCGCAGACTCGTAAGATATAGTCAATGTTTTAGGTGACTGTCTAAACAGCACAAACTATGAGGTTGGGTTTTACTCTGTTTTTTTTTGTGGTCCAAGATCGCATAGTCGCAAGATCATCATTTTAGCATGGATGAAATTTGAACAATAGATATTGTACCTAATACTTGAAAATGGGCTAAGTATTAAAGCTAGAAGGTATGCACACTTTCTTAAATACATATTCCATTATCTATTTTTTTAAATTTAGCGATGCTAAAGTGACGTAGATCTGGCGAGTAACGAGATCACAGTCCATTGTGATACTAATAGGAACGAAGAAGGAAAATTTCAAAATTTAGTGTTTTTTTTAAGTAAATTACACAAGCTTCTACCCGCGGCTTCGTCTGCGTGGAAGTAAAATATACCTTAAAACATATTCTATGAGACTCGACAAATGTGTAGCTTTCTATCAGTGAAGGAATTTCTGTAATCGGAGCAGTACTTATTTTAGTATAAAAGTAAAGATAAACCACAGATTCATAATTTCAATTCTATTAATATCAACCCGTTTCCCGACCCCATCTTTACTTTGATAACCTTCCATCTTCCCCGTATCCGTATGAAACCATCAACCGTTGATAGCCGCTGAACAATTCTTCATGTCAGCCAGCTTCCCATGGTGAACAATGGACAATGAACAATAGTGACACACCACGCACGACCTTGGGGGGAGAAAGTCTACGATCTAAACAAACATGTGACTTTATAGTCTGTGGAGCCATTGGGAGTACTTTATAGAACACTAGCGACCCGCCCCGGCTTCGCACGGGTGCATGTATTATACATATAAACCATCCTCTTGAATCACTATCTATTAAAAAAAACCGCATCAAAATCCGTTGCGTAGTTTTAAAGATCTAAGCATATATAGGGACAGACAGACAGGGGAAGCGACTTTGTTTTATACTATGTAGTGATGGAAACGGTTTTTCTTAATAGATTTTCCATGAGTGAATTTCTTGGTAAAGCAAAGACACCTATAGTACGCAGGAATCAGGATATATTACAGTGCAAAAGGGTGTGCGCAAACACAGGTGCACTTTTCTACACTAACTCTCATAGACCGTTGGGACGACAAAATCGAACGACATGAGAAAGATCAGGCGCAGCTACTAATGAAGCGACTATGTGACCTCCACAACCCAGTTATTGGTAAGACTAGCTGTCAGACTTTCGAGCTTCTGACTACCCGTAACTACTGTCAAAGATCTACGAATGACAGCCGAAACCAACTGCTTTATGTCCTTTCCGAAGCACCGGGGTATTCCTGACACTTCCAAACTGAGAGATTCCTAATGAAAAACCTAATAACACTTAGTCCGACCAGGGAATTGATCCACGAAACTAACGGGACAGTAAATACAATACGTTACTGTGTTACCGTCTCTATAACGGTCCCTTGAC
This sequence comes from Hoplodrina blanda, assembly GCA_949316365.1. Lineage (NCBI taxonomy): Eukaryota > Metazoa > Arthropoda > Insecta > Lepidoptera > Noctuidae > Hoplodrina > Hoplodrina blanda. The sequence continues at coordinate 12,975,234 of OX438567.1, read as the reverse complement.
CTAATAAACCAATTTCTTTAGACACCTGGATGTTTCTACAGCTGGGTTCCGTCATACTCATATAATTTATATCTCTCTTATCAGCAACTCAAATATTTTGGCAAAGTATTTAGTATGTAGGCTTTAGGTCAATGTGCTGAATGTAAATATTATTTTTGGGGTAATGTGTTGTACACTTTATTGTGGTGACGTCAGCACAAATCTTTACACTGATACAATTTTGTTCCTACAGATTTATTTTTTAATGTAATGGTTGCTATATATTGTTTCCTTCAATGTATAGCAGAAAGAATTTACAAAAGCATTAGACGACACGGTTGGCTGTGTGGCAGCGGTGGAGTGCATGTCGCGAGTTCGATCTCCGCACGGAACAAATATTTGTGTGGCATACAGATTATTGTTCCGGGTCTGGTCGGTTTGTATATGTAAGTTTATGTTTGTAAATGCATCCACGATACAGGATACATTTAATGTGGCAATTTAGTAACGGTTTAAAAAAAAACAAAAAAATAATAATACTGATTATGTAATAAAATTGCCTAGTTATGTTTATAACTATAAGAATTTTATACTGTATATTTTTCTTGAAAAAAAAACGAAGACAGAAATTATTATTTTTAGAATTAGGCGTTGATTATTATTTATTTTCCTATTAGTTTCAGAATCCAGTTAAATTAAACTTAAGGTACTTATATTTTTATTAAAAAAAATCACGTAGCTTCATTTTATTTTGAAACTACCTACTTCAAAAAAGGATGCGGTACTTGCAAACACCATTAAATTAAGCAAGTCAAAAACAGTCCCACCGTGATCAAGACGACCTCACCATAAATAGACCATTCTTAACCACCTCCACCTCTCATAGTTAATCGGTTCGCTACGATTACCAAATATTACCAATACAAACAACGACCTTAACATCGCGACCGCAGAGGAATTCAAATGATTGCGAACAAATGATTAATTTTATAGCAATGCTTTGTGACAAGGTTTGAGATAATTTTAAACTAGCTACTTATACTCCGCGGTTTTACTCGTTACGTTTTTGGTTACTGCTCTGCTCTCGTGGGTCGTAGCGTGATGTTAAATATCTTTATCTATTCCTCATGACTTTGGCTATTATATTTTTTTTTTTTTTTTAATATTTTTAGAACAATTTGTAGTTTCAGAGATTTAAACAAACGGACAAAACAATCTTTAGATTTATTATTTACTAGCTTGCCCGCGACTTCGTCCGCGTAAATGTCGGTTTACTGCGAGGTTTTATTTTTTGCGTGGAACCCTAATTCTTTTTCTAAAATAAAAGTAGGTTAAGTTACCCCTTATTACATCAGATATCTACCAGTGAAAGTCCCGTCAAAATCGGTCCAGCCGTTCCAGAGATTAGCCGGAACAAACAGACAGACAGACAAAAATTAAAAAAATAAAGTTATTTTGGTATAATATGTTACATTCATATTATGCATGTAGTATAAAGCGGTTATTTTAATATTACAAACAGACACTTCCATTTTATTTATTTGTAATACAGATTGTAACATTTAAGTATAGATTTGATTTTAGATAATATCGAGCATTTAATTTGATTTTAAATGTCCGCATACTTTTAATTGAAGTCAATTATTTTTTTGTTTCCGTTCTGTATACAGGATGTAGGTATTTATTTTTTATTGATTCTTAATCAATTTCGTGTTTGTCTGACCTTGACCTCAGAGATTGTCATTTTGTTTTTACGATATTATCTAGGATCAAAGTGCTATGAGCTAAATTATTTTTAGGTCTCAGAACGGTGCCATGGTTAAAAAAGATTGACAAGGAGCTGTCGTTTCAGATGATTATATTTATGGACTTACGTGGCAAAAGACAACGTGGTACATCTCAACAGAAACTAGATTTCTTCCAAAAATACTTACTAGTCCTTAGATTAAGAAGTGCAAGGCGCTTATTGCGAACATAGGGAACTAGACTAGACAAAAAAAACATAGGTAAGTATTACAGTCAAATTTAGACAGTCAGGTGGCAAGGTGAGGTTGACGCAGTGACTGAGCGATTGGCTGTTGAGCTGTGTTTTGAATTCGATTCCCACAAAGAAAAAATATCTGTACCTAGGTCTACAGGTATGTGTGTGTAAGTTTATATGTTTGTAACGCACTCACAGTACAGTATAAATTCTTAGGGTGGGGGCAACTTTGTTATAAAAAGTGTAGGATCAACAATGATCATGCACTTTTACAATTAAGTCGTGTTTTTACAACAACAAAAAAAGTGTAACGCAGTGCACAGGAAAAACCGCCCATTATAATTAAAAATCAATAATGTAGATTGGCTCTCAAAACAAATTGCGACACGGTAGCAACAAAACGCGCTCGCGACCTAATTTGTGTTATTTTTTTACAAGAACTGGTTCTTGAGTTGGGTTTGTTATGAGTGCTCTGGATTCTTAATTGTACAATCGTTTTATGTAACTCGTTAAAGGAATTAATAAATGTAGTTTTGAGGTTAAGTAAGATATGAATTTTTAATTTTTGACCAAATTATTTAAATACCTGCGATTTCGTTCGCGTAAATATTTTTTATTCCATATTATTCCATATTTTTTCTCTAAAATACAAGTACCTACCCTAAATTACTCCAATCCATGCACAAAGAAAAATGCAAAATCTGAAATGTCCAAAATTAAATACTGTCCCAAATTCTTGTTGTTTGAATTTACTAACTAAGTACTAACTAAGTAGTGACCCACTTCGAAATTCAAACACCCTTTACATTACTGTCATAACCTAATTTGATATTTAGTCCGAAAACATTTTTTTACCATTGCAGGGCAAAGGCCTTTTCTCATATAGTGAAGACATGAAATTGGAAATTTAAAACTTATATTAACTAGAAGTCTATGTTTTCTTACGATGTTTTTAGAGACCCAAAATAATATTAGAAAGTACATTATGAAAATGTCACATTGGTACTTGCCCGGATTTAAAAACCCTTATACGTCAAAAAGTTATCAGGGAACATTTTCAAAATTTTCTTTTAAAAAAAGAGTATTGGAAAATCTGTTTCTATGAAAAACTCAAAACCGATCGAATTTAGCTGTTACACAATTTCTCAAAAATGTTCTCTGATCTGATATCTTTTTAGACCTATGTATACTGCCTATGCGTAGGATGTTTCATTTAAAAAAATAAGGACTTCAAAGTGTGTTTGAAATGCTTTACCGCGTGTAACACGTCATTTTTACACTTATCAAGGGACCAGCTAAAAATCAGCTCAATGCGAGCTGGTAAAAGTGGTATGCGACCAGTCCTGACGACCTAGGACTCGATAAGGTCTGCAATTGGGCCGTCCGGCGTGCCAAACGGGATCCGGTTCGTTTCACTCTCAGTAACTGTTCCTTTTAACTGACAGTTTTTTGTGCAACGAAATTTCGTCCAGCACGAAAGTTTGGCGGTTCCTAATTGGACGGTTTTTTGGTATTGCCATTCATGAATGTGGTAGAGTATTCGTTAAGGCAGTTAGCTGTCTCTATAGGTGTGGCGGACTGACAGTTTGGACTGCAATTATTTCTGAATGTGATTTTTAGGCCAGATTTTTAAATAGTTTTTTTTATACAACTGTAAAATGGGAGAGCTTGGAAGGAGGAGGAGACAGACAGTGTACCAAAGAGTGAATAGTGTAAATCGACATTATAAATGCGAAAGTAACTGTCTGTCTGTCATGTTTTCACGTCTAAACCACTAAATAGATTTTGATGAATTTTGACATGGGCTAAATTTGAAGTTTGAACCCCAAGAAAGGCTAGTTTATATTCCGACATTTCTATTCGAATTCGAAGGTAAAAGGAAGGTATAAATATGATTTAGTCAGTAAAAAAAATCTAGTAATAAAAGAAACGAATGACCAAAAGTCCTTTGCAAATATAACAAGGCATATCTTAATAAGCACAAAAAGAAAGTCAATTGACTCCAGCGCGTTTGAACATGGCCGCCATGTCAATTGGATGAATTGAGAGCTTCCGTCAGGGGCACGGGGGCATATCTGTTGTTAAAACAATAAGCAGATAATACTGATCAAGAGGATGGGTATATTGGTGATGATTGGTGACGACTGAATAAGTCAAATTAATAAGCAAAGTCAAAGTCAAATTGTTTATTTCAATGAGACCATTTGAACGTCATTTAGAAAAAAGAGTTGAATCTAGTCGGGTTTCTAAAAGGTATTTTAGTATGGAGAAGAATGGTTCTCCATACGAAACTACCTTTTAGAAGCAAGAAACTTCAACAAACTTAGATACTATAAAAAACTAAAACTTGACTAGAATAGAGTTCATAATTGTAGGCAAGATAAATTACGAAATTTTTATTTCTTTTTATTATGCATTTTTAGTTCATTATCATCTTGATACCTGCCTATTACTATCTATTGATAAAAACACATTAAAATCCGTTGTAGAGTGAAAAGTTCTAAGCGTACTTACAAACGGCAGGAAGCGACTTTATTTCATACAAGATATAAATCAATGAAATCTTTGCAGATCTATCTGGAATCTGAACTGACCGTGAAGCACAATAAAATTGACGCCTCCAATCTCATCCTACCTAGTATAGACAAAAAGCCGAGCCTGCAACAAAAAGGCTATTACAGACGACCTCCGAACGTCACGATTGCATTGTTTGTAAATAGCCGTCCCCAATCGCCGCCTGTCACTAACTGCTTAACCGTAGGCTTTTTATTAACCCGCAGTTAACTAATAGTTGACTGGGAAGATAACTATTATATGCAAATGTGGGAGGTAAAGGTATTTTGCAGTTTTTTTTTTTGTAGTCTCAGTAGCAGCCTCGGAGTCTGGATTTGTGCCCGGTTGATGGCAATAGGCTCGCCCCCTATTACATGAGACTTCAACATAACTGGCAATATGTGGGTGTACTATTGGGTACACCTCTGCCAAACCCTTCCGGGATTACAGGCGTGATGCTTATGTGTTTTCTATTTTTCTTTCTTTACAATAAACTCAGCCTATCGCAATCTATCGCAAAATGAAACTTAATCTTCTTAATAGTATAATTATCATTTAATTCAAATTACAAACCATTGTGCAATCGACTTTATGACTCGGTAAATTAGGCTCAAATTTCAATTATAAACCAATCAATAAACATTGCGTAATTAATTTATATTAATTACTAATTGACGTTAACGACTTATTGTTAGTTAATTTACAGCTTAGACCTACTTAGTGCTTACATACAGTTATGAGAGTTTGTGCATACTGATAGTACAATTATGAGCATAAAATTCTGATGCAAGTTATTAATAAGTACCAGCCTATTAGAGTCCTATTGTAGGACAAAGCTCTCTTCTCATTCAGAGAAGGCACGAGCATTGATCACCACGCTTGCTCAAGGCGAACTGGCGCATTCAGATAAACTAAAGTCCAGATTTCCTCACGACATTTTCCTACACTGATGTCAATGATGAACTTAGAAAGAACATATCATACATAACATCACGCCTGTAATCCTAAGGGTTAAGCAGAGGTGTACCTACCTATAACACCCACATGTCGCCAGTTATGTTTAAGTCCCATGTAATAGGAGGCGAGCCTATTGCCATCAACCGGGCACAAATCCAGACTCCGAGGCTGCTACTGAGAAATTCCTGATGAAAAAATCCAATAATACTTTGCCCGACCTGGGAATCGAACCCAAGATCTCATGCTTAGCTGTCGCGCTTTGCGACCACTAGACCAACGAGGCAGTCGATTACAAAGAAAACTAACATATGAATTACTTAGAAAGTACATAATTATGAATTGAAAAAGTCACATTGGTACTTGCTCGGTATCGAACCCACAATAACTTTGAGAGAGGTCACTCGTCACTCCATTATACTTTACCTATTACAGACCGCGTACATCTAAATATTAGTGTTGTGTACTTGTGTATTAAGATTTTGTCCTCCCTTTTTTGTTTGAATTCTCAACAGCGACCTTCATTACAGGTACCTCAATTGGCTCTATACAGCATCACAAAAAACTGTCTTTATCAAACAATGGACCTGAAGTACGAGCGGGCGTTATATAGCCATACTAAGTACGTAGGCAGGTACAGTTAAACAAACGGATTGCTATGCAGGTAAAATATTCTTTCTACTATAGAATAGAAAAGAACAAGTTTTTATTTTATTACCACAAATTACAGTTTAAAGTTAAATTAGTCTACAGATACAATATATTTTTTTTTTATTGTAGTGGAGAGGTTTTTTTTTTAAATTACAAAACTATACCTACTACCAATTTGATATCCATTTTTGATTGTGTGTGTACCTACTTGTAACTTTATGCCATACTTAAGAGAGTACATAATCCATGCAGATAAATGTTTACACGATACTTACACAAAAAACAAAACATTTTTGTGCCTGTTTGTTTGTTCAGACTAATCTCCGAAAAGGCTAGACCGTTTTTGACAGGACTTTAAGTTGCAGTTAGTTCATGTGAAAAAGGAGTAACTTAGGCTACTATTATTTTAGAAAATGCGCGCGAATAAAGTCTCGGGCATAAGCATCATTGTTTAAAAGTAGTTGCAAGTTAGCAGCCTGCACAACAAACAGTTTGTTCAAGTGTACATAACTTTAAATATTATTCCATTTTGTTGAATGCCCGCCAACGACCTTACATCAATGTCGTCATGACTACAAATCTCACGATTAATCTCGTTTTCTACAATACTTAGTTACCTATAAACCTTTGGGAATTCACTCGCTTATAAATGAATGATGTTTGTTGTAATTAAAAGTACTTGTTTGTGTTTGTTCATTGTTTTTGGTTAGTCTTGGGTTTTGATGCCCTTTGTGTAAGGTGAGTTGGAGGTCGATTACAATATATTTGAATCTGTAATATTGAGTAATTGTAACGTAGTTTGTGAATGACTAGGTGTGGCCGTGGTTATGTCTGTGTCAATTTCTTTTTCGCAATATTTTTTTATTGTATTTATTTGTGTACAAAGTATTTTAATATAATTTATCAAAATAGGTTTGAAGTTTTGCTGTGAAAACGTAAAGAAAGACAGATACTTTTGAATAAAATACTAGCTTCTGCCCGCGACTTCGTCCGCGTCAAAGTTAACATAATTACTATCCCACGTGAACCGCACAATTTTTTGGGACAAAAATAGTCGATGTGTAGAAACTAGAAAGACTACCTATTTATCTACTACCTATCTATTTCTGTGCCAAATTTCATCCAGATCCGTTTAGCCGTTTTTTCGTGATTGAGTATAAGCATCTAAACTTTCGAATTTAATAAAAAAATTAAGATAATTCTGCATTTTCTCATATTTTCAATTCATTTAATTGCTAGCATTAATAACAAGATTTTCTTTTTCATAATCTAACATTGACATTTTTATCGTTTTAAAACCAAAATAATTAAAATATCAATAACAATTTTTTTTACTGTCAAATTGTTAATTACGTCTCAAATTCCAACGCACGGCCTTTAATTAATATTTTCATTAAAGATCTACAGTTTAAAGATAAAATGAACAAACAACATAAACGTTAATGTCTATATATTTTTACCTTGACATGAGAGGTAAAAACATACAGACATAATAGCCATTGACATCCATCATTAATCATTTTGAAGAACACACGACCTGTAAAGTCAGAAAAAGGAATTAGCAACAGTAAAACGCATACTGCATCAAATAACCAGCACAAACAAATAAAATTGAAGTGTCTGTTTGTTTTGTCAAAATAACTGCTTATTCAATTACGAACGAAATAAATATGAATGTTTACACGATATTTACGAGAAAAATATTTTTCTTAAATTTGTCTGTTTGTTCCGGCTAAACTCAGAAATGGCTGGACTGATTTTGACGTGACTTTTATTGGCAGATTGCTGATGTTATAAGGATTAACTGAGGCTTTTAATTAAGACAAATATTTAGGGTTATGCGCAAAAAAAATAAAACTTTGTGATAACGACACGGATGGCGCAGTGGTTGAGCAATTGGCTGTTCCGCTGCGTGTGGCGGGTTCGATTTTCGCACGGCACAAATATTTGTATGACCTACACATAGTTGTTCAGAGTTTGGCTGTTTGTTTTAACGCATCCACGATTCAGGGCAAATTCCTAGTGTTGGGAAGTTTTTTTTTTATAAATAAAATAAAAATAACCCACATTCAAGCGAAGTCGCGGGTTTAGACACTGCACAGATATACAAAAGACACTGTTTAAACAAAACAGTCGCTAAAATCCGTAACATACGAAATTTATTTCGACATTTACTTGTACTTAGTCTAGCAATCGACATTAAGGATACAGGCAGGTATGTCACAACGTTTCTACAAAATTACTGTCTTGTGTATATCTGCTGTCACACAAGTGTCAGTTAAACACCTATTCAATGGCGGAGTATGCAAGTAAACTGTGGTAAGATATGGTCTCCATTTTGTGAATACTCTATTACCAGATGGCACATTGCTTTCAAATTATACTTATTGTTTGTTGATAACTGAATACATTTAAGTCCTCAAACATAAATCAAATCGACTATTTAATTATTTCTTTGGAAATAATAAGTCACTCATAAAAAAATTCTACTTATTCCGAATAAATGTCGGTTATCGCGGACGCAGGCGAAGTCACGGAATAACAAGTAGCCTGTGTCCTTTATTAGGTTTCAAACTAACCCCGTACTGAATTTCATCAAAATCGGTTCAGTGGTCTTAAAAGCGTAACAGACAGACAGAGTGATTTAAGCATTTTTAATGTTAGTATGGATAGTCCGATATCTCTACTAAAATTATAAAGAGGTGATCTCAGAAACTGCTAGTCCGTTAGTACTTGCTAGTACTTTTATTAAGGGACATAGTACGAAATGTGAAAAAAAAACAGCTGATCCATTACATACAATAATGTACTACATTACGATCAAATTGTATGGATCAGCTGTTTTTTTTTCACATTTCGTACTATGTCCCTTAATAAAAGTTGTTCATATTCATGAGTACATTGACCCCCTGAAAGATTTACAACGGATTAAAATTCACGGTGTATACTAATTAAAATTATTAAGCATTGATCTAATTTGGCATTCAAAATGCAAAGAAGCTTTAAACAAAGCAAAGGTAGTCAAAGGATTACGAAAATCATAAATTCATAACGATAAGAATATGTATGACGACATGAGACTCACGACAAATCGTGTCTACCTTACACCCCGCGGCTGCGTGTGCGCAGCTCTTGAGTAGACATTAAAAAGATGCTTCAAAAACTCTTACAAAACCTTACAATTAGCTTTTTGATTGATAAAACTATGACAGACAAAAGGTTAGGGCGAAGTCTTAATTACGTGTATAAATAGCAAGTGATGTGACGTATGATAGCTATAGGCCATAGCCTTGGTATTTCATGTCGTAATAACTCGTAAATAATGGCGAATGCTTGGCATTAAGATAATTCTATACGTACATTTGTAAGAACCACGCCTTTGTACTGTTTGTAGTTGATTAGTTTTAGAAAAATAAGATATTTCTTTGAATATCAAAGTGACAACTAAAGATAAATGGACAATATAGAAAAAAAAAACATGTTCACAAAGGAATTAATTGCGTTGTTCAATGTTGGAATTCAGCAACCATGGTCAATAGTCAGATAAAGATCTACAATCTACATATAGGCACATAATATAATATCACGCCTGTAATCCCCTAAGGGTTAGGCAGAGCCGCAGAGGTGTACCCATTAGTACACTCACATTTCGCCAGTTATGTTTAAGTCCCATGTAATAGGGGGCGATCCTATTGCCATCAACCGGGCACAAATCCAGACTAATGAAAATCCTTTGCCCGAACATGTGGTGCTTTGGCTAGACCAACGAGGTAGTCACATATAGGCTTAAAAGATAATAATACCAGTCTATTATGGTCCGAATAAAGGACAAAGGACTCTCCTCATACAGAGAAGGCACGAGCATTGATCACTACGCTTGCTCAAGGCGGATAAATGATTTCAGACTACAACAAAACTTTCACATAGTACTCTTATCATAATTAACTTTAAGTAAATGAGCACTCCCATACAACACGTACAAGTCAAGGAACTTCCTAATACGGAACCACTGCAGCGCAACGAATGGCTAGTCTAAAAAGTAAATAACCACTAATTGTAGGCAAACACGCGATTTGCGTACAAACCTGTTCCTATTGTAACCAAATAAGATAGTAATTAACGTAATTAGAATCACGCATTTGACCATCAGCAGGTTCAGTGGTCACCGAAGCATTAAGTACTTGCAATTAACACTAGCAAGGTAAAATATATAGAATTCTTTATGGTAAAACCAGTAGAAACTTTAAAAATGCGACGAGTATATTTTGTAGAAAACCTAATATGGATGGAATTAAGGGAGAAGAACATGAAGAAGTCCGAAAGATTGGATATGTGTACAAAGTAATACTTTTTAAGGAAAAATGTTGAGATGGCTTGGTGGTTAAGACGCCTGCCATTTTTGCATTACCAATGTAGCGGTTTCAATTCATATGCCCTCTTCAAGTTTATCTTGGACATCAGTGACAACAGTGAAAGAAAACATCATGACGAAACCTGGACCTGTAGTAATATAAGTCTGAAATCGCCAATCCGCCTTGAGCAAGCGTGGAGATCAAGCAAGTTGGCGAAATCGCCAACTTGCTTTAAGCTTTGAGCATGGTGATCAATCGTGCCTTCACTTTATGACAAGACACCATTGCACTGGTAATATGCTGGTATTAGGTATTATAGATTTAGAAAAAATTAAACTAAAGGGAAGACTGGAAATCCCTCAGAGAAAAAACACTACAAACCTACATCAAAAACACAAAGAAAAATAACTAAACAAGACACTATAATAAAGCAAATTACACGTCAACGACCAACAGAGACGACATCGAAGAGTAATTGTCGCCAATGAATCATTGAGACATGTTCAATGGACAAGTTGCGACATGCGCACACGACGGGTCACGTTCAGCCAGTGCTGCAGAATCGTCACGTACTGAAGATGACGGGGGTGACGCTAGCAAGGTTGCTGTGTTAGCTAATAGATAAATGTTATGTTACATAGATTGTGGTACTAGTCTATACATTATTAGGTATAAATAAATAAAATTGAACTATGAAAGACCACATGAATGAACGTGGACGAGGAGAAGGTAGCAGATGGCGTTTTGTGGTTTCTGCCGACCCCCATGGGGAAGAGGCGCGAGTTTGTGAATGTATGTAATGTCAAAATAACAGTTTTTTACTAAATAAATATGAATGTTTACATGGTAATTACAAGAAAAAACAATGGTACACGCTGCAGGGCAGCAAAACGCGACGCTCACAACCGCGGCGTCCGCGCTACTCACACGCTTTCAAATTTTTGTTTGTATGTGTGTTTGTTCCCGTTAATTTCAAAAACGGATGGACTGATTTTGCAGGACTTTCTCTTGCAGATAGCAAATGGTACAGATTACTTAGGATCACAATATTTTTTGAAAATAATCAGCACTGTACTGTATTGAAAAGATGACAAAAAACATTAAGTATGTAATAAAATATTTCATATAATTATGATGTCATCAACTAACAAAAATTATATTTGTGTATGTATGCAATCTTCTATACTAATATTACGGAAAATAACTGAATGCTGAATAACAGAATGCATCATCAATGATTTTCCCTCTTGTGCTTGAAACGTGATTACATCTCCATTTTAATGTTATCCTTGATATACTTTTAGTACCTTGGAATGAAAATCTAAGATATTAATCAAGCAGTTAGTAGCTAATAATTAATGCTAATGATTATTATCAATAGTAGTACAAATTAGTTAAATACTAAAAATACTGCGGTCTAATTGAACGTCGTAACAGAAACAGGATCCACATTTCATCATATCATCACACCTGTAATCTCCGAAGTGTTAGGCAGAGGTGTACCCATAAATTCACTCACATTCCGCCAGTTATGTTTTAGTCTCATGTAAGAGGGGGCGGGTCTATTGCCATCAACCGGGCACAAATCCAGACTTTAAGGCTTCTACTGAGAAATTCCTAGTGGAAAACCCAATAACCCCGACCTGGGAATCGAACCCAAGACCTCATGCTCAGCAGTTAAGCTTTGCGACCATTAATCCAACGACGCAGTCGAGTTTCTTTTAATAACTAATTTTCAAAATCCTCTCCGCCCCCATTTCCTCTTAATTAAAGATCCTTACGTAACTCTCCAGCTATCAATACCGTTATTGATGAAGGCAGTTGCATAAACAATACTCGTGAACGTTGTAAAGTGAGCTAATCCGCTTCTGGCTGATCTTGCTTTGTCTCGTAATTAACTTCATTTGTGTCACTTATGCAAGTCTCGTTGCAAATTATTTTAATTTCATGATTCACTTTTGTTTTTTTGTTTCATTATAAACTTGCGTTAGTGTGAGTGGAGGTTGGTGTTGCTTTAGTAAAATTTGATGTTGTAAATAGGGATTTTAAATGTGTGATGGCAGTGTCTTTGTCTCAAGATGTTTATCTGCTGTCAATTGTATGTCATACATAAGCTGTATACTGTGTTTGTACTCGCGTTAAGTTTTGTCTAAGGTCACTGCTCCGCTCCGTTTTGGTCGTAGCGTGTTACATTCCTAATGAATCTGACTATCATAGCATAGGTACAGTTTTTCCCGATCCGACTGGTAGGTAGTTGCAGAGATTTGAGCGTTTAAACAAACAACCAAAAAAACCTCTTCAGTTTTATTAAGTAAAGATTCTTAAATCTTTGTGAATGAGCTCTTCAATAAGTGTTTTCATAATACAATCCTCGATTTTAACTATATTACTGAGCCAGATGTAATTCATATTAACATTGCCAACATTAATTCCTAATATCATAACAAAAGCATGGTTTTATTTTATAAGTATGGGACATTATCAAATAACTCTTTCCACTCTGGGCGGAGCGGAAGGGAATGTCAGACTTTTACTGACTAAAACGCATTCGTGTTCCTTCTAGTGCCGCGGACCAAAACAACCCTGGCGGACAACCCTGGCTAACAAAAGTATGGTAAGCAAGAATCTAGGTACTAGTCGGAGGCATATTGTATAATTCGTCATTATACAAACGGCACTCGCTGTTATATGAAATGCCGAAGGCAAAATATAAAATGCTTCGGCATTATGTAATAGTTCAATGTTCAATTCAAAGAAAACCCTGGCAACGCACCAAGCGTACAAAATAAGGTTTTATCTATAAAATAAATACGAGTCCTAAACGCTTGGCACACATTTCTTATTTAATACAATTCAGTATAACAATTAATACATGTATAACATAATATCACGCCTGTAATCCCCGAAGGGTAAGGCAGAGGTATACCCAGTACACCCACATTTCGCTAGTTTAAGTCCCATGCAATAGGGGGCAAGCCTATTGTCATCAACATCACAAATCCAGACACAGGCTGTTACTGAGAAATTTCTGATCTAAAAACCCAATAACACTGCCCGACCTGGGAATCGAACCCAAGACCTCATGCTCAGCAGTCGCGCTTTGCAACCACTAGACCGACGAGGCAGTCCAATAATCAATTCAATACATATTCTGTCATAATATTGTGTTAACCACAGTGATCTCACGATTGCACAATATAATGACACTGGTCTTTGTCTTGAAAGCAATTATCTCATTAAATGACGTCTTTGTGTCCTATCGGGCAAGTGAGAAATGACGCTTTAATATATTATGTACTAATTTCTGCCCGCGACTTCGTCCGCGTCAAAATTGATGTATTATCCCACTCCAACTCACTCTCAACTAAGCTCACTCCATCGTAGACTTTGTCTGTGTCATGACCTTTTTTTCCGTGGCGAAATCCTCATGGGTGCCCTCCGTTTGGGAATAACGGAGGGGTATGTCGGACTCTTACCGACTAAAACCCCACGGTTCCTCCTGCTACCATAAGTCGGGAGCCCGGTATTCGCATTACGCATGATCCGCGTCCCAGACTGGTATTGGACCGCCATTGGCGAGCCCCTTCACTCTGTCATGACCTAGACTAGAGTCAACAGCAAACACATCTTAAAAAAACAATTAGTGTCTCACACTATCGAGTGAGACACGATTGAGTGCATAACCCATGCGAGAATGAATCAATAACCATCAGTAGCAAAAGAAGGTCACAATGCCGAAATTGACATCATCAGCATCACTACAAAAATGGAAAAAGAAAGGAAAGAAATTGAACAAAAGATTTGAAGCTTTTGTAAACTACGTCTTAGTAAGTTTCCATATTGGGTCAAAGACAAGAAAGAGTTATATTGTCTTTGCCAATTTGCGATTCCATATTGCTCATTCTTTACCTTTTAGGCAAAGCTGTTCCGAATTAGTCACTTGAACTATTTTAACGTTAATTTATTTGAGATCGTTCGATTTATTTTGACAAGTCTTTTAATCTTACCAATATTATAAAGTAGATGTTTGTTTGTAGGTCGTAGCGTGATGGTATATAGCCTATAGCCTTCCCCGATAACTAATCTATCTAACACTGAAAGAATTTTTCAAATCGGACCAGTAGTTCCAGAGATTAGCGCGTTCAAACAAACAAACAAACACTGCAGCTTTATAATATTAGTATAGATAAGTCCAGGTTTCCTCAAGATGTTTTTCCTTCACCGATGTCAGTGATGTCCAAGATAAACTTAGAAAGTACCTATGAATTGAAAAAGAAATTGGACATCTATCATCTCCTTAAGATCTAATAAAAATCGATGAAGAAAACTGTGACTCTCAGAGACTTTAGCCATGACGACGTGGTTGCTCATAACTTACAATAAATAATTATTTTTAGCATAAAATATTTTCCAAAGATGGTAAATACGTACAGTGACTACGCCTCTTTAGTCATATACTTGCTTCACATACTTGTAGTCAGGTGTTCGCTCAAGGTCACTGACAATCTACTACGATGCAGATCCTACATTCAATGAATCATCACACATCTTAGGCCATGTCGTTAGTGAACGCAGTAGCGGGCACAACTTGGTGGCCATAAGCTTCGTTTATTGCAGTAGTGGGAAGTTTTGATTTGCATTTGTTTTTTGCTCTAAGTCGTGATAGCCTGGTGGAGTGGTGGTTAAGGCACCAGATTTGATATTGATCTGTACGAAGAACTAATCATAGACATAGCGGATGCATAGAATGGATCCATAAATCTATACTAAGATTATAAAACCAAAAACAAACTCTTCAGTTTGTTTTTTGTTTGATCGCGCTGAACTCCGGAACTACTGGCCCAATTCTGCAAATTTTTTTGCTAATAAGAAAGTACGTTATCCCTGAATGCTGTAGGCTATATTCGTGATCAAATTAAAATTTAGGGATCCGTAAGGGGGGATCCGTAAAATTACGCAGGGAAAAAGCTAGTGTTTGAGATAGACGCTTCCGCTTCAGTAAGGCATAAGTCTTTCACTCTGACCATATCCTTAGGTACATGTAGTACGTAAATTATTATCTAACCAAGACGCATTATAATTAGTTGAGCACAATAACTCACATTTTATCGAGACGTGATTAAATTTTACGACCCTGTTAAGAACTGTTCCATATAAATAGATACAGATACAGTTAGGTACACTGTTTAGTTGAATCGATAATTAATAATTATGGAGATGTATCAGTGTTAGTAATCATTTATTAGATTGCACATGTTTTGTAGATGGTATGGAAGATTTTTATAGCTGTTTGTTGGTCCCGGCTGTCATAAGTAGATCTTTGACGGTTGTTACGGGTCGTCAGACGCCCAAAAGTCTGACAACCAGTCTTACTAAGGGGTATCGTATTACCCAGTTACTGGGTTGTGGACGTCAGATGGGCAGTCGCTCCATGTAAAATACTGGTATTCAGCTGCATGCAGTAAGACCGGAAGCCGACCCCAATGTAGTCGGGAAAAGGCTAGGCAGATGATGATGATGGAAGGTTTTTAGAAAATCAAACGGGTAGAATAAAATGTGAATGAATTGAGTGACGCATGCATCCATATGGAATGTGTGAGTGCCAACGTTAATAGCGTCTCAAGTAGAAACCCTTGTCTATTAATCACATTTTACGACATGTGACAAAGATACTTTGATAACCCTTATCTCTTTGTCAGAGAGTCCTCATCAGAAGTCTTTTACTTATTGAATGTTCAAGTACTACCTACCATATGCTATGCCAACCCTCATTCCTCACCTATACTTTGTATTATGAGGCTGAAGAATTAGTTTGTTTGAACCCGCTTTCTCAGAAACTGCTGTCCGATTTGTAAAAATTCTCTTGCGTTACATAGTCCCTTTGTCGAGGAAGATTATAGGCTCTTTGCGACCACTACACCAACGAGTCCAACGAGGTAGTTAGCAAGTAAATAATAAATAAATAAATCCAAATTCATCGAGCCTGGCACCCCGTGCATTTTAAATACCCGAATGCAGATTAACGGCCAAGGTCTATAATGTTGTAGTCCATACAATTTCCTCCGCAGTAGAAGTGAAAGAAAATGATAGTCTGTCAGTAGTAGATTATTATTTCACACTAGTTCGAAAGGAAACGGCATGTTTACTTCCAATGCTTGTAAAGTAATTACCATGATTAAAGAGAACTCGTTATGTGGCTGTAAATATAACAGTGAACTTGCGGGAAAGAGATTATATACTCGTAGATAAAGTGTTAGAAATGATGATTTTATCCGAGAAAATGTCGCTTAATGGCGATCTAATCTTGTTTCTCCGTACAAACTTTGCCCCCCTTTTTTACCCCAGAAGAGGTAGAATTTCGGAAAATTCTTATAGGATGACTAAGTCATACAAACAAGTTTCAGGGCTCTACGATCAGTGGTTTAGGCTGTGCGTAGATCCCGTCAGTCAGTCATTAAGGACAAAACATTTTATATGTATAGATAAACCTTCTCTGTTGAACGTGAAACGTACAAAGAAACAGAAAAAGAATACCAGCTTATTATTGATCAACTTCGAGGCAAAGACTTCTAATACAGAGAAGGTACGAGCATTAATCACCACGCTTGCTCAAGGCGGATTGGCGATAGTTATTAGTTCAGGTTGTTGTACGATGTTTTCTTTCACCGATGTCAGTGATGTGCAAGATAAACTTAGAAAGTACATAGGAAGTGAAAAAAGTTACACTGGTATTTGTCCATGCCCGGTTACAAACCCACAGCACAAGGAACAAAGAAAGAAACTATTGATTGAAGGCAAGAATTGACATAACACAGCAAGGACAGAATAATTAGAGATACGACCGGCTATAGGAAACACTATAAACACATTAATGTTTCTTACACATAGAAAATGTACAGCTGATCATAACACCATAAGCAAATAAATCATACGTTTATGCCAGACTACGTCAAGGATGTTATTGTACACAAAATCAACATTCACAAACATCCACGGTTAAAGTGCAGATGTAAAGATCAAACTAATATTTGGCTTAGTGTGGGAAGCGAGACCTAAGACACTACTTACGTCATCACCGAGAAGTCCATCAAATAACTTTTAGATGTGTTAATGTACGGAGATAATGATGATGGAGAAAAATGGTGAACTGAAAATAACAAAGCGACTACATTTTTTAAGATGAAGTACATATTATAAAACTATAACTAATTGATAGGCCCAGTGGTCAAAGCAAGTTAGTGCAAGTTATTTTCTAAGTTTATCTTAGACATTATAGATATCTTGGAAGAATATCGTGAGAAAAAATGTATAGTTTATATTTGTCTGAAATCGCCAATCCGCCTTGAACAAGAGTGGTCATCAATGCTCGTGCCTTCTCTGCAGGAAAAGAATAGTTTGACAATAATAGGCTGGTATTCATAACAGAAAAGAAATAAAAAATACTGATCACAAAACCATATCAAAAAAAGAAAAAGAAAGTGACTCAGGTAGCAGAAACCTATCCACTTAAGACAATCTCGAAAGATTCTAAGGCCGACTATCCTTTTCCGAACCACAAGGTTAAAATAAAAAATAAAATGATCGAAATTGGACCACAATGGTTAGAATACAAAGACTATCATCGGCAAGGTCACGTTATTAAAGAAAAAAGTAAAATGCGTGACTCCGGTTGCTTGATTGGGAGTGATACAGATTTCAATTTCATTTTGCGGTTATCAATGATATCTGGGCCGTTTTGGTTTCATTGGAGAATGAGATTGGTTGGGTTTGAGGATCTGATTACTTGAAGGCAATTTTGGATCGTTACTTGCAATATTTGAAAGGTGCATCACAGTTCAGTGGTCGTGTGCCCACGCAAAGGTAACTGACCACAATCATAATTGCTTGGTTTCTGGAAGATGTCTTGATGGGTCTATACTTACTGTATATGTCACCATCCATGAGTAGCGAAGTGTCAATTCCATATTGGAAGCCAAAGCAAAAATTGCTCTAAGCAAAAATTCTTCTTTGTAAAATTAAAATTATAGGCTCACCTTCAACTAACCTATTTAAAATACTAGTAGTATGACTATAATACTTGGAAAAAGATAGACACTACTGACTGTAATTTTACAATGACGGTAGCCTAGCTATTGCGCCGAACTTTCAAAGGGAATCTGTAGGAATAGATATGTATGGAGTCCTCATCACTGCACATCCTTTATTTTTATTTGCATCTTCTGTAGCTACATTCACACTGACACAATTCTGCTAACATTCTAATCAGTGCCAACACAGTGAATGTTCAAAGTAGCCTCGCTAGTCATAAAACGCGGCATTACTCACATACTACAAACAGAAGCCTTACACAGGGTACAGTGGCCGGTATTTAGCGCGGCCGCACAAAGGCGCAAGTAGGGCACGCCCCAAGTCACAGTCCGCCGGCGTTAGATGAGGCCGGCTATGAGTGCTATGACTAAGGACTCTCGTTTGGATCTTTGAAAGACTTGCAGGGGTAGACAACTTTTGGTATACTTGTTACAGTTTAAAAAAGGGCAGTAATAATAGATATGGGACAGCTTTAGACACATTTATTACGATCGCTTTAATAGAAGTCTGTGTACCTATATTTTGAATGGAATGAAAGGGGCTACTAGATTAATTTTTTTCTTCTTATTATAAACGACGTTCAAGTGCCTTTTTAATGGTCTAATTTTTGTCTGTTTAATACTTTTGTCTTTGTATTACCCACATCTCTGCACGGTTTTGTGAAAACTGTAGTCTCACAAAGTGAAATTATCAGTTAGGCACTTCCTGGTTACATATTTTCTCTTGCTATCTAAAAACAAACTAACTGCAATCATAACACACATGGCGTGCTTTGTGTTTAGATAAACAGAAGGTTAGTGACCTTTTAGTAAATCAATCATCATATGTGGTGACTTTAATATTAATTTGTTAGAAAATAACTCTAGCACTATCAGATTATTAAGTCTTTTCAAATCATTTGATTTGTCAAATATTTTTAGTGAGCCTACCCGAGTGACAGCTTCTTCTGCCACTTGTATTGACAACATATTTTGTAATTGTGAATACGTACATAAAGAAATTGTAAATTGGCTGCCATCTGATCATAGTGGACAAACAATTACGTTCTGCGCCTATGTACCACTACAAAAAACCCAAATAAAGTTTAGGCCAATTACTTGTAAAAGCTTAGAGAAATTTAATAATTCTTTATCCAGTAAATTATGTATTCATAGTTTTAATAACATAGGGGACCCAAATGAGTTCTATGCCGAATTTTTTTCATTATTAAATACGCAATTTAATGACACTTTTCCGCTAAAGACTAAAAGTATTTACACAAAGTTCTTATTTAGCGATTGGGCGACTCCAGGTATTCGTAAAAGCAGAGAAAAACTATTTGAGCTTTACGGACTGAAGCAACATATAATTAATACAAGTTTTCATAAGTATGTTGCCAGATATTCTAAACTTTTTAAAATTGTATGCAAAATAGCAAAAGCTTTTTATATTAGTAATAAAATAAAATCAGCAGATGATAAAATAAAAACTACTTGGCAAATAATAAACAATGAAACGGGTAGGAAAAAACAGCGTAATACTGAATTTAATTTAGACACTACACATGGCCCTATAAATTCAGATATAGAAGTAGCCCAGGAATTTGAAACATTTTTTGCTAATATTCCCCTTAAAACTACTGAGGCTTTAAATTCCTCCCCCGCGCTTTCTGCTGCCTTACTTAAAAAGAATGTTCAGGCTTGCCCTTTGGAATTTAGATTTCACCATACAAACCCCCAGGCTGTCATAAAAACTTTTAAAGATCTTAAAATTAAATCAACAGAGGATCTTTGGGGAATGTCTGTAAAAGTTGGTAGGTCTATTATTGAAACTATTGCGCCCTATTTAGCGGTAATATTTAACACTAGTGTAGATCAAGGAGTCTTTCCCGATCTGATGAAACATAGCAAAGTCGTTCCATTATTCAAAGCGGGTGATAGTAAGGAACCCAATAATTATAGGCCTGTGTCGATTCTGCCGGTTTTCAGTAAATTATTTGAAAAGTTAATGCTCAATCAAATGTTACGTCACTTTAATAAAAATTCCATCTTTCATGAACATCAGTACGGTTTCACCAAAGGGCGTTGTACAACTGACGCCGGTGTCAACCTACTAAAGAACATTTTTAACGCCTGGGAGGAAGCCCAAGATGCCATTGGAATCTTTTGCGACCTCTCAAAGGCGTTCGATTGCGTTAACCATGATACCCTTTTGTTGAAACTCGAGCACTACGGAATTAATAAAACATCTCTTGAGTTACTAAGATCGTACCTGATGGGAAGACAGGCTAAAGTTCATGTTAACGGCGTAAACTCATTGGGGTCTGTAATGACAATGGGCGTTCCTCAAGGTTCGATATTGGGTCCATTTCTATTTCTAGTCTACATAAATGATTTACCTCAATTACTGCAAAATCAACCGAGAATGGTGTTATTTGCAGATGACACCTCATTGATTTTTAAAATAGACAGGCGGTCACAAACTCTTGATGACGTGAATAACTCTATTATTCAGGTCCAAAATTGGTTTACAGTAAATAATTTGGTATTAAATGAAAAAAAAAACTAAATGTATTAGATTCAGTTTACCAAACGTTAGAAGTAGCGAATGTGACATCATATTGAATGGATCTAAACTGGAATTTATTAATCAAACGGTTTTCCTAGGAATCACGCTAGACGAGAAGTTACAATGGGGACCTCATATAACATCAATTGCGGGACGCTTAAGCTCAGCAGCTTATGCTGTTAGAAAGGTAAGACAGTTGACAGATATAGAAACTGCGCGATTGGTCTACTTCAGCTACTTTCATAGCATTATGTCGTATGGCATTCTACTGTGGGGTCGAGCTGCTGACATTGAATCCATTTTTATTTTACAGAAGAGAGCTGTCAGAGCCATTTATAATCTACCTCGTCGCGAGTCGCTTAGGGAATTATTTAAAAAGATTAATATTATGACAGTGCCTTGCCAGTTTATTTATGAAAATATTATGTATGTGAGGAAAAATATAAATCACTTTAAGAAAATAAGTGATAGACATAATATTAATACTAGAAATAAAGATAAAATAGCTCAACCATATTTTAGATTGTCTAAAGTAAAAACATCTTTTATGGGGTACTGTGTTAAATGTTACAATAAAATTCCTAATGATATATTAACATTAAATGAAAGAAAATTCAAGGCATATATTAAAAGTACACTTTGCAAACAAGCATATTACAAGTTAGAGGATTATAATCAAGATAAGAATGCTTGGAAACATGCTGGTCCTGCTCCATAGGACAATGACACATTCTAGACAAATTCAAACTTATTATTGTTTTTAATAATTTTAATTTTTCTTAAAACTTATTTTGTTTTAATTTTTATTTGATTTTATTTATTTTAAAGTATGTCATAGATTGCGCGGGCTCACACACTATTTCATGTTGGTTGAGTTGTTAAGAGTGGTCGTCTATAGTTCCAATATTTGTAAACACGTGAACACTATGTATATTTGAACTTTTTTACCTTAAATTCTTGATTTTTTTTTTAATACTTTTTAAGTGTTATGATTTAGTAGTTTCTATATAAGGTACATAGCATTCACGTGCCTTAAATATGATTCTGTATGCAAATATTGTAAACATTGATTTTAAAAGAGTACGTATGGAGTTTCTTGCCCATTCTTCTCCATACAAAGCTACCTTTTGGAAGGGGCAACTAGATTCAATTCCTTTTTCTTTAGTACTTGACGTTCAAAAGTGCCTTATAATGGCCTAATTGAAATAAATGATTTGACTTTGACTTTGACTTTGACTTTAACATGAATTCACGTCTGTAAACACTAAACGTGTGATTTAGGTCAAGCTAGGATATGTTTAGGTCCTTAGGAACTAAATGTTGTTTATTTATACGTGCATGTATGGCCCAGGTATATTTTTTTTGTTAGTACTGCACCTCAAACACACAAAACACGGCAAATTACACCACTACATTACCTAATGTTAAAGTAGG
Source organism: Hoplodrina blanda (assembly GCA_949316365.1). Classification (NCBI taxonomy): domain Eukaryota; kingdom Metazoa; phylum Arthropoda; class Insecta; order Lepidoptera; family Noctuidae; genus Hoplodrina; species Hoplodrina blanda. The sequence continues at coordinate 12,952,695 of OX438567.1, read as the reverse complement.
GAATTTTAATCCTTGAAAAATGTTTACGATCTCTGACTAGCACATGTTAATATGGGGCGCGTGCGAGTCCACTATAAAAACGATGTATATATTTTCTTCTTTAACGCCTTTTTTTTCAAACTAGTACATGTTTATTTTATTACTTATCGTATATAATAACAGTCTGAACGGTATATATTTTTAGAGCGTTTTCTAGAAACCCTTAAGAGGATGTTACTACTTCCCTTATCAGAAATTAATCATTCCAACTATTCAAGCACCTCATTCCGTCCAACTTATGAACGCGACTCGAAGGACCACATCCGCTCATTTTAACATTAATTGACCATCGATTTACAGTTCCTAGTATAGCACGATATAATAGAAGGCCTAGTTAGTACGAACGCGTGGAGTAAACGTTACGGAAATTCGATCGATTTTTAAAATACAAGTTTTACTGATCGCTTAGTTAGTTTTAAGACTTTTTTCATATCACCGGGTGATACTTATAAAATAGTGCTTGTCGTGTTACGTTAATTCGGAGATCTAAGGACAGTAGTTTCGGATAGTAAGAAGTCGAAAGTCTGACAACCTGTCTTACTAAGGGTCTTAATAAGTTGTTTTGTTTACAAAACTGTTACTATTTTATTAGTAACTTATTTAAGAAAGTTTCGAACGAAGGACGATATTGAATCTTACCGTCATTATAATAAAAAGGAAAGTGGAAATCGCAAATAATATGGCGTGAAAGAAAACAGGCAAAATTGAAAAGACACGATTTGTTTGCCATTTTTTGTTGATACTGTCATGCATTATAGTCGTGGTGAGGTCATGTTTTCGTTCACTTCATTCATTATATAATAACTCATTCATAAAAGTACCTACCTAATTACCCGACATGTTTAGTCTAAGTGTCTGTTATATACGTATAGCAACCTAAACTAATAGGTACATAGATATAATGAAGAGGTAAAATGGTTTATTTGTTTGTAAGAGGTAATCTCTGGAAATGCTGGTCCGAATACCATAATTCTTTTACTGATAAAAAGCTGCACTATTGCCCTATTGTTTTGGGTTGTATTTGACTTGTACAGGGACGAAGTCGCGCGCAGAAGTTAGTAATTAATAGAGTACATAAGTTCTCAATGTGCATACCATAAGCAATAGCCTTTGTTAACTGTAACGCTATGCATAATACTCCTACAATCACAAGTAATACAAAATACAAATCTTAAAATTCAGTTTAATACATTTTAGCACGTATCACTTTAAGTATAAGGTACTAATTTGCATAACCCAACACACAATAAGCATTTTATGAATGCAAATCTATATTGGATAATAACAGAGGTGCAATAAGGATCATTTTCGTACCGCAGAAGTGGTACCACCGGTCCATTTTAAGGTCAAGTGCGACATTTCATTGTTACTTCCTGATCGATTTGGTATCGGTACCGGTCACCTGGTTTCGGTATCTCGGAGAGTGGCACGGAAATGATTGTTGTTTGTTATCTATTTTGCTTGTAAGGCTTTCACAATGCGTAATTAAAACGCCAGCTCTAGTTACAAGATAGATTTATTATTAAAATTATTTAGGACTCATTTCTATATTGTTTCAGGACGTCTGAAGACGATATCTGAAGCAAATGAGAGGTATTATTCTGTCGTGTTATAATTTTATTACCGTTATGATTTCTATTATTTAATGCAGTGTTGCTGATTCGATTAATAATAACAGGCAATACACTAAGCACGAAAGGATTTTAATTTCAACTAAACATGCTAACTGGTTTGGGTAATCACTAAAATTTTATACAAGGTTCGGCCCGCGACTTCTTTTAGTATATCTTATGGTGCTTATGGCAATAGTCTTTCTATCAATGAAAGAATTTTGGTATCAGTAACCAGGAATGTGTAAAAACTTAATTAAAAGAGTGTGTGTGGTGGAGAATCCCGCTCGTTCTTCTCCATATATACCTACGTTTTGCAACGAGCAACTAGCTCTCCTTAATAATTCAAAAGTGCCTGTAATCATGGCAATAAAAGCTTTGAATTTGACTTCCAGAGATTATCTTATACCTACAAACAAACTGTTTATTTTTTTAACCTTTTTCAACAATATTGTATTACCTATTAGTTTTTAAAACACCTAAAATTATGTTATGTTCATCACGATTAACTTCGCAATGTATCACAGTACCATCATAACGCACATCGACACCAATATTTCTCAATAAATAATTCGTTTAGTATTAGCAATCATTTGGCGAAGCCTTAATATGCAATGATTTGTTACGCCTAACACTGGCAGGTAATAACATCAAAAGGTTGCACTAGACGAGGTTGAATATCATATTAGATTCGATCTGATATTATAAAAAATAATAGGCAGGTTAGCTAGATTTCGGTCTGGGAATTTTTAGGTCACGTGAAAAATTGTTATTACCAGCGGTATTATTCTGTAAAAAAATTGGTAATGGTTTTATATTCTTTGGTTTTAGTATCTAGCTGGTCTTATCTATACTAATATAATAAAGCGGAAAGGATTTTTTGTTTGTTCGTGTTTGTTTATAACGCGCTAATCCCTAGATCTACCAGTTCGATTGGAAATAATCATTTTGTATATGATATCTAGTAAGATTTTTGAGGAATAGTATGTAAATTAATATTCACCGAAATTGCCAAGCCACCTTGAGTAAACGTGGTGTTCAATGCTCGTGCCTTCTCTGTATGAGAAGAGCTATTGCCCTGCAGTAACACCATAATAGGGTAATATTTTTATTATTTAATCTACTAGTAATCACGTAGCAATTCAAAAAATGGCTAACATGTTTCTATTATCACGAATGTGCATTTAAAATCACGTGTGAAAGTCAAAGACCTCCTTAATTCAGTCCTGTCGTAAAATCCATTCATAGCTGACGTCTCCTATCTATGAACTACCTACCTGTCAAGTTTTAGCATCATAGGTAGGGTTCCCAACCCTCCCGGATTGCCCGGGAGACTCCGGTAATAATGGTTAATCTCCCGGCCTCCCGGGTTGCAATAGTTTTTTTCGGTTTTTCTGACATTAAAGCTGATTTAGATGGTGCCACAAATATAGTGCAAATATATTTGCATTTATAAACATAAATATATTTGTTGTGGTACATTACCGTCGATAATCGGTCACTTGTGACGTTGTGACACGACAGCCGCGCGGTCCCGCAATGTACGACAAATCGCACGATAATTCTCGCATCGTCTAAATAAGTCGTCTCGTTTTCGAAGATGTCAATTGGAACAATTTGTTGAAAAAAGCCGCCAATTATTAGATGCTGCTGCGATGATTGAAATTTTCACCCCGCCCCCCCCCCTCAATACACGATAGCTTAAAATTCTCCCGGGTTGGTCCTTTCTAGAGTTGGCAACCCTAATCATAGGCCAAGCAGTTTTCGAGATTTCGTGTTTATTCAGTGTGTGACCTTTCGCTTTTATATTACAATATAAATCTTACTAAATAGGCATTAAAGCTAATAAAACTCAATAAACAGCTGATTCTTTTCACTCTCAAAATAAAAATTAGCATTGCAAATGTCACAAAAATCATTCACGCACGCTTCTGACATGACGTGACGTACAACTTTCTTTCTGTCAAGTCTTGTAAACATGTTGAGGCACAGCTATATTAGATACATAATATATTATCATGGTTATATGACTTTGAAAGTCTCTTCAAGGGCAGACTGTTGTCTCCGGCAGATATAAGGCGTTGCGCAAACGTAGACACTAGTGTCTTGTGTTTGTTATAAAAAGTGTCTATGTTTGCGCAGTGCTAAGTGTCATAGAAGAGACAGACTAACTTTAAGGTTATAATTAAAAGGGTGCAGTGGGTAGACAGGGTAGCAGCGTCCTCATATCTTCCAATGACCTACTGTCTACCAACCATGGTGGCAATTTTCTGATCGATCTTACAAAACAGTTATTGGCCTCCCATCCTATTGACGTTGGTCGAAGAAGCAGTCCTCATCTTCTCTATCAGTTATATTCAACCAGCCAGTCTTTGAGTCACATTTGATTGCACACAGAAGATGTCGATATCTTAACAAACAGGTAAAATTGTATGTCTGTCTGTAAGAGGTAATCTCTGGAAGTACTGATGCGATTACAAAAAATCTTTCACTGATGAAAAGTTATTCTACTGCAGGACATGTATGAGATAAATGGCATACTTGACTTTCTCGCAGACGACGTACAATAAATTACACAATAAATTACTAATATATGTAACCAGCCTTACAAAACAATAATTTTAACAGAGTTTTGCGTGTGGGTGTCGCGGCTGATACGTGATTACTTTCAATGACATATAATTAGAGCCAATGAGGTTGATTGGCAGTATTCATTTTACTGTCACGGAAGGTGGCATTATGTTCTTTTTAATGGATGATTTAAAGTTCTTTTTAATTAGAGTATGGTTTGATTGCGCACGTTTTACTGCTTTGTGTTTAATTGTTCATGACTGCCCCGTTGGTGGCGTGGTTGCAAGCGCGGCTGCTAAACGTGGAGTAGTCAGAAGTTGGTGGTGTGTGTCTCGGAATGCCGGATCTCTTCCCGGTCGTGTCAGATTGCCATTCGATCGTACTATAAGAATTAGAGAAAAGGGGGTGCACCTATACTTGAGAAAACGTTTGTACACTATAATAATAATATGTAATGCGTACCTACTTGACTAGTATTCATTCAAATTCGCTGCCAAGCATGGTCTAATCTCGGTCGGGAGTATTAAACAAAAATTATTCATCATATGTTGGGGAATTTGGATTAATGCTGAATTTGTATGCAGATGACTAAAAAACTGCGGACACAAGGACCAAAATGTTTAAAAGACCAAGCATTGATTTCATTATTGATTGTCTTTTACTCTCTTATCTAACAATGCAGATAAAAATATATATAAAATTCGTTATTTTTCTAGTTTAACCTAAGGATCTGGACTGCTGTTAAGATATGGACAGAGTTCTTCGTAACACAATTCTAGGACCAAAACCATTTCTTTAGTGTGTGATGTCATGCAGTGATAGATTAAAAATGTCGTAATGATGTACCCATGTAGGCAACTTGTAGGAGTTAATTGTACATGTATCAAGCTAGCAGCATGTCACTTAAGGCACATAATTGCAGTTTTTACACGTACAGCTATACTTGTCGAGTTATCGGCACAGGAATGTAGGAAGCAAGGTCGTTACGTGTCTGCCTATCCCATAAGCTCACAATCGTGATAGCAAAAAGGTATTTCATAGGAACTTTTAGTACCAATATGCCCCGAAGGTATACCAGATGGTTCCCAAGTCATGACCCTTAGCATTTCCGAACGAATCGAACGAACGATACGTTCGAAGGCCGACCGGTGCGCGGGCGCAGTAAATGTCAGATGAGATAGGGCTGACCCATCATGGCACGTGAGATTATGGAGATTATTGAATGTTAATTCATAATTAATAGTATTTACATTGAAAGGTGGATCTTGATATTGGCAAGAGTCAGGAATCATAAAAATTCCAATATGGCGGATTGATCAATAAAAAATACATAAATGTAATCTTAAAGTTTTGGTGTGAAAGATTACTCTCCACTTTAACCCCAGTTGCTTAATTTAATAATATATTAATTAGCTGCTTAGTGTGACTTTACGGCTAATTATAACACCTTCACAATAACATTCTTATCTGGAACGTTCTCTTACGGGTCAGAGATTACAGAAATTAATTAATAAACATAAATCTAATACGTCATTTCATGGAAATGTCAATATTGTGAATTAATTAAAGTAGGAATTAATATGATCACGACGGAACATTCCTTGGTACATTGCTTACTCCAGTATTATTTATTTTGAAATATTGCAGACTAGCTTCTGCATGCGACTTCGTCCGCGTGGAACTCAAGTAGGTATATAATAAAACATGGCCTTTGACATTTGGTTATAGTGTAGCTTTCTATCAGTGAAAGATTTTTTGTAATCAGACTAGCACTTCCAGAGATTTTTCTTACAAACAATAAAAATAATGCTTCGTTCGCAGTGAGGTGGTAAGACTCAAGCTGACGGTGGTTAGGGATCCAGATTGAGGAACCACCTTGCAATGCAAGTTGTGTCTAAGACGACGGCCGGCGGCCTGCTGCATCTGATTCTTGACCCAGCTCAATTTTTATAAGTACGTTTAAATGACTACACCAAGTTTCCCAAAGATTTTCTTCTCTACACAATCTATAATATTACATACAAATACAAGAATTAGCCTTACCCCAAAAAGGCACATTTAAAAAAATTGACAGCCCTACTCCAATCCGGGCGACAGGTGCACAAAAATAACAGATGCGCTTGCACATTGTGCTATGGGCCGAGATTGGCCGTGAGGGGCCCGGCGGAGTTACCTATAGGTATAGCAAGGGATCTACCTGCTTCCATCCATGAATGGGATTGGGATGCTGGTATAAGGAAAAATGCAACCTGTTCGCTAAAGTTTTGCAGCGAGAATATTTTTGGACTTATTTGGAAGAAGTTCTGTTGTCTTGGTTTCGTTGGAGAAGATCGATAAGTTTGTGGATCGTTTTCATATTTGGAAAATGCATACGTTACGTTACATGGATCATAGTATAATGACAAATGTAGGCATCTAATATTGTTAAAGTAAAAGACAAAGCACTTATTTCAATTAAGCCATTTACAGCCATTTTTAAATGGTCAAAGAGACAGTTAGTCAGAAAGTGGAAGATCTTCCGGTCTAAAGATTTGGTAGGTCTTTATGGAGAAGAACGAACAAGAACGGACACTTTTTACATATTTCTGGTTGCATTATTCGTATTACCTCGGCTATGAACGTACTAGCAGAAACGTTAAAAGAAATTAGAAATTCGTACAAAAGGACCAATTTTATAACAGCAAAATTCGGAGTATCAGCAAGCTGTACAATTAATGTACCGTTGTGTACATTACTAGAATTATTTCCCAATTATAATTGAACTGACACCAAGCTTTCCATACTAATTAATTGGTCTATTATATTCCCACGGAGTCGGTATCAAAACAGGTGTGGCTTTTAAATGTTGTTCAGCGATCGATCGAATAGAAATCTGTCACGACTTTACGACACGTTATACAGATTATCTATAGAATTTTCTATACATCACCAAAGAAACACCGAAGTAAGCCATTTGATTGTAAATTCCATGCTTAAATAACATTTGCATAGTGATTTGAAGGCCCCAAATGTGTTTTGTCCTGGCAAAATATCTCATTAATTACGTGAAACCAATTCATTATGATGCGAAACAACAGTTTAATATACATCTAATACAGCTTGGAATAGATTTAAAATCACTTCGAAACATGGGAGAAATTTTGATGTGTTGGTTAATTTTGGCAGAACTAAACGTAAACTAAATCTTAGATTTTTCAAGTATCATAAAAAAAGTAGTTAAAAATACTTCACTCTACTCTACCATTCTTATCACAAATTACTATGGGACATACCTAGCTCTAATCTTCAAGTCATGTAAAGTATCGCCCTTGTTTATATTATGTACATACGTTATAACATAACTCACCTTGATGCTGTATCAGTGTAATCAGTGATAATAGGACCGGTCGCATGCCCTTGCGCATAGAGAAAGGACCAGAGCAGTGAGACGCGGTGACCTCTTCCAAAGATCTTGTCCTAATTAGGAATTGCTTGTTTATTTTGGCAGTGGAGACTGCTTCTGGGATTACTGATGAACTTGTAACACCATTTTGATCGAGCAAAAGGTATGAGTAGGTACCGTGTACAGGTACTTGATATATTTCATCTTTTGTTTCTGCGATGGCAACGCATCTGCAAGGCTTTTATTATAGCAGATGTCTATAGACTACTTAACATCAGGTCGGCTAAAAGATTGTTTGCCATCCAATTGTCCTGAATTCAAATTAATTTGTTCCTTGGCAATGCTCAAAATCATTTGTTTTCTGGTCCTTAGGTACTAAATTAAACAAAGTAACTGGTATTTTTTGTTAAACTACAATTTTGAAAAACGAATCAATTCAAAGAGATTTCGAAGAAAGGAGTTTTCTAATAAAGACTATTATAAGAAGTGGACACTAAATGCACGTAATATGTTGCATTCAACGCACTAGATATTAATATTTTTAATTAGTATCCATTAATATATTTTGCATAATCAATTTCTAGAAACTCATTTCCTTTTCAACGTTATAATAACTTAATAATATGTAACTAGGTAATTACAATAAATATATGCAGACAACAATACACTGATTCTTTTTATGGAATAATTCCTTATACCAGTCATATAAATTATAACATTTATACATAAATCCAACACCAATCACCTATAAAACACCTTGCCATTCAAATATAAACCTCAACACAAAACACATAAGAGTAATTATTATTTACATGTAAATACCGTGGGAAACATAAGGGAGAGTGGATAGACTAATTGTGATTGATCGAGAACATCCTCGATACTGGATATAATTCGATGCGATGATACTGCGATTATAAACGATTATCGATGTCATTCGATTCCTGTATCGAGAACCGGAGTGGTATTTTTGCAAGCAAATTAAGGCTGGTTACATGCTTAGCGACACAGTGGTGGCTATGTTGGGTGTGTCGCGTGTATAATTTTATAGAGACCTATAATAGACGCATAATAATTTAACTAGAATGGATACGATGTTATAATATTATGGAAGTAACCTTGACGTACGAGTACCTATACATGTTGCAAGCAGTCTGACGAATATGTATAATAATGTGAAAAGATTACTTCTCTCAATTTTAGAAACCCTTTAATTTTGTTTTTCTAATCTGGGGTGGAGAATCTTCGAGGGTTGAGAAATTTACGAGAGTAAGAAGCGTCACGCCCCTTCTGCGTCCCTCGATTAGAGTCGGTCCCCGTCTGCGGGCCTCCTCAGGTCAAGATGAGGGAAGGTGTTTAAGTTCCCCGCGATGTCTCAAAAATATTCAAAACCCTGATACAAACTTGAAAAGCAGGTAAGTAAATGGTCTATCGAATCTTTAATTCACTGCGGTAAAAATAAAAAGCAACAATTTGACATTTGCGTTTTTCAACAGTCCAAATGCAATAATATACAATGTATTTTATAGATGGAGGAGATTGTCGCCTAATCGTGAGTTTAATAAATCGCCTAAGCACGTACCTAGAACCAGTGTTACACTTCACAAGCAGTTATTCAAGTATCATTAGGATACCATTACATATGCGTAAAATCTTGTTGTTGTAACTCGCCTAATGAGCGAGGCAGCTATGTTGTCTTGCCTTACTGGGTGAGCGAATTCGAAGTAGTGTGGAAGGCCTTAGCAGTGGCTACGTACCTACCTATTAGTAGATTACTAAGATCTAATGGGAAAATTGTGATGGATTAGCGAGATAGTTGCGTCAGATTAAATGAGAATCTGTCTTCTTAAAACGATGATAAGACTGGTGTTGGGTGCAAAAAGTATCTTTACCTTACATACAAAGATTTTTGTTTGTTTGTTTGAACGGGCATATCTTTGGAACTACCAGTCGGATTGGAAAAATCTTTTTGTGTATGGATAGCCAGATTCATGAGGAATAGTTAAACTATAATAACATCACGCTATGACCTATGGGAACGGAGCAGTAAACAAAAACGGAGCAGTAAACAAAAACGTAACGCGAACGAAATCGCGGGTAAAACTATGCGTATTTCTAGACGCGTATTTGGTGAAGTAGGCAATAACATAGTTCAGTATAAAGTAACAAGAACGGTACTATTCTGTAAAAAATCTCTCTCGGTGAGTTTTGGTAAGCGTCAATGCTTAGGAACGTAGGATGACAACTCAACTCAATCTCATTTCACGTAAATTCAGCACTAACGGAGATTTTTACAGAATAGGACTGCAAAATGTGACGTCAAAGGACACAGTAGACATGAAATAATTTATTAAAGTATACTTAATTATTGCCAGATTATCTAAGAATGTGCTTATTTACTCATATGATCATATTACGTACTTACCTACTCAGATAGTAGGTACAATAATGAAAACAATGGAAGACACTTACTGTGATTAAAAATATTATAAATAAACATCAAGTGTTCACAATTATATTCTTGTATAATTTTCCGTGTTTTCCTAACCATAATGTTGAGTTGAAAGTTATTTATAATTAAGTACCTATTGTAAAACATTTATTTAATTTTGAAATAGTAAACTATGTAACTACGTAACTACTTTTTGGAATGGGCAACTAGATTCAATTCTTTTTTTTTTGTTATAACTTTTAAGGTGAGGCGAAAGGAGTATGTAAGGATCGTAGCAGGTGGCGTTCTGTGGTTTCTGCCTACCCCCATGGGAAAAAGGCGTGAGTTCATGTATGTATGTATGTACCTAACTTTTAAGGTTTAATTATATTTTTTAATTATTTTTAGACTTTGCCCCACTCTAAGAATCTCCGGTATCGTTGGTTGGGTTTTTAATCATATAAACTCACATACACAAACAGCCAGACCCGGAATAATTATATGTAGATTATACAAATGTTTTTTCCCGTGCAGGAGTCGAACCCGCGACACACAGCGCACCAGCCAATCGCTTAGCCACTGCACCAACCGTGCCTTCGCAAAATCCGCCGTCGTTTCTAACATTCTATCAATTATCATGATCATTGACAGTACAAGTTATGTTTATTATGTAGGTACTCAAAGAAATGTAGGTATTTTAAAATACACAGTGCAATGAACTTTATACAACTGTCAAAATCGTACAGTGATTATGTGTTGTGTGTTATGCAATTAAAATGCAAGTCATTCGCTTTCTACTCTAACATACGTATAATACATCTCTTTCCTGTAATAAAATCATCAAAAATAAATGTTCAATACTAAAAAAGGGTGTCCATGATCATTCCGAAAGCGAGACTGTCTTTTAAAACGATGTGTATTTGTGTGTTTTGCGAAATATTCCATTGACACTTGACGATCGTTCGACAAACATGTCGTAATCGGAATTTCACTAGCTCATTTATTTTCAAGGCTATTATCAACTTTTGTTTGTCGGTATTGTAAATTTTAATATTTAAAAATGTACGTATTTTATCGCCATGTTCGATTGTAACTCGATTTAAAGTTACAGTTATTATTCGTATTAAAAAACGAATGCTCCAACTTTTTCGTAAATAAAATTCGTAATTCAATTTAATAAAAAATTCACTAACTAAATAAAAATCCAGATAAAAGTTAACGGTTATCCAATTCGAATGAAAAATAAAAAAATTCGCACAGCAAAATACAATTGTATTATTCCACCGAATAGTGCGTAACAAGAGAGCGGATAACGGATTATTTTAAATAAAAAAACAGAAAAAATAACTAGTTATCCACGACGAATAACGACAGTGAAAGTTATTCGCAACGCATCGCTGCCTTCTATTTACCTTTAGCTAAAAGTTATTTTAAAATTAAATATTGGCTTACTTGGTCTACCGTTGCTAATCAATCGCCGAATGACAAAAAACTGGTTGTCGTAAGACGCTATTTAAGAAAGTGTGATAATATGAATTTTTATACTTTATACATATAATAAAATAAGTTGTTTTTCTGCAAAGTACACCGCATACACTTGCAATCCTGTATGCAAATATGTATTTATTTTTAAAGAGTAAGTATAGTTTCTTGCCCATTCTTCTCAATACGTAACTACGTTTTGGAAGGGAATTTTTTATTGAAGGGAGATTCAATAATTTTTTCTTGTATATGACGTTCAAGTGTTTTAATGGTCCAATTGAAATGAATGATTATAACTTTGACTTAATCTTTGTGAGAAAAATATTGACGCGATTATTCCGTGGGTTAAATAAAAATGTTTACTTTTGGAATGAATTAATTGAGTGAAACCGGTATCTTAGGCAATCGTTTTTTTTTTGTTATGAATTGCGATTTACAAATTTTCTGACGTAAATGTATTCTGAACAATTTTGGGTGGGTATCGTATTAAAATTTTAAGTAAACATCCTTGTAAAAAAAATAAATTTTATCGTTTGCCTTTCAATAATGTTTTTTACGGTCATTTGAGTTAGAATTCCGTAACAATGCAAATAATTAGACACTAATTATGTGGATAACTCATTCAAGGGAAAAATTGATGATTCAACAAAATTATTAATTAATAGGCACTTGTTATTTTCGGCTTTACCCGTGAGTAAGAGACGCGTTAGAAAAAATGTTAGGTAACTACATATTTAGGTATTTTCAGTTTTCTATTCATAAAGTCATCGAATGTTTGATTAAGTACTCGAGTGTTTACGACTTTTATCAGTAATTACTTGCGCTCTTATCAGACATAACAACTTCTGGGCAACGCGGTAGTGCTAATACATAAAATACATAAAATTAAGGTGCATAATAAGCAACTAACATACTTTTTAAACGATTGTACCTGCGGTTAATCGTTGGAATTCTAATAAATGATCGTTAAAAATGAGCGTTTAGTTTGAATAAACTATCATCGAACTTGTCACAGGAAGTAGATGAAAGCCCGTTTGTATTACACCTATCTCCTAAATTGACATGTCCGTTACCCATATCTAATTGGTACTTAAACAACTTTAGAAACAAACTATTCATGTCTCTACTGCAAATGACGATCATTTACATCTTGACTAAAACACAGCATTTCTTAATTTGAAGTTACCAAGTTAATTAAGTAACGAGAAAAAATGTAGGCAGGTAATAATCTTTTCAGATCTAGAAATTAAATAAAGTTTCTCGGATTATGTATTTAACATTTTGAACAGACGTAAAACGACCTCGCGTTTTATAACACATTCGAGACTACAAGTACAAGTGTAGACTATTAAAATCTTGCATGTAATACAAAAGTATTACACAAACGAGACTTTTGAAAGCCATTACAAAGGAGCACGTGAGACTATGCAAACATTTGAACTATACAAAAAGACTTACAGCTTTAGAATATCCGCTCCCGGCGCTTCCATCTGAGGAGTTGCTCAACCTTCTTTCACTGTTGGACGCTGGCGGCGACCACGCCGAACCACTGTCTGACGGCATCTTGACAACCACAACTGTCTCACATCATAGCTATCAACCACTATTAACTCGTTATTAACCGTTATTCACAACACTAGCACATCACTATCGGTGTTCCGCGGTCCATTTTACTAGTCCCGTTTACCTGCGGAAGAAAAAAAATTTCGTTGAGTATTTTTTTTAAACAACCATGTTTCGTAATTCACTATCTGTTGTAAATGTTAGATGGAACATAAAAATCGGACAGGCGATAACCAAAAACATGTGTTAGATGTTTCTGTAGATAACTTGCACTTAAAAGTAATCACAAAACCTTCTTGAAATTATACATGAGAAAAACTCACACAATAACTGGAAGTGTATACCACAAAAATTCGTATAACATTAACAGTAGTAAGTTTACAATCGCTCGGCTATTTCGGAAATAACCGTTGTTGGAAACAGACGTCCGTTCGGTTGCGCGCGCGGCGGAGTACTGGCGCGGCGAGCCCACCGAGCCCAGTTACACGACAACACAGATATTGTAAATTCTATTATTTCTTAACCTATAACCAGTTACGTTAATATAAAACTATTTTATTTTGCACAACGTTCTTTAAATTTTTTGTTGGATTATTCGTTTTAATGCGTTAATGCATTAGTTCAATTAAAATAATGGTGTCTATTGTTGTATTCTTTACATAACAATGCGGGTATTACAAACCGCGATTGTCGTTGACCAATACACATTTTATTTGTTCTAGAATTCAAGTTTTGTTGATGTTACGTTTAGATTTCTTCAAGCACATTTTTTCTGTTCTCGCATGACCTAAGAAATTGCTATTGTACTTTTTTTAAATTTTACAATTAATAAGGAATTTAAATTCAATGTATGCGCAATGCGACGGCGCGCTCCTTACCAGGGATCGCTGACGTGGCCAATAAGACTAAGTCTTTATAGGCTTAAGTGGGGTTGGATAGGAAGGTATGGAGAATGCATAGTGATAGATGGGCCAGTGTCGTCATGCAGTGGATGACAGAAGATGGGCGTCGTGGCCGAGGGTGGCTCAGGAAACGCTGGCGTGATACTTAGAAATCTTTTATACTATGAAAGAGATATTTTACCCAGCCGTAGAACAATTGGGGTTAATCAAATATTTTGAATAATCAATCAATCAATAAATTCAACAATACAATTTAAACTTCTTTTATCAGTCTGTCACACGATACTTTCTCAGTACTCATAAAAAAAAGTATTGGATACGAAATACCGAAGAAATTTGAACTACATTCAAATATGCCCCGTACAATATGGCCTGAATACCTCATATATCTGATCGGTACCTATTTGTTGACACGCGATCAATTACCCATTCAAATGACACGGTGCACACATGACGCGATCTATCGCAGCGCGGGCGCAGCGAAATGGGAGGCATTGTGCTTTGTGGGACACCATGGTTTCGTCGTTTTCTGGAGACAGTCTTTTCTTTTGTTTATAGGGGAATTTAAAAACGCCACTGATGCTGCCATAAACGTGGCCTCCAACTGGGCCCAAGAACTATACAAAATATATATTATTTGGGTAAATATAGTGCTATATGAGTTTTGATAACTGTCAATACTTTGTGTTAAAATAATAATAATAACAAATTGTTTATTACGAGTAACAATAAGACTCATATAGTATTAGTAACAATAAATAAACTTATAACTTTATTAGTGATATAATATCAACAACAATTCAACAACATCAACACGCACACAATAAAATTATCATACCAGTAGTTATGACAGTATTGGTCGGACAATGATCATTGATGATTTTGTTTGGTCATCACAAAAATTTGACTCGCTCTAGTCTTCTCGCGTTTTCGAGGTCAGCCGGCCTAGACTTCTAGTCTTAACATCTTGACCATTTGGAAATAAAATGGAATGCAGATTTTACGCCATTTGAATTTAAATAATTAATAAAGATGATACGAAACCGAATAATTCAATAATAAATCGAACGAGCGTTTAGTGTTGCAAAGTTACATATTTTATCACTCGACATTTTAAATGTTAAGGATACATTTTATTGTTTAAATGCCAAGGCATTTAGTGCAAAAACATCGATGATAAAATAAAATATGATAGATAAAATACAAGATTAACGATTCATATGCGAAGAGAAAAAAAAACAAAAATCTTCGATGCATATGCTTTTAATTCACCCACGCACTGAATTAAAAGCCCAAACCCCGTTTACTATCACACAGGGAAAACCGCAGCAAAATCGGTGCAGGATTTCGTGAGGTTATCCCACCTGACATACAATTTTTTTCCGCTAATTACACAGAGATTTGTGAATTAGTCGTTATGTGCTTCCTGTAAAGTATAAAAACTGGTTTTTGCTTATTAAGAAGAGGTAAGAAATAAAATGCATTATTGAACAATGGTCGAATGGAACGTTATTAAACATTGTAAGCATTTTTATAACGTTAGCAATAACGTTTGAGGTCTTCTGATTAATGATCTATCTCCGGTAATTATAATTATACTTAATGGGTTTGTTTAATTATCCTTTATTGTCACGGCTTGGTTTTTCATTCGTGTCTAGTCCAAAGCGATTCTAGCTAAGAACGCAATTAATGGCGCTTTTAAAGGCTATAATTTTAATTATATTACTTCGTCAAGTAATTTGCCAGAAGTAGAAGAAATTGGCTTACAATGATCTCTTACTTACTTATTTTATATGGTTTTGTATCTCCCATTATTCGATTTTCAACTCTCTGCGCTGAGCCTAGTGTTGAAAATCCAACAATGCGCAAGATAAGCCATACCAGCAAGCTCATCAGAGTACAGGTATAAGGATTATTGTTGTATTACAAAAGTCCAAGGTCTAAAACAAAAAATGAGTCGAAAACTTTTTTTAAGAATAGTAGAACTTTAACAGTCATAAAAACTACCTATACACAAAACTGAACACCGTGATTTATATAAAGATATAAAAGGCAACCGTTACTGACTGACTGGGGTCCTACCATGAACTCTTATCGCGATCCAAAAACTGAATTGTTCTTTAAATACGTCAATATAACGCATCAATTTATGTCATTATATTGACGTATTTTCTCTTATCGCGATCTAAAAACTGAACTGTTCTTCAAATACGTCAATATATACGTTAATATATTCAGTTTTTGGATCGCGATAAGAGTTCATGGTAGGGCTGCTGATCTATCAACACACAGCTCAAATCACTGAACGGATGGTGCTGAAATTTGGCACCCTAAGGAAATAAAACAGGGGTCCAAAGTTCCGATAACCTAAACTGACGCGGCCGAAGTCGCGAGCGGAAGCTAGTTTATGAATAAAATGTAAATATTTTCACAGCAACACTGTTTTTTGTCAACTCACAACTTAGGTAAAACTATTATCATCAGTTTCTTAAAATGGCGCTAGCTAACGAACCGGTTGCTATAAAAAGGACATTTTTGTACCGTTGCGTCATTTTAGTGGTATCTCAGGCTGAATGATGATTCAGTGTAGGTATATCTGTATGGATACTTTAATTGGTAACCTTGACCTTTGAAGGTAATGATTGCGAAGTGCACTGACGGTACAAGATATTGACACGCCTTGATTGGTCGTTTTGTATTGATTTTTATGATATTAGTGAATATTTAAAGCTAAGTATGTTGTTTTAATGTCAAAGATGAATAATATAGAAAATATTTATTTTATATTTAAGATCAAGAAAATATTTATTTATTTATACTTACAAGTTATATAAAAATACTTATATAAAACAAATTTATACAACCACAACACAACTACCAAAATAGGTCAACCCAAATCAGTAAAGCGGTCTTCTACAATATTTTCACTAACATAAAAAAAAATATTGGTATATGTGCTATAGTGAAACTGAATTTTATTGTGTTTTTTATCATGCAGAGATAATAAATGTTACATTTTACAATGAATACAGCTTATTATACTTATTATTCATTGTTGTATCCATGACAAGAATAAGTAAGCATTTCATAAGTAAAAAAAATGTTGCGAAAAATAAATAGGATTGTCATGATTACACGTCACGTTAAAAACTTTATGACTGCCAAATAACTTTCAAACCGTTTTTTTTTTACTTGTTCAACTTAGGCAGATTTTTGGAAATTTAAACTTTCATTTAATTCATTTTTAGTACTGTACAGTGGCGGCTGTACCTTAAGTGCGCTCGTGCGCTGAACCACCAATTCAAAAATCAAAAATTTGAAAATATTAAGTACTTCATCTTTATTTTTAAATTACCATTTTAATAGTTATTTTTAAACATACAAAAACGTATAAAAAATTAAATCTCCAATTATGGTGAAACAGTTTGAGCGCTTTACTAAACTATTAAGACTTATTTTCCTGTAAAGACAAATTCTCGTGCGCTTCGGCGAGTGCACGAGGACTGCTAATATAACTTGTAGGAGATACGAGTTAATACGCCTGACGCGTGAAACAGAAGATAGTTCATAGAAATGTACCGAGTAATGAGTGGGTTCTCGAGCGCCGCACGTGCGAACCGAGGATTGCCGAAAGCACCCGATGTTTGACGAATTGGCGAAAACGACGCGACGGCAGCCATGATTGACATCTCGTTATCTCGATAACAGACTACCAGTATAGTTTCACTGTATGTGTGACGCGTTAATTATTGTTTATTTAGGTATATTACCGTAATTGTTTTTAGTTTTTGTTTCGATTTTTTTCGAGAACTTTTATTCTATACTGTGTATGGTGTTAATACCCGATTTTAATAAAAAGGTGATTGAACATTTCGCTTCAGAAAAATGTCGTTGCATTGTTTTAATGTATAAAAAATAAACATTTATATTAGGTCAATTTTTGTTTTGTTGCATTTTTTAATTTTAATATTTTACTAAAGTGCACCACCAGTTCGATAACCCACCAGCCGCCACTGGTACTGTATATTATTTAAAATTAAAAAAGTAATTCCTAAACCATGCAAAACACTTTGTCACCCTACCAATGGGACACTTTCTACGCTTACACACCGTGCGGAGATAACGGCGAAATTGTCTCGCTGAATACAATACACGGACACACCCTTATTCCTTTTAACATAAGGTTCAAGTTCGCTACCAAAGGGCACTTTGGGTCATTGTAAGTATAGACAAAGGGCTAACAAGAGAAATCGGCCCGTTTGGCCTTATTCGTAGATTTATGTAATAGAAGTGAGCAGGGAGTTATGGGACCACATTCGGTGGGTTGTCTTATGAAATACTAGCTTTTGAACGCGACTTCGTCCGCGGAAATGTCGGTTATTGCGGACGCAGACGAAGTCAATGACAAAAGTGTAGCCTAGTGACATTTCTTTGGGGTTTTTTTTACCCTGTACCCAAATTTCATCAAAATCGGTTCAGTAGTTTAGTTGTAAAAGCGTAACAGACAGTTTAAGTTTTTACCCGCGACTTCGTCTACATAAATGTCGGTTATCGCGGACGCAGACGAAGTCGCGAAACAAAAACTAGCCTATGGCCTTCCTTGGGGTTCAAACTTACCCCGTATCAAATTTCATCAAAATTGGTTTAGTGGTTCAGTAGCGAAAGCGTAACATACAAACAGACAGTTACTTTCGCATTTATAATATTAGGTATGGATTCTAGTGCCGTTTCTTGGTCAGCTCTAAATTCTAGGCCTGTTGAGAGAAGTCCCATAGCAAAGGCAATATTTTGGCTGCAATTAATACTTAATCAACGTATCGTTGAAAATTATTTGCTCGTTAAAGATGTTATTTGTTGTGTTCTGTCTTGGTTTACGACTTTCATCGCTCATGACTAACTAATGTAACTTATTTAACTTTGGGATTCTACAGAAGCTTACAATAAATAGTAGTTATTCTCCGTTAATCACCAGGCTTGATAAACTGCAATAGTAATAATTGAACTCGATGACATTTTCTATAAGGAGATCTAGGAGCTAAAAACTGACTACAGTTTTTCGTCCCACATCGTAATTGCAAATTAATACGCAATTCAAAATCTCGTTAAAAATTTATTGTTTTTTGTAGTGTTGTTAGTTCGAAATCTTATAAAATCGTTTTTGAACAATCAGTTCAGGAAGAACTTTGCTTAAACAGGTAACTTCAATGTATCCATAGCTATTGAGAGTTTATCTAAGCTTCCTAAGTAACTGATACCAATACACAAAGGATCCTTCTAGAGAGTATATCTCCAGCGTATCGATTTCTTCATAGGATAAAAGAACAGACAATATCAGCTGTTTATCGCACCTCTCATTGTTATCAACAAAGATTAGATCAGACGCTATCATCCCAAGAGAATCGATAAGAGACACAATGATAGTACGTCTCTGCATAGATGGATAACAGTTTTGGAAATAATGAAACATACGGTGCTATGGTATACCTGACATCTACATCTACGCAGATGATGGCATAGGGCATAAACTAGTAATAATATTATAAGGGACTGCATCGTTGGCCTAGTGGTTGATGCCATTATGTCTTGGGTTCGATTCCCACGTCGGGCAAAGTGTTATTGAAATGTTATGGAATTCCTCAGTAGCAGCTTCAGAGTCTGGGTTTGTGCCCGGTTGATGGAAATAGGCTCGCCCCCTATTACATGGGACTTAAACATAACTGGCGAAATGTGCGTGTACTACCTAATGGGTACACCCCTGCCTAACCCTTCGGGGTTTACAGGCGTAATATTATGGAGGAGGCAATTTAAAGGTTCCAAAGACAAACTACATCGCAATTTATAGTTCTCGTTTCTGAACGTTTAATGGTAACGCATTACGTACGTCGGCAGTGTCTTCTGAACTGCGTATGAGCATATCAACAACACCGTAAATCTAGTGGGAATGACCAATTAATTCAATACTAAATACTTGATGTAATGTCACAATACGACATTTAACACTCCGCTGCACATTTGTGTATTATACGTCACAGATTTTACAGATAGGGTTGCCACTGTTGTCAGAAATGTAAAAAACTAGCTTTTGATTTCGCTCGCGTGAATGTCGGTTATCGCAAATACGAAGAGACGAAAATCTATACTAATATTATAAAGCTGCAGTGTTTGTTTGTTTGTTTGTTTGAACGCGCTAATCTCTGGAACTACTGGTCCGATTTGAAAAATTCTTTCAGTGTTAGATAGATTAGTTATCGAGGAAGGCTATAGGCTATATACCATCACGCTACGACCTACGGGAGCGGAGCAGTAACCAAAGACGCGGGTGTAACCGCGGCGGACAGCTAGTATTATATAAGACGAAGTCGCAGATTAAAAAGTAGCCTATGATGTCCTTTCTTTGGGTTCAAACATAGGTTTCTCGTACCTTTCATCAAAATCGGTTTAGTGGATTAGTCGTGAAACCGTAACAGACAGACAGGCAGAGTTACTTTCGCGTTTATAATATTAGTATGGATTGGCCATTAGCAAGTGCCAGTTTAGCTAGAAATTATTTATTTTAATACGCTTTGCATTAAGCCTAAGACCTCGTTCGGGTGCTATTCTCTAAAAGACTCGACGACGAACTCGTCGACGAAACTAGTATGGTCCCCAGTGGATTTTCAACTTTATGCTGTAGATCACAACGTTGTAAATCTATTAAAGACAAACTGTTTCGGAACTCGTCGTAGAGACAGTTTGTCGTTAATGGATTTTCAACTAAATGGTCTAGAGCATAAAGTTCAAAATCCACTGGGGACCATACTAGTTTCGTCGACGAGTTCGTCGTCGAGTCTTTTAGAGAATAGCATAGCTGCTGATATGACGATGATAATATGTTAGATATCCAGATTCATGAGTTATAGTATAGGTTGAACAACATCACGCTACGATACGACCCACGGGAATAAAACTAAGCTCATTTGATTTATTGAAGAAAAAATATTGCCATTTTCCACTAAAGCCTCTTTTGCCAACCCTAGCCACAGTCATTACAGTGCGTAGCAGATCAATTAATAATGGTTGGCATTTAAAAGAATCTCGGCGTTGCAGGAAGGCCCGAGGTCGACCAGTAACATTAATAAGCTATCCCTTTGAACAAGGATACGGAACTCGAAGTACACGCTCTCTCCCTAAATGGGTGGGTAGATCCCTAAGTGAAGGTTTGTGAGGTTGATACGAGAGGCAATTGTAAAATGAATTTATTATTAATAATATTATGTACAATATACTAATAAAAGATTTAGTAATAAAAAAATACAGCCAATAAAGAAACTAAAACAAAATGGCATAAAAAAAATATTCCGCTGAAAATGTGCCTAAAAGACTGGCGTCATTGCCACGTTGGATGACAATGCTTAGCCTCTGGCCAAGGTAATAGCCAGCCCTTGGGGTCACGGGAAGTAATAGAGGTAATTCAGTATATGTATAATAGTTTATATACAAAAGTGAGAGGATTCTAAAGTAAGAATGGTCTAAAATGATGTTGGTTTATTCTATAGTAGCTTCTGCTCGTCCACGTTGAAGTTATAGTATGCCATACTCTAGCTTTTGCCTGCGACTTAAAAAAAAACTTGAGAGGTGTCAAGGGACACCCGGATGAAACGAAGTTATATGAGAGAGAGAGAGAGAGACAGACAGAGAAACACGCGCACGCCGCACGGCTTACAACTATAGCAAAAAGTGTCGTTACAACTTTTGGTCTTAATTTCTTCCGTCTAGCGCGTTGCGAAAGGGGTCGCAACGCGCGATAAGTAACTTCGTTCCAAAAACAGCGCTTGTAGATAACGTAGCGTATTAGCGAAAGAATTATAAGAATCGGATCAGTAGTTTCGGAGATTAGCTTGAAACAAACGCTTCAGCTTTATAATATTAGATATTTCCATGAATAATCATTTGCCTTTAGGTCAATGTAAAGTTGGTCAGTTTCGGGCACGCTGCAATCGCGGCGGTAAGACCCCTCTTTGAGGAGTGGCTAGAGAGGCGCCACGGCGTCCTCACCTTCCGGCTGACGCAGGTCCTCACCGGACACGGTTGTTTCGGGAGGTTCCTGTGTCGGATTGCACGGGAGGAAACGCCCGGGTGTCACCACTGTGTGGACCGCCCGGAGGACACGGTGGAGCATACGGTGCAGGTCTGCCCAGCTTGGGCAGAGCATCGCCGTGTCCTCACGGAGGCGATAGGCGGCGGCGACCTCTCGCGCCCGGGCCTGGTTCAGGCCATGCTCCGGGGCGAGAGGGAATGGGATGCAGTCACCTCCTTCTGCGAAGCAGTAATGCTAGCGAAGGAGGAGGCGGGCCGCGTGAGGGAGAGAACAACACCCTCCACCTCACGCCCCAGCCGCCGCGGGAGACGCCCAGGGCGTCGGACGTCGCGAGGCGACATCCGGCCACCGTAGGCGCGGGCTTGCGGACGGCGAGTAATGGGTAGCTCGCCGTCCGATCAAGGACCATGCCCGGGTCGACGGCGCGTTCTGTTCGCGCGCGCCTCAAAGAGCTGTCAGCACAGGGACGGGGCCCCCCAACGGGGCCAAACGCCTGCCGTGGTTGCGGGACGTCTTAACAGGATACCGTGGCCCCGGAACGTAAAGGGCAACAGAAGGAACAGGGTGGTTTTTTAGTCAGTAAAAGTCTGACAGTCCCTTCCGCCCCGCCCAGGACGGAAGGACTCATTTGATGATTTTTACCACCTCAAAAAAAAAAAAAAAAAAGTTGGTCAGTTTTATGCGAACTTATTACTTATTCAAGAGAGTAAAAAATATTTAGTATTGTCCGCCTACACTACAAAAACGTCAGATCTTAAAAACTGGACGCAAAAAACGCGAAGGCCTACATTGTGACACTGACCACAGTGAACATTCACAATCAGTCGGTCGGATGCGCAGGCGCACCGTTACTACCGTTTTTGCGATCACACGTACAGCTACGTCGCTGTCTCGCTCTAACTTAACATAATGTTAAGCGATTGATGGTCACTGGTCAGTTTTAGATTTGGAATTGACAAAGAATAATTCCTTTGAACGAAAATTGCTACCATAGATATTTTAACAGACTGCAAAAAAATACTATTTTTACGAGCCAACCCACAGCTTAAAAGTTATTCAATATTTTTTATGTGACATTTTAGTATCGAGCAGTAACTGTTTTTTTATAAAGTCCTAAAAATGCTTAGAATAGATTTTCAATATCCAAACCAAATTATTAAAATTACTTCGAAAAATGAAGTATTGGCTGTTAGCAACTTGTTGGCACAAACGAAATATGTACTAGAATCAGGATTGTACCTTTCAGGGCGCCTACCACAACCTCTTAAAACAATATTATTTTAATATTACTTTGCCTTCCGCACTGTTGAATTTTCAACGCTCGGATTAGCGCCGAGAGTTGAAAATGCAACAATAGAAATTACAAAGTAATATTAAAATAATATTGTTATAAGAGATGGCGATAGGCGCCCTGAAAAGAAAACTTACTACCTTTACACAAGAAATTCCACTAAAAGTGAAACATGCCTTTTACCGTGACTGTAAACTTGTTCAGCTAATTAGCTGTTTACGATAATCAAAGAAATAAGTACCCACTCGCGGAAAGGGAAATCAAGAGAAAATGCATTTAATTTACTAATACCTAATGAAAATGATATTAAAATACTGTTTTTAATCGAGAGATTTTTACAGAATAGATTCATTGGTGGAACCGTGAAGGTAGCGAGAACTGGCTGGATGGAGAAAACCAGGACCTGTCTTAGTGCTGATGCTTAGTGGAGTCAGGAGTGGAAGTCATTCGAACCGAATGATGATGATGATGGCAAAGACAATGCCAAAAAGTCTCATTTTCCTTTTCTATTAGGTCTTCTACCCAAGATTGTGAGAAAATTTCAAGAATTCTCAACTATCAAGATTCGGTGCATTCGGAAATGTTCGGTTAACCGAAATTGCACAAAGATGGCGACCAGCTTATTCCATTTTTATATATGACAGTTTTATAAAGCGGATATTTATAATAAAAATATGATCATGTTTACCGAGCTGCAGTACCTACCATAAGGAAATGTTTCCCCAATTTATGCGATCGTTATAATTATGTTAATATCCAAAAGGTTTTCGGGGCAGTATTAAAATGCGTGACAGCGTCGCTTTAAAGTTTATCATGCGTAAGGCGCCATATTGTGCAAGGATAAAATAGGTATTGTTTTGCATACATAGGTCAAAACAGACGTAACTCAAGATACGACATCTTTATGCAGAGGAAAAAAAAAGGCTTTAACTTTTTTATAATTTTAGGGGCACTTGAAGATGCATACATGTTTTTGTGATAAAATATTGGTTTAGAGATAAGATATCTGAGAAGATATGATGGAATTACTCGTAAATAGGACAGTCCATAGAACATCCAAGGTACGCCCATCCGGTTTATTATGTAAAATCCCCCTCGGTGCATTTAGGTGAAGTAACCTTTTTTTTTTTTTAGGTGGTAAAAATCATCAAATGACTCTTTTACTGACTAAAAAACCACCCTGTTTCTTCTGTTGCCCTTTACGTTCCGGGGCCACGGTATCCTGCAGGCTGAGGCACCTCAAGCTTCTTTCACCGAAGCAGATTTTTACAAAATAACAATGTAGGTATGAATGAAGGCTTGTCGGCACTTGGCAGGCTCTTCTAGTAAAAGATCCGTATCCCTCGACGTCATCACCAGATATTTTGGAAAAAATGCATATCACTACTTTTCATTTCGAACTTGGCTGACCCTCTGCCGTGTGTCCAGATACAGAAAATTCCATAAACATTTCTTTCCAGCCAGTGTTTCAGTTACGACGTAATTGTTCTAGGTATTCGAGTACGTGTTATTCCGTTTGCAAATTCATTCACGTAACATGGGTAAGTGGGTAATTTTATTAATTAATTGTTAAATAATACGGTGAGAGTTATATGCGTGGTAAGTTCGCTACCTTGTTGTGTAAGTTATTCTCTTGTGCGTATGTTGTAGGTGGTGGTGGTGGTGGTGGTGGCGGCGGTTGGTGCGGTTGTTGTACCTAGTTTTTTTTAGTTTACAGTATCTAAATAGGTACAGACAGACTGTCGCGAGACCTATGTAATTTTAATATCGCTGAAATTTTGAGGATAGATAGAAGAATATGTCGATGAGAAGGTAATGAAAATAAATAAATTCATTATTATATAATGACGTTCGAAAGGGCCTTATAATGGCCTAATTGAAATAAATAATAATAATAATAATTCTTTATTTCGGATGACAGGATCCATAAAGTGTTTTGACTTTGACTTTTATGTTTAAAAGCCTTAAAAACTACCATTACAGGTCGCTCAACCTAATACGATAGCCTAGACACGCACACACATAACAAAAATATATCACCCATAACATAACAACAAAACATAAAACAAAAACATAACCAACCAAACAAAACTGGACATGACATTTGACATTTTTATAGTTATTAAAAAATAATAATGCATCCAACTTTTCAGTAGGCCACTCGAAAATTCTATTGTTTCGTGGTTGCGTTTACACTAAACAAAATTAACTCACATATAATACACAAAACAACCAAACCCAGATACCTGAGGAGTAAAACTACAAACTTTTAGGAACGATCGCAATCTAATCTCAGTCATAAGCCTCTAATTTACACTGAGACATTTGATCGACGCTGAGATGAAACTGTGAGTAGATTTTGAATGTATTTAATTAGTAGAATTGGTCTTCTGATCACTCATTAACTCAACCCACGCCCTCATTTCATATTGAGATAGGAATTCAAACAAACTATGTGTTAATACGGTCATAACGCGATAACTCGAAAGAAACTTAATAAGGTAAGTTTAATGTGGCTAGTAAAGATTATATTACTGCCTACTAACTTCGTTTTTACTATGGTTTGGAGATCGCATTGTTAGTCGTGTGAAAGAGATGGAGTAAGTGTATAGATAGCGCCGTCTCTCTCATAGATCACTATCAGATATGGAGCGTCAGATAGTCTGTGTTTTCGAAATTATCTTGATGGGTTATTTTTACGATTCTCAATCATTTACAGCAGTACTTGGCTGCCACATTTTCGTGGATTGTGTTAAAATTATAGGTAGTATTGCATAGTTAATGTATTGCAATGTTGTCTGGCTTTAGCTAGTAATATTAATTTTGTATTGCGCGGCGTGTTCGTTGCGCGCCTCAACGTATTCGTTGCGCACCCGCTCCGCTTTAAGGACGCTCGCAATCCGCTAGTATGATAAGAACTTTAGTGAAATAAAAAATTAATTAATAAGAATAAACTTTATAACCATAACTGTCAAACTTACAGCATCTAGGACCAGCCTGTCAAAACACAATGTAGTCGCAGTTACTGAAATTAGTTTAGTAAAAAAACTGACCAATTTTTAATTCTCAGTCGCAATTGGTCATGCTCATAGCTTTTCATCGCGAGTTTTTACTCGCAAGCAAATGACTGCTTGACGACACGAGTTTCGTACTAGTTACTACATTATGACAAGACAGGTACTAACTAAAAAGCAAAGCGAAGCTTTTGTAATCTTTTGAAACAGTTTCTGAGATGGTGAGATCATGTTTTGTAATGGAGGACTTAAAGGAAATTATAATGCTTGGATGGTTACAGAATTTACATAGAAGGATACTGTATAAATTGTAAACATTGGGATTGGTACAGAGGTAGCTTAAGATAAACTTAAGTTGTAGATGAGGGTGGCATATTATGTCTAGGTTAAACCTTCTTAAAATGAATTGAGAAAAAATATTATGTAGAGAAGTGTACCTTAGCAGAAGGTACTGCTGACAAAGAAGAATAAGCATTGACAATTTGACACCATGTCAATGATATGATACAACAAGGATTCTACAATTCATTCAAGACATATACAAAAACGGCTGGCTGACAGAATATAGTACTGCCACGACAGAATGATGGACTTCAAAATTGCATCAATAAAATTAAACATAATTAATTACACAGAAAGCTAGCAACATACTGCAAGCATCCATCTCATTACCATCGCATCTAAAAACACAAGCCGAGCCCACATTCCGGGGGGGCTTGCAAAACAAACAAGTCGCGTTTGTGCCTTAAATGGCGTTAGCACATGTCCTCTCGTCCGGCGTAGTAGTGGTTGCAGAATTGCTTGATTTAGTTCAACTATTCTGGTTATTGTCGCTTAGCTGGTTGATTAGGGATCCTAAGACTGAAGTCCTTGCAAAGTCAAAGTTAAAACATTTATTTCAATTAAATCATTTACACTTTTGACTTGTCAAGGATGCATTGCATGTTTGCAGGGTGTAAAAAGACACTAACTAGACATTAACTACGCATACGCATCAAACTAAGTACACATAACGTCACGTCTGTAATCCTCGAAGGGTTAGGCAGAGGTGTACCCAGAAAGAAGAAGGTAGAATTTTGACCTTCAATATGTCCGAAACCAAAATACCTAGGCATGGCACAGAACAAAAAAAACAGATCTAAATCACAGCAAGCACATGCAACTTTCAGCTTCATCAATTCCCTGTTTAAACCCACTTTGTATCTAAAATAATGGTCCGTAGCTGCATCTTCATTAGAACTACAGGAATATATCTTAGATCACAGCATTAGCAACAAGCAACCCACAGAACTTTCAAGAGAGATGTGCGACCAAATCTGTCCTAACCAGGTTCAATTTAAGGAATTGATCGTGAGATTTCTCCTTATTAACTTGAATAACTTTACTTGGTGATTTATAAAATGGAGCGAATCAGCAGGCTCTACAAGACACATGTCTGTCGAAACTAGAGCCTCGACAGATGGCCGGTTGTATAACAAGTTGGTGAGATTGTAAAACTGTAACTTTATGCGAACTAGCCGAGCGTGGAGGAATGAGGAAAGGCTGAACTCTTTGGTGTTAGGTTTCTTTTGTGATAGTTGCTTGTTTACTTCCAGGGCGGGATTCCCAAACAATGGCAAATGAAGTGTGACGGTATTTGCAGGAAAATTCTTTGGAGTAAGATATGACTATAACTGCGGCCTCGAAGCAGCTCGCATGACAGCTATCACGGTTTGGCCTGAAATACATGCAAATGAATGTCTTTTTCCTCATTCTATCGACAGCGGAAATTGCTAATTCCACCGTCGATGTGTATATTAGAATATTCCAATAGAATATACATCAAGAAAGTAACAGAAAGGCGCGGCTGTCGTTCAAACCCAAGATCATGGTCATGACGGTGATTTTACGAGTTTGGTAAACCGCTAAGAACGCAGTAAAATCACTTGGTCAACCTCAATCTATAGGAACAACAAGTAGCGGATATTAAACTATCCATAAGTCTATCTATACCAACTATTAAATAAAATTCAAAGTTTTGCATGTAGGTATTAATGTATTTCGTTCCGGTCTAGAAATTAGGAAAGATTCAACGGAAGAAATTACACGATTCGTCTCAATGATGAAACTAACGGACATAAAAGCCAAAGTTTACAAAGACTTTACAAACAGATTTCTAATAATTATGAAAGCATTACGGACGGACAAGATTTATCAAGAAAAATAACAGCACAGTGTATTAAAAACTAATAAAGATACGATCAGACAGATAGCCATCGAAACAAACTCAAATACAGTCGAGTTGTTGGGTACCGACATCACAACCTATTATTTAGAGGTCCAAACGAAAAAACTTTTGCAAAAACGAACACAACACATGGCCTGGACGACCTTTGAAATTCCATTGAAGGAAACCCACCAAATGAAACCGAACCTTAAACAACCAAAGCTAAAGTTGAAATTAGAGTAGGAGATGACGAATTTTATGTTGTTATGGTTTAGTAGAAAGAAAGGTAGTACAAAAAGAGGAAGAGGATTGTGAAGCGGTACCCTAACGACCTTGGGTTACTGTAGGCCGCGTATCGGCTGTTGCTCCGACGGGTTCAGAGCCGGTTGCGTTTTTGTAGAACCACTTTTGGGTCGAGTTTGATCGATGGGCTTTGGGTACGTTTTGAAGTGGTATTCAGTTTGTGTTTGGGATACGGCTCGTCTATAGCCAATATGGGTATTTCTTTTGCATGTTTTGTAAGTTTTTTTGGCTTTATTTGCTGTAGATTTTAAATACTGATGTTTAACCCTTTAACGGTTATAAAGATCTAGATGAGATATAAAGATTTGGTTTTCGGATTTGTGTTACATATGATGCGTAACTTATTATTACTTTTTATTGGTGGGAAAAATATTCCCTCTTACTGCAAAAGGGTTAATATAAAAATCTGCCTATTTTTGACCCACTGCAAGGTAAAGAGCTTTGATCACCACGCTTGCTCCAGGCGGTATAATGACTTTATTTTGATAACTATAAGTTCAGGTTTCCTCAAAACGTTTTCCCTCACCGATGTCCATGATAAACTTAGAATGTATAGGTACATCATTTGAATTGTTCGGACTTATTGTCTGAAAACCCTTTCTAAATTAATTTAGGTGACATTGAGGGCGGACTTGGAAAGCCGGTAGTGGGTGAAAGGATTGGTCAGCTAGACTCTGCGCTACCGAGTGATAGCTGTCCAGGGTGCGCCGGACGTTTTGGATCGCAGGACGATTTAAGATTAACGCCGTTCGGGAAGGCTCCTTTCATGTACCGCATATGAAATGATAAAGTCCTCTTAGTACTTGCCCGAATTTAAGCACGAATCCTCATGTATGAAATGCACAACGATGAACAACGACGATGACATACTTTCAAGTTATGTCTAAAAAAATCATTATCCAATTCAACGATAATTTTCAAAAATCCAAAAGCATTGTTCACTAGTAATTCGGTTCAATTATAATTGCAACTAACACCATATTCATATTGCTTCGAAGCTCGATTTAACTTACGGTTTATATTCAAACCGTTGTACAATTTACGTTAGTACAACTCATGGTTGTACCGTTTGAAAGTCTACTTACCCCCTTAGAGATGAAGCATTAAACTACATGCATCTACTTTCTTTCAAATTATGTCTTATAACCATAAGAACCTGTAAATTTTCTATGGCTGAACATCAGTTCTTAATTAAAGGCTGTTAATTAAGTTAGACCTTCGTATTACCTTTGAGCTTGTCTTCCAATAGTGTTAGTTTATATACTTTTATCATGTTAATACTGCATCTCACTTATACTAATAAATAAAATTATGTGTCTGTTTGTAATATCTTTACAGCGATACTTTTAACAAAAAAAAACGACTTTTTTTGTCTCTAATCTTCGACATAGCTGAACTGATTTTGACGGGATTGGCTGATAACTGAGGGTGTAAGGAGTAGGTAATTTAAGCTACTTTACCCATAACTGGCGAAATGCCTCTGTCTAACCCTTTGGGGATTACAGGCGTGATGTTATGTTTTATTTCAGTCTAGATTAAGAGTTCCGAGTAATAAAATTAATTAAAACCCCGCAGATAACAGACATTCACGCGCACGAAATCGCGAGCAAAAGCTAGTTAAACTTTAAAAGTTTGCCATCCATCATGCTAAGAGTTTTCTTTTAGTTTTTATTCTACTTCAACGTTATTAAATTCTTTTGTTTCTGCATCAGTCATGTCGAATAAATTAATTCGATTATACATTTTAACTCCAAAA
Source organism: Hoplodrina blanda (assembly GCA_949316365.1). Classification (NCBI taxonomy): domain Eukaryota; kingdom Metazoa; phylum Arthropoda; class Insecta; order Lepidoptera; family Noctuidae; genus Hoplodrina; species Hoplodrina blanda. The sequence continues at coordinate 12,922,068 of OX438567.1, read as the reverse complement.
CTTTCATTTTCCACCAGTATTCAAGTCGGCACACTTACATCTCTGCCCTGCACCATACGCCTCGCTTGTCCACTCCGGCGCATCTATGCAATTATTAACTTTTACTTTCTTTGGTGATTTTTTTTCTTAAGTTTCGATGCAAATGCGGATAGAAAGTCACGGGAAGGTAGGCGGTGAAATTTGTTGGTTTGACGTTTTGATTAGTATCTAATGTTAATAGTTTGTTTTTTTATGTTTTGATCAATATGGCCCTTTCTATCGACATAAAGAACGACCTTGAGATAATGGCCCACCTGGAAAGAGTCATCTGATTTAACATCATCGTCATCGTCATTATCGCGTGAATAATTTTTCTTTCTTTCTTTCAACAAGAATAATGTGACCACGTTTTTACATGTTTTTTGGTAATTAAAGTTAGAATGAACTAGCTTCTGGGTAATCTCACTCCATCGTAGACTTTGTCTATGTCACTTCTGACCTAGACTAGAGTCAAGAGCAAACCCATGTTATATTAAAAAACATACGTGAAACTCACGCCTTTTTTCCATGGGGTAGGCAGAATCCACAGACCGCCACCTGCTACGATCCTTACATACTCCTTTCGCCTCGTCCACGTTCATACATCTCGTCATACAAGCACGCCGGTTACAAGTACTGCGCACCTCACCTTTCTGTTTTTCTAAAAACTTAATTTAAGCCCGTGAAGTTTCTTACCTACCTTTAAGACCTAAATTTTGGTACGAGCAACTAGCTTCAACTTTCGAACTAACTGACCGACTCCTTGACAGTTCAAAAGTGCCTTAAGCTTTCTTTGTAATAAGTACTTCTTTCTTTATCTTTATCGTGTGGGCAGTAAGTTCTTAATGACCCCACAAATACTAGTGTCAGAGTTTCTAAACCGCCTCAAGAGCCTCTGACATGGTTTGAGTGGGACAGTAATAGGCTGGTATAAGTCCAGGTTTCCTCACGATGTTTTCCTTCACCGATGTCAGTGCTGATGTCACAGATGTGCAATAAGTGCTTTGTCTTTGACATCCATAAAGTGTCGTTCTTTAGAGCCTTAGAAAGTAACACACTAGAAACTATAGCGCATTAAATTTGATTGTAAACTAGTAACCTTGAGAAAACAGCGATCGTAAAGGCCATATTATACAGTGAATTAAATAAAGTAATAGATGCATCAGAAGTTAAGTTCACCACGAATAAGATGCATCGAAACTTTTATTTCTTGAAGGTCTAACGAATGCAGATGATGACATTTCACGTTATCTTTATTCATTTTCTAAAGAAGAATAAAATTATGAATCTATTTTGAGAAACAACTAAAGTGACTTTTTCAATTCATATGTACTTACTTTCTAAGTTTATCTTGGACGTCACTGACATTGGTGAAGGAAAAACATCGTGACAAAACCTGGACTTAATTAATATGAGTCTGCAATCGCCAATCCGGCTCGAGAAAGTGTGGTGATTAAAGCTTGTGGCCACTCTGAATGAGGAGTCTTTTCTGCAGTGGGACAATAATAGATTGGTATGGATTTTTTTTGTGGAAAATTTTGAAATGTGTACCTAGTTTAGCTATTACACCATTTATTCTATTTCTGAAAACTGTATAAAAAATACACTTTTGTATGTATCTGTCTTCCATACTAATATTATAAAGAGGCGAAGTTTGTCGATGTCCGATTACAAAAAATGTTTCGCTGATAGAAACCTACACTATTGTCAAGTGTCATGTTTTATTGTTTCTTGACTTCCAAGTTTAGCAAGCTAGTCTAGTAAACTTTAAGCAACCGAAACTCTATTGTTCAATCCTGGTGTTAGTCCAAAAAACTCACTAACAATTTCTTCGTCAGTTTCCTAACGTTTCAATATTCAGTTGTATTCTTGTCTAAATCAAAATCAACATTAACCATAGCTGTATCTTGACTGGTCAGTATCATAACCGTGAATCGCCACGTTCACCAAATTGTATAATTACACAATTAGAGCGTAAACGTTACCGGTGTGTGCATGTAACTGAATTGTAATTTTGATAATCATTGCCTTTGTGGAAGGAAAAAATTTAATAGTATACTTAGGTATGTATGATAAGTTATCCGAGGTTAATGACTCCGCGCATATTGTAGAGTTGTAGACTATATGAATTTATTGTAGACTGCCTCGTCAGTGGTCGCAAAGCGGGACTGCTGAGTATAAGATCTTGGGGTAGATTCACAGGTCGGGCATTATACTTTGGGGCATATTACTTTGGAGGTTACAGACGTGATGTTGTAAGTTTACCAAGTCGGTCTCGTGGCTGTAAGCATGACTGCTAAGGACACCGGCACCGTGCACCGCCGCGTATGACGGTGGCGGCAAAGCGCACCGCTCGACCGCGCGGTCCGGCGTTCGTAAGGCATCGGCGGATTTCAGAGGCCAATGCAATATGAGAACCGCTTCGAACACCGCCTAACGCGGCGGTGCGCGGTGCCGTGTGTTAATCGCTTTAGTCAATGCGACCAAGAGCGAGCATAAAGTGTCTTTGGGTTTATCCATTAGGAATTTCAAACTACGGAGTACAGCGAGTTTAAAAAATAAACTTCAAAGTAAATGCCCTTTGAGAACAAAAAACTACCTCAATTCTGCGAAACTGTCATAAAAACTGTAGTTGCAACATGAAAAGGGCGGACTCACAGCATAAAGTAGTTCAAGAGATAAAGAAATAACAAGTGTTTCCACGTGTTTCGATTTTACATCCACTTGGAACATTTCTATCATCGTAGAAGCGAAAGTTTCTAATAGACAGGTTTCCTTGTCAGTTTTTTATGTTGTAATGACAAATAAATCAAGTATTTATCAGTAACTAACTCTTGCCCTCCGTTGAGGGAGAGACTGCATCCCCATTTCATCTCCATAGGGGGTGAATTTAAAAAAAAAATGTTCGGTCGGGGGACTGCCGCGGGAACGAAATGCCTTACGTTGTTGAACACACATCTGCACATACCTATTAGAAAGAGAGGGAACATCGTCTGGAGAGAGCATAACGCTTTTTCTTTACGTGACGATTTGTGCCAGTTAACTCTTACTGCAAGCTGCGTTAAAGAACTTCGTTTCATAAAAACCAGTTGATAATAAAATGTACAGATCAGCAAATTTTTATTTTGCCTTTTTAAGGATAGTCTTATAGTAAAACCTGTTCATAATGATAAGTACAATAACCCCATTTCAGGTTTACAATAAAACAAAACTTAGCCTGCATAAGTCTGTAGATTTCTCTTCTCTAAACTGATATATATTGTTACAATAAACGGTTTAACAAGCCTTAAAGTTGTCAATCTTCTCGATCAGAAAGTCGATCTCAACTGAAAATAACTAACACTTGATAGTTGCCCCTTTGAAATATTAATAGGAATTCAACAAACCCACACGACACTGCACACAATCATTTTTACTGCAACGGTAGAGCTGATGGACGTGATAAGCTAGACCCTTGACACTATTAAAGAGAAGGAAAGACTCAGAAGAGCTGCAGACAATGAAGATGGACAAACAAAAGTATCTATAGATGGTACATCATAAAATTTATATCTGTTCTATATGACAGGCAGATCAGGTCGACTCCACACTGGACATCCAATTGCACTTAGCACTACATAACGCCAAAGACCTACATAGATGGCGAGACCTATCAGTAAGAAGCTGATCCAACAGGAATTTCACGACCCTCATTAATGAGGAATACGACGCAAGGAGGAGGAGAAGGATACGACAACAGTAAAGTAAAGAGCCATTAAACCAACATATTATAACGGTTGTAAAAATACACTAAATGAAGCCGAAAGTAACATGTTCTTGACCATCCCCGGAAACCTTCTGGTTATGGAGGATATTGAAGGTCAAAGTATCAAATTTAATTAAAATTTAAATACATCCACGACTTCTGTACTACTGTACCTACATGTACCAGAAAGTATTATGTTTATGATTTTTACACCAAAAGAAGAAGGTCGTTTTCCAGCATAATTTTGCTCAGTTACTTAGTTTGATGGTCAATATGTCCGAGAAAATTAGTCAAATTAGAGCAAGGATCTTGGAATGAGGGATAGTCAGCTATACAGTTGTATAAAACTTTATTTTGACACCCTGAAACATGTCCCAAAACCTACTCATCGTAGGGTGTCCACTACAGATATTCCAAGGTCAAAGGTCAAAAAACGATTTTTTACATATTCTCGCATTCAGAGGTAAAACTCCTAATTTTCCCGGACTATAATAGATGATCATTTTTAAATGGACTATCCATAAGACGTTGAAACTGATACTTCTGAACTTCTCTTTTAGTTGTCCTAGGTCCCAATTTAGCCCCAGCTGTTAGCAGTATCTCACACAATAAAGGCAGTAAATATCAATAAACAATGCACTTAATGAAGCGAAATGTCTTAAACATGCCACATTAGCCACATTGATGCTTTGAGCGAAACCTTATGGTTTGTATAAATCGTTTGAGAAAGTGGCTCAGGCAGTGTTAATGCTGCTGGAGGCACGAAGAAGATGTATCTGTTTGAGTTTATGATTATTTTCTCCAGAGCTAACAATGGGTTATGTGATACGGTTGATTTTTCAATTGGTGCAGAAAGAATATTGGATTGGATATTTAGTACATTATAGATTAGTAGCACTCTCCCCGTGACTTAGTTCGCGTGATTTTTCTTACAGATCCCTAATTTGAAAAAATAAAAACCTATATAGCCTATAGTATTCAGTGGTAACGCAGCTTCAGATAAGCGAAAGAATTTTTCAAAATCGGTTCAGTAAATCCAGAGATTACCACCTACAACCTCACAATCTTTACCTCTCTATATTGTATATGATATTATATTGTACATACACACTATATACAGTATAGATGTCTATCTACTAAAATATAACGTCGCAACCGAGCCTGGGCAAGTATGAATATGACTTTTTTTATTTCATACTTATGTATTTTTTAAGCTTATCTTGGACATCACTGACATCGTTAAAGGAAAACATCGTGAGGTTATCTAGCCTAATACTAAATATAAGTCTGAAATCTTCTCTGTATAAAAAGAGGTTTTTACCCTGCAGTAGAAAAATAAATATACTAGTTATATTAGTAAAAGAAAAAAAAGTACTTGTAACAAAAAATAATCTCGCGATTGAGGTAACGAAATTATAAATTGACTACATATTCAATTTTAGGTTAACATAGAAACAGACTTTCTCCCAAAACGATACAAAAATTAAGAGTTATTCAAGTGTCTCCTAAAACAAATACATTTATAGATGACTAGCTTATGCCCGCGACTTCGTCCGCGTAAATGTCGGTTTACTGCGAGGTTTTATTTTTTGCGTGAAACCCTAATTCTTTTTCTAAAATAAAAGTAGGCTCAGTAACCCCTTATTACATCAGCCATCTGAAACCACCAACTGAGACTACCAGTAAAAGTACCGTCAAAATCGGTCCAGCCGTTCCAGAGATTAGCCGGAACAAACAGACAGACAAAATTTTAAAAAAAAATGGTATATGTACCGTAGGTATATACATTCATATGCATGTAAGGTGCATTGGGGTAATTACGACAACCGGGTAAATTCCGATTTTATTAATTATGCACCTTAGTGCATTGGGATAAAAAATAAATCGGAATATACCCGGTTGTCGTAATTACCCCAATGCACCATAGTATAAAGCGGTTATTTTAATATTACAAACAGACATTTCAATTTTATTTATTTGTATAGATGTATAGATTAAACGTGGGTGTCAATTATTCATGCTTAATACCTTTAAAAGCAAGTAAAGCCACGTAAGGCACTGACGCATTTATGCAAATTAAGATTTAGCAGGAAATCGAAAGCGATACACTCCAAAATATTTTTGAGTATTTAGTCAAAACTAAATATGACAAAGATGGGATTATTTTAAGAGGTCCATTTATTTCTAAGAAAAATTCAGTACATAAAAAAATAACACCAGACTATTTCTTCTTCTATTGCAAAGCCTCTTCTCATACAGAGAAGGCACGAGCATTGCTTACCAAGCTTTCCTCACGATGTCTTTCTTCACCGGTGGTGTCCAAGATAAACTTAGAAAGTACATTTGAATTGAAAATGTCATAAGATTAGCTGTTTAAAACAAGATAGGTATGTATTAATTAAAAAAGTCGGTATTGGTACTTGACCCGTATTGAACCCACAATCTCAGGTATGAGAGGCGACCGCCTTAACCACTGGGCTCTCTGGTTGACAAACGCATTTCTCTAATAGTACGGATAGAAATTTAATCTGCTCCAAAATCGGTATGTTGCAACAACAACACATAAAACATCAATGTAAGGAGACTGAAGATTGCAAAAGCACAGAGACGATAACATGCTAGGTTATCGCGGACTGACATCAGAATAATACATTTCCTTCAATCCACAAACATGTTCACAATCTATATACATAAATAAATATAATTGAAGTCTGTTTGTAATACCAAAATAGCTCTTTACTAAATTCATATCATTAAATATTCATAATGATGTATTTACCTAATACACGGTAACTACTTTTACTAAAAACACATTTTTTTTGTTTGTCTGTTTGTTTCGGCTAATCTGCGAAACGACTGAACCGATTTTGATAGGACTATCACAGGCAGATAACAGATAGCTGTTTTAGAAAAGGAATTAGGTTACGGTGCAAAAATAAAACCACTGTGATAGCAGACATTTAATAAGCTAGTCCGTTCTTTAATGTTATAAATGCGAAACTAACTTTGTCTGTCTGTCTGTTCCGCTTTTATGTCTAAACCACTGAACCTATTTGAATAAAATATGGTACTGGATAAATTTAAACCCCAAGAAAGGATAAATCATAAAAGCTACTTTTATTTCCGCGCCTTTTATTACCAACATACACGAACAAAGCCGCGAACATAACCTAGTGCTAAATAATTGACATCAGTTGACACACAACCTCATCTAAAACATGTCTCGTTACATTTTAAATAGTCAAAACATGACGATTTCAAAAAAATCAAGTTTCTATTTCATGACTAAGATAAAATCTTTGTGGTGCAAAAGGGTTTGAAACAATTTTGTAACGTCTTGTCCCCCGGCATCTCTTGTTGCGTCAGTTGATACAGAAACGTAGCCTGAATACTAAGCGAAGCCTCCGCCATTGTTGAATATTTCATACAAAGCTTTTGTAAGTGATGCGTGTGCGTCTTGTGCAACATTATTGAGATCATTCGCTTTGAGAGTTAAAATAATTGGTTTGATACAAATATGTATACGAGAATCTACAACCTTAATTTTAATTCGTTGCAAATCTTTCAGGGGGTGAATGTACTCATGAATATGAACAACTTTTATTAAGGGACATAGTACCAAATGTGAAAAAAAAAACAGCTGATCCATACAATAATGTACTACATTACGATCAAAATGTATGGATCAGCTGTTTTTTTTTTTCACATTTCGTACTATGTCCCTTAATAAAAATTGTTCATATTCATGGGTACATTCACCCCCTGAAAGATTTGTAACGAATTAAAATTAAGGTTGTATACTAATATTATAAAGCTGCAGTGTTTGTTTGTTTGTTTGAACGCGCTAATCTCTGGAACTACTGGTCCGATTTGAAAAATTCTTTCAGTGTTAGATAGATTAGTTATCGACCACGACCTACGGGAGCGGAGCAGTAACCAAAGACGCGGGTGTAACCGCGGCGGACAGCTAGTGTACAAATACAAGGTAATTGAAAATTTACCCGAAACCTGAAAAGTGGTCATTGTACTCATCATTATGAACAACTTTTACTATTGGACCAACGCTGAAATCATGAAAAAAAAAAGCAGCTGATCCATACATTACGATCTTGTTATGTAGCATTTTTGTAGGGAACAGCTGATTTTTTTTTTCATGATTTCAGGGATGAGCTACGGGAGCGGAGCAGTAACCAAATAAGTTACTTAATAATATTATAAAGCTGAAGAGTTTGTTTGTACGTTTGAACGCGCGAATCTCAAGAACTACTGGCCCAACTTGAAAAAAATGATTTTGCATTATATAACATCACGCCGCGACTACGAAGCAGTAACTAAAAACGTAACTGAACGAGGGTGGAACCGCGGGGTATTGTTAGTTTAATTATAACTATAGTATAATTATACAACTTTCAAAATGCTCAATTCTAGTGGCAATTACAGTCGATTCATTCAAAACAAATATTGCTTCAAGCTATGCTAAATGGCAATCAAAAATAGATTGAATAATTAACAATTTTATTTAATTGAATCCGTGATAGACATAAGGTTATCGGGGCAATAAAATACAAATTAGGTGTATGGTGTATCAAACTGAATAAAACATTTATTTGTTTATTTTATGTGACTTGTACTGACACCATTTTTATTATAACTATACCTACGATACATACCTATTATACTTATTGTTACATAATTATATACTACACTGCCTCGTTGGTCTAGTGGTCGCAAAGCGCGACTGCTGAGCATGAGGTCTTGGGTTCGATTCCCGGGTCGGGCAAAGTGTTATTGGGTTTTTCCATCAGGAATTTCTCAGTAGCAGCCTCGGAGTCTGGATTTGTGCCCGGTTGATGGCAATAGACTCGCCCCTTATTACATGGGACATAAACATAACTGGCGAAATGTGGGTGTACTAATGGGTAAAGAAAGAAAGAAAGAAAGAAAGAAAGAAAAAATGTTTATTGACACACCATGTGCACACAAAAAATAATAATAAAAAGGCAATAAAAAGAACAACAAATAAGAAATTGTGTGCCCCACAGCTGCGCCAAACAGACCCAGTTCAGCATAAAACTGGGTCTGTTTTATGCTGAACTGGGTCACTGGGTACACCTCTGCCTAACCCTTTTGGGATAACAGGCATGATGTTATGTTATGTTATATACTACAATCTGTCCTTTTATAAATAAAGATTATTACTATTATTTACTAGCTTGTGCTCGTGACTGCGTTCGCGTGGATGTCCATTATCACGGGGTTTTATATTTATTGCGCGGAACCCTAATTGTATTTCTAAAATTAAGTAGCTTATGTTTTTCCTAATAACATCATTCAGCTGTGTCAGTAGAAAGTCCTGTCAAAATTGGTCCACCCGTTTCGGAGATTAGCCGAAACAACCAGAAAGACAACAATATAAAAAATAGTTTTTCGCTAGCAAATAGCTGTTATTTTAACTTTACATACAGACACTTCTATTTTATATATTTGTATAGGATTGTTTTAACACCCTCAACGCCAGTGTATCATTTTTGCACGCGCTTGTTAAAACATAGTGTATCAAAAATGATACCACACGACCTATTGTGTTCAAAGCGTTGTGTACCAATAATGCACACGCTTAAAGAGGGGACAGATAAAATATAACAGTAAAAAATATAAAAAAAATGCATATTTAAGCAAGAAAAATACATTATTAAAAAAATGAACTTGGCGGTGAAGGTGTTAAAGACAACATCGCAATCTCTAGCAAAAAGCTTACTTATATCCAAATATCTAACAAGAAACACAATCATAAAAAGAGAATCATACAAGATCGCAATACTTAATTAAGTATGAAATAACAAAGTTGTAATAACAGACGAAGGCTGGACAGCGAAAGGGAACGATGGTGTGAAATAATCATAACGTCTAGCCATGGAGTAGCTACTGGCACGGTTAGGGTTGCCAGACGGACAAATATTGTAAAACATTGATTTTAAAAGAGTACGTATTACGGAGATTTAGAGTTCGGAGTCTCTTGCCCATTCTTGTCCATACAAAACTTCCCATTGGAAGGGGCAACTAGATTCAATCCTTTTTTTATGTATATGACATTCAAAAGTGCCTCATAATGGCCTAATTGAAATAAATGGTTTGACTTTGACAAAGCCGCACATGCTTAGGCTCTGGAACAAAGACAAAGCAGTTATTTCAATCAGACCATTTTGAATTTTCAAGAAGTCGGTCAGTTAGTCAGAAAGTTCAAGATTGTGGACGCGTGGCGAGAAGAACCAGCAAGAAACTCCACGGACACTTTTCAATTAGGTTTTTACAAAATCCTGGTTACAATATTCTTGTTGCTTCATTATGTGAAAACAATGGTGAAAGAAAGAAGGTTGATTCATTTTTAGGTTACTATACCTGAGTCGACAAAAACATAACCATCTGTCAAGACCCTTTTTCTCAGGAACGCGTGGAGGTATTAAGCTGAAATTAATATCAAATACTCAGGTCAGCTACGGCTACCCTTTGGAGCAGTAAAGAAAAACAAACTTATTCAATTCCAATTCTTAGTCAAATTCTTAGCAATCTATAGGTAAGGTCGTTTATGGCGCATATTTTATCACTCACTAGGGAATTAAAACCTATCAACTACTAGGTTAACACCTAGAATCATGAAATTGGCAAGAATCAAAGCCATGTAGCACTAGTAAAGGAAGAAATCCGAAAACTGTTCGCTGGTCGATTCGGCTTTCTTAGGATCTCTCAACCCTAGGCACAGTTCAGCCATTACGGTAGCATTTTGTAATGGTCCGCCAGTTTTTTGTCAGATTAGAATTGTCCGTACAATGCATCGTGATTATGGTATGTCAGCCACTAAATTATGCCAGATACCAAGAACTGGTTCCACGAAATATTGCTTTGTGTTACACAGAAGCTGATGAAAAGTTACTACCGCCATAAGTCATTCATATCTCTACTAATACTGATATAATAAAGCCGACGATTTCTTTGTTTGTTTGTTTATACGCGCGCTAATCTCTAAAACCACCAGTCCGATTGGACAAAACCTTTGTGTATATGAAAGCCAAACTCATAAGGAATAGTATGACCTATATTACATCACGCTACGATCTATAGGAGCGGAGCAGTAACTAAATACGTAACTTAACTCTAGTCAAATGATATAATGCATTCATTATAATGCAATTGGAATACGTAAATGCAATCGATGGATAATACATCAAATGAAATTAATTCTATGGACCGAATATTTGACAATACGAATCTATCAATGATGGTGGTAGACAACAGAAAGGTAGAAGAGATAAAGAACATAATAATCTTGTCCTGACCGAATTTGGAGACAATGGAGACTAATCAAGTTGGTACGCAGGAGATAGTGCACAAATGTGTGTAAACACAGATGCACTTTCATTCCTTTACTCTCATAGTCCAATGGGACGGCGATCCGACAGGACCGGGGAGAAATCAGGTGCAGTACCTACCAACGGCTTTACGTGCTTTCCTAGGCACAAGTGTGCCATCACCTTCACCTTTCAAACTCCGGGCTACTCTTGAGAAATTCCTAATAAAAAAACCCCAATAACACTGGTGTCTGACCTGGAAATAGAACCTAGAAGCCGACGTTCGGCAGTCAAGCAGTCAGTCAAAGAACATAATAGCAGATCATTGACTCAACGAAGCTTAAAAAGTTCAAAAGATTTCGATAAAGAAAATTCTCTGTAATTTGAAACTCATATTGGATCTATCTACGCTAATGATGTTAAAATATCTATAGTGAATGTTAATTTTCGCCGCGTACAGTTGTACGGGTTCGTTGCCCTTCGTCCGCCATATTTGACCATAGACTATAGAGTAGTGTTGTCGGTTAACAGAGCATGACCATAAATTACAAAAGCCTCCTATTTGCTTGTTAGTCAGTTTTGTGACGCATCACCGAGTTTTTTTATTTTGCATTCACTGATTTTGTTTTCGATATTTGAAATTGGTTTGACGTGTGCCTTCATAGCTTTATACTTTTACCTTATGTAACGTGCTGGGTGCTTTGGAAAGTAATGGCATTTTACGGGTTAGATCTCTGACCATAAACAACGCGTTATAATGACCAGCCTATTATTGTTCCACTGCAGGGCACAGGCCTCATTTCATACAGAGAAGGCACGAGCATTGATGACCACTCTTGCTCAAAGCTAATTGGCGATTTCAGACTTATATTAACTACTAGCTGACCCGCCGCGACTTCGTTCGCGTGGTATCCTACACTACAAATACCCCTACCCTAACCCTGCCTTACCCTACCCCCTACCCAACTCTACCCCTACCCCTACCCTACCTCAACTCTACCCCTACCCTACCCTACCCCTACCCTACCCTACCCCTGCTCTACCCCTACCCTACCCCTGCCCTAACCCCACCCTACCCTACCCCATATTTTCTCACCGTTTAAACCTTCCCTAGACCTCCACGAACATTTCAAAACCAAAATCAGCTAAATCAGCCCAGCCGTTCTCGAGTTTTAGCGATAAGAGATAGAGATTGATTTCGCCATAACTTTCAAACCAAACGTCAAATTTTTATGAATTAAAGACTTAATATATCTACATAAATAGTACTTTGTGACAAAATAGTTTATTTTGATAAGGAGTAATGACATGTGTAAAATAAATGCGTTTAAAAATGAAGCTCTAAAAAAATTCAAGATTTTTAAATAAAAAAATGGTTGTTGTGTTTAACTCGAAATAGATAGGTATAGTGTGTCGCGGACTTTTTTGTAGATATTTTTAAAGTTTTTAATTAATTAGAACATTTTATGGTTCTATCTTTTATAGTTTAGGCGGCGTACGCCAAATAAGGAACTTTTTTGTATGATTTTTTACACCTTGGGTCCGAAAAACCCAAATATCTTACGGACCCCTATTTTTTCTAAAATAAAATATAGCCTATAGCACTCAGTGATAACGTAGCTTCCAATTTCCGAAAGAATTTTCAAAATCGGTTCAGTAGATCCGGAGATTACCCCCTACATACAAACTTACAAACTTACAAACTTACAAACAAATGTTACCTCTTTATAATATTAGTATAGATAAGTAGTAGTTAGTAGTAGTAGGTAGTAGTAGTAGTAGTAGTAGTAGTTGTCAAAGTCAAAGTCAAAACATTTATTTCAATTAGACCATTTACAGGCACTTTTGAATTGTCAAGGAGTCCGTCAGTCAGTCCGAAAGTTGAAGCTAGTTGCTCGTTCCAAAACGGAGGTAGGCCTCTATGGAGAAGAACGAGCAAGAAACTCCACGGCACTCTTTTAAATTAGGTCTTTTACAAAATTCTGGTTACATTATTCTTGTTGATTCTACATGTGATCACAATGAAGATGAACATAATAGTTGTAGTAGTAGTAGTTGTAGTAGTAGTAGTGTATACTGGTATTCAGCTGCATCCGGTTAGACTGCAAGCCGACCCCAACATAGTTGGGAAAAGGCTAGGCAGATGATGATGATTAACTATAAGTCCAGATTTTCTCAATATGCTTTCCTTCATCTGTCTTTGATGCCCAAGATAAACATAGAAACTACATATGAATTTAACCCACAATCTCATGTATAAGAGAACCATTTTCCACTATCAAACGGATTCGACAGTTTGTTGGAATCAAAACAATAGAGCAAGGTTAATAATAATAATACCGTTCGCGTTCTCATAATTATTATGAAGACTGCAAATTATAACGATAAAGCCAAAGTGATTGTTACATACAACTTATTTCAAGCCACACCATACCATTGCATTATTTATTGTGAAATATATTTGTAGTAAAGTAACAAACGAGAGTTGAAACCGCAATGTATCTCTTTTTTTCCATTATTTACAAGAACTTCATAAGAAATAACACGTTTTGAAATAAGATCGTATCGGTGTACTGCAATCATAAGATTTCAATCTCGTCGATGGACTACTAGATACACAAGAGTCAATATTAGAATTGAGAAATGCTGTAGCAAAGACAATTAGTAAAACAGATATACATAATTATACTGAGGTGTTAAACCCAATCAATTTAATAGTTCTGTCAATAAAAATGTTACTGAAATAATTGAGTCGATTTTATCTCTCAATTTTAATAGATAGCTATGATTTTTATTTCCTCATCGTCTTCTAACATTTATCTATCAATTTACGGATGTGAAAAAAAAGCTAAGTCAATATTAATTAACAACATAGTTAAAGCTTTTAAATTAAAATGATCAAGGTGATTATAAACTAGATTTCTGACATTTGACCTCCAGATTAGAGGTTGCAATCGAATATTCGAATATTCGAATTATTCGAATCTGCTTTCCAAATGTATATTCGAATAGCAAATAAATATATATTCGAATATTCGAATACTATACTACCAAAAAAATTACTAGTCTAAGTCTACGTTAGTAGAACTTTAAATTTGTTGTTGGCAACACTGCTTGACGGTTCGACTTGACTGACGCCATTTTGTTGCGTTTATTCACTTACAGAACGCGTTGCTGTTAATTTCAATGACAAGCCTTTCAGAAACTGTTAAATTTTATTTGATTTTTCCAATTTTAATTTTATGCGTCCAATTTCAATTTTCTAATTGACGCTATTAACCTTTCTATCTCGCGCATTGATCTGTGAGACCGACAAAACCCATTTTCGTAATTATTTTTATGCACGAAAATCCTAATGCCGGCTGTACACAGTGGCCCAACGCGTTGGGCCAACGCGTTGGGCCAAAAATGAGGATTGGCAAGATTGCTGTTCACACATTGGCTCACATTGGCTTACTGATCATTCTGCATTGGCGCTTCAAAGATGGACGTAGTTCTTGCAGCCGCGGCAATTTATTTATACAGTGCGTTTAATTATGCGTATAATGCGTATAATTATTTATGTAGTTCATGCCGTGGATTCCAAATTATTCCTTCATGTCGATACAATTCTATGAATTGTAAAACATCTCATTGCTTGTCCACACCGGCGCCGCCATCCAGTGATGGGCGTAACTAGTTACTTAAGTAATCTAATTAATAATTGAATTATATAATAATTTGATTAAAATGTAATCTAATTACATTACAACAGATTATCTAGTAATCTGATAAAAAGTAACAAGGTACCAAGGTACACATTTCTGAGAAATACGAAAATGAAACACAATTAAAAAAAAAAAACTGTCAATCATTATATAGTTTTAAATCTTTTATTAGTTACTCATTACTCAAGTACTCATTGCAATTAGTTACTTAAGTAATCTGTTACAAAGTATTTTAATTACTAATTATAATGGAACTGTAATTTGTAATTATTAATCTAATTACTTTTTGCCCATCACTGCCGCCAACGCGCAACGATACTGTCTCCGCTGACGAGTAACAACGAACTGAACAAGACACCAACGTGTGAACGCTGTTTGCGGAGCGCGCCAAGATCCTTTGATGTGTGCACAAAAAACCGACACTATTCGGGTTGCCTGCCAATGTAGGCGCCAACTGACCAATTGAGCCAACATACCGCCAAGTAGCTCTCTACACGTTGGCCCAACGCGTTGGCCCAGCGCGTTGGCCCAATGTGTACAGCCGGCATAAGAAGTCGAGTCTCTTGCTAGCTGCCGGATTTGTTGCTAACTTCATTTTAGTGCACGCCGCGCGTTCGTGCGGAACGCACGTGTCGTAGCATTTGGCGCCAATCGGTCCGTGAGACCGACGCGAGTATAGGTGCAACTTGCACCTATACTCCCTGATTGTTATGGTGAGGGTCAAAACTAAGCCAAACATAAATAAATATGTTCTTTGATATGTTGTTTATTACTATTTAGAAGTTTATTTTGTTTTTAAAAAGAAGTACAGATTTTTGGGTTTGTTTTCCTAGTACTTAGAAAAAAATCTCAGATTCGAAGACTGATTTGTGATAGACTGAAATTCAGTAAAATAAATAATAAATTAAGTATTATTCATACTATTTTGTTTCATTATATCCTAAACTTTAAAATATTAATAATATTTTTTTGATTTCATAGTAAAAAAATATGTTGTAGGGGTGCAAACTATCGGTCTGTGACACCGTGCGCGAGTATATGTGTTACAAAAATTGGCGCGAGTATAGGAAGGTTAAGTACATTGTTGTTTTTTTTTTATTTTTTAAATTTTATTTGATTTTCCAATTTTAATTTTTTGTGTCCAATTTTATTATTTTTTTATTTTAATTTTATAATTTATTATTTTTTTATTTTAATTTTATAATTGTTGCTAAGACATTGTTTTTTTTTATATAAATAATAGGCTGATTTTTAAGTGGATTTTTTATATTTTGAAAATATTCGAATATTCGAATAATATTCGAACATCACTGAAAAATTATTCGAATATTCGAAAATCAAAATTATCGAATTTTTGCAACCTCTACTCCAGATAACCTGGGAAGATAATGTCAAAACAATTTCTCTGGAATTGTAACTGTAGCGTGTGATAAGAACCGGTCCCAAGATGGAACCTTGGAGAACGCCGGAGGCGAATTTTATCATAACCAATTGAATTTTTATGCAGGTTTGATGGACAGTTTTGTAATATTGTTTGAAATTGAGTAAGCAGACTTGTTTGAAGAACAAGATGTTGTTTTAGATTTTTTTGGATACCGTACTAATGTGTTCCTTATCTTAAAGCTTCATAATAAGATATTTGTATGCAAATTGTATAATATTTTTTAAATCTATTTTTTATCGCCGCTATTCTTCGTTTCTACAAAGACATAAATAAAGAAAGAAAAAAATATGCCCGCCTATTAATGTCCTACTGTAGAGCAAAGGCCACTTTTCGTATGGAGAAGGCACCAGCATTGATCACCACGCTTGCTCAAGGCGAATTGGCGATTTCAGACTTGTATTAATTATAAGTCCAAGTTTCCTCAAGATGGTTTTCTTTATCGATGTCAGAGATGTCCAAGATAAACATAGAAAGTACAAATAAAATGGAATAAGTCACATTGTTAATTGCCCAATATTGTTATATTGAC
The DNA here is from genome assembly GCA_949316365.1 of Hoplodrina blanda. Taxonomy (NCBI): domain Eukaryota; kingdom Metazoa; phylum Arthropoda; class Insecta; order Lepidoptera; family Noctuidae; genus Hoplodrina; species Hoplodrina blanda. The sequence continues at coordinate 12,905,279 of OX438567.1, read as the reverse complement.
AATAATAGCTGTACAGGTTGCTCAATATTGGTCGGACAAAATTTGAGTCAATCGACACGAGAAGAAGAAGAATTGCCCAAGCCCGGTAGCAAACCCACAGTCCTGTGCATGAAAGGCTAGGCCATCACGTCATTAGCAGAGACTAAGCGGTCCTTAAACAAAAGACAGGTACTCTATTATACAATATTATTCAAATTCATGACTCAACTAAAGGAAACTCATTCAGGTCCATTAATCACATCTGGCGACATTGATAACATCCTAGCTTGATTAAATATTTTTAATAGAAACAATGAAACCTTTCGCATAATTGTTAACGATCTTATTCCGGTAGGATACGAAAACACACGGACACGAGTACATGATAGGCCCTATATAGGCGACTGTCATACGTGGAAGTTTGACAGTCGTTACGAGTCGTCAGAAAAGCCCGACAGTCTGACCATCAGTCTTACCAAAGTATTACTCAGTTACTGGGTTGGGAGGTCAGATTGTCAGTCGCTGTAAAATACTGGTATTCAGTTGCATCCGGTTAGACTGGAAGACGATCACAACATCGTTGGGAAAAGGCTGGGCAGATAATGATGACATGATAGGCCCTTCAGTGCTAACATTTTCATCAAAAAGTCTGTCATGATGTTCCTCGGTGTATGTATAACTGAGTAAATATTGTAATTTCTCTTCTCCTTACTTCTTACTTTTTCATCATGTTCAACATCGTTTTGTCTACTAAGCTTATAACTCCGTAATGGTCAGTCCGTTGGTGATATAAAGCTTCTAAGATCAACATGTTTTCATCTAAACCTCGTTCGTTGTCCTTTACGACGCGAGAAGCTGTGCCAACAATAATTGCGTTAACATGACCGCACGCTATATTTAGCATCGATTAGGAACACGATCACGAGATTAGGCACACGATCTAAACAGTTAATAGATTTTGAAGACGAGATATCTTGGGGAGGCTATTTCTAATTTAGAAATGAAGCCACTGTTTTTGAGGGGTTGCAATTTGATGATAACTGACACTTAATGAAGGCAAAAGTAATATACGAGCATTCTTCTCATTATTGTGATCATTTTTTTTGTCGTTCTAAACCACAAGCCTTCGAACCTTCTGGTTACGCAAATATTTAAAGTCAAACTTCTAATTTTATGGTACTTTTTTTTAACTTTTTTATTTTGTTTTATTTTTGTTGACCTATTCTGTCCCACTCCTGAGCAAAGATCTTCCTCTACTCCTACCAACCTTCACGATTCCGTGCCTTTTCCTCGCGTGCGTTTCATTGCGCATTACAAAGTTCTGAAAATCGTTTCCCAGCAATAATTTCTGCTCAAACTTATTTCCTTTGGGCAGTATGCGTAGTTGACGGCTACTAACCCATCATATTGATCAATACAATCTCGATAAAGCTAAGTTGTAGATCATGATATACATATACCGCGGGTGCGCTCACCGCTTCCTATCTCCACTATAATACCTCCATCTATCTTACCAAGTTATACGGGATTAAAAGCATTACCAATTACCATATCAAATGATTTCACTAGGTCACCGTCTGTACTGGCAACTATAAATCAAATTTAAGAAGTCATTGCGCTCCGGTCCACTTCTCTTTTGTGCTATTACTATGTTATTTCCATGAATATTAATTTGAGCTTACCGATGGAGATGTGATGGTAGTACTTAGGTAATAATAATAATAATAATAAAAATGTTTATTATCACCTTCAAGTTTCACATACAAAAACAGGTTTACAATAAAATAGTAATTACAATAAATAGATGGTAGTAGGTAATGCTTTATTGGTTCTTTTGTCAATATCTTAAGTCGGAAACACACTTACGTGTCGTGGCGTGTCGTGACGCGCCAGAAGCATATCGGTTTCATACATTTAATATGGTTAGGGACATATTTGCGTGTCGTGCCGTGTCGCAACACGTTCTGTTAAATGTATGAAATGATATGCTTCTGGCGCGTCACGACACGCCACGACACGTAAGTGTGTTTCCGACTTTAGTTGTAATGGACATGTTCATGCCACGATCTATACATTCCACGGCCAAGCTTTTAATCTTGACTCCATTACTGTAGTCTTTGTGTTCTGAGACTAGCTTATGTTCGAGACTTTGTTCGCGTCAATATTATCACGAGGTTTTTTCTCGAACGGTACCCTAGTAATTTTCCTAAATAAAAGTTAAGCTACATGCCAGTGAAAGTCTCGTCAAAATCGATCCAGCCGTTTCGGAGATAAAGATAACAGATAGAAAAACAAAAAAAGTATCGTATGCATTCATATGCATTTAATATAAATCTTTTATTTTGATATTACAAACAGACACTCCAGTTTCATTTATTTGTATAGATATTGAATTCCACTTTACCTATAGATCAAAGAGACTTGAATACTACTTTTTATTATTCAACTATCGGAACAGAAGTCTACAGTAGGGCTCTAATTACCATATATTTAGTAAGAACACCGCAAGAACTTGCCTCTATGGTATTTTTTGCTTCAAGTCACGCAACATGCGCATGCACATATCCTTTCTAGTCCTCAATTTGCATACTATCAGGTAGATCTAAGATACTGCAATTATGTAGAAATGTAGCCATATTCGTAATAGATTCAAGATCGGTACACAATTTCCAAGCGATTGCTAGCAACGTTCTAAGATGGATCGGATGGATGCTGCATTAAAATACTTTGAAATATCATTAGAGGTATCCATGTAATGAATAGTATGTGATGTGAATTCACAGAATATTTCAAAACTAGCTTCTGTCCGCGACTTCAAAATCATCATCATCTGCTTAGCCTTTTCCCAACTATGTTGGGATCGGCTTCCAGTCTAACCGGTTGCAGCTGAATACCAGTATTTTACATGGAGCGACTGCCTATATGACCTCCAAAATGCAAGATATTTATTTTTCTAAAACATCATAAATGCAAGATGTTACATAAAAAAGTTTAATAGAGTCATTGTCATGTTTTGCCTTAATCCTTCGAGAATTACAAGCGTGATGTTATGATTGGTTGGTGGTTTTTTTTTCACCCGCGGTAACTTACGTCTTTGGTTATTGCTCCACTCCCGTCTGTCGTAGCGTGATGTTTACAGCCTATACTATTCCTCATTAATCTGTCTATCGTATACTATATAATGTCTCTAATCCGACCAGTAGTTCCAGAGATTAGCGCGTTTGACAAACAAACAAAAATACTCTTTAGCTTTGTTAAAATATAAGTATATGTAGATGTAGCAAGCTTTGAGCAACTAATCTTTGATTTACGTTTTAATGAGGATTTAGATTGTATGTTATGTATTTATTTGTAAATCGTAAACATAGCCATAATATATAATTTACATGCAAAGACAACAAAATTCAAAGGTCGCATGCATACAAGAGACTGTAATGGCTTCATATATTACAATCCTGCATGTATGATGAAGTAAAGGTATGACATATTGTAAAGGAAAAGAACGCTGGCTCTCAACATTTTGTGAACTATTTAAAGTTACTTTTACAGACTTACAAGCCTTATACAAGCATTGAAATTATCATTCGCCTGCCCTTATCATCCTTAATTAGCATGTATTAAACATAATTATTTCCTTATAAACTAGTACAATTAAATTGAGAAATTATAGCTATGTCAAAATTAAATATCAGCAATAATGAGTTTAAAACAATTATTTAGCAATATTTATGTCTTTCTTTTCAGGCAGTACACATTCTAATTATGACTTTATATATGAAGTAAAATAGGGACTAAATCTTATTATGGATATCGATTCTCTCTTTTAGCAAATCACATGCAACAAGAAACGTTCAATATTCTAAGTACTGCTAATCCTCCTTAGGTATGTTGCAAGCAGATACAAATCAAAAGAACCCCTCAAGCTTAACCGATAAAATCTGCCAAACACATTGAGAACCGCTCGCATCATAATTAATCGGCAACGAAATCATAAGTGCGTTCCATTACTCGCCATGCACTAAGGCTTATTACTGAGGATGTATTACGAAAGGCAGTGGGCGGTGCATTTGCTTATCTGTCCGTACACGGAGCTAATACAAACACCCACGGGTTTGTATGAAATATTGCTTTAGGTGTTCCATAGGTCAATGCAACTGAGTGTTTTTGTTTTTTTTGTACGTACAAGCAATTAGGAGATTTTAATTGTTGAGGCTGTTTTGGTACAAACGGAGTGCAGAAATCGAAAACCGATGAAATCAGAAATGAGGAGATCCGCAAACAAAAGAACTAAGGTAACCGTCATAGCTCGCAGGCAAGGCACATAGCCCGTAGGGCCATTGGGATCGTAAGGCTCTCGAGTGGCGATCACCGAAAGGCGCGGTGTGTCCAGGAGGTGGACTCACGACCTGGTAAAGGTCACGGGAAACCGCTGGATGCGGGCAGCTCAGGACCGGTCATTGTGGCTATCTTTAGGGAAGGCCTATATCCAGCAGTAGACGTCGTTTGGCTGATACGATGATGATGATGGAGTGTATCACTAACCCATTAAACCAAGTAACACTGAGCAAAAACCATTACTAGGAAACAAATTTTACTTTTGCTGTGAAAAATCACTGATTATGCCCAAGCATTTTTGCCCAATGTTACTAAGGGTTGGAACCCTTCACATGCAGGTCCACTCACACTTCATTTGGGCTTAGACTTAGCATTTTATTTCAGGTATGTTTCCTTAGAAAACGATGTTGGTAAGAAAGCTATAAATTATGAATTTTATCTTTACCTAACCTTACACATGATCTGAGTCACACAGTTACTAATCTGCAACTCTAGACGCGACCGTTATGCGAATACAAAAACAACGATAACGCGATGGCGTAGGAAGCAAACAACTTATCTAATATGGAGATAACTGTGAGATAAATAATCGTGAAATCCTTGACATGATGCCTAAAAATATAAGGAAGTGGCTTTGTGTGCTAAATAAGATCTCTTTTTTTGGGATGGACTACTTTAAAAATACAAAAGACGAAGAAAAAGAGAGAGAAGATAAGACAGACATGTGGCAGACAAGACAAGACAGACTTGTGTCTTAGTGCCTCATGATAAAAATAGGATGATGAGCCTAAGTCTAATCAAAGACAAAGCATTTATTTATATTAGACCATTTAGTCAAGGAGTCGGTCAGTTAGTTAGAAAGTTGAAGCTAGTTGCTCGTTCCAAAACGTAGGTAGGTCTCTATGGAGAAGAAGGAGCGAAAAGCTCCAAGGATGCTCTTTTCCATCAAGTTTTTTTTTAAATATTGCTTTTAAAGGTAAGTGATGACAATGTAGGTAAAGGGCATTATAAAATAAATCAATAACATAGAAGTACAAGCCTTGGCAGTTACCAGATGATCAATCTCAGGAGATAGCGCCTGTTCACAAGCATGATGTGAATCTTGATGCCTAAGGCATTAAGTCCGCCTTTGTGGTTTTGTTACATAAAGTTTAAATAAATAAATAAATCTGCATCATTTAGCTCAACTATTTTGAAGGTAACCGAATGACACAAATATAATAATGATCTATTAACAATTACATAAACAGTAGCATTTCAAAACCAAAGGAGGAATATTACTGAAGTTTCCTGTCCCAAATAAACTAACAAAAACCAAATACAGAAATAAATGCTATAATTTCAAAGAATTCAATAAACGCATTTACATAAGTGGTAAGTATTAATGCAAAAGCGATATTAAATAAGTAAAACAATAACATTACCGCGTAATATCGAGGTCATTGCATAAACAGGTCCAGGTGCCTTCACCTCATGAGAGTATAAACATTCTAATAGATAAACTTGATAAAATATCCTTATCTATACTAATATAATGGCCTAGCGGTTAAGGCGCCCGCCTCTCATGCATGATGTTGTGGGTTCGTATCCGGGCAAGTACCAATGTGACTTTTTCATTTTCTTTCTTCTTCAATGTACTTTCTAAAGTTTATCTTAGACATTACTGATATCATTCCGTGCCTCGGAAAGCACGTTAAGCTGTTGGTTTCGGCTGTCATACGTGGATCTTTGACAGTCGTTACGAGTCGTCAGAAGCTGGAAAGTCTGACAACCAGTCTTACCTAGGGGTATCGTATTACACAGTTACCGGGTTGTGGAGGACAGATAGGCAGTCGCTCCATGTAAAATGCTGGTAGGTACTCAGCTGCATCCGGTTAGACTGGTAGCCGACCCCAACATAGCTGGGAAAAGGCTAGGCAGATGATGATGGATGCTTAAATGTAAGTAGGTATAATACTTTATAAGACACAATACAAACTATAGCCGTGTCTAATTGCAAATAGAAAAAAATAACTTTTATAGCAAACATGATGTCATTGGAAAACAATGGGTAATTATGAGACTAAGTAATGTTGTTTTGACATTTAACAATAATCTTATTTTAACATGTTATACGGGGTTACACATCACATCACACTGCCCATCAAAACCAAGCAACATTAAGCTAAAATTGTTGCTGGGAAAAATAACTTTTATTTTTTAAATGGTGAGAAAAAAACACTATAATATATTTTAGTGCGCAACGTAACGCAGGTACAGTACATGTACAAGTGCCGTGAAGGTATTCAAATAGTGCCGGATTAAAACTGCTTGATCATCATGTAGAAAAAAAAGAAAAACTTTATTCACGCGAAAATTACGCACACAACATAAAAAGAAAACATAAAAATTGTACATAATAGCAAAGTAGAAACAAGTTTGTATTAAATCTAAAAATTTAAAATCAAATACAAAAATAAATATGCTTACGCTCAGCATAAGCCCAGCATAGTAGTTGTAACAGGCATGGATTGCTTAGGTCATCAAGACTTGATGACCTTGACTGCCTCGTTGGTCTAGTGGTTAGTGACCCTGACTGCAAAGCCGGAGGTAGTGGGTTCGATTCCCACCCAGGACAAACTTTGTGTGACTTTCTGTTTCTGGGTGTAATTTATCTATAATATGTATGTATTTATAAATTATATAAGTATGTATCAGTTGTCTGGTTACCGTAACACAAGCTCTGCTTAGCTTGGGATCAGATGGCCGTGTGTGAGTTGTCCCAAGATATTATTATTTTTTGTTTATTTATTATTACCTTAGCAACCCTCCTATCCATGAGTAAACTAGTATCAGTGTTTAAAAATATTACGTATTTATTTCAACAAGATAGATCATTACGTACTTTAGAATATGTGTGTAGAACGTAAGAGATACGAGGAATCAATTTAAAACGCGCGGATTTTCAAACAGTGCCACCAAGATGCGATGCCCTATCTATACAATTGCTTTTTTTTTAATCATTTTAAAACAATATACAATAATGAAACTAAACATAAAACCTAAGAGTAATTTGCTAATGGGCTAATTCGGCAATGCATTTAAAATTTGACCTTTAATACCTCCTTAACTAGAAGGTGTGTATGTCCTGTAAAGTGCCAGTTATTTGTATTGAGCTAAGACGTTGCGACTTAGGACATCCTGTATTTACTACAAAACCGTTGATGGCAATAGGCTCGCCCCCTATTACATGGGACTTAAATATATTTGGCGAAATGTGGGTGTACTAATGGGTATACCTCTGCCTAAGCCTTCGGGGATTACAGGCGTGATGGCGTTATCTATACTTCTATACTAATATTATATTATTATATACATTTGTTTGTAAGTTTGTCTCCGGAAGTAATGAACCGATTTTGAAAATTGTTTCACAAATTGGAAGCTACGTTATCACTAAGTGCTATAGGCTATATTTTATTATCGAAAAATTAGGGGTCCGTAAGAAAAATCACGCGAACGAAGTCGCGGGGAGAGTGCTGGTGTATCATAAAACCTAATGCCTTGCCACACTGTCTAACTAGTTGTCGCAGGCATTTGGTGTTACGACACACTACATACATACATAAACTCACGCCTTTTCCCCATGTGGGTAGGCAGGAACCACAGAACGCCACCTGCTACGATCCTTACATACTCCTTTCGCCTCATCTACGTTCATACATCTCGTCATACAAGCACGCCGGTTACGAGTACTCCGCACCTGACCTTTCTGAAGAACCTCACCAATAAGGTCAGTGTAGGTCTTCCTAGGGTGACCCCTCCCTGCGTTGCCACTCACCTCTGCCATATAAATACCTTTTGTTAATCGTCTTTCACTCATCCTCTCAACATGACGACACACTAGTTCCTGCATATATTGAATGATTGAGGAATTTTACCACTTTTATGGATCTATTAACATTTGCTCAGGATTAAAGGTTGAATATATTTGGATAATTAAATCATTAGATGCCATTGATTTGTTTTAAGAAATCTATACACACAAATATGCAAATAAAAAAAATGTTAAAAATAAATGTTGTGAGTCTGTCTGTCAATTTGGTCCGGTGAATATCCGAAATGGCTGGACCCGATTTTGACGGGACTTTCACTGGCAGATTAGGTTATGTTTTAAGGAGTAACTTAGGCTACTTATTTTCGAAAAAGACTAGAAGAAATAGGCGCAAAAAAATGACGCAGACGATGTCGCGGGCTTAAGCATGTTCTTAGACGTTTGAAGGAATTTGAACGGTAGCATCGGATGAGTTCCGAGAATTGATTCCGATTATTTTATTCGGAATCGGTATTTCGTATTAATACTAATGAACTGCTTATTTATTCTTATGAATAAAACTGCCACGTTGGTCTAGTGGTCGCCAGGCGCGACTGCTGAGCATGAGGTCTTGGGTTCGATTCCCAGGTCGGGCAAAGTGTTATTAAGTTTTTCTATCAGGAATTTCTCAGTAGCAGCCTCGGAGTCTGGATTTGTGCCCGGTTGATGGCAATAGGCTCGCCTCTTTTTACATGGGACTTAAACATAACTTGCGAAATGTGGGTGTACTATGGGTACCCCTTTGCCTAACCCTTCGGGGATTACAGGCGTGATGTTATGCTATGAATAACGTAAAAGGAATTTCGTCCCATTAAACCAACCATAAATAAGAAATCTTTATAAACATTATAATCTGCGTACTTTAGTATGTACCGTCTCAATAAACTTTAAATACTTACACAATCAATTTCACAAAGTAACGTCTTCAACATCCATCGGATTATGTTGCGCTTGCGCAAACTGTCGCCAACAATTGCGACATTGTCGCACGATTAATTATGTTTATTCATAAATTTTAAGCGCAATATCCTTTTTGTCTGGTGTAACTTTTACTAATGAGCATATTTTGATAGTTTTTTTATATCGGAGTTTTGTAACTGATTTCTGGTGATTAATTAGGAGTGATGGCCTTGTGGTGCTTGGCAAGGAAAGGAATGCAAATAAATAGTTTTATTTCTTTTTGTAGATACCGTCGTAACCGGCGTGCTTGTATGACGAGATGTATGAACGTAGATGAGGCGAAAGGAGTATGTAAGGATCGTAGCAGGTGGCGTTCTGTCATTTCTGCCTACCCCATGGGACAAAGGCGTGAGTTTATGTATGTATGTATGTGTCAATAAAGGAAGATTCACGATTGCCACTGCCTCGTTGATCTAGTGCTCGCAAAGCGCGAATTTCTCAGTAGCAGCCTCGGAGTCTGGATTTGTGCCCGGTTCGGCTCGCCCCCTATTTCATGGGACTTAAACATTACTGGCGAAATGTAGGTGTACTATTGGGTACACCTCTGCCTAACCCTTCGGGGAATACAGGCGTGATGTTATGTTCATGTATGTAAAGGAAGGAAGGTATGCCTCCTATTTATAAATGCGAAATTTTGTATGAATGGATGTTTGCTACTTAATGACGCCAGAACGGTTGAACGGATCTGGATGTTTGGTACATATACAGGGTGTCCCAGAACTCAACGTCAAGCCGAAACGGGGTGACCGGATTGATCATAACCATCACGAGAAAAATCTGAAAAAAAATCTATCCCATGCAGTTTGAAAATTATGGGCATTTTAAGAAAAACCTAGAAATTTGATCAAACTGTACCATTTTTCGGTTATTGTGGTTATTCTTTTTTATTTTTGTTCATTTGAACTTTCGAAACGTAATCCTAAATAACATTTCTAGAATCCCAATAAAAAATAATGACACAATTGCCTCAAGTTTCCGAGAATTGAGACTATTTATTAATCTACGAATTTAAAATTTTCAAGATTTTTCGACTTGACAGGCCCTCCTTTAAAAAAAATGTACTAGAGTGCCTTGGCAAGTGGCATTAAAAGTTGGCGCATTTAATCAGAATTCTAAAATGGTACAATACTTGTTAGTTCCGTAAAATAAAAAAGAGTAAAAAAATTAAAACCTCAAGTAACCCGATTTTTGCTATCTCAATTAAAATGTTTTTGATTCGCACAAGCTCTAGGTAGGTTCTTAATTTTAAGGCAAAATGATGAGAGAGATGGATAGTGGGTATGACCATGAGTGAGCGAGACAGATAATGACGCCACTTTTACCAAAGTGAAAAAAAGTTAGTAAAATAATGAAAAATCTTGATCTAGTTTAATTTAGGTTGGTTGGAATAAAAGTCAGATAGAGAAATAACATTTTTTATTACAATAAATGTTCAAATTGTTTACCATCAGCCTCAATACAAGCCCTACATCTTAAAAAGATCTACTTATTAGTCGGGCATATCTTCGAGAGTTGATCTCCTCAGCTGCTTGAGAAATGCGTTCACGCAGGTCGGCTACGTTCTCAATGGGCTTTGAGTAAATTTTTTCTTTGAGAACTCCCCAATAGAAAAAAATCAGGGGATTTAAATCTGGTGAACGGGCGGGCCACGAGATAGTGCCTTGAACGTCCAATCCAACTTCCCGGATATTCCTGGTCAAGGAAATCTCTTACATGCACTGCGAAATGCGCTGGGCAGCCATCTTGTTAATACCACATTTTCTCATCATTTTGCCTTAAAATTAAGAACCTACCTAGAGCTTGTGCGAATCAAAAACATTTTAACTGAGATAGCAGAAATCGGGTTACTTGAGGTTTTAATTTTTTTACTCTTTTTTATTGTATGGAACTAACAAATATTGTACCATTTTAGAATTCTGTTTAAATGCGCCAACTTTTAATGCCACTTGCCAAGGCACTCTAGTACATTTTTTTTAAAGGAGGGCCTGTCAAAGTCGACGAATCTTGAAAATTTTAAATTCGTAGTTTAACAAATAGTCTCAATTCTCGGAAACTTGAGGCAATTGTGTCATTATTTTTTATTGGGATTCTAGAAATGTTATTTAGGATTACGTTTCCAAAGTTCAAATGAACAAAAATAAAAAAGAATAACCACAATAACCGAAAAATGGTACAGTTTGATCAAATTTCTAGGTTTTTTTTTAAAATGCCCATAATTTTCAAACTGCATGGGATAGATTTTTTTTCAGATTTTTCTCGTGATGGTTATGATCAATCCTGTCCCCCCGTTTCGGCTTGACGTTGAGTTCTGGGACACCCTGTATACATTAGAGTCTGGAACAGCACATCGGCTATTTTTTATCCTGGATAAACGATTCTTGTAATCTCTTTAACTTTGACTAATATTTTTATAACATAAATTAACTGCATGTCGTAATAATCAACCCAAATTAACATGGGACAAGGGCAGGAAGATAATGGTGCCAATTCCCTTGTTCACAAACTAAACTAAAATTACACTATTTCATGTGCATGCGGTGTGAGGGCCACTTTGTTAAAACTCTTTGAAAATGTGCTCAGGATTTAGTGAACATTCCCAAAGAAATGTGAAAGTTGGAATCGGATTTTGTGAAAGTCTAATAAGCGAGTTATGGACTGTAAAGTCGGGCCCTCAGTTCGCACATTGCGGATTGAGGGCCCACCTGTACCGGCTAAACTATAGACACTACAGAAAATGTCTTTATGCCAAAATCTAAGCTAAAGCCAAACAAAAATTGTGTAAACAAGACATTATCGCAAAACACTGTCCTACTTCGTATATCTTCGTTCAAAATGGGCCCTCAATTCTCATATATGTCAAAGTTTATTACACTAATAAAATGAAACCATTGACTTACAGCTCCTGTTTAATATCCTATAAGCTACTAAATAAATTGTGTAAATTCGTGGAAGCAAGATCAGAACACCACTTCCTGTTGTTTAAAAGTTATGACCATTTTAAAATTCGGGCCCTCAGTCCTCCATTTTATTTTGTTTTCGTTTTATTACGCGTAACATATGAAAGATATGATAAATACAATATCGTCACTTCTTGTGAAAAAAATTGTGCAACAAATTAGATACCAGAAATAAATAAAAAGGACCCCCTATTGTATAAGAAAATCGAGTTTTATTTTTATTGTATGAATTTAGGAAATAGGGTGACCACAATTTCTTTTCAACGCGTCTAAAATAATAATTCATTTTTAATGTCCAAACATATCTTTGGTCATGAACAGGGTTGGCATGAATAAGTCATTTTAATTTAAATAATGATGTTTTCAATAAAAAAAACAATGATTTATTGAAAAATGTTTAATTTTACTTTCTTTTATGTACAGAATTTAACATAAAAAAAAAACAGATTTACTACAAGGGGATTTCCCTTTTGTTTGGCATTCACATGTCAGACAAAAGGAAAATCCCCGCGAAAAAAATAAAAAATAAAAAATAAAATAAAAATCAAATAAAACACAATAGTACCTAATAAAACTTCACAAAAGTATATCTTTCGTACTTGGGAGACCCAGCACAACGCTTGCAACATTATTCTCTAGCACACATACGCAAATCTACGATATCTTACACCGAGGTACGCACACATAGAGCAATAGCGCACTAGCGGCCTGGCCGCAGCGGCCAGGCCGCGGCGGCCATCGAGATACATATTAGTATGAAATCGCCACAGAGCGCGCGCACCTGGCCGCACGGTTTGGCCGCTGGCCGCGTGCGGCCAGGTGCGCGCGCCCTGTGGCGATTTCATACTAAGGTATGTATCTCGATGGCCGCCGCGGCGTGGCCGCTGCGGCCAGGGCCGCTAGTGCGCTATTGCTCATAGCCGAAATCTGTCCTCACTGATTTCGTCGCGATTGTTTACGACGGCTCCGTCTATACTTTTTTATTGGTCTGAGGCCGGTTTTCATTCCATTCTGCTGTTTACATACCAAATTTCAATGATATTTTTCAAAGTGGGATCGGACAAGGGTAAGATATTTACCACATATTTGAAACATCTAAATTATATGAATAAGTCAATTGCAAATGCTGCTAACACGTGATATTAGTCAAAATATGTTATAGTTTTGGAATTTGCGTCGAAAAAGTACTTACCAGATGTTTTTCTTGAACAAACTTTTAAAATTTCTGAAAACACCCGCCAAAAACTCAACTTTTTTCACAACAAAACCGTTGAGTCAACTTTGACATTACCTAGGCTTACAGTGACAAATGATGTTGACATTTTGTCAAATGAAATAAAAAAGGTAAACAAATTATTATAGATTATAAATATGTGATATTTATACCTTTAGTGTTACCGTATTAAAAGTTAGAGTGCATTATTTAAAAAAACACGATGTGGTAATATATATACCTTTATTTGAATAAGGGTTAAATTAAAATGACTTATTCATGCCAACCCTGTTCATGACCAAAGATATGTTTGGACATTAAAAATGAATTATTATTTTAGACGCGTTGAAAAGAAAATTGTGGTCACCCTATTTCCTAAATTCATACAATAAAAATAAAACTCGATTTTCTTATACAATAGGGGGTCCTTTTTATTTATTTCTGGTATCTAATTTGTTGCACAATTTTTTCCACAAGAAGTGACGATATTGTATTTATCATATCTTTCATATGTTACGCGTAATAAAACGAAAACAAAATAAAATGAAGGACTGAGGGCCCGAATTTTAAAATGGTCATAACTTTTAAACAACAGGAAGTGGTGTTCTGATCTTGCTTCCACGAATTTACACAATTTATTTAGTAGCTTATAGGATATTAAACAGGAGCTGTAAGTCAATGGTTTCATTTTATTAGCGTAATAAACTTTGACATATATGAGAATTGAGGGCCCATTTTGAACGAAGATATACGAAGTAGGACAGTGTTTTGCGATAATGTCTTGTTTACACAATTTTTGTTTGGCTTTAGCTTAGATTTTGGCATAAAGACATTTTCTGTAGTGTCTATAGTTTAGCCGGTACAGGTGGGCCCTCAATCCGCAATGTGCGAACTGAGGGCCCGACTTTACAGTCCATAACTCGCTTATTAGACTTTCACAAAATCCGATTCCAACTTTCACATTTCTTTGGGAATGTTCACTAAATCCTGAGCACATTTTCAAAGAGTTTTAACAAAGTGGCCCTCACACCGCATGCACATACTATTTCTATCTTTTTCTATCCAATAAAACAAGAAAGAGACTAATGTAAATAAGAGCTGTCAAATTTAGTCAATCTGACACATCCATACAATTATAGTTGACATCCTTTATCGTGTAGATTAAAAATACGGAAAAATTCAAGGCAAAACTAATTTGACATCTCTAACTTAGTTCTTATATGTCACCGTCCTTTTCTTTCGCTGTATGTCAGTAAGAGATGTCAATTCTCTTTTAGTCTAATTTGTGAACAAGGGAATCGGCACCAATGATAAACATTTAATTATTTTCCTTACTAATAATGCGAAATACAACACGCAATTATTTTCCTTTTTTTTAATTCTACGGCGAACAAAGTATGGATGCTGAGCCATGTCCTTTAAAAACACAGAACAATAATATACATAAGAAAAAGCCATTTATCAGTCTTCAGCCATTAAACCGAACCCATAAGCATATCTAATCTTAGCCATTATTAAAAATAAAATAAATTTAAATATAATTTATGATGCGTTATATTAGGATATCGATGACATTTTTATACATTATAATGTCAATTTCTTTAATAAATTATGACATTTCTGTATACTGACAGTTACATGTATAATGTCATGTAAAATTTTTAAATTAATGGTTTGCGATATGCTTTTCCCGCGTCCTTGTTTATGTAAGAGGTCAGTGATCTTTTGTGTTTATCTTTTTCTTGGAGCTCTTGAGTGAAACTCAGTGATGAAACTGCATGAATGTCCAGATTAGATTTGACTTCTTACCTAAATTCTCTAGAAGATAAATATTGTTGACTTGTCCTGTTGAACATGGAATGTAGCAATTTTTAAGTATAGACCTCCAATTTAAGTCTAAAATCGTCAATCCGTCTCCGGTAAGCGTGGTGATCAACGGCTTCTCTGTATGAGAAGAGGCCGCAGCCTTGAGTGGACAATAATAGGCCGATATTATTATTATAACAAAAAAAATAGTTTAAAGTTAATACATACTAATATTATAAATGCGAAAGTAACTCCCAATACTGTTAAGTACGCTTTCACGACTAAATTACTGAACCAAATTTGATGTCATTTGGTACGAGATAGTCTGAACCCCAAGAAAAGATATAGGCTACATTTTATTCCTCGACTTCGGGCAAAAGCTATTCAGAAATATAAGGAACACGCCATTCATGAGAACTCACCTAAGTTAATTTTATTACTAACTTCTTTTTTTTTATTTCTTTGTGGAAAGTTCTCATGAATGTTCCCCGCCCTCGGGGGGGCGGAGGAGTCCGGTGTTCGCCTCCCACACTTACTCCGGGGATGGATTCCGCGATTCCCGACTATTGGTAAAAGCCTTCACCAACCTACTTCTATATCCAATTATTTTTATTTCCATCCAACCTCGTTAGGGAGTGACGACTTTCCATACACATTTGTCACGAGTTCATGAATGACGCCGTCGCTCATCAGGCAACGTGTCGTAACATGACATTTTGTAGAATTATCAATTTACAGTGTGACAAGTAAATGTATATTTAATGATCGGTTTCATTGCTAATTTTCAATACAAGTTATATCCGCAACCGAATGGATAATACCAATTTTGCTTGGATTTTATAGTGTTGCGTATGTATATGTATTTATGTTTTTATTACGATTTTAGTACATAATGTTTGTGTGGTTTGTAATGTGCGCAGATGGGTTTGTGTATGTAACAGGTGATTTTGTTGTTGCATAATAAAATTTATTATGCAAACCGAATTTTGATTTGTAACGGATGAATGGGAGATCTTGGAATTTAGATTACCCAGTACAAAGATATTTGCTTCAAATGTTATTTACGTTTTATTGTTGTTTAGAGTTTTAAGTACTTACTCATAATCATCTGCCTAGCCTTTATTTGTAATTATGTTGGGGTCGGCTTCCAGTCCAACCGGATGTAGCTGAGTAAGTACCAGTATTTTACATGGAGCGACTGCCTATCTGACCTCCACAACCCAGTAACTGGATAATACGATAGGTATCCCTTGGTCAGACTGGTTGTCAGACTTTCGGGCCTCTGACGACTCGTAACGACTGTCAAAGATCCACGTATGACAGCCGGGACCAACCACGCGGGGGCAACAACTTACTCAATAGATATAAATAACCTAGCACTAAAAGTACCTATTGTCACTCGTGGAAGTACTTATAAGGTTCTGGTTTTTCCCCAAACGAACTTATTTTTATCAACAATTAAGTATTTTATGAAATATCTTTTTATCACGTATCGCACTAAAAAGTACTTACCTACTCAAAATATGGCTAACAAACATTATCATCATTCACAGCCCGACTTCACCCACTCTTGGGTATTCCTATCAGTTCGGAATATCCCGGATTTTCCCTACTTTAGAGGGCGTCCGGGGGTCGTCCCGAAACTCAATTATTTAAACGATAAGTAGTAAATTAAAATAAATAAAAACATAAAATGTAAAGTGTGTTTATTTTTTAACTACACACTAATAATTATATTACGATTGTTCACCCACTTCTGGGGGGTTAAGGCCTCTTTTAGCTTATGCCAATCTCTACGTTTCTATACCAGCTTGATCCAGGGGGCCTACCATAAACTACCTACGATTCAACAATCCACACTCTATAGTTCATTACAATCATTCACTCAGTTCAACCACAGTTCACTACAATGACTAGCACAGTTTCGCCACATGACGTAAGGATCGTGCGTTTTATAAGAACACTCTCGTTACTCTGTGTGACATAATGTGGGTTCGGTGCTTGACCCGGAGTGTAAGCGAATAGCGGGACTTTGAGTATCTGGTAAGAGCCGAATCTATACTAATATTATAAAGAAGAAAGATTTTCTGTTAGAAAAAAGTATAGGAGTTTTTATGATCGAGTGATTAGGCAATTTTTTATGGTATAATTGATTTCCACGCGGTTGAAGTCACGTGCAGAAGCTTATAATTTATTAGGCTTATTTTAAATGTATTTTTAACAAAACCTTTTGCGTTAGTGGCTGTGAAAAAATAATAATAGGTCAATGAGGAACATGTTTCCGAGAATTCTGTTTTCAGAATTTCCCGATACGAAAACTTGGTAAAGTAACATCTTGAAAATACCTTTTTAATGAAAATATGTTGTCAGATTAACAACAATTGCGTACCATATTTTAATAAAGAATATGGCTACTTAAAATTTTCATTACGTAATTAATTTTTTAATCATATCCTTAATTGCTTCATATTTTGTACTTTACACTATTAGCGTTCTGTCTTCTCTTTCTTTTCTATATTGTCTGACAATGACCAAGCTTAAGCCGTTGTCAACGTCTTAAAGGAGTATACGTGTGAAAAGTTACAAGTAGAGGATAATTAATTTGGTGATACGTAAGGATTCCGAGAAGGTAATAAACGTTGTGTGTGTTTCGTTTTTTAAATACGCGTGAGAACTCATTCTGTTGTTCTCGAGATAAAATAATAATTTAGGTTATATAACAGGTGTAAAAGACGCTTAGAAAGTTAGGTACATGTTCTTTCCATCATTGTGATCATTTTTTTTATTCTAGACCATAATATCTGGGATCTTTCAGGTTACGGAGATATTGAAGTTCAAAGTTCCAACTTTTCGACACGTTATTTTTGCGAAAAGAAGTCTAAATTTTTATATTTAAATTTTAAATACTGCCACGACCCCTAGTTGTATGTATTTTCAAAAAATTGTGTTGCAGCAAAATTCAAGCTAATTTAAGTTTTCATTACAAACGGAGATTTTTTTTTTAACTTAAACATTTCAAAAATGTTCTCTGATAACTTTTTGTGTTCTGCTAATGTGTAGGAAGTTTCATTAAAATCTGTTCTTTCATTTCGAAAAATAAGTACCTACTTGGAAATTTTAAGGCATTAAGTCCGCCTTTGTACATGTAAATAAAGTTTAAATAAATAAATAAATAAAATTTGTATAAAATGCCGTACGGCGTAAACGCTCCTAAAAGTTTTTCAACTCGTTGTATCTCATAACTTGGACCACACACTCAATGCAATACTAATATGTGAGCGAAACTTGTTAACTTTTGAACGAGAACCACACATGTACAGCACAATTGTTTGTGTACACGATTGTAAATGTGTGAGTGTGTCAATTACAGTGACGAAATGCAATAGAAATAATTGAGATATCGAGAATTGAGATAGATCGATTCAGAAAATGTCGATTTGATTATGTAATCGATTCTGTAAAGGTCTGAAGAGCTGTAAGTTATAGTTCAGGCTTTATGTTAACGAGTCGGTAGTGAAAATAGTAAGGTAGTTAAATAATGAGTGATTTATAAGTGAATAGCTTTTGCCCGCGACTTCGTCCGCGTATATGTCGGTTATCGCGGACGCAGACGAAGTCGAAGTCGAATAAAAAGTAGCCTATGTCCTTTGTTGGGGTTCACACTTACCCTGTACCAAATTTCACACAAATCGGTTCAGTAGTTTAGGCGTGAAGAAAAGACAGACAGACAGACAGACAGAGTTACTTTCGCATTTATAATATTAGTTAGGATTTACTAATATACTAAAGCTGAAGAGTATTTTTTGTTTTTTTAACCCGTGTCAAGTTACGTCTTTGGTTACAGCTCCGCTCCCGTGGGTGGTAGCGTGATGTTATATAGCCTATACTATTCTCCATGAATCTGGTTATCACATACAAAAAGATTTTTTCCAATCCGACTGGTAGGTAAAAAGATTTGCGCGTTTAAACAAAGAAAAATATAAATAAACGAACGAACTACATACATACATACATAAACTCACGCCTTTTTCCTATGGGGGTAGGCAGAAATCACAGAACGCCACCTGCTACGATCCTTACATACTCCTTTCGCCTCATCTACGTTCATACATCTCGTCATACAAACACGCCGGTTACGAGTACTGCGCACCTGACCTTTCTGAAGAACCTCACCAATAAGGTCAGTGTAGGTCTTCCTAGGGCGACCCCTCCCTGCGTTACGAACTAACTTAAAAATAATTTATCTATTCGAATTTTATAAAGAGGATCCTTATGTCCTAATCATAAAAATTACAAAGATTAGTTGGTTTTAAAGTCTAATTTGATATTTATCAACAATTACCCAATCGGTTATTTGCTAGTAGTTGTATTCTGCTAATAGATAGATAAGCATCTATTTTATCTTTCAGTTATCTTTTATCAGTGATTGTATTTACAATATTTTGTCTGTATCTAATAAACTCGATTACGTACAAAATGTAATATAGGACACTCAAAAAATTTCGGTCTATGACGCAACTGACAATGTTATCACTTATTGGTTGTTTGCACGGGCGGTTTTTAAACGCGGAGTTTTTTTTTAATACGCTTTGTACGTATATACGATGACAGTTGAAACTGTCATCGTCGAACCGAGCGATGAAAATCTTGTTGATAGCTAAAGCGGTCTCTGCATAGATGAAAAGAGAAGTATGAAATTAGCAACATTGTGTTGCCAATTTATTACATAATATGAAGCAATTATCGATTTATAAAAAAAACTTGAGTAAGTAATCTATAACAAAAATCCACCTAAACATTGAACTACGATACGTTAATTTTGACAGCATAATGTTAAACACGCTTTAAAAAGGTTATTTTGCTATGTTTTTGTATCGATCAAATTAGAAAAATAAAAAACAAACATATTTATTATATATTTTTCTGCTGCCCCAAACTTAATAGATTTGGCTAATAACATGTTTGAAATAAGTTAATTTGGAGTGTCTGTATGTTTAGTCTTGTCAGCGGTTTAAAACACGCCCGTGTGAACAAACGCTTATCATTCTACAGCATGTCACTGCTGTTAGTTAAGAGACGTCATGTCACTGTCAGATAAAACAATTAGAGACCTTTTAGAGACATACGGGGATACCGAAGTCTGAAAAAAAAAATGTTTTTTTGTTTCTTAATCTGGTGTCATCTGATACCATAGACAAATGCATCATCTTTAAACAATACTCATTTGTCCAAATATTAAGACAAATTATTTTCAAAGTGTCACGCCACAATAAAGTGTTCGCTTCTCAGCTGATTATGAAAACTGACAGATCGCTAACCTAGGGGCCATAGTATGTACTTACCGACTAACCCATTTCTCTCAATTGGTTGCAACCACGTTGTACAGCATGAATCTGATACTTATTAATAGTCACAAGTACCTATCAAACCAACCGTCTACTTAAACCTAGAACATGTGAACGTGTCACGCAATTGTCGACCTTAACGTTGACAGCATAGCGTTCACAATACAGTAAACGATATTTTGATTTCGCAACAAAAAAATATTCATGGTAATTACTGGTAACTAATAATAATAATAATAATAAATAATAATAAATCGTTTATTAACTGAAAGTACGTTTTACAAGTGTGAACATAGTTGGCGAGCCACAAACTAAGCAGAGCTTGTATCTTGTGACTCAGGGGTTCGAATTTTACAAAGCACGGTTACCTTTAGTTGAAAAACACAATGAAACATAAAATTAAAATTTTTAAAACAAAATAATAAAAGAGAAAAATGTTTTACAAAAATTGGGCATGTGATGTATGTGTGCATTTGTGAGTGAGAGAGAGAGAGAGATGGAGAGAGAGAAAGAGAGTGAAAGAGAGAGAGTGAGAGTGAAAGAGAGAGAGAGAGAGAGAAAGAAAAGAAGGTGAGGTCAAAAGACGCGTGAGTGGGTGTGGTGTGGTGTGTGTGTTGAGTTAAGTGTAGGTACTATATTAAGGCTTCAGTGTCGTCGTATGATAGTTTTAAAAGGGCTGTAGATACGTTTTTCTTACAAGTGGTAGCTGAACAGTCTCTTAGGTCGCAGATTTTACTTACTTTATTGTAGGTATTGGGGTGAGAATAGTAGGTACAGCGTCTAGCTAGTTCGGATTTGGCATTTGGTACGGGTATACTAAAGACACGCTTGTTTAAGATTTCACGATAATCAGACCGTTTTTTAAGTATTGCGTGGTATTTTAGGGTTGCTCCTAATATAAAAATTTGCCGTACCCTGAGGACTTGGAACTCCTGATAAAGTAAATCGGTAGGGAACCTATAAGGTTTTTTTAGAGCAACTTTTATCAGTGCGCGTTGTGCCCTCTCCAGAGTTATTAGTAAACTAAATGAAATAATCGAGGTTCTAAAATCTTTTAAAAGATTAGTGATATTAGACTGGACTAGATGTTTTCAGGCAGCTTCCGAAGAGAGTTTTCATGTTAGAGATATCCTGCTAGGAAACGTGGGTTTCCTAGCCGTTTACCTTCAAGATGACAACTCAGGTATCATATACAGAGTGTAGAAAAACACATTTCACAACCGTGCGTATACTGCCCATGATAATTGAACACAAGTTTTTGCTGGAAGATCACTTTTGGTGTGCAAAATCATTGTTTAGTGTGCAAAATCTTGTCGCAGGGGTATTTGAAGTGTAGGTAATATTTAACACACAATATGTATTCGAAAAAAAAAACGTAAATACTCGTAGATCGCTACTCGATACTCGATACTCGTCGTCTTTTACCTTTAATAGCAATAGTAATAATATGCATCCGTAACCGGAAGGATTTCGGAGATCGTCCAGACATAAAAGACGATCGCAATGATTGGAAGAACATGTTACATTTGGCTTCGCTAAGTGATCTTTTTCATCTGGTATTTTACATATTGGGTCTTACTCAAAGTCGATTATTGCCGAAACATTACTAGCAGAACCGACTGACTTTGTCTTGTCCAAAAAATGGCTTGCAGCGCCACCTAAGGGCGCAGGCACACGGTGCGTTGCGGCGCCGCACCGCAAAGATTTCACCGTGTCAGCGGGAACACGAGCGGTGCGGCGCCGCAGCGTTGTTATATTATAACGCAGCGGCGCCGTAGCAGAGAGCGAGCGTGTGTCTTTCCTTGTGACACAGAACAACTGAGCGGTGCCGCTCCGACGTCGCAACGCATTCACCCCTCCCCGCCTCGTCTTGGTGGTTGCAAGTCCGGTGCGGCGCCGGAGCGCATCGTGTGACATGCCACAGATATTTCTATGTAAGACGACGCAGCGACACCGCTCCGGCGCCGGACCGCCGCCGCAACGCACCGTGTGCTCGCATACTAACGGGTCCAATTCTGACTCTAAACACATAAACATCACCATTATATCAGCCGAACGACGTTCACTGCTAGGCATAGGCCTCCCCTACGATAACCACAATCATCGGTCCTCAGCTACCGGCATCCAGCAGTTTCCCTTGACCTTTACCAGGTGGTCGGGACCTCTTGGGGGGGACCCACACAAAGCCATCAATGTAGAGCAACTCCATGCAATAGTCTGCACTGTTTTGACCTGTATAGTCCAATTAACGATTTTAACTAAAATGATTAATGATTTCCATATTACATTATTATTATGTAGCAATCTTGTCAGACAATTATTGGCATCATGCATGACTGTTGTAACCACTGGCGCTAATGACCGACCTACTTATGACAAACGTACCAACAGTACTTAGTTATATTATTATCTCTTATCTACAAAACGGAGACTAGACAGTTTTAATTAAATATAGTTAATCTAGATCTTGTGATGTTCCTAATTAGTTTAGTGATAATTTTCCTTTGTTATTGTAGGTTCTAGAATGCAGTCTGCATGTTTACTAGCAACGTGTTTAAGTAACCTGCTATCCTTGTAGAGTTGTAAGTTGTACCTTTTTTTTTTTTTTAGGTGGTAAAAATCATCAAATGACTCCTTCCGCCCTGGGTGGGGCGGAAGGAACTGTCAGACTTTTACTGACTAAAAAACCACCCTGTTCCTTCTGTTGCCCTTTACGTTCCGGGGCCACGGTATCCTGTTAAGACTGTAGAAGAAAAACCTTTGAAATCGAGTACATTTTCAACTCTTCTTATACATCATCATCTGCCTAGCCTTTTCCCAACTATGTTAGGGTCGGCTTCCAGTCTAACCGGATGCAGCTGAATACCAGCTCTCCAACAACACTAAGTCTTCTTATCCCTTACGAATATACTAGCTTTTACCTGCGACTTCGTCTGCGTAAAAGTCGGACAACCCTATCATCCCCTTGGAGGGTACATTTTGGAAAATCTGTTCTAAATGGACGTCTACTAACTTTAATCTACCTTCCTGTCAAATTTCATCTTTTCAGCGGTTTTCGATATTTCGTGATTAGTGTGTATGACCTTTTGCTTTTATATACTTAGACGTACCGCGGATATATGCATACAGCAGCCCAGGGCCCCGTAAATATGACAATTTGTATGATCATGGCGATAACTACAAAAGGTACTCATACAATAATTAAGAATCGTAAGTCGCCATCTATAAATGCAATTTTAAGAAGACACTACAGGAACTACAATGGAAAAATAATTACATCTACTACAAGTATCTAGAATCTATACTAATATTATAAAAATTTAACATTTGTTTGTAAGTTTGTATGTAGGGGGTAATCTCTGGATCTACTGAATCGATTTTGAAAATTCTTTCACAAATTGGAAGCTAAGTTATCACTGAGTGCTTTTATATTTTGTTTTTAAAAAAATTAGGGATCCGTAAGAAAAATCACGCGAACGAAGCCGCGGGGAGAGTGCTAGTTGGTAGAAAAACTTACGAAAAATTACCCTCTAATATATCTTGATTATGTTTATGAGATAATAAAGTAGAAACTAACTCGCATCGCAATATATCTGTCGCAATCAAAGAGATAGCCGAGTTGTTGTGTATTGTGGCAAGCAAATCAATATGATTTAAATCATTGTTTGTTCAATTTATTGTTCACTTAGAAATCGAACATAAAATCTTGACCACAACCGCTAACCGACCGCTAGGGCGACTTTCTTCCCTTTCCAGAAACAAAAGGTACCTAATAGATACTCGTACTACTTGAACATCATAATTAGTATTTTAGCGCTTCGCCCTAGGAAGACCTACACTGACCTTATTGGTGAGGTTCTTCAGAAAGGTCAGGTGCGCAGTACTCGTAACCGCGTGCTTGTATGACGAGATGTATGAACGTAGATGAGGCGAAAGGAGTATAGGATCGTAGCAGGTGGCGTTCTGTGGTTTCTGCCTACCCCCATGTGAAAAAGGCGTGAGTTTATGTAGCGCTTCTAAACAAGCGTTATTTTTCCGGCAAAGTGTGTCTGTAATACATTGTAGGTATGCAATGCTTCAAGGGCACTTCGTAAAATGGGCACTGAAAAAAATATGAGCACTCATAAAGGGCAGTTCTCTAAATGAGTATTTTGCAGAATGTGCATTTTTTTAAAATGGTTTTAAAATGAAAATGCGTTTGTTTTTTTTTGTACACTTTAATAAACCATATAGGTACTTACAATATTTATGTGTATATGATTAATTTTTAATTTTCAATAAAAAATATACATCTTCAACTTTTATGTCCTCTCACGGATAGGAAGCTACACTATTGCCATATATCATAGATATATGTTTTTTGGTATACTTGACTTCCATGCGGACGAAGCCGCGGGGAGAAGCTACACAATAAATTGGAACTCAGCCACTACATAAAGAGGAGCCATTAACAAACAATTCAGCGAAAAAGAAGTAAAAAGTTTAAAAAAAGAACTCAAAAACAAATATGTCCGTCCATTACTATAGTAACGGTTGCGCAAGATGGCGGCGCTGACCTACGACATTTTCCGCCATAATGTTACCAGCTACCGTGGCGTAATTTGAATGATGGCGACTTTTGGGACTCAACACCTTTTGTTAGACAAATCCTTTATTATTTTTAGCTAACCTCGTTAGTTCTTTAGATTATGTCATTGATATTCTGAAATGATTGCTTAGATTTTTGTCAGGATAAGTAGATAGATAGAGAGAGAGAGAGAGAGAGTATAAAGATCGGCTTTAAGGAGTCTGCATACTACACTAGTCTATGACTGTACTATAAACGTATCAGGCATATAACCAAGTGCGGATCCAGGGGTCATGGGCTAACTATTTTCTTTTAATTTGAATTATTATTGTAATCGAAACGGAGCCTGTTCTGATTAGACCTTATTATATGACACCCCCCCTGACTTGAAGGCTGGATCCGCCCTTGCATATAACACGTACTACTACGCCCATTAGAATGTCGTAAACAGCCTAAGAATCGACAATTGTTGACGGTCCGTGCTAGGCAGGTGACGGAACGGTCTAGTGAGCATAGTCTTATTCTTTCAATGCAAAAGAATATTTATCATGGTATGGTACGGTGCAGTGGACAGATTCCTTTACACGTCTATCGTCGATCAGCCGTAGGAATAGCTGGAGGCTTTATGCAGCTGTTAACTATAATTAACTCGAAAGTAGTTAACACAGCTTCTTAGCCAATTGAATTAGGTAATACGGAAGCAAAAACTAATACCTTGACCAGTGAACTGTGCCTACAGTCATAAAGGTTGGTGAAATCATCGACCCTCCGCGATGGTTTTGAATAAAGGGTTGACTTTAAAAAGAATATTATATTAGCTGTTACAAACATTTTGATCCGAGTTGTGATGCATTTTTGTAGGGAACAGTTGGCTTCTTTTTATCCGGCTACGGCAAAGCCAAGGGAAGGATTTATATGCACAGTCAATAAAAGAGAAAGGTATGCAGGGTCGTCAGACATAGTAGAAGTTTTCTTGGCAACCGACGGATGTTTTGAAATGTAATTAATTTCAAAAAGTATACAATAAACAGTTCATTAAGTTTCAATCGAAAACATCCATCGGTTTCTAAGAACACTTCAACTATATCTGACGACTTTGGTTACCTATCCTACCCTTTTGTTGACTTTACATACATCTGTGTGAGCATATCTGCTACACTATCCGTCGTAAATTAATGAATGAGTTATCGTTGGAAGCGTCATAATGTTCCGCTGATTATAGGCTATATGACGTCAAAGAACCCGGACTTTATTGGTCTACCGGGCTACGAAATATTAATTGATGACGTGTGACTGTGGCTTTATAAAACAACTAGCTGTCCGCCGCGGTTACACCCGCGTCTTTGGTTACTGCTCCGCTCCCGTAGGTCTTAGCGTGATGGTATATAGCCTATAGCCTTCCTCGATAACTAATCTATCTAACACTGAAAGAATTTTTCAAATCGGACCAGTAGTTCCAGAGATTAGCGCGTTCAAACAAACAAACAAACAAACAAACAAACTCTGCAGCTTTATAATATTAGTATAGATATCTTTTGTTAGCCTAATATTATTTTTGATAGTTTGTGATTTAGACATTATTTTGAAAGTTCTGAGTACTTTCATACCCTATAAGTTAAGCATTAAAGTCAACCTGTACATTTTTTTTTTATCGATCTATAAGTCTCAATTCTATGATATTGCATTTTGTTGTTCCAGTAAAGTTTAAACTGTTTAAAGTGTTTTAGAGTGCATTAACCTTTGGCTAAGTCGAATGCGCCATAAGTAACATAATTCTCAGACATTTATATGCAACTAGTTTTACGTGATATTTCGCGGTCTATAATTTTAACTTGTCCAATTTATTTTTAGAACATTTTATAACGTTTGAGGTCATCATAAGTATACAGTTCATACTACTTCATACCAGTTTGACGGTAATCATGTTATTTTTTTTTGGGATTTTTCAAACTTAGGTAATGTGAAAGAAGAATGATAGTAAATAATGCAAAGGCTTATAATTCCTTTCTGGAGACTTGTTACAATAAAAAGGCATATTGTGTCTTTGGATAATAAGTCGAAACAAATGCTCGCAATCTGTCAAAATTACCTGTAATGTTGCTACTTGCTTCGTTTTTGGCAATGATGATTTGATATCGCTGAGATGAAATTTTGACTAGATTCTAAACGTTTTTAATTACGGAAAATGGCAATCTGATTAATGATTATATTTCTGTGCTTTTTGGATATCAAAAAACGTCCACACCATTTTTTCCCCTTTTTTTCCGGGGAATACAAGGCTGCAGCTTTTGATTTGAGTTATGTAACTAAACACATAGTGTTTCTAAATCATAAACATTCCATCATTCATTTGAAGAAGTTTTTAGTAAAGCCTGGTTGACCCATAACCCAAAAACTCTTCACGGACCACTCAAGCTGTAATAAATATCTCGTTAGCCAATAGGAAATTCTAATTAAATTGATTTATAATATCTACAGATCAACTACCAGAGATATATAGGTATTATTATGATATCCCTAGAGGTACAAAGGTCGTGTTAGTTTATGGTAACATAGACAAAGCCGCGGGCGTGGAAAATGTCGACGATTGCAACACTACAATTTGTAACTCACGGCAAACGATTAATATTACTCTCTAATTTGTTTAATATTGGTGCCGACTCCCTTGTTCACAAACTAAACTAAAATTAGACTATTTCTATCTTTTTCTGTCCAATAAAACAAGAAAGAGATAAATAAGAGCTGTCAAATTTAGTCAAGCTGACACATCCATACAATTTTATTATAGGACATCTTAAAACGTATAAATTAAAATACGAAAAAGTTCAAGGCAAAACTAATTTGACATCTCTAACTTAGTTCTAAAATGTCACCGTCCTTTTCTTTCGCTGTATGTTAGTAAGAGATGTCAAATCTCAAACTTTAGCCAAGTTTGTGAACAAGGAAATCACCGGAATTACCGCGATATTTAAAGATACATTTATTTGTAACTGTGTCCTGGTTCCGATAAGATCTGACTTTAATTCATTAAGCATCTGTAAAAGTACTAACGAATTACAAACAATTTTTACATCGAGACCAACTTTGAAATAGGGAAAAATCAGCTGTTCTAGAAGTGCCTGTAATTTTATTGGTCTGCTTAATTGAAATAAATGTTTTGACTTTGACTTTATTTATTTTTATCCAAGATCAGGGTACCGATATTTGACATTTACTACACTTCATTATAAGTTAAAACTTAATCATAGTATGTAATTATATCTGTTAAGTACATTTTAATTATCAATTTAATTCCAGTAGTTCTTACATAAACACTCGACTTTCTTATCAAATAATCATCTTAATTCCTTTCATTCAAAGAACTGTTTATAACGTTTCTAATCTAAATAGCGGTACTATTAATCTTATTACTTAAATACTGAACTTTATATGAATCGAATTTATACATGGACAAAGCACTTTCTCTGACAGATAGCGGATATTATTAAGAAGTAACTTAGGCTGTGCTTAGGCTACATTAGAAGACAGAAAATTAGATACTATTATAAAAAGAACTAGTACAAAGAAAATGGTGTCCTCCAGTTTCTTTTTTTTTTAATTTTCTTTTATTCAGAACCTTCTCCTTACAATAACAAACACAACAAAAAAAGAATTAGTGAAAATGGTCCAGCCGAAATAGAGATTCATTTTTATATATTCCATAGATATATTAAGGATTAAAACCCTTTTTTTTTAAATAAAGAACATCGCTTTTAACCGTCATTGACGCTGCCAAAGTCGGAGGCATAAGCAAGTTGGTAATAAAATAATTCGAATTGCTATAATTATGCGGAAATACCGCCTTATTAATAGTTATCAAAATTATTAACTAATTAAAGGACATTGAAGTCAATTAACATACTTGAAGTACTTGCTTACAGTTATTATACCTAATTAGTGTTAAATTGAGTAACTGCGAGGTAAAATAAGATTATTTCTCGTGCGCTTAACCATTAGACTATTAACATTAACTTAATGTCAACATTTTCATATACCTCAGTAATAAACTAATATTTATTTAGATTATAAATGCTTTTGAGACGGCAACGGTAAAAAAAAAATTGTTGGTATTACGCTAACACAATAATTGGCACCTGCCATGTTATTTGTTCACTACATTTGGCTGACTGTCTATAAAATAAAACTGTCTGTGAAATAAGTCTATGAAATAAGTACACAAAAGAAACAAGACTAAATAGAGGCGAAAAAGAAAAAAGAAACGTAAAGCAAATACAAACGATTTCGTTGCCGTAATACCGCATTTATCCACAAAAAGTTAGATACACTTTAATTATAATATTTAGCCACCGACATGAGAAACCAGATAAAAACTGGTGACCTCCACCACCGGTAACAATACCATATCAAATTCACGTCACAGTCCGTAGTTAGCGCGACTACCGTGACAATTGACAATGGTTGGGCACCTCTGACCGCATGTACTTTCGCTGTGCCGCGCGCGCGACATCCAATCACAGGACTCTCTGACGTCTTAAGAACAGGCTGTGTCAACATTTTTTTAACATTCACTAAATTTATTTGCACTAAAGTATTTGATTTCTCTTCAATTAATTAGCTAATTCAATATTTAGAGAATTATGTAAACTTTAAGCAAATTAGATTTCTATTCATAACTTTTATTAATGATCTATATGACACAGTATTAATAGCTTCTTCTTGTGTCCATCTAAACCAATTAACATATTTAATTAGTAAGAATATTATATCAAATATAATGTGCGGAATTCGTAACCTAAAACTATTGGGATCGTGTGACAGTCACCATTGTATTACCGGAAGTCTTACTATAAAATATGAAGCCTTGACAGATAGTGTCGCAAAATGATCATTTTCAACCGGAATTTCTTGACTGTAATGTTTTACTTGAGGATTAAAATAACAAGATTTAAGGTTCTCTGGCGCAAGAGTTGATTAATGATTATTGTATCGAAAATGCAACTAACACTTTTTTTGTGGATGAAGTTTCGCGCCCATTCTTCGCCATACGAAAATACCTTTTTAAAGGCTGAAAGGAAGAATTCTTTATTTTTATATGTTGTCCAAAAGTGCCATATATTGGTCTAATTGAAATAAATAATCTGACTTTTGACTTTCTAATGTATAGTACAAGCACAATCAGTATCATACATATAATATATCTAAGAATAAAGTCTTCAATTTAATTAAAGATTATAATTATACGAAATGGGTATTTTTTTATTCAAATATCGATCTTAATTAGTAACGTTTGCTCCGCGCTTTCGTGCTTAGAACTGGATCATATGTATACCATGCCTACGAAATGGTTATTATTATTTTTATAATATTATTTGCATAACAAGGACTTTTCCATAGACATTTGATCCGAAATAAAGATAAATTCTTAGTTAATAGATTTGTTAATTAATCGCTATTCGATGTATTTGGGTTAGCTCATAAATTACATCGATTTTTTTTAGGAATTTTCGATATTTTGTTTTTTGTAAATGTGGAAGGGCCATAGTCATCTAGATTTCTTATGTCCTTGTTAAAAAATACCAGTTTTATTTAATTAAAATATTAATTAGACTGTTACTGGGCTGTAGAGGTGTAATAGACAATCGCTACATGCCTTTTTGTTGTTGTAAATCTTTGAAAATATGTGTGTTAAGCTCTAACATCGTGACAAAATTAAAATTACTACATTACACAGTTTATGAGAAAAACCTTCCGTTTCTAAATTCCGCTTTTTCCTTTTGATGTTGTTGGCGCAGTAGCTGACTGGATGGTTGCTGCGTTGCGGGGTCACGTGTTCGCTTCCCGCACGGGGCAAATATTTGTATGACCTACAGATAGTTGTTCCGGGTCTGGCAGTTTGTAAACACACTCACTATACTGGAGAAATTCCTAGTGTGGGGCAACATTTATTAAAAGAATTTAAAAAAAATACATACTGGCATTCTGGTGCATCTGATTAGACTGGATCCGACCCTCATCAAAGAAAGAAAGAAAAAAGGTTTATTTGACAAAGGCCATGTGCACACAAAAATAATAAAAACAACAAAATAATAATAATTAAAACATTAAACATTATTAAAGGAAAAGGGTAGGCAGCTGACGATGTTCATGGCATTTAACGCAGAATGAAAACCATTATTATTAAATGAGGAAGCACAGGATAAGTGGTCCTAAAGTGTCGTTTTTGATTCACCTTCATGATTTATCATTCTAGTTAATGTACCCACATCTTAAGACTAGCTTTCGCCTGCGACTTCACCCGCGTCAAAGTTTTTATTTATTATTATTATTTATTTATTTATTATATAAACACACTATCTTTACAGGCAGACCCAATACAATAGAGGTTTGCAAACACACGCAAGATAATTTAAAAATAACTTACGACTAATACTATTAAAACACTAAACTTTAAAAATAACTTTTAAAACATCAACAAACAAAAAAGAAAGTAAAAATTAAATTATATGAAACAAAATTCAACAAAACTCTTGCGAATTCACTACATTACATTACATTATAGGTACCCCGGGAACTGGAATTTTTCCGGGATAAATAAAAAGTATGCCTAAGTGCTATTCCAGTCTATAATCTATATTTGTGCCAAATTTCATCAAGATCAGTTCGCCGTTCTGTTGTGATTAAGTTACAAACATCCATCCATCCAAACTTTCGCATTTAAAAAAGAAAGACTAGTTTCCGCCCGCGAATTCGTCCGCGTCAAAGTTGATACATTATCCAACTTGAACTGTCCTTTTTTTCTAGGATAAATAGTATTGCAGATGACAATCTATCTCTGTGCCAAATGTCATCCAAATCCGTTCAGCCATTCTGATGTGATTGAGCAACAAACATTCATCCATCCAAACTTAAACATTTATAATAGTAGCGAGATTTCCTATAACGGTGGCACCACTTAAGAACTGAAGTATTTCCTTCGTAATTATCTGTATCATTAAACTCTAGTTAAATGGATTACTGTTTCTGTTTGCTGTGAACATCTCTTGAATTAATACGAATAAAATAATTATGTTAATCACTGTTATTGCTGTAAGCTTTAGATTATAGATAAACAGCGGTGAACTGTAATAATAGTAAGGTACAATTTCATTAAAACACTAGTTATTCTGTGCTAGCACTCTCCCCGTGCCTTCGTTCGCGGGATTTTTCTTACCGATCCCTAAATTTTCTACAATAAAATATAGCCTTTAACACTCAGTGATAACGTAGCTTCTAATTTGTGAAAGAATTTTAAAAATCGGTTCAGTAGATCCAGAGATTACTCCCTCCGTCTCACAAAGGATAGTGAGCACAAAAGTATGGACGGCACACCCAAGTCCGCCACAGCTTAGACTACTTTTGTTTGGAAGGTATCACAGCCATGTGCCTCTGTGCCAATGCGCATCAAATTCTATCCCGGGGTTCTCTTTTTATTTTAAGTCGAATGGGTTTAACTTACTAAGCATTATTGAAACAAGCATAACAAATAAACCATTGTTTAAATTGCAATTTAACATAATATAAACTCAGTAATTGCGTTATAAACTAAAAACAGCAATTAAACAGTGTTTAACCCTTAACTGTCGTGGTGAAAAATAGTACAGTAACGTTTCTACAGTCAAGGGTCCAGTGGACCTACATAAATGTTACAATAATGATTAAAGTAAAAGAATGTTGTTTTTTTTTTTGTTTTATTAATAAACTTAGAAAAATAAAACATTTTTCTAAGTAACTTTCTTACATTCAATGTCAACAGTAGTATGGACGGCACACCCAAGTCCGCCACAGCTTAGACTACTTTTGTTTGGAAGGTATCACAGCCATGTGCCTCTGTGCCAATGCGCATCAAATTCTATCCCGGGGTTCTCTTTTTATTTTAAGTCGAATGGGTTTAACTTATCTACTACCTAAGCATTATTGAAACAAGCATAACATATAAACCATTATTTAAGTTGCAATTTAACATATATAAACTCAGTAATTGCGTTATAAACTAAAAACAGCAATTAAACAGTGTTTAACCCTTAACTGTCGTGGTGATAAATAGTAACGTTTCTACAGTCAAAGGTCCAGTGGACCTACATCGAAGTCAATCGTCTTATGCGCAATATGGAGCGATTGCAAACCAAACAAACTGTTCCACGACTAGGAAGAAACATAATTCCACTTCAACAAAAACTAACCCACAAACCAGACTTTGCTTTTGAAAGCGTACTTAGTCAATTATTTAAATAGGTATCGTAATAAGAAACCACTGTCACTGTCACAGTGTCAGTAGCAACGCACTTTTTCATTGACTAATTGTACGTAGTTACGCAAAAAGGATCCAACCCACAATATCCTCAAAAGGTATACATACTAAAGCGTAGATCGGTCTATAAGGTCGATATTTTCGTTCAGTTAAAATGACCCGGAGATAAACAACACAAAGTACCATCCACCAAATGTACAAATGTACACGTACACGTTTCGTTCATACATCTCGTCATACAAGCACGCCGGTTACGA
The DNA here is from genome assembly GCA_949316365.1 of Hoplodrina blanda. NCBI lineage: Eukaryota > Metazoa > Arthropoda > Insecta > Lepidoptera > Noctuidae > Hoplodrina > Hoplodrina blanda. Next base: position 12,871,723 of record OX438567.1, on the reverse strand, counting down.
GTACTGTGCACCCGACCTTTCTGAAGAACCTTACCAATAAAGTCAGTTTCGGTCTTTCTAGGACGTTCCCTCACTGCGTTGCCACGCACACCTGCCATATCCTTCTGTTTTTGGGACGGCAATTTGACATAACCGGAGAGTGATCAGGCGTAGGACCAACGGCTTTACGTGCTTTCTGAGGATTGGAGGTATCACACCACCAACTTCCAAACTGCGGGCTGCTACTGAGAAATTCGAAATGGAAAAACCTAATAATACTTTTTGCCCGACCTGGGAGTCGAACCCAGGACCCCAAGCTCAGCAGTTGTGCTTGCGACCACGAGAACAACGCGGCAGTTAAAACGAGGCTCGTATTGCCATTATAATATTAAATTAAGTAACGGTGCCTACTAGTAAAAATATTTTAGTTTTTTATTAATATCATTTAACCTCCGGGATATTTTTTTAAGCGTCTTAACTAAAAATGCTTAGTTTTGATATGTCTTTCGATTCATATATAATTAATGGCTGGCGGAGCTGGGTGTCTTTTGCCCACTGTCTTTTTACCTCTTTGTAATATTATTAATTATTATTACTCGTAGATAACTCAAATTTTTTGCTGACAACTCGGACGCAATATATTCGGACATAGTCATTGACACATTTTAATATATATGTATTTTTTTGTAATCCCCAAAGGGTTTGGCAGAGGTGTACCCATTAAGTACAACCACATTTCGCCAATCATGTTAAGTACCATGTAATAGGGGGCCAGCCTATTGCCATCAACCGGGCACAAATCCAGACTCCGTGGCTGCTACTTAGAGTTTACCGATGGAAAAAAAGCAACAACAATTTGCCCGACCTAGGCATCAAACCCAAGACCTCATGCTCAGTAGTCGCGCTTTGCGACCAATACACCAAAGAGGCAGCCTTTCTTCTTTAAACAATATTTTGTCAACCTCGCAAAGTCGCAACTACCTTGTCGGTACTTATTTCATAATAATATTATCATGACAAGTAGAGTCAGATTCACACTTACGTCACGGTTGATACTGTTGGTAATCGTTATCAATAGCAGAGGTCAACGTACCTGCAACAAAAAGAGAATAAACATTAAAGATAATAATATAAGTATGCACTTATAATAAAGTATAGAAGTAAAGACGAAGGTATACTCTGTTCAAAAACATTTTGATGAAGTGTGAGCAAAGCCTATTATTCAGGTTTTTTATGTTCAATGCAGGGCCTTTTTTCATGTGTCCGGTACCAAAAGGCATTGCTGGGTGACGGTAGATTTTTTTACAAGCTTTTATTTAGCTTTGCTCTGTTCGTATTGTATGTATGAAAGTAAGTTGTCCTTTCAAAATTTGCAAACCATTTTTCGATCATTTGCTGGAATACGATTGAGCTGAAATTTTGCATACACCTTTACAGTAAATATGACAATACAATGTCCAATACTCTATATAGGACATTTTTAAATTAAAGCTTGTTTTTAAAAACGCTTTTTTTAATCATTATAGTTCCTGCTAGTTCGTTTTAGGTTACAGCTCCACTCCCGCGGCTCGGACAGTGTTGTTGTATGTTTACCTATAGCCTATATGGCCCTCATTACACACAACCTAATAACATACACGTGTTTATAAATAATACAAGAAGAACAATTGAATTATCATTTTGTTTGTGTAACGACTGTCAATAATTTAACATGTAATACGTGGGAATATACATAACAAGAGGAGCATTGTAAATATGCTGAATAAATACTGGGGTAGGTACATTTATTTGTTGCTAGATTATATTGTTTGTAATAATAAAAAGTAACTTTTAAACTCTGGGCAACCACTTAGAAATTCTTACTGGAAAAACCCAATAACAATTTTGCCTGACCTGGGAATCGAACCCAGGACACTCAACAGTCACACTTGAGGGAGACAGACCAACGAGGCAGTCACATGGAATAGCATAGGCTACATATCATCACGCTACGACCCACGAGGGCGGAGCAGTAATCAAAGACGAGACTGAAACCGCTAGTACTCCTATAAAATAACCATTTGAGTAATATCACATCTCAGTCATTAAAAGTCAGCCACTAAGCTAACTGTGCGTTACTAAGTGTGGTAATATCATTACTTGTCTTTTATACTGTCGGTTAAAAGTACAGTTGTCGTAATTACTTGATTTATGGTCAATTAAATGATGCTATTCACATAGTTTGTCGGTGTTTGGTCGTGATGGCCTAGTGGTTGAGGCGCCCGCCTCTCATGCATGAGGCAGTCTTACCTAGGGGTACCGTATTACCCAGTTACTGGGAGGTTAGATAGGCAGTCGCTCCATGTAAAATACTGGTACTCAGCTACATCCGGTTAGACTGGAAGCCGACCCCAACATAGTTGGGAAAAGGCTAGGCAGATGATGATGTACTTTCTAAGTTTATTTTGGACATCACTGACATCGTTCCGTGCCTCGGAAAGCACGTTAAGCCGTTGGTCCCGGCTGTCATACATGGAGCTTTGACAGTCGTTACGGGTCGTCAGAAGCCCGAAAATCTGACAACCAGTCTTACCTAGGGGTATCGTATTACCCAGTTGCTGGGTTGTGGAGGTCAGATAGGCAGTCGCTCCATGTAAAATACTGGTATTGAGCTGCATCCGGTAAGACTGGAAGCCGACCCCAACATAGTTGGGAAAAGGCTAGGCAGATGATGATGCTGTTTACATAGTTTGTACTTGGGGTAAGCAGGATAGTAGCATGTTGGTCGTGCGCCTAATCTCTCCACGGTCGTACCGGATTGGCGTCCCATCGGACCATGAGAGTGACGGAAAAGGGATCGCACCTGTGTTTGCGCACACTCTTATGCACTACTAGCTGTCCGCCGCGGTTACACTCGCGTCTTTGGTTACTGCTCCGCTCCCGTAGGTCGTAGCGTGATGGTATATAGCCTATAGCCTTCCTCGATAACTAATCTATCTAACACTGAAAGAATCATTCAAATCGGACCAGTAGTTCCAGAGATTAGCGCGTTCAAACAAACAAACAAACACTGCAGCTTTATAATATTACTAGCTGTCCGCCGCGGTTACACCCGCGTCTTTGGTTACTGCTCCGCTCCCGTAGGTCGTAGCGTGATGGTATATAGCCTTCCTCGATAACTAATCTATCTAACACTGAAAGAATTTTTCAAATCGGACCAGTAGTTCCAGAGATTAGCGCGTTCAAACAAACACTGCAGCTTTATAATTTTATAAGTATAGATAACGTCTCTGCCGTACTACTTGGCTAGTCTGCATTGAGATTGGCCACCATGACCGAAATCGGTCTGGAGAATATTAATTGTTTGTAATTACAATCTTTCACAGCTCTTGATTATGAGATGTTAAGACAATGGACAATGGTAGCGGTAACATGTTTGTTATTTCAGTTTGAAGTTTCCATGTCACTGTTTTATAATCCCAGATCAAAATTAAATAAAAAAAATAAACTGACCATGAGGTCTTAGGTAGGATGTACGGTTTCGATTTCCAGGTCGGGCAAAGTGTTATTGGGTTTTTCCATCAGAAATTTCTAAGTAGCAGGCTCGGAGTCTGGATTTATGCCCGGTTGATGGCAATAGACTCGCCCCAATTACAGTGGACTTAAATATAACTGGCGAAATGTGGGTGTAGGTACTAATGGGTACACCTCTGCGTAACCCTTCGGGGATAACAGCTAGGCATGATGTTATATAACAATACCTACATCGGAAGACTTGCACAAAAAAGTTTAATTACATTTAACATTTATCAAATTCACTTAAAGATTTGTCATGGAAGAATTCAGATGTTAGTATGTTGCATGTTATTCTCAATGTTATATCGTACTTTTTAGTGCATTACTTTTTTTTTAATTACATAACCAACAACATTCAAAAGTGCAATAAAAAGTAAAAACGCGTAAATATTGTCATATCACTCGATATAATCAAGATATCATTTCGTTCGCATCTGATATCGTGTGTCAACTTTCTTTCCAGAACTCTCCATCTGGCGGTAGGGTTGCCACTTGCCGATGAAATATGATGCGGGGGAATGGTTTCATTTCACTATAACGTTATACAAAATAGAGGAATGATATTGTCAATATCGGAATGTGGTTTGGAAGTGGTGGGTTTCACCAAAATCATGTATCGATTCAGGTATCCCTGAAGGGTTAGGTAGAGGTGTACTCATTAGTACACACACATTTCGCATGTTTAAGTCCCATGTAATAGAGGGCACGCCTATTGCTATCAACCGGGCATAAATCCAGACACTGAGGCTGCAACTGAGAATTTCCTGATGGAAAAACCCAATAACATTTAGCCTGACCTGGGAATCGAACCTAAGACCTCATGCTCAGCAGTCGCGCTTTGCGACCACTAGACCAACGAGGCAGTCAAAGGTAAAAGAGATTTTTCGAGTAAATTCGGTTCGTGACCGAAATTACCTATCTGGCGTTCACTTTGTGTTGGCCGTTACCTCCTGCCTGCTTTCCCACCCAACGCCTCATGTCAGACCCGCTAAGTATGGATAGCAAATTCGTTATTTCATTTCCGTGTTTTTTTTTTGTGAATCTCTTGTTATTGTTTTATTATTGTATCAGTTAGTTGTTGTTTGTTTTCGGACGCGTTTGCAAATCTGACAAAAATGTTTTTCGGTAGGTTCTAAATAGGGTTGCCAACTATACTGTTTTCAACAGTATTATACTGTTTTTCACTAAATTATACTTTTTACTGTTGAACAAAAAAAAAGTATACAAAATACTGTTTTCAGCATCAAAATGCAAACACATTATTAAGTATTGTTTTTATTTAGTCAGAGGGCGCTCACTGCTCAGTGCAGCGCAGCCACAAACAAATCACACTGAGTTTCTGAACGAATCTGTTAATGTCAAATATCCAAGACTGTCACTCACTTCCCGCCACCTCAGCATTTATTATGAGTTTTTCAGTAATGAATGCTAAGTGGCGGGAAGATAGAAATAGAGCATCAAAAAATGAGCTCCACATTTACTTTAATTTCAGTTATAATTGTGATGAGGCGTATGAAGTTTTTAAAAAAGATTGTAAATTAGTGAGTTGTGCAAGAAACTCTAAAAAATGTATAAGGTGCATTGGGGTAATTACGACAACCGGGTAAATTCCGATTTTATTAATTTGCACCATTTACGTACCACATCTTATTTTGACAATGTTTTAAAGATGAAACACGTATAATTATTTATTAGCAATGCACGGCAATGTTTAAATCTGTGGCAGCGTTTGATTGAAATTAATATAAATCGGAATATACCCGGTTGTCGTAATTACCCCAATGCACTATATTTAAAACACTAAATAAATAAAATACTGTTCATTTTTCTAAAATACTGTTTAATATTCTTCATAGACCCGAATATACTTTATTTCTTGTAAAAAAAGTTGGCAACCCTAGTTCTAAATGAAAAAAGAAAAAAATAGAAATGATGAATTTATAGACTTAACAAGCATACACACAACTTAATAATATTTTATAAAAACATCTGTAGTGACATCTATCGCACAGCACTACAACTGACAATTTCTACATCGCGCTATTAGAGTTTGCCGCGACATTAGCATACAGAGGTATATTAGGTTAGGTATACAAATAATAAATTAATAATATTATCATTTGCCACGTTTATTACTGCCTCGTTGGTCTAGTGGTCGCAAAGCGCGACTGCTGACCATGAGGTCTTGGGTTCGATTCCCAGGTCGGGCAAAGTTTTATTGGGTTTTTCCATTAGGAATTTCTCAGTAGCAGCCCCGGAGTCTGGATTTGTACCCGGTTGATGGCAATAGGCTCGCCCCCTATTACATGGGACTTAAACATAACTGGCGAAATGTGGGTGTAATAATGGGTACACCTCTGCGTAACCCTTCGGGGGTTACAGGCGTGATGTTATGTTATGTTTTGTAATATATCATTTATTTTCAGGTTGCAAAGACCCATAGATAGACCCCCTAACCCCTGACCTTAACCTAAGTATAGGTAGACTATATAGTTTTTTGTCTACAATACTTGTGCGTATGACATATGTTTTTTTTTTTCGGTAGTAGGTAATTATGGAGGTAAAAACGCGACACAAAAAAAGAAAATCAACAAAATCTGATGCAAGGAAGAATGTCCCAAAAAAACATTGTACCCTTTACCGTTTTCCTCTAGTGTCAGTAGTTCGGTTGGCTAGTCCGGTTGACCGAACTCAATTCCATGACGCCTTGCATTTGGAGGTAATAAAGGCACTATTTCCTGGCACAACTCCTCAAATAATTGCCGACTATGCCTGTAATTTCTTACAAACTCTATGTCGGGATTTTCACTAATAATAAATTGATTGCGCTGGCGTCGCCTGTTCCTTCTACGTTCTAAGCGTTCTTCACGTAAAGCAGCTTCGATTAAAAGGTTTCGTGTAGCCATTTCAAGTAATTTTCTTACAAAATTCACACAAACGAATATGAAAAGGTAACACTTTTGGTTTCGTCAATTTGACGTTAAAATTCTGAACAATCATCTGTCAAATTCAAATTTTCGTTCGGACCATTTATGAATTAGAGTAGGTTTAGAGAATCTAAACGTCAAACAATTTTCGTTCGCATGAAATTTCGGAACGAATAAAACCGTGGTAGGAAACACGCGAAGATTCGATCGAAACTTCGTTTTTCGTTGAATTAGAGTAGACCTCCTGTTCTGAACAATCATCTGTCAAATTCAAATTTTCGTTCGGACTATATAAGAATTAGAGTAGGTTTAGAGAATCTAAACGTCAAACAATTTTCGTTCGCATGAAATTTCGGAACGAATAAAACCGTGGTAGGAAATACGCGAAGATTCGATCGAAACTTCGTTTTTCGTTGAATTAGAGTTGACCTCCTGAAACTTTTAGTTGCGATAGTTTGGTTGTAAAAAAGCACCGAACTACTGAAACTTTCAGGAAACTTTGCGTTGCGATAGTTCGGTTCTAACAAAGCACCGAACTACTGATACACTCCAAAGCACCGAACTACTGAAACTTAAATATGTGTACCCCTTTAGTTCGGCAAATAAACTAGGCATTTTTGCGACTTTATAGGAATGCAAACTCTTTTAAGTTTCCATTGTATCAATCGTATCAATCATTAATGACAATGTCTATTTGATTAAGTAGAAGTTTTTCCTATGCATGTTTAGGATATTTTCAAGTCGTTTTTAATAATTCTAAAGTTAAATTGCATTTCATTGAAAAAAAATGAGCGAAAAAAAAAGAAAGAAAGAAGCACAAAAGCAATTAACTTGTGGGGATATTTCTACGGAGATATTTTTATACAAAGTAGCTCTTTTTACATGTAAGTACTTTTTAAAATGTAAATAGTAATAATAAATAATAATAATAAAATATTTAGTGTTTTGAAATTCCTTGGTATTTTGTTATAAATGCGCACACACATTGCTAGGTAAGATATCGTTTGTTTACATTATATGCCTAGTTTATTTGTCGAACTAAAGGGGTACACATACACACATCAAAAGTGTCTAGGGATCAACATCCCTAACATTTGTTAGGGATGTTGATCCCTAGACACTTTTGATGTGTATATTTAAGTTTTAGTAGTTCGGTGCTTTGGGGTGTATCAGTAGTTCGGTGCTTTGTTAGAACCGAACTATCGCAACTGAAAGATTTCTGAACGTTTCAGTAGTTCGGTCAACCGGGCTAACAACCGAACTACTGCTACTAGAGGGTTTCAGTAAGTAGTTCGGTGCTTTTTTACAACCGAACTATCGCAACTAAAAGTTTCAGTAGTTCGGTCAACCGGACTAGCCAACCGAACTACTGACACTAGAGGACCGTTTTTGGGTAAACCTAAACTTTTTTGGGTTCAAAATTGGACCCAATTATTAAGACACTGCTGTCTGTCTGTCCGTCTACCACAGTGCTGTAGTACCTTTGTGTACCTTTTAAACCGTAATAGTTGACACTTGAAACACACTAGTGTGTATAACTATATAAGGCCGCTATCACAAAAAAAAGTTTAAACTTAAAGGGGTACCATTTGGTATCAATTACACAAAAATGAGATTTTTAAACCTGACGAAAAAGGGAGCTTGACTTAAGAGGAAATGCGGGTGAACTTTTCTCCATACAAACGCTCCCGCCTGTTTTCTTTCTGGTTTATGACTTTAAAGCAATGATTTTGTTAGAATAAAGTAAATATCAACTATACACATCAAAAGTGTCTAGGGATCAACAATAATGTTATTGATTAGGGATGTTGATCCCTAGACACTTTTGATGTGTGTATTTTCATGCCCCTATGTTTTCCTTTTTAATGAGACATTATTTTTATAAGCACTAGAACCCACAGAAAATGCTCAAAATTGCCGCTGTGAACAGCGGCCTAGTAATCCTAGTATAGGTACATATTTAAAAACTATTAATGATAAAATAAAAACATAGGGGCATAGTATTTATCCTTCTTATTTAGTTTATGAAATATCTTTTATATTGGTTCAATATTAGAGAAGAAAATAGGCGAGAGCTAAACCCTTAATTATGACTTTTTTATTAGGCTATTAAGTCGGATCTGCAGTTGTCCTTTTCGCACGCCGAAGCTCGCAGAGCGACAGCGATAGTTTCTTCTGATACCTAATTTCCAAGTCTCTCCTCTCGCGTTTCCTTTTACTATCCGCAATGTCATAGGTACATTGCGGATATATAATATTAAGTCATAAAGTACTCATAGTCATAGATAAATACAAGGAATGATAATAATTTAGATAAATAAAGTAACATCTAAGTAAAAACACTATTATTTGATTTTGGTAATGATAAAAGACACGTGCACTAATCAGCTTTATCAAAAAACTATGTTTTTCTATTAATTATGTTAGAGTTGCGCAAAACGTTATCCATACAACTATCGACAACGTTTTTAACTAACTTTTGTTCGCGGCTTTGTCCGCGTCAAAGTTGCTATATTATACCTACCTAATACGTGAACCGTCCATTTGCCGGAATAAAAAGTAACCGCTATATGCTATTCCAAACTATAATCTATCACATCGAGATCTGAGTGCTAAGTGTGAATTTTTCACTCACGTTAGATTGCGAGCGCGTTGCAAAGTGTTATTGGGTTTTTCCATCAGAAATTTCTCAGCAGCAGCCCGGAGTCTGGATTCGTGCCCGGTTGATGGCAATAGGCTCGCCCCCTATCACATTGGACTTAAAAATAACTGGCGAAATGTGGGTGTACTAATGGGTATACCACTGCCTAACTAATACACACATCAAAAAAGTCTAGGGATCAACATCCCTAACATTTGGTAGGGATGTTGATCCCTAGACTTTTTTGATGTGTATATATGGTGAAAACCTTATATTAGTCAAAAATAAATTGTGCTGTTTTAAAGAACAAAGCTGGCACACAAACAGAAACGATATTAATATAGTATAGCATAAAACATCATTATAACACTCCGCAATTAGTGTAGTTTCCTATCAGTGCAAGATTTTTTTGTAATCGTTCCAGAGATTACCTCTTACAAACAAAAAAACATGAAAACAAACGAAACGTATATTATTATATTATAGTATTTCATCGATAGTAATGAGGTGTTATCGTCACTGGTTTTCACAACTTTTATAAAGGTCTGACAAACATTTATCGTTCTCGCCCTGATAACAGACTCTGCCATTTGAGAGAACAGTGAGGCTATAGTTTGAAATGTATCGTTTCATGTACGAGTAGGTACTCCATATGACTGGATTTTACCTTATCCCGTGATATGGAATACATAAAATATGGGTTTTAATTGTAACCTAGTGTGGTTTTGTAAGTGGCGGCAGATGAGTTGCTTTTTAACTTGATATTTTGTTGTTATTTTAATCGATGTATGGTGACAAAACATTTGCGAAAATTATTTTACTAGTGGACGTTTTAAAGTGTAGTAACAATCTGTTTCAATTAAAACAAGTCAGTTAATTAAAACAGTGTAAACATCATAGGAAAAGTTCAAATATGCAATCAAAAAAATCAAATAAAACATTTTTCATAAAAAAAAGGTACATCATACTTTCGACTTTTGTTGTTCTCAGTGTTCTTACTATTTACTATATCAAAGTGAAAGATGAGCCAGGCGGAGAGCCAAAGCCTTTTATCATGCACGTTAACTCCACAGATAATGACATATCGTGTCATTATGTAGAGGAGGGCGATGCGTTGTCGTCAGCTTCCGCAGCAGACTTTTCTCCATCACCCGACTCAATATTCTTTCTCGAAACGTCGTGCGTCGGGGGGCTGAACTCTCGTAAGGCGTGCGCCATCGAGTCAGCAGCGAGAGCCCATGCCACAAGACAAGTGATTGTGTTGTTCAGTGCGCCCGTGAGCGATGAAGTGTACGACAGGAGTTGTATCGCGGTACTGCGAGACCTTCCTAACGTCATGTTCGCTAGGATTCACATAAATGATTACACAAAGAATACTCCTCTGGAAGCTATGGTGGCAGGACAACCTTTTAAGGACAGCAAGTGGCGTGTAGAGCATACTTCTGATGTCCTGAGGTTGTTGACTTTGTACAAGTGGGGAGGGGTGTACCTGGACACGGATATTATGGTCGTCAAGCCTCTAACAGCTCTGGTACCCAACTGGGTAGGGACGGAATACGGTGACTTGGTGGGTTCGGCAACCCTCGCTATATCAAAGGACGACGTTGGAAGGAAATTTGCTGAGGCTGTCGTTAAGTATGTATTGATGAGTTATTTTAGCTACACTACAATTGATTTATGTAACATGTTACTATTAGTGCTATCTTTAGCATCAATTTATATATTATGGTAGCATTTTATTTTATTGCGCACAAGTGCGCTGACGTAATACTATTCCATGCGAGTCGATTTTTGAACGGCTAAATAACCGATAGCAATCCTGCCTAGCTTTTTCCTGTTGGGGTCCGCTTCCAGTCTAACCGGATGCAGCTGGATACCGGTATTTTACATCGAGCGATTGCCTATCTGACCTCCACAACACAGTAACTGGGTAATACGATACCCCTTGTTAAGACTGGTTGTCAGACTTTCGGGCTTCTGACCATCCGTAACGACTGTCGACTGACCTTATATGATAGCCAGGACCAATGACTTAACGTGCTATCGGTCGTAAACGCATCGACACTGAATTCAAAGAACGTGGTGTGCATAGGCTTAATTACAAACAAAAGACATAAGTAACCAGGGCCGTCAGATATCGAAGGGGCCCGCTGCTCGGGCACGCTGCAATCGCGGCGGTAAGACCCCTCTTTGAGGAGTGGCTAGAGAGGCGCCACGGCGTCCTCACCTTCCGGCTGACGCAGGTCCTCACCGGACACGGTTGTTTCGGGAGGTTCCTGTGTCGGATTGCACGGGAGGAAACGCCCGGGTGTCACCACTGTGTGGACCGCCCGGAGGACACGGTGGAGCATACGGTGCAGGTCTGCCCAGCTTGGGCAGAGCATCGCCGTGTCCTCACGGAGGCGATAGGCGGCGGCGACCTCTCGCGCCCGGGCCTGGTTCAGGCCATGCTCCGGGGCGAGAGGGAATGGGATGCAGTCACCTCCTTCTGCGAAGCAGTAATGCTAGCGAAGGAGGAGGCGGGCCGCGTGAGGGAGAGAACAACACCCTCCACCTCACGCCCCAGCCGCCGCGGGAGACGCCCAGGGCGTCGGACGTCGCGAGGCGACATCCGGCCACCGTAGGCGCGGGCTTGCGGACGGCGAGTAATGGGTAGCTCGCCGTCCGATCAAGGACCATGCCCGGGTCGACGGCGCGTTCTGTTCGCGCGCGCCTCAAAGAGCTGTCAGCACAGGGACGGGGCCCCCCAACGGGGCCAAACGCCTGCCGGGGTTGCGGGACGTCTTAACAGGATACCGTGGCCCCGGAACGTAAAGGGCAACAGAAGGAACAGGGTGGTTTTTTAGTCAGTAAAAGTCTGACAGTCCCTTCCGCCCCGCCCAGGACGGAAGGACTCATTTGATGATTTTTACCAACTCAAAAAAAAAAAAAAAAAAAAAGGGGCCCGCTGCTGGCGGCCGGCACCAGTCGGGGAGTAGATCATTCGACAAATGTAGGAACTGGAGATTACCTCTTACAAACAAAAATATTATACATGAAAACGAAACATCTAATTTTATATTGTAGTATTTCATCGATAGTAATGAGGTTTTACCCTAATAATTACCTACTGGTTATCACGACTATTGTAACAAAGTCTAACAAAAAATTATTTTTCTCGCTCTGATATTAGCAACTCTGCTATATGAGAGAACAGTGAGGCTATAATTTAAAATGTACTGTTTTATGTACGAGCAGGTGTACTCCATATCACTGGTTTAAATACCTAGGTATAGTATGGGTTTTAGTTGTTGCCTAGTGTGGTTTTGTAAGTGTCCGGAGATAAATCGCTTTTTAATTTGACAAGTTGCGATTTATAATTCAATACCAGTGGAAGTTTTGTAGTGTTTTAACACGAAATCTCATGTTTCAATTAAAACAAGTCCATTAGATTAATCTAGTTACAATAATGTGTTAGTAAAATGTTTTCATTTTCGCCTCCCACTGTCAATATCAAAGGAAAAGTTCAAATATGCAATCAAAAAAATCTATTAAAACATTTTTCATGATAAACAGGTTTATCGTACTTTCGACTATTGTTGTTCTCAGTGTTCTTACTATTTATTATATCAAAGTGAAAGATGAGCCAGGCGGAGAGCTGAAGCCTTTTATCATGCACGTTAACCCCACGGATAATGTAATGACATATCGTGTCATTATGTAGAGGAGGGCGATGCGTTGTCGTCAGCTTCCGCAGCAGACTTTTCTCCATCACCCGACTCAATATTCTTTCTCGAGACGTCGTGCGTCGGGAGGCTGAACTCTCGAGAGGCGTGCGCCATCGAGTCAGCAGCGAGAGCCCATGCCACAAGACAAGTGATTGTGTTGTTCAGTGCGCCCGTGAGCGATGAAGTGTACGACAGGAGTTGTATCGCGATGCTGCGAGACCTTCCTAACGTCATGTTTGCTAGGATTCACATAAATGATTACACAAAGAATACTCCTCTGGAAGCTATGGTGGTAGGACAACCTTTTAAGGATAGCAAGTGGCGGGTAGAGCATACTTCTGATGTCCTGAGGTTGTTGACTTTGTACAAGTGGGGAGGGGTGTACCTGGACACGGATATGATGGTTGTCAAGCCTCTAACGGCTCTGAGACCCAATTGGGTAGGTAGGGAACGCAGTGGCACGGCGAGTGCTGGAGCCATCGCTATGTCAATGGACGATATTGGCAGAAAATATGCTGAGGCTGCCATTAAGTATGTATCGATGAGTTATTTTCGCTACACTACAATGTATTTATGTAACATGTAGCTAGCGTGACACACAATAACCAAATCCCTGTTTTGGTTCATTTAAAATTTTTAAACTACGTAATTTAAATTTGGGTGGCTCAAAACATTACCACTTCTACGGCATCGCTGCCACGGGATACATTACATTATACGTTACATTTTTTTGTATAACCTAGCACAAGTGCGCTAACGAGCTGATTTTTGAACTGGCTAAATGACCGATGGCAATCAATCTGCCTAGCCGGTCGGCTTCCAGTCTAACCGGATGCAGCTGAATACCAGTATTTCACATCGAGCGACTGCCTACCTGATCTCCACAATACGTAACGGGTCGTTGACTGGTTGTCAGACTTTCGGGCTTCTGAGGACCCGTAACGTCTGTCAAAGATCCACGTATGGCACCCAGGACCAACACCACGTATGACAACGGGGAAACTGCCTCGTTGGTCTAGTGGTCGCAAATTGCGACTGCTGCAAAGTTTTATTGGGTTATTCCTAAGTAGCAGCCTCAGTCTGTATTTGTCTGTGTCCAGTTGATGGCAATAGGCTCGCCCCCTATTACATGGGATTTAAACATTACTGGCGGAATGTGGGTGTACTAATGGGTACACCTCTACCAAACCCTTTATCGAAAAAAAATATTTTATTTATTCCAGTGAGGTCAAAACCACGTTTAAACCAGATGTTTGGACACACAACGGGCCAGGCGCCATAACGAGGGTGCTTCACAAGTTCTGTGCGCCAGCCAACGTGACAAATTGGTCGGCCACCACTTGTCAAGGTTAGTATAATGTCGTTTTTTTTTTTAATGGGGAAATCTTCATTGGCGCTCGATCCTCAGTGGTAAGACCGGCGAGCGTGGGATTCTTACCTCATTTTAAGTGATGATACATAACAACTTAGGGAGCATTCAAGTAATACGTAACGCAATTTGGGGGGAGCGGGGAGTCTTGCAAAACGTTACGGTGCGTTACAAGGGCGGGAGGGGGAGTATTTAAACAACGCGTTACGTAACATTTTTTTTATTTTAATAAAAAAGCTAGAGAATTTGAATCTTTCAAATTCCAAATATTATACTTTGTTCAACATAATTGTGACTTTAATGGTCACTTAAATGTTACGTAACGTTTAGGGAGGGGAAGGGGAGGTGCGGAAAAACGTTACGGTGCGTTACATGGGGGGAGGGAGGGCCTAAAATCTTCAAAAATTGCGTTACGTAATACTTGAACGCAGGGAGCGTTCAAGTATTACGTCTGTAAGATCACGACTGTAATCCCTTAAGGGTAAGGCAGAGGTGTACCCATTCGTACATCCACATTTCACCAGTTATGTTTAAGCCCCATGTAATAGGGGGCGAGAATATTGCCCTCCACAAATACTTCCGAGGCTGCTACTGAGAAAATTCCTGATGGAAAAACACAATAACATTTGCCCAGACAGACGGACGGACAACAAAGTGATTCTATAAGTATAAGAGCTCTTACACACGAGCGGCATGCAGCGGCTGCAGGTACCTATGCCGTTGGGAACATGCCGCTCGTGTGTAAGAGCTCAAGGGTTTCGTTTTTTCCTTTTGACGTACGAAACCCAAAAAATCATTTAATACTTTCAGGACTCGAGGTGTACGCCCGGGAGTATTTCTACCCGATACATTACTCTAGAAAAGACGAATATTTCAAGCCTGGAGTATTGAAGAACGTGGAAAAGGCATATACGCACCATTTCTGGAACAAGTTAACTCATGATATGGAAATACAAAAGGGTTCGCCGTATGCGAAGCTGGCTGAAGAGTTTTGTCCATCTATTTATGAGATGTATGGAGACAAATTTGGGTCTTAATAAGGCCAAAACTCCGAATGTGCAGAACTGCCAATGTTATATAGCCTATACATATTACTCATGAATCTGGTTGCTGTTTTTTCTATTCCCGACTGGTAGTTCCAGAGATACACACATAAACTCACGCCTTTTTCCCATGGGGGTAGGCAGAAACCACAGAACGCCACCTGCTACGATCCTTACATACTCTTTTCGCCTCATCTACGTTCATACATCTCGTCATACAAGCACGCCGGTTACGAGTACTCCGCACCTGACCTTTCTGAAGAACCTCACCAATAAGGTTAATGTAGGTCTGCCTAGGGCGACCCCTCCCTGCGTTGCCACTCACCTCTGCCATATAAATACCTTTTGTTAATCGTCTTTCACTCATCCTCTCAACATGACCGAACCATCTAAGCATACCCTTTTCTATCTAGTTCCAGAGATAAACGCGTTTTAACAATCAAACAAAAAAACTCTTCAATTTTACTATTTAATTTTAGAGCAGAGCAGTAAGCAAAAACGTAGTAAACAGGATATATATAATACTGATTAATAAACGAGGAAGTTTATCACTAAACCAGAAATAAACTTAAAATCGTTAGAGCATATAAAAATCATCCCTGTTCGCTTCTGGGGTTGAAAATCTCTATTACAGATAACCAGACAGACGACAGACAGGGGTGGCACGGATCGATAGCTGTCAGACAGACAGACAGACAGGGAAGCGACTTTGTTTTATACTATGTAGTGATGTATCGTTTTCGTGGCAAAACGCACGTAGTGAACGGCAAGCGCAGCGAGCCTTTGGCCGCCCTCCCCGCCAAGCGCTCTCGCGCCACGTTATTTGGTACGTCATATGTTTCGAGTATTTCGACATCCATTGCTGGTTTTTTGATTTTATATGTATTATAAAATTTACATAAATGGAGTGCTGCGTACAGATAATGTAATTTTACATTGAAATAAAGAAAAACTAACCGAAAAAACGGGAAAAGATATGGAAATTTTCCTGGGGAAAATTTCCGTAGAATACGATTTAAAATAAGAAGCTGAATGCACCCTGTAAGTTTTCGGAGGGATGTCCCTTACACCGTGTATAATCACCCAGAGACTACCTACCTACCTAGGTATTCCATTCAGGAAGTAGGTATTATTATTACGGATACTGCTGTGTGACGTGACTTGATAAAATAATACGAGCATAAAATCCAGTCATTAAAGTATTGGCGGGTGCAATGTCGATTTGTCACATTACTCGCGATCTATAAGTATTATTAGGTATTAGTCAACAAAAAAAAGCTTTTTTACAAAAAAAGATAACCGCCTTCAAAAACTACAAAATAAAAAATAATTTTAGTTTTGGAAGTCGGCGGATATGGTTTTGTTTTTTGTTAAGTAGGTAAGTATTGCCACCGACTTCCAAAACTAAAATTATTTTTTATTTTGTAGTTTTTTAAGGCGGTTATCTTTTTTGTAAAAAAGCTTTTTATTTTTCACTTTTTAGTGCTTGTGTATTAATGTTTGAAATACTTACAAAAAGCCTTTTCAAAAATACCTCACACGATATATTTAATTTTGGAAAGGGGGGTTGACGTACCCCCTTCCCCTTTTCCTTCAGTCAGTCATCGACTACACGTATAAAAAAAGTAATTTCACTTGTTACGATATTGCTGCTGTGATTCTATGCGTTGCACTCCATATCTCCGAAGTTCATCATCAGATCATGACAATATTTCTATGGGACCTATTCGGAAGTATACTCTTTCAAACAAAAAAGAATCATCCAAATCTATTCATAATTGCTGAGTAATCAGGTAACTACATACAAAAAAAAAAAAACATAAAAGAACATAACATCGAAGACTTGAGAACCTCCTCCTTTTTGAAGTCGGTTGAAAAGTTATGTAACCAGGGCCGTCAGATATCGAAGGGGCCCGCTGCTGGCGGCCGACACCAGTCGGGGAGCAGATCATTCGACAAATGTAGGAACTGGAGATTACGACCAGTAGCGCACTAGCGGCCTGGCCGCAGCGGCCAGTCGCGCGGCCCGGCCGCAGGGGTTGCGATTTGCAACGCGGCCAAAACCGCGGCCACGATCGTTAGTTGCACATACAGCGCGCTTCAAAATGGACGTTGAAGAAATAGCAGTGCTTTTGTATCTTCTAAGTAAGAAGCGGAAAAAGAAAAGGAAAAAATATTGGGTTCATCCCTTGCTACGTGAAAGTTCGTTCGATCTCGCTGGCCGCTGCGGCTCGGTGTGGCCGCTGGCCGCGTGCGGCCAGGTGCGCGCGCTCTGTGGCGATTTCATACTAAGGTATGTAACTAGATGGCCGCCGCGCCGCTAGTGCGCTATTGCTCTTACTATTACAAACGAAAATATTATACATGAAAACGAAACATCTAATGTTATATTGCAGTATTTCATCGATAGTAATGAGGTTTTACCCTAGTAATTACCTACTGGTTATCACGACTATTCTAACAAAGTCTAACAAAAAATTATTTTTCTCGCTCTGATATTAGCAACTCTGCTATATGAGAGAACAGTGAGGCTATAATTTAAAATGTAAGTGTTTTATGTACGAGCAGGTGTACTCCATATCACTGGTTTAAATACCTAGCTATAGTATAAGTTTTAGTTGTTGTTACCTAGTGTGGTTTTGTAAGTGTCGGGAGATAAATCGCTTTTTAATTTGACAATTTTTTTTTTGTTTTTTTTGAAGTGAAAACTTCTTTAGCGGCGTTGAGCACTTTTTCTGTAATGGGTATAAAATCTTAAACTCGCGTCAGGGGACACGTGACCACGCGCGTCAGGACACGTGACCTGATCGAAAAAGCGTAGGACGTTCGTTTAGACAGCGCAGGGCGCTTGCGCGAATGTTCGTGTATGTTACAGCGTGCCACGCGTATCCATGGATGGTGACAGATATGGAAATTGAACAAAGTGCATCTATTAATGATAATAAATAGGTTCGAATCAAAACTGTTCGTTTCTTACTTCAGCTACCATAAACCTATCGTATCAGTTTTAGAGATTGGCGATGATAGTTCTGGTAATGATGATGGTGAAAAAGTCGTTGAAATTATGGATGAAAGTTGATTTTTCGGAGAGATAAACTTTTTAATGTAAAATAATTGTAATAGTTTTAAAGTTAAATTTTTAATGTTATATAAATTGTCATGTTTGTGTACGATAGCGCAATAAATGAATATTGTATTCTACCACATAAATGATAGTACTTTTATACTGATAAAGCAATTGGTGCAAAATTATTTCCTAACCATTCCAAAATATCAAACATGCTCAACGTTAATAATCAAGTTTTCACTTCTGCCGGCACTCCCGGAGTGCAGTGTTTTTTTTAATCAATAATGGTTATAAAACAGTTGCGAATTATAATTCTATAACAGTGGACATTTTGTAGTGTTATAACACGAAATCTCATGTTTCAATTAAAACAAGTCCGTTAGATTAATCTAGTTACAATAATGTGTTAGCATGGGGTCTCAACTAGAACAAAATATAATTAGTCCTTCGGAAAATTTCATAGATGGCAGCATAGGTAGCAATTATGAAATAAACAATCACTAAAAAGCATTAAACGGCAGATTTAGGTCGAAATAAGAATTCATAAAAATCTAAACTTCATTGTTTAATGCTGATTCACAAAACACGTATTTTTAATAAACAAGGTAAATTAAGAATTTTACCTCCATTCGAACTCATAGATTGAGCAAGCAGCCATCTGCAAATCATTTTGTTTAGAACTCTTTTAGCAAAAGATGGCGTTTTTCTCAATTTTGCGCTGTCGTCACTCCTTAATCGTTATTCATTTACGTTTAGTTGTTTTATTTCAAGGAAAATAATTAAAAGTTTTTTTTTTTAATCTGGTACGCTACGAAGTAAAATAAAATTTAGAAAGAAAAAATACATGTTTTTAGTACATAATTATTATCCTTATTTTCGGTTTACTTAGCCTGGAACTATAAAACTTTCTATATAAAAGGATTGCACGAAACGTTTTTAAAGTACCTAATTACCTATGTATCTATTCCGTTTGTCAATGGCAAGTCAATAGACTGTTGCGCATTAAAAGATAATGTAAATAATTCTATAATCCTTAAAACTTCAGTCATAACTTAGTAAAGCGTAATTTTAGCTCCAGAAATCAAGTTTCCGCAGTGTAGCGGTTATCATGTGTGCTTCACATGCACAAGGGCCCCGGTTCGATCTCGGGCGGAAACAGTTGCTTTTTGTATTTTATTGCCGATCATAAAAAGTATCTTCACGCTTTTTATTAATTGGGTGATCAGAGAAATCTGAAAAATAAACATTTTGTTAAAATAAAAGTAAACTACGTCTCCCGTCTCCGTCGTACCTATTTCTCGCCATGAAACTTACGTTTAAAAATCTATGATTGTTATCAAGGCCAAGTATGCCACAAAACCAAATTATTTGTCGTATCAGATTACGATAGCTCACTTTGTTTTTTTTTTTTGTTGCTTTGTATGATCTACCTACCTATGTTATGAAATACCACGTTACCGATTTGGGGTAACATGACATGTAATGATAGTTGTATTGATCTAAATAAATAAAAAAAATATTTATTTAGATTGCGTCGGGAACAGTGGTCAGTACCTAATTGACTGACGCGAGAATGATTCGAGCGGTTACACGATCAGTCTGGCATCAGTCTGCTGTCATTCACAACAGAATGATGAAAAATATTTAAAATATTTAATTTTTGTCATTCTGGCGATTACAAACAAAACTATTCAACGTTTAACAAGTACCTAAGTACCTATTAAGTATTTTGTTTTTTCGTTCAAATTATATCAACTGTATGTACTAATGTACCTATACCTACCCTTTGTCGTACATGACTGATCATGTAAAAAAAACATGACTGATCATGAAAATATTTTTTTATAGAAAAATACATAAGTAAAGCAATACCTATATGTATAAAACCCGGTTTTTCTCAAAAGTAAAATCAATCTCCCTCAAACTGCCCCCACAAAATCATTATCAAAACAAAATCGATATCCGAGTTCACTAATGCCAGGTTATAAAACTACGAAATCTTTAGAAAATCAAATCAGTGTGCAGTATATAAAAGCAAGATTGTTGTAGTAGGTACCTAGGTAAAACAGAATTCACAAAAGAAATGAAATAGATACCTACTAACCGAGCACCGAGCCTGTGACCGAGCGGTCAGAGCGGTGCCAGTGCAGAGGTGCGATATTCATTCATAACCCCCGTATCACCCCGCCCCGACCCCGCACGACTCATGACTCGTCTCAAAGGCACCGCCTTTTTGACTAAAGCAAAAAGGGATAACGCGATAACATTGAACAAAAAATAGTGTTCGAAAATTTCATATACATAGATAGGTAGGTACCTAACTAGGAAATATGTGTTTATGAATAAGTCTTACAAGTTTGTGAAAAAAATATTTGTCAGTTAGAATCTCCATTACCTACCTACATTTAATTTACATGTGCAAGGTTTCTATCAAGTTTTTTTTCCTTTAGCTCCATCATCAGACCCTGGTTTCGATCTAGGACCATAGTAGGTACTCGTCAGGCAGGAGTAGTCAGGACGAACTAAACGATCCTAAACTCGATGGGACTGTTGTTTTATTACGGAATTTAAGTATATGTCCACTTCTACTATCTTTGTAGTAGGTAAAACAGTATTCACAAAATAAATGAAATAGATACCTAGGTACGTACTTACGCGCAGACATAGCGTATTCAACAAATTCAAAACCTACCTACTAACCGCGCGCGCGCCGAGCGGCCGCTTCATTCATAGGTATCCCCCGTCTTACCCCGCCGTGACACCACGGCAGACGACGTAGTAGGTAGGTACTGTCGGGCGTCTGTGTAAAGTGCATTTTACCGCGCACGAACGTTGTAATATTTTTGTAATTATGGGGCGTCTAAAGTGTCAAGCTTTCTCAATGGAGTGAAGTACCTACCTGTTCCGTAGGAACTACAAGTCAATCTGTGCTATCAGTTTGATTGTTAGTAGGTACCTACTTGATAGAAGAAATAAATATTTTTATTAAAATATTCCGTTGGTTTTTTTTATTATGTTGGTACCTAGTAGCTACCTTCCTACTTGTATGCTCCTACTCCTAGTTCCTACCTATCCCATGCGCAATAACTAGGTAGGTACCTACATTAAAATCTAAATACAACATATTGTGGGTATCTAAATATGTAGGTAGGTATATATTTATTTATTTATTTATACCTAGTTAATTAATACGGCATAATACCAATTACATTAATTAACATAGAAACAAAGGTCACTCACTTAATCACTCATCACGAAATATCGAAAACCACTTGACGTAGGTAGGTATAAAGATGGGAGGTAAGTAGTTTATAGGTAGGTCTGTAGCCTTCCGCTAAAAAATCTAAAATTCCAAAATTCACCCCTGAGGGGAAAGAGGGTCCAAAGTTTGTATGGAGAAATCAACTTTGACGCGGGCAAAGTCATAGGCAGAAGCAAGTTTTCGATACAAAGCAATTTTATAGTTAGCCTTTTTGTTAAAAAAAAGCGCCACTTTCTCGCCAAGGCGCGAACTGGCGCGTACCCATACCCATAGATTTATTTAACCACTGCAAAAAATCTCTTAACGCGGATAGAAGTATTCACTTCAAAAACTAAATTACGCTAAGCGCCAACACGAGATAACAGTAACTTGTTGTACCTATTCACCTATTGTTATACTTGACCTTGAACGCAACGACTGCAGAGAAAGTACCTATCTAATAACGCCATCTAGTAGTATCGATGCCACGTAGTACGTATCTAGTTCGTCGCATAACTCGCATAGATGGCGTAATAAAATTAAAGTCTCTGGCAATTAGTGCGTCGCTGATGCTGCCATCTGTTATAAAAATGAAGGAAAGAAAATAGCCAGTCGAATAGCCAGACTTAAGGAGGTCTCATTTCTTTGTATGGGATTGGGTATCTGTACGTAGTATTATATTATCTGTGGTGTTAGTAAAATGTTTTCATTTTCATCTCCCACTGTCAATATCATAGGAAAAGTTCTAATATGCAATCAAAAAAATATATTAAAACATTTTTCATAAAAAAAAGATTTATCATACTTTCGACTATTGTTGTTCTCAGTGTTCTTACTATTTATTATATCAAAGTGAAAGATGAGCCAGGCGGAGAGCTGAAGCCTAATGTAAATAATGACATATCATGTCATTATGTAGAGGAGGGCGATGCGTTGTCGTCAGCTTCCGCAGCAGACTTTTCTCCATCACCCGACTCAATATTCTTTCTCGAGACGTCGTGCGTCGGAGGGCTGAACTCTCGTAAGGCGTGCGCCATCGAGTCAGCAGCGAGAGCCCATGCCACAAGACAAGTGATTGTGTTGTTCAGTGCGCCCGTGAGCGATGAAGTGTACGACAGGAGTTGTATCGCGATGCTGCGAGACCTTCCTAACGTCATGTTCGCTAGGATTCACATAAATGATTACACGAAGAATACTCCTCTGGAAGCTATGGTGGCAGGACAACCTTTTAAGGACAGCAAGTGGCGTGTAGAGCATACCTCTGATGTCCTGAGGTTGTTGACTTTGTACAAGTGGGGAGGGGTGTACCTGGACACGGATATGATGGTCGTCAAGCCTCTAACGGCTCTGAGACCCAATTGGGTAGGTAGGGAACGCAGTGGCACGGCGAGTAATGGAGCCATCGCTATATCAAAGGACGATATTGGCAGAAAATTTGCTGAGGCTGCCATTAAGTATGTATCGATGAGTTATTTTTGCTACACTACAATGTATTTATGTAACATGTAGCTATTAGGTCTATCTTTCGCATACCTATATTACGTGACACACAATTAACTAAATCCCTGTTTTGGTTCGTTTAAATTTTTTAATCGACGTGATTTAAACTTGGCCGCCTCAAAACATTACCACTTCTACGGTATCGCTGGCACGGGATACATTACATTATACATTTATACGTTACATTTTTTTGTAATACCTAGCACAAGTGCGCTAACGAGCTGATTTTTGAACTGGCTAAATGACCGATAGCAATCAATCTGTCTAGCCGGTCGGCTTCCAGTCTAACCGGATGCAGCTGAATACCAGTATTTCACATCGAGCGACTGCCTACCTGATCACCACAATACGTAATGGGTCGTTGACTGGTTGTCAGACTTTCGGGCTTCTGAGGACCCGTAACGTCTGTCAAAGATCCACGTATGGCAGCCGGGACCAACACCACGTATGACAACGGGGAAACTGCCTCGCAAATTGCGACTGCTGCAAAGTTTTATTGGATTATTCCTAAGTAGCAGCCTCAGTCTGTATTTGTGTCCAGTTGATGGCAATAGGCTCGCACACATCCCTCGTACATACACATCCCTCGCTTGTTTTGTATGCGCAAAAATCTAGCTCCGCTGAGCCGTTTCCACCAGAGCAGTGCTGACCAAGGCGAGGTAAATGAAGCGTTTCTATTGGTTCTTTACAAACACATCCCTCGCTACGCATCCTCGCACATCTCTGGTGGAAACGCAGCTTTAAACATGACTGGCGAAATGTGGGTGTAGTAATGGGTAGGTACACCTCTATCAAACCCTTTATCCTTTGTCGAAATATTTTATTTTATTTATTCCAGTGAGGTCAAAACAACGTTTAAACCAGATGTTTGGGGACACAACGGGCCAGGCGCCATAACGAGGGTGCTTCACAAGTTCTGTGCGCCAGCCGACGAGACAAATTGGTCGGCCACCACTTGTCAAGGTTAGTATAAAGTCGTTTTTTTTTTTTAATGGGGAATTCTTATTGGCGCCCGGTCCTTGGGGGTAAGAGTGTGGGATTCTTACCTCATTTTGAGTGATGATACATAACAACTTAAGATCACGACTGTTATCCCTGAAGGGTTAGGCAGAGGTGTATTCATTCGTACATCCACATTTAGCCAGTTATGTTTAAGTCCCATGTAATAGGGGGCGAGCCTATTGCCCTCAACAAATCCAGACTCCGAGGCTGCTACTGAGAAATTCCTGATGGAAAAAACCCAATAAATAACACTTAACCCGAACTGGGAATCGAACCCAAGACCTCATGCTCAGCAGTCGTGCTTTGCGACCACTAGACGAAGCAGTCTCGGTTTAAGATTATCCAAAAGGGCCTTGACAGACAGACAGACAGACGGACGGACAACAAAGTAATTCTATAAGTATAAGGGTTTCGTTTATTCCTTTTGACGTACGGAACCCAAAAAATCATTTAATACTTTCAGGACTCGAGGTGTACGCCCGGGAGTATTTCTACCCGATACATTACTCTAGAAAAGACGAATATTTCAAGCCTGGAGTATTGAAGAACGTGGAAAAGGCATATACGCACCATTTCTGGAACAAGTTAACTCATGATATGGAAATACAAAAGGGTTCGCCGTATGCGAAGCTGGCTGAAGAGTTTTGTCCATCTATTTATGGGATGTATGGAGACAAATTTGGGTCTTAACAAGGACAAAATTTCGAATAAAATAAATTATAGAATAATTAGTAATAATAACAATAAAATAATTATATCAGCCTTTTATTATCTCAATACAGGACAAACGCTTCTTCTCATACAGAGAAGGCACGAGCATTGATCACCACGCCAGCTCAAGGAGGATTGGCGATTCAAGACTTATATTAATTTAAAAGTCCAGGATTCCTCAAGATGTTTCCCCTTCACCACGTCAGTGATGACCAAGATAAACTTTAGAAAGTACAGTAGCGGTCATAAGTGGAGTAGCAATCTACAAAGCAAATCGATTGACACTTTGGTTAAACTTACGACTTTTCGACGTCGTTTGCGAATTTTGAGGTATACGTAAGTACTGTGTTTTATTACGTTCAAAAGTGCCATAAAATGGCCTAATTAAATAAATGATTTGACTTTGACTTTAACTTTGAATACATCACGTATACACACAGATGTAGGTATGGCCTGTACCCCGTGTTCACAGCAATAAAAACCTTAGCATGCTACTGCACTTATGACCGCTACTGTACATATGAATTGAAAAAGTCACATTAGTACTTACCCAGATCCGAACCCACATCCTCATGCACGAGATGCGGGCTTCTTAACCATTGGGCCATCACGACATGTAATAATAATATCTAATTAATAATTACCAGCCTGTTATTATCTCACTACAGGACAAAGGCCTCACCTCAGACAGGGAAGACGAGAAACACCACTATGGGACCAAACTTGAAATCACCCCCCTTAACCCCCCCCCCCCTTTAAGGTTTCGGGTATATTTTCAACTACCCTGTATAATACTAATTGATTAACGAGGAAGTTTATCACTGAACCAGAAATAAACTTAAAATCGTTAGAGCATATAAAAATCATCCCCGTTCGCTTCTGGGGTTGAAAATCTCTATTACAGATAACCAGACAGACGACAGACAGGGGTGGCACGGATCGATAGCTGTGACATCCCTTCGTACATTTTTTATCGCACCAATTTAGGGTGATATTTTCCCCCTTGAAAACCTCTCTAAATGGTAAGTGAAAACTTCCCCTTCCATAAGCTGAAGTTTGTTGGGGTAGGTTTCAATACGAGTACTTTTAAAGGAGTAGCACTCTCCCCGCGTACGCGTGTTTTTCCAAATGTTTTGATAATAAAATTAGCCTTTAGCACTCAGTAATAACGTAGCTTCTAACTTGAGAAAGATTTTTTTTAACCTTTTGAACGCCAGAGTATAAACGTATCGCCGTACCCCTGACGCCAGGCCACTTTTTCTGTCAAATGACCTTCATAAAGAATAGGGATTCCAAAACTTGATTAAATTGTTTATTTCATAATATGGTGCTACGTGATTTTGTCATATATTTGTGACGTTGGCGTTCAGGGACAGATTTCGTTTGTCACATATATGTGACAATGGCGTTCAAAAGGTTAAATCGATTCAGTGGATTCTGAGATTGCCCACACAACCTCACAAACTTTACCTCTTTATAATCTACTAGCGACCCGCCCCGGCTTCGCACGGGTGCATGTATTATACATATAAACCTTCCTCTTGAATCACTCTATCTATTAAAAAAAACCGCATCAAAATCCGTTGCGTAGTTTTAAAGATCTAAGCATATATAGGGACAGACAGACAGGGAAAGCGACTTTGTTTTATACTATGTAGTGATACTAATATTATAAAGCTGCAGTGTTTGTTTGTTTGTTTGTTTGAACGCGCTAATCTCTGGAACTACTGGTCCGATTTGAAATTCTTTCAGTGTTAGATAGATTAGTTATCGAGGAAGGCTATAGGCTATATACCATCACGCTACGACCTACGGGAGCGGAGCAGTAACCAAAGACGCGGGTGTAACCGCGGCGGACAGCTAGTATAAGTATAATACTAATTACCAATAGCTAAATCACATCAGCCGTTAACTTCGCATTCGGGCTGTATGCTCAATCAAACTAACATAAGACAAAAACTATTGCTGAGAATAGACTTTTATTTTTAGTGTAAAAAATCACTGTTTATGGTAGCGCGCAGTATAATGCACGCAAGTCATTGTGCATATTACATGAAACATTGCAGGGATCACGGGGGTATTCAAAGTTTAGTTATTACATGTGACCTATCGAGTGTCGCATGTCACCGCATAGAAACATAAGCGCATGGATAAACGCGCGATCGACACTAGATGGGTGAAGTGGTATTCGTAAAAAAAAATAATGTTGAACGTTATAGTTATATTAAGACCATTAATGTCTCCGTAAACAGAACATTCCCAGGTATGGCCTAGAACAAAAAAAAAAGATCGCGATGATGGCAAAAACTTGCATCTTTCGGCATTATTTTGTGTCTTGTACACCTAATATTAGGTTTTAATGAAGTAAGTATGCATTATTTATGAATTCACGATACACTTATATTCTTCCAAAACTATTTGTCACAACATTGAATGTTCCTACATAACATTGCCCCTTTGTTTGTACCATCAACAAACCTATTAACCTTCCAGTTGATAATTGTTTGTCGTACTTCACTTTACAACCCAATAGTATCGTTTTATTAAACTCAAGTATTGTCTGCTAAACGATAATTCAATAAAAAAGAGCTAAAACAATACACAATGCGTCATTACAAGCTAAATAGCAGTTTAAGCAGTGGTTGACTGAGAACAGGAAGCTGCAACACAAGCCATTTCCTCAAATGAGGATTTTACTTTATAAGTAAACTATGGAGCGGTTCAAGAAACGTAAGTACAATTGAACAAACTATTAACTACAATAAACTAATACTGCTGCCCTACCATGAACTCTTATTGCGATCCAAAAACTGAATTGTTTTTCAAATAAGTCAATATAACACCTGCTGTGTGGTTGCTAAATGTTAGGAATTCTTCCGTTTGTCTTTTTTTTAAAGGGGCTGGGAAGGTCCGGAAGCGGTTTTCAGGGGAATGGGGAATTAATTGAAAAATCAACAAAAAAATTAAAATTTAAAAAAAAGTTGTGATCATCGAATACATCGACTTTCTTGTACGTTTTTCTCCATTAGCCATCTGTAGGATACAGATGGTCAATGCTACTAATTAAAAACACTCAAAATATAGTCGTGATTTCATCTCGGCGACAATCAATGTCAAAAAATGTTGATGAAGAGGCATTTTGAAGACTAGATAAGATTGTGATCGTTCGTAAAAGTTATATAGGATTGCCCCCGGCCGGTGTCAATATCTTGTAATAATTATGACATGAATCTTTACATATAAAATGCTTTGTCCTAAATTAATGACTGATTGACTGACGGATCAACGCACAGCCCAAACCGCTGATCGTAGAGACCTGAAACTTGGAGGTGTGTTCTTTGTATGACTTAGGCATCCAATAAGGAAGAATTTTCCGAAATTATACCTTTGGGTGAAAGAGGGGAGGGGCAACGTTTGTATGGTCCAATCTACTTCAAATTTTCTGACGGACAGATCAACGCACAGCCTAAACCGCTGTTTTAAAGCTAGTTTTCCCATAATCTCCATAAAACAAGCTCAACAATCAATAGAAAAAATGGATGGATTGTGTGAAGAATGATATGAATGAAAGGGGAGTCAGTGATTGCATGACGGCTGACAGGACAGAGTGGAAGAAGAAAACGTGTTGCGCCGACCCCAAGTAACATGGGACAAGAGCAGGAGGATGATGATGATGATGAACAATCAATAACAGAGTTCTTTACAGCCAGCCCTGTCAACGCTCGGCAAGCCAGAAGCCAGACAAACCAAGGCCGTAATATAATGCTTTTACGTAAACCAAATCCGCTTAAGTAACTTACTCTTATTACCGCTTATGGAAACTGGGACGAGTTTGTGCGTATTAATGTGTATGTAGCAATGGCGGTTATGACTGTTTGGAAATTGTTATGGTGTGGATGGAGAGCGGAAACCGCATCGTGTGGTCAGAAGTAGGAAATCTTATGACGTTTCCTAATGTGTTGGCTGTATACAGGCTGACTTTTAATTCAATTGACAGCTTTCTGGGGGGTGAAACTACTTAGGAATACGAATTATGAGATAAACGAGAAAAAAGAATTTTCTGTTTCCCAGTGGTGGATCCAGGATTTTCGTTTGGGAGGCTTGACCCCACTAAGGGTAGGTTTTCAGCAAAGTACCTACTAAAAATGGCACAGAACGATGACAATAACTCAGATGCTTTTGAGGAAGGCTCGAGCCCCCCAGATCCGCTACTGCTGTTGCCTTCAACAAGGTTGAGTCCCTCTGCCAAAGGATATGTTTTTAGGGATACTTGACTTCCACTCGGACGAATTTGCTGGCTATCTTGTTTCTCTGCCCATCATTGACACAATTAAACAATAGGCTCGCCCCCTATTACATGGGACTTAAAAACAGCATAACTGCCGAAATGTGGGTGTACTAATGGGCACACCTCTGACTAACCCTTCAAGGATTACAGGCGTTATGTTATATCATTGACACAAATATCTATTGCCAGTAGACTCCGGTAATGGGCCTATAACTTCTATGTGCATCCTTGACCATATACACATGATATGTCCCTAACACGGCTATGGTACGAAACGGTGTAGTGAGCAGATTCTTTAAACATCTCGTTAATTACTAAGATGAAATTGATAACACAGTTTCCTTATTAACAGCATTTAATTCGTGAAAGTTTATTTTTTTATTGAATGAGAAAGTGAATATAATGATAATCAGTTTCGGTGCACTTGTCATAATTTTTGCATTGGATTTTGTATAATTTCGATAAAACGGTACATTATGGTAATTTTCTGTGGTTAAAAGATCGTTATTCGGTTCCGACTGTCTGATAGCAGTGTTCAAACAAAACCAATAAACCAACAAATTGATTAATCTATAGCAGGATTTTTTTCAAAAACAAATGACAGTAGGCCGGTATCCAATAAGCTGTTGCAAGTTCTTGTACGAAAGTCATCATCATCTGCCTAGCCTTTTCCCAATCATGTTAGGGTCGCCTTCCAGTCTAATCGGATGCAGTTGAATACCAGTATTTTACATGGAGCGACTGCCTATCTGACCTTCACACCCAGTAACTTGGTAAATATGATACCCCATGGTAAGACTGGCTTTCGGGCTTCTGACAACCCGTAACGACTATCAAAGATCTACGTACAACAGCCGGGACCAACAGCATAACGTGCTTTCCGAGGCACGGAACGATGTCAGTGAAAGTCTTATATCCTTAATTTATTTTCACCTTATACTCCTTAACTTGCTTCTATAAATATATCTTTCTCACAAACGTCAAGCGAAACCAGCAGTCTAATATTAACGATTCACACCACAAATATCTTCACCAAAACAATAATGCTCGGCCATTAAAGTATCGTGTTTATCGTACACCGAACTGTATAATTGCCGGCACGAGTGGTGAGCACAGATTGTAGGATTTCGCAGCCGAATGACAGGCGATAGTCCAATAGGCGATGAGTATCGATTGACGAACTAATCGGGTGCAGTGCAGCGGACTGCAGGATCGGCGCCCCCCGCCTTCTTCATTCCGCCAAAGAGACCAAAAAATTAACAAATGCGCAGGTGAAATTTGTGCTCACGACTCGTGCCGGTACCTTATACAATACTGTACGTTTAGCAGACAAAATAACTCAAGGGCAACGCACCTACAGCTATATTTAATTACAACTACCAACAGTTGGTAAGTCCGGAGTAATAACAACAACACTGGAAGTTGGGAAGCTGTTTATAGAAATCGGGAACGGATGCATTGAGCTACCTGTGTTCGTGGGTGAAAAGTTTTAGGTAGGTTATGAAAAAGATTCAATTAGTAATCTATGTTCCATCTGCCTTTCTGCTATGTCAAGATTCATTAATACAGGCACATATGAGCGTTTAAGGCATTACATACAAACTTTCAAGTCGTTATTTTTTAGAAATGAATGAACCGATTTTAATGAAACTTCTTACACATAAGCAGAATACATAGGTTTAAATAGTTAGTTGAGAACATTTTAGAAATGTAAAGATAATTGGAAATCTTTGTTTCTATGCTCAAAAGCTTTAACACAATTTTTTGAAAATGTTCTTGGTGAAGGGTTCTGACTGTCAAGTGCCCTCCTCAAGTACAGAAGTGAGAACTTTTCAGGGACCTACACTGAGGTTACTTTAGCCCATAAAACACGTTTATATCACCTTAAAAAATTAGGAAAGGTGATAAAAAGAGAGCACTCCTTCCACCTACAGATAATACGAGGCTCCTAAGTACCAAGGCAGCATACTCCAATATTTTGTTTTCAATAGACAAAACCAGTTTAATACAAAACAAAGAAGACTCATCACTTCATTGATCTAGATAAAATACTAAGGAAATACAAACAGCTCAATTCACCTTATTTTACCAAAAAAAAAAGTGGTTCAACAAAAACCGGCTAAATGTGAGTCGGACTCGCACACGAAGGGTTCCGTACCACTACACAATATTTAACATTACTTACAAAACAATATATTTCTTGTTTGGGGATCCCTTCTAATTTTAAACTTTACTTTATATATTTACTAACTTCTTTTTCTGATTTGTTAATTACCAAATTTTGTACTTGTTATGCTAAAACGCCGCGCTGTATGTAAATTGTAATGTTAGTTTAAGATACATATTTTGCGACTTAACGCTCTACGAAGCCGAAATTAGCCGATTGTCTCTTTCCAAAGGTCGATGTATTGTGCAATATTTATCGCCGGGTACTGTAGCACCCTGGCGTACGGTACCCTAATAACGTAGGAGTTCACTAAACTTTAGCGCTAAACATTAACACCGCCCACTTGCGCTAATTCTAACACAGAGGTTTGTTTCTTTATGTTCTAATTTATGCTTTGTTTGCGCAAAGTACCGATATCGACTCATTGGCCTAGAAGGTAATGGTCCATGCTCCATACAAGGTGAGAGAGGTTTCCTGAGACTGGGTTTTGGGGTGAGAATAACAAAAGGATGTTAATAACATTATCAATACGAAGTCATCATTGATAATGAAGACGCACAATTTTTATATCTTAAAGTAAAAGAATATTTTATTTGTAAATATTTAATATATTATATTAACTAGCTGACCCGCCACGACTTCGTTCGCGTGGTATCCTACCTCTACCCTACCCCATATTTTCTCACCGTTTAAACCTTCCCTGGACTACGACAAACATTTCAAAACCAAAATCAGCTAAATCGGCCCAGCCGTTCTCGAGTTTTAGAGAGACTAACGAACAGCAATTGATTTTTATATCATCATCATCATCATCATATCAGCCTAGCAGTGGACGGCCGTCCACTGCTGAACGTAGGCCTCCCCTTATATAGATTTTATTATTTTATGTATAGAGATTTGACTGCCTGAGTTTTTTTTTTCGTTCATGACTGTATCGTTGACAGATTTATGCCAGGAGTGAGAGGTGTGAAATTTTTGTAGGTATAAAAGCATAGGGGATGAGATGGGAACAAACCAAAATATCAAGCAAAAGAGAGAATCTTTCTTTGGACTTTAATTTGAAGCTGTTGTATAATTTGCCCCACTGCAGGGCAAATGCCTCTTGTCATACGGAGAAGGCACGAGCGCGGGCAGTGCAAGGCGGATTAACGGTTTAGACTTACATTAACTGAATTACTGACTGCATCGCTGGACTGCTGAGCATGAGGTCTTTGGTTCGATTCCTAGATCAGGCAAAGTGTTACCAGAAATTTCTCAGTAGCAGCCTCGGAGTCCGGATTTGTGACATGGGACTTAAATATAACTGGCGAAATGTGGTTGTACTAATAGGTACACCTCTGCCTAACCCTTCGGAGATTACAGGCATGATGTTATGAATTGAAAAAGTCACATTCGTTTTTGCCCGGAACTGAAACCACTGGGCCATTATGACGGAAGTACTGTTGCTTGTGTACTGTTGTATATGCGATTCCTAAACAGTCTAAATTGTACTTCTTGGAGCCACGATGAAATTGCATTATACATATGTAAGTAAAGTACACATTCGTATATCACAAACTGAAAACGAATAACTCGTTCTCGGCTTTTTGATCCGAAATCACTTAAACGCGTCCTGTATTTAACGTTTTTGGAAAGTGAAAGGAGACATTTTGTGCATCAAGAGAAATTATCCATAATTGTAACAAGAGCAAAAGCTTTTCCTTTTAAAGTAAACGAAGATATAAAATGAGTTTTATGCGATGTTTTTGGTTAAGCCAGATATAGTTTCCTTTATTAATTTAAGGAATTCAAAACAGTAAAATTCAAGTCGAGACTGTATCCCTAAATATGTGTACTGTAGAGACTCTGGCTGGTTGAGCCAAATGCAACCTATTTCTTATTATGAGATAATATTACTTTTAAAATTAGAATAGAAGAATTCAAGCCAACAATTAGAATTACATACATACATAAACTCACGCCTTTTTCCCATGGGGGTAGACAGAAACCACAGTACGCCACCTGCTACGATCCTTAATATACCTTTCGCCTCATCCACGTTCATACATCTCGTCATACAAGTACGCCGGTTACGAGTACAGCGCACCTGACCTTTCTGAAGAACCTCACCAATAAGGTCAGTGTAGGTCTTCCTAGGGCGACCCCTCCCTGCGTTGCCACTCACCTCTGCCATATAAATACCTTTTGTTAATCGTCTTTTACTCATCCTCTCAACATGACCGAACCAATCTGGCTATCATTTATTTTACATTTTTTCTTCCATTTCGACTGGTGGTCCAGAGATTAGCGCTTTTAAACGAACAAATAATATCTTCAACTTTATTATATTAGTACCTATAGATAGATACTTGATACCTTTTCACTGTATGTACGACCGTTTTTGCCTTAACTACAACTCAACCATTACTCACAGCCGTACAAACATTACAGAATCTACATTAAAACCTAACAAACTAATTCCATTTCCAAATCCTAGCACAAACAGTTTAACTCTCAATCAATCTTGCGCAACATTAGTGCAATCAATCACTCCAGTACCATTGATTAAGTTGGCAACACTGCTAATGTATTTGAAAGGTTAAGTTTTATGTTTAGGGTGTCTTTTTGCTAAATCAATCATTTGTGGGCTGAGGGTAATGAGCGTTTGAAGGATAGTTGGTGATTAGAAATGGGAAAATAAATGTTTCGTTTCGTTGAAGAGAACTATTGTTAACTAGCTTCTGCCCGCGGCTTCGTCCGTGTCGAAGTTGATATAATAATCTCACGGGAACCGTTTTTTTTTTTTCGAAATAAAAGGCTATGTGCTATTCCAGACCATAATCCAACTCTGTGGCTTGTTCAAGCGCGATTGCGTGTGAACAAACTTTCAAATCCATCCAAACTTTTAAAGTCAAAAATTTCAATTAGACCATTTACAGGCACTTTTGAATCGTTAATGATTTTGCATTTTAGCAGGGACTACATTTTGATCGTAAAGTAGTACATTATTGTATGGATCAGCTGTTTTTTTTTTTCACATTTCGTACTATGTTCCTTAATAAAAGTTGTTCATATTCATGAGTACATTCACCCCCTGAAAGATTTGCAACGAATTAAAATTAAGGTTGTATATTAAGATCGTAGTAAGATTACAAAGAATAAGTAGTTAGTCGAAAATTTGTCGCTGCATTTCTTAATGCTGCCCGTCCATCTGTCTATCAGGGAGCTGTAATATAGGTATAGACTATATATTACATCACGCTACAAACCAGGGGAGCGGAGCAGTAACAAAAGACGTGACCTAATACGGGTGCAAAAGCCAGCAAATTGATCATAGCCACTACTGAAGGTATTATCACGTCGTATAATGAACTTGGTACAGGCACAATCAGTGCTGTGGGCCTAATGATAAAAGTCACCAATATATCTCCATTAATCAGGACTAGTTTAACCCAGATTGTGGAAACTGTAATCTTGTAGGAGCTCGTTTATCAATGACGCGGGGCCAAGAAATGAGAGGAATAATATTGTGGTTAAGCAAATACGATTTATTAATGTCCGGTGCTATTCGTTTTCTGGTATTATTGTTCTAGTTACGGGTTTGATTCTAAATCTATATTGTTATTTATAATTAACATCTCGCCTTTAATCCCCGAAGGGTTAAGCAGAGGTGTAATTAGTACTCCCACATTTCGCCAGGTATATTTAAGTCCAATGTAATAGGGGGCGAGCCTATTGCCATCAACCGGGCACAAATCCATACTCCGGGGCTGCTACGAAAAACCCAAATAATGCTTTGCCCGACCTGGGCAAATCGTACCCAAGACCTCAGCTCGCAGTAGCGCCTTGCGACCACTAGACTAACGAGGCAGTTATTTATGTTTTTAAACTTTTTGCAACAATAAAGTACAAAGACTGACTTAATACCATAGGCATTCTCTACCAGTCATCCTGCTTTGTTAGAACGCGGAATCTTTAGAACTTCCAGTCGGATATAAAAAAAAAAGTGTATACACTATGTAACAAAAACCCTGTCAGATCAGTGTTGCCGTTGATCAGTTTTTATGTTTTATTTTAATTTAATTACTTCTTCTTTCTTCTTTTTTTTTTTCACTGGGGAAAAATAATAATCTCAAATCCATTAAATGGTTACGTATATGTGTACGCAGTACGATGCCGAATAATACCCTTAAGGATCGGACAGGGTTTTTGTTACATGCTGTATAGCCAGATTTATAAGGAATATTATAGGCTATATAACATCACGCTCCGAACCACAGGAGTAGAGCAGTAGGTACCCAAAAACGTAATTAAACGCGGATGAAAAAATCCACCCGGACGCAGAACTTAGTTATTTATACTTACGTCATAATTATTATCATACATCCATATTCATATAAGTATCTTAGCGATCACCAGGTAAGCAATAAATCCGCTGTTTCCATAGCTCCAAGCGTAACCGCGGTAGCATTACACAAATCATTGGATCTCTGCAGATGAATGAGTAACAAAACCTACGAGACAGTTTTAAGACGGCCATTAGATAGCCTGGGGGTAGACGTGGCGTAAGACGCATGCGCTGTGCGTGCTACGGTGTACCATGTTATTTGATTAGGTCTTGAAGTACGATCTACTTTATGGCTTTAAATGAAGTTGGAATTGATGGAATTATTAGAGAGGTCGATTAAAGGTACAGTAGCGGTCATAAGTGAAGTAGCAATGTGACAAAGCAATAGATTGACACTTTGGTTAAACTCACGACCTTCCGATGCCGTGTGCGATGATTTTCAGGTGTACGTAAGTACTGTGTTAATACATCCCTTATACAAACAGATGTAGGCACTGCCTATACTGCGTGTTCACAGCAATACAAACCTCAGCATACTACTGCACTTATAACCGCTTACTGTTCATTGATGGGTAAGTTGTATAGGCCTTGGATTTGTAGTCGTTGTCAGTGTTAAAGAAATATTTGGCGTGAAGAAAAAACAAACGAATAATGAAAACATAACTGATAGTAGCAAAGCAAAAAATAACAAAACGTCGAAGAAGGTAATAAGGTCATTAATCCTATTGCACAAATCGTGTGCACAAGTGCATAAATAACAGAGTAGCTAACTAGTAGATGTAAAAGATATCAAGATGCAAGAGAACCTTAAGCCAAGGTCGTAAACATAAAGATAAGGCGCCGAATGATATCAATGTGTATGCAAATCTGTGTAATCAAGATTTCCGTGGTAATACAATAATGTTATAGTCCTCGTTAACACCTACAGAGTATATTGTTATAACTAGCCTGTACTGTCCCACTGCTGGGCAAAGGCCTTCCTCCATTTTTTCCATTTATCGCGATTTTACGCTACGTCTTGCCAATACAGATTATATAATGGACAAATATATTCTAGGTACTATTGAAACGTTCAGTAAGCTGGACTTGAATAAATGAACTTACGTGGTCGCAAAGCGCGACTGCTGAGGTTGAGGTATGAGGGTTCAATTCCCAGGTCGAGCAATGTTATTGGGTTTTTCCATCAGGAATTTCTCAGAATTAGCCTCGGAGTCTGGATTTGTGGCCGGTTAATGACAATAGGCTCGCCCCCTATTACAAGGGACTAGAAATAACTGGCGAAATGTGGGTGTACTAAAGGGTACACTTCTGCCTAACCCTTCGGGGATTTCAGGCGTGATGTTAAGTAAATTATGCAAAAATAAATAATCTGAATAAAATATATAATAACGTTTAATTAATCATTAACACACTTAGTTCAATGACTGACACAAAGCAAGTTGACACTGACATTATCCTAATTAGTTCAAATCCAACATTAATCAGACAGATGTAGAACCAGAATCCAGACCACACAGCTAAACTGAGTCCACATAACATCAACACCATTAGCAATAGCAATAAAAGTGTTTTTCAATATGTCGCCAACGAGATATTAATTCTCGCATTAGCCCATCAGGCTATAACTCAAGGCTCAATTAGGGCCACTGAAGACAGTTATTGAGGAAGTGGCCCTGCTGGACATAGACGCAGATGTGGAACATTGTTTGAAGATGAAGCTCTATAAATTGGTGTCTTTGTTGTGTTGAATGTTGAAGTGCAGCTGAGGTTTTTGATTGACATCGTTTTTGGCAATAGATGGTTTTTGGATGGTAAGGAATCCTTTGTTTTTTTACCTTTATGCGTAGTTCAAAAGGGAGGCAAGATTGCCACTATCTTAACAGAAGGTCAAAGAATTACAATAGTCACGATTTTTTTTTTATAAATACAGATCCAAAAAAAGATCAGTGTAGAAAAAAAATTAGACCAAAAAGTAAATCATGACAACTGACAGTTTCGGCATAAACATCTGAAGGCCAATCCTAGTTAAAAACTTTCAAAATCTAGTCAAGATCCCATCTCAGCAACAATCAATGTTAAAAATTTTAAGAAAATTTGCGGCATTTTTGACAGTTCGAGACAATTTTTTAGATTGCGTTCGTTCCTAAAAAGTTAGTAGAATTGCCCCCTAAATTCCCAATTATTAAATTGCAAAGAGGTAGTGCATAAGTATTTTTTTTTTGCATAGTATGCAATGATATGAAAAGGTTCTACCTAGCTCTGAGCAAATTACTGTCTCATTCCACATAATACATTTTAGAAAATAATTACCCACTTGCATGCCCTTGGAATGCAGCTGTCACCATGTCTGACCTGCCATAGCCAAGTATAACGGTACTTTGTATGTTGCATATATGTGTTATATTTCACCGGCAAGGTCGCAGTGTGCGTTCGTCACGCGTTCCTTACTATTTTCTGTGGTGCAAGGTATACGTGGTAGGCGGTTGGTTCCTGATTATGGTTGCAAGAAATCTGGACTTTTAGTTTGTAAACCATTGCTGCATGGTTTCGGCTGAGCCCTGGATCTTTTAGTAGTGACGTCACGAACTGTTTTTGTATTTTATTTGTAAGTGTTTTACTAACATAGTTTATAAGTAAATTGTAAACCGCTGGATTCGAGCAGTGCAGGAGCAGTCATTGTGGCTATTTTTAGGGGAGACCTATGTGTAGCAGTGGACGTCGTTCAGTTGATATGATAATGATCTTGTTACTAACAGTATGAGTCTATGACTAACTGTATAAATTGTTTATGTCGAGATATCTGTTTTTAATTTTGTTTGGTTGCGTGCTTATGACGTTACACGTTGTGCTGTATTCATCTCTAGATTGTTAAATTTGGTAATACCTTGGTTGGTTATTTTAAGCCTGTCTAATATTTATGTACTTTTTTCACTAAGTGCTGTGCTTGCAGTTCATTCGTCTTAATCATCACCTGAGTTATGTTCCAACTTTTATCTCTTTACGTTTTGTTGGATATCTACTATAGTCATCAACCAACCGTAAGAGTCAATGGTAATCATTTAGACTTGACAAAGCCTTTATTTCGTAGCAGTAATGGCGTTTTTGTAAACCAAGTGCATTTGACAGTACCCACAGCGAAGACTATTTACAAAATCGCTACCGCTTATAACACAGCCCACAACGTTTCACTACATTATGACCGTGATAAATAGCAAAGAATAATGAATCGCAAATACGTTTAGTGTATTTGTGAGCAGTGAATGCTTGACCAATCAATGGTCCAGATATGGCTGTCATCTGGCGGCTGTTTTTATAGCTTTTTGAACGCTATAAACGAGTTTTGATAAGAATAAAATTGCTTTTCGAGTTTAAGA
Organism: Hoplodrina blanda; assembly: GCA_949316365.1. Classification (NCBI taxonomy): domain Eukaryota; kingdom Metazoa; phylum Arthropoda; class Insecta; order Lepidoptera; family Noctuidae; genus Hoplodrina; species Hoplodrina blanda. The sequence goes on along the minus strand of OX438567.1, from coordinate 12,832,825 downwards.
TCGAATTAGGAATTACTTTTCTTGTCATCTAAGAAGAATAGAACATCTATAATGATGGGTCAAAAAGAGGCGATTTAGAATAAGATTTTTAAAAATATACACATCAAAAAAGTCTAGGGATCAACATCCCTAACAAATGTTAGGGATGTTGATCCCTAGACTTTTTTGATGTGTGTAGATATGCATGGTGCATTTGTTATGTGCAAGTAGCAATGTAAAATTTTCATGTGAAGTTCATCTTGGACATAGCTGACATCAGTGAAGGAAAACACCGTGCGTGAGGAAACCTGGACTTATCTGTCTAAATATATAAAACCGAAAGGTCACTCACTCATCAAGAAATATCGTAAACCGTTTGACGTATAAAGAGGAAATTGACAGGAAGATAGTTTATAGTTAGTAGACGTCCTCTAAGAAAGGATTTTCCAAAATTCACCCCTAAGGGGATGAAACGGGGGTCCAAAGTTTGTATGGAGAAATCAATTTTGACGCGGACGAAGTCGCGGGCAGAAGTTAGTAATAAATATAAGTCTGAAAACGCCAATCCACCTTGAGCAAGCGTAATTATCAGTGCTTGTTCCTTCTTTGTATGAGAAGAGGCTGCTAGGACAACCATAGGCTCGTAATAACATAATATTATGATAAAAGAATGACTTGATATTGACACTAAATAAATCGATGAACCAAAGAAAACCTACAACAGTGTTTGTAGCACTTATAATTCAATAATAACATAGCTAACGTTTTATACGTAAGGCTTCAAGAAATTCTTCAAGGGCTTTGTGTTCTGTTGTTTTATTTGCTTGTTTACAAAGTGTAGTTTGAATATATTAGCTTTCATTTAGTTTTAATACATCACAAGGTATTTTGTGGTAACATTTAACACAGTAACCCATATCTCTAATTCTAGTATTCAAATTACTTCTACCACTGATTCTATTTAAAAAATGACAAGCATGGAACTGTCATATTATGAACCTTTTTAAATAATTCTCAGATAGTAGAGATGTAGATGGCTAAGGATACAGATGAAGAAGCATCTGTCTTTAGAACTTACTGGAATCTATAATAATGCCTCTACCTTAGAAAAAAATCGTCTTCCAGCTTCCAACCAAACCAAACATCGCCAAAATATCAAACCTCATCAATTCCAACCCAAATAATGTGTCCCGATATCGTTACACAACTGGATCACAATGGCCCAACCACTGAGCCAATTCCACAAAATTATCGAGTAGCCTCTCTAATTACTCACACTTGGCCGATCGCCGACCGTTATGGAAGCGGTGAGGCAAGTTCATTGTCACAGTTTAGACCAACAATTGTGTATGCTTGGGTGGTTCCTCTATAGGATTGTGCACTAGTGCCTTATTTACCAAACTATGGAAGTTTAGCCACAAAAAAACTGAATAAAATACAAAAAAAAAAACACAAAAAAAATGAAATACATACTGGTATTCAGCTGCATTCGGTTAGACTGGAAGCCGACCCCAACATAGTCGGGAAAAGGCTAGGGAGATGATGATGGAGGTTTAGAGCCATACTAGGAATGGAAAGTAGACAGGGAAGCTTTTGCCCTGTAGTGGGATAACATACACAGGCTAAAAAAAATACATAGGTTTATGGTTTTAGGTAGTATGTGTATATAACATGTATGCTAATTTGTGTGCGCATAAATCTCCTACAATATTGATAGAATATTAACGAATGAGGTATCGTTGACGTATTTTTGACAGACTGAGATTAGATGGCGATTGTTCCTAAAAGTTAATAAAATTGCCCCCTCATCGTAATTTTCTCCACAATCAACCAAATAATAGCTAACAATAGCTTCGAAATATGCCAAAACAATCCATTGCCACTTCAAGACATTTGGATCGATTTCTAGAAATTTACATAGGTAGGTACAATTATTGAAATTATTTACTTCGAAACAATCGTAGCGACCTCAGTCACAATGCGGCATTAACTATACACTTAGTTTATGGCATTCTAGAATGTTCCTTTCTCGAAAGGCATTTGGGTTTATTAGACAATGATAGGACAATTTCGAAACACAAGCCTAGCAAGAAATTAATTCTCATACATTACACAAAATCACGCCTTTAATCCCCGAAGGGTGATACAGAGGTGTACCCCACAGAGGAGTACACCCACTGCCTCGTTGGTCTAGTGGTAGCATAGCGCGACTGGTGTGCATGAGGTCTTGGGTTCAATCCCCAGGTCAGCAAAGTTATATTGGGTTTTTCCATCAGGAAATTCTACGTAGCAGCCTCGGAGTCTGGATTTGTGCCCGGTTGATGACAACAGGCTCGTCGCCTATTACATGGGACTTAAACATAACTGGCTAAAATGTAGGTGTACATCTCTGCCTAACCCTTTGGGGATTATAAGCGTGATGTTATGTTAATTATAAACAAAAAGTCACGTGAATATTCCGTGTCAAACATAATATCCAAGATTTTATTCCACGTGAGCGAGTTCGAGCTAATTTGATTAAGTATGGACAATCCGACGCGCTCGCCACTCATTAATGTTTACTTGTTAACCATTTTGAATGCTTCAGTAGTTTGAGCATTTGATTAGTGGAGAATAAAATTTAAGGCTAAAAGGTAAATCTTTTAAATAGGATTTTCAGCAGTTATGAGCATTTCGAGTTGTGGACGCCTTTCTTTTTTGTGTGCGGTGGAAATCCTCATGGAGTTCCTCCGTCGTGGGGGTGACGGAGGGGCATGCACGTATGCACTTCTGCAGGCACTGCTAGCCAACAGAACCGATAATTCCACTTCGGTTTTTTCACGTCCCCTCGTGCCCGTGACGCTTATGTCAGATATTCGCATGACAGTCGGCTGGCTGTAGATCCGCGCTATAAAGGTCGACGCGCACCGCACGCACCGTTAGAGGCGGGTATTTAGGTCGGCGCACGCGCCCGCTACAGTATGCCACGCTGGGTGAGGCCGCGGGGGATAAGCGGTAGCGATTTTGACATGTAAATAATGGTAAAGTTATACGCTTTTATTGCGAGTACCGCTAAGGAGGACAATTGTTACATTAAACTGAGTAACTTTTAGCAAAAAATATTGCTGGGAATCAACTTCTTTTTTGGTGTTAAGAATCACTATTTATGTTACCATGCATTGTATTGTAACACACACAAATTATTGTGCTTATAGGGTGCATACAACAGTACAGGGGTCGTGGGAGCATGTAAAATTATGTTGGAACATTTAAAAAGCTTTAAATGTTCCAACATAACTTTACATGCTTTTTTTTAAAAAAAAACGTAGTGCAAAGTTATAACTTTGACCTTCAATATGTCCAGAACTAGTAAATTCCCAGGTATGATGTAGCAGAAAGAAATCGTAGTAATGAGTAGAATATGTGGTTTTCAGAAATATAATTGGTCTCTTTACAACCGATAAAGGTTAGTTTTAGACTTACATGCTATCATCATCTATGCATGATATCAAATGACATAGTGTTAGTAAGTGTTGAAGGTGACGAATTCTTCAAAACCCCATGCAGGTAGTACATCTGGCTATAAAGAAAACACACGATTGCAAATTATTAATTAACCATAACATTGTTTTTAAACCTGTTTAAAGCAGTAGCAATTTATAATTCAATTAATTGATAAAACTCGTGCAGCAGTAATTTGCGAACTTAATTGTTATACTCGTAGAAATAAATTACTTAAAAGTTATTAACATAAAGGTGCACAATTTGTCATAATAAATTATAAATCTAATATAAATTCTTAGCTTTATTGAGTCAGGTAATTTTTCATAGAAGTCAAGGTAAACGGGTTAAGTAATAGAAAAAATATGACCAATCATGCGCAGAGAGTCATAAATTAACAGCCGGTAATTTTAATTTAACACTGCGTTTAATAACATATTAGCATAAAAATGCTAGTACATTTACATCATCACAATATAAAAGAATTGACGGAATAAGAATTCATTATAAATTATTTTTATTTTATTGTATTTTACTAGTGACCCGCCCCGGCTTCGCACGGACACTTCCAACAATTATCGTTATATTTCAACCAATTTACACAAAACCTTGATAAATTATACTATACTATACCTAAACCTTTTTCATGAATCACTGTAAGTTATCTATTGGTGAAACCCCGTTCAGTAGTTAATGAGTTTATCGCGAACGGACAGGCAAACGCGGCGGGGGACTTTGTTTTATAATATGTGGTGATAATGATAGTGATACAGTCGGGGGCGCGGATCACGTGTCACAAGTGGAATAAACCGTAGGATTTTAGTCGTTAAATAAATTCTTTAAGTTCGATTTCCCTACGCCAAAAAATATGGTCTTTCGTATTGCACAACGTCCATAACATATATTTATACGGAGTCAATACTTGCTCCATTGAATTAAAATAAAATACGCCACGAAGGACCACGAAATAAAAAAAGAAAAATCCAAGATGGAGCTTCATTTCCAAAATCGCTCCAACCTCGTGACTTGTAACACGTTAGCAGAAACAGTAATCTAGGATGTTATGTGTTATGTACGTGACATGTCAACGTTTGTGACGGAATGTTACCGATTTTACTACATGTCCAGCTGTGGGGTATGCTGGGCAGGCAGTCGATGAACCTAGTCAGTGCTGACTCATGTGTGGGGACGATTGTTTTGGTGGTCAAAAATATACAATGGTTAGCAAAAACAATATAATTTTACGCTTACTTGTAATTCGAAAGCCATGACCATAATCTCATTTAGTTATGCCAGAAAGAACCAAGTCTTTTCTCTCACTTTTCAAAGTAATTAAATAAATAAGTTTCAGATATTTAGTGATTTATTTTTGCTGGATAGTGTTATGAATTAGTTTGACATAATGAGAGATTGTGGTATGGTGCGTTTTCGAAGTACTAAGCCCAACTCATCAGTGTTTTTTGATATTATTTTATTAGTTTTAGGAATTAGGTACTAGCTTCCGCCTGTGACTTCTTCTGCGTTATTTTTTCTGGTTACTGCTCCACTTCAGTGGTTTATCAACAGGCAGAATTATTTTCGTATTTATAATTGATATTGTGGATTAGTAAAGAGCCTCGTTGGTCCAGTGGTCGCAAAGCGCGACTGCTGAGCTTAAGGTCTTGGGTTCGATTCCCAGGTCGGGCAAAGTGTTATTGGGTTTTTCCATCAGGAATTTCTCAGTAGCAGCCTCGGAGTCAGGATGTGTGCCTGGTTGATGGCAATAGGCTCGTCCCCTATTACATGGGACTTAAACATAACTGGCGAAATGTGGGTGTACTGTACTAATGACTACACCTCTGTCTAGCCCGTCAGGGATTACAGGCGTTATGTTATGTAGTAAAGAGGAAGGTTTATAAACACAGACAGTAGATGACCTATCACATAAATACCATCCTATGCCCCCGTAGACACCAGAATTAGGTCACCGGGGAGACCCCCACTGCGTCTAACTCAAACCAATAAACACTCAACCATGTTTCGCTTCATTACTCATCATGTACTTGTTTACTCATTTATTAATGGAAGTACAGTCAGTAAAACAAATAGGTATACAGGGTCGTCAGATATAAGTAGAACAGTTGAAGTTTTCTTAGAAACCGATTGATGTATTCAAATAATATTTAATTTAAAATGTAGTTAATAAACAGTTAATCAATTAAGTTAAGTTTCAATCTAAGGGGCGTCGCCCACACGATTAACAGTCGAGGTGCAGTTGAGGCGGAGGCGCATAAGAGGCACGCCGCAACAAGGTTTTCTTTACAAATGAATGGTAGTGCGCTCACATACAAGAGTTGCGGCGAGGGCGAGTTGAAGGCGGGGCGGAGGCGAGGTGCAGGCGGGGCGGAGGCGAGGTGCAGGCGGGGCGGAGGCGAGGTGCAGGCGCAGGAGGGGCGCTCAAGTGTGCCCAAGCCACGATTCCACCGCCATTTTGTCATTTTGCCATTCAAAATGCATAGCCGCCTGCGCCTCGACTCTACGCAGAGACCTATCCTCGACCGTGCTGCGACGCCGCACCGCCGCTGACGCGACGTCGCCTCGACTTTACCAGTGAGCGTCGCGCCTTAGACATCCATAGGTTTCTCAGAAAACTTCAACTACCTATATCTGACGACCCTGTATAGGTACCTATCTGTTTTGCTGACTGTACATACTTGTTTATGTAACATGTGCCTACATACGTGCCAGCCTAGTAGGTATGATGGCCGTGAATGTAATTATGTATGTAATAATTAACACAAATGGGTTTAATTTTGCGAAAACCAACTAATACACGTGAAAATTTTCTTCTCTTTAATTGCAATTATTTTGATTATAGTTTATTAGCGTTTAGCCGATTAATTTAAGTCTATTAACATTGTATTGTTATTGCTAGACCGGCTTTTGTCTGCGACTTACTCTTGGTGGATCTTGCTGAAGTAAGCTTGAGGAAAGGGGGTGCGGAAGAAAGGTCGGAGCGACCCCCGTGCCAAAGGAAATTGGAGGAACACTGTGTGGTTTCAGTAGGTAGCAGGTAGGAGTCCGACACACCCCTCCGCCTCCACAACGAAAAACAAAAACGGCTTGAGAAATGTTGTCATCACAGACAGGGCGGCAATTCTACTTACTTTAAGAACGAATGCAATCTAATCTCAGTCTTAATCTATCAAAATTGCCGGTAATTTACCAATATTTATTGTCGCTGTCGCTGTGATGTGATCTTGTCTAGATTTTGAGCGATTTTGATTAGTAGAATTGACGATTATTCGATTATACGAGTTATCTCAAGCTCACTTCAACTAAATCACCTAGATATTTGTTTACAGAATAGCACTGGTTTTAATTAACAACTTAAATGAAGACTTAGGTACCGCACAGATAATTTAATTTTAATTAAAGACTTACCGCAAAAAAATCTTCTTGAAATTTCAATAAAGGGGCTGACACATCTGCAAAAGAAAGAAACACATGTTTAGAAAAACATTAAGCAAACAAAAATAGCAAAAGCCAAGTCGAAGAAAACAGATTAGATCATTGCTCTTGTTGCGAAAATTATACGAGCGCCATTGAACATACAAATAGAGCAAGGCCTATAGAGAAATGTCTGCGGAAACGCGTTATTAATCTAACATCTATGGTAATAAATAAAATTGAAATGTCTGTTTGTAAATACAAAATCACAGCTTTTTACTGTATAATTATGAATTTTTACACTGTATTTATAGTGAAAGATCTTTTTTAGAATATTTTCGAAATTGCTACACTAATAAAATTTTGACAATACATTCATTGGCAGCTAGGGAATGTTAGAAGGAGTAACTCAAAGTTATTTTTATAAATATTTAAGGAAGCGTGTTAAAAAATAAAACCCCACAGATAACCTACATCCATGAGGACGAAGTCGTGGCATAAGCTAAAGCTATAAAGAAAAATATTGTCGATCTAAAATAAGGCAAATTGACAATAAAAAAGTTCATTTAAATATCTATAATTGGAATAGGAACTATTCAACTTAGGCATATAATTATTATCTTTGTTTTTATTTTTTAATATATATGTACATTATTTACAAGCTTAATAACAAAAAAAAAACAATAAGAATAAAAAAAAAAATATATTTTTATATAATGTTTACAAAATCAAGGCACGTCAAAGAATACAGATAAGATCAATGTTCTCGTTGTGAAAATTATACAAATAACGCAAGGCCGTTCGAGAAATGTCTGCGGATATACGCTATTAATCGAACATCGTTAATAAATAATAATGGACATTGCTATGGGCAGTCACGATTTATGAATCCATAATCTACAGAGTTTATTGAAGAAACTCCAATTAGAAAGCTTACGTTTAGATGGCAAGGTTAAGTCTTTAGTACTGATTCTATTTATAACTAGCTTCTGCTCGCGACTGCGTTCGCGCGGAAGGTATGTATCTGCACCATAAAATAAAAATCAAACTCAAAATTATTTATAAAAAAAACTTTTATTTATTTTGTAAAACATGAGTACAGTTGAAGGTATTATAATTAATTAATATGAGGTGGCTACATGCTGTAAAGGCACTTTTGAATTATCAAGGAGTCAGTCAGTCAGAAAGTTAAAGCTCTTTTTTTTAAGGATGGGAATTCATCAAATGACTTCTTTCACTGAAGCGCGAAATTGTAGCACATTTTAAAATTCAAATAAGTCTACTGTTTGTACCGTAGATAGCAAATTCACCCATAATGCAGCAGAATATGCATATGCATATGCTCTGCGCACAGCAAGAATCTTCGTTCCTCCAATAATCGTCTTCTGCGATGTCCTTCCTACCGCTCCGGTTTTCTCAAATCTTCTTTTCCTGTCCAGGCGGTTTTCTTATGGAATGCACTTCCTCAGAATATCAGGATGGCCACCAGTCAGTTCACATTCAAGGTAAAAGCTCGCGAACACCTGCATAAGAAGTTAGCAGACTCGTCCCACAATTAATTTGTTGTACTTCACCACCTATGTATTTTATCACTCTCCACTTTATATATTTTGTTTGTATGTATGTATATATGTATTTATTATTATAATTTATTCTCGTAAATTTTCTGTATCTGTGCACCTACTATGTTTTATCTCTGCATCACCCTAAGGTAGACTGGTAGAAAATGCCTAAGGCATTAAGTCCGCCTTTGTACAGTATTTTTTTTACTTGTGCATAAAGTTTTAAATAAATAAATAAATAAATAAATATGTCGACATCATCATCAATGAGGTTAAGAGTGTGAAGCATCCTCTTTCATCGTGACCCGTAAAACGCATTCCAACAATCAATGACTTACATTACCTGACCCATCTTCCTATTTTCTTCTTTAAGAAGGTCAGTTAATCCAGGGCACTCACTGTACCGGTATGCAAAACAATGATATAGCTAGATCCCATCAGCACTACAAAGGTCATCATCAAATATTGTTCTCAAAGAAAAAATGTCAGGCCATACATAATGAGGAGACCGATACAAAAATGTAAATTGAAACCGGCCAAGTGCAAGCGGGCTCACATACGAAGGTTTCCGTACCACGGTACAATATTACATACGGCAAAACGGATAACGCAAGTTTCTTGTATTTTAAAGTCTTTTTACCCGACTGCAAGGAAAGGGTTATATTTTTCGAGCCTATCTTTATATATTTGTTTAAAATATTCTTTATTCCCTCATATCTTCCAAAGCACTCGATGGATTTTTTTTTTATTATTTGTCGTTACAGCGGCAATAAAAATGCACACTGTGAACATTTCCTACCTATAAGCTTCATGAGATACAGCCCATTGACAGACAGATGGCCGGTCGACAGAGGCTTAGAAAAACGGTTCTGTTGGCACCCTTCGGTTACGGAACTCCAAAAAACACAAGAATCCAGTATCCATGTCACCACCGTAGAAATGATGGCCATGGGTCATGGCAAATAGGAAAATAATGGTAAAATAATGACAGCCACATAATTACCCAACAATTTCAGAAAACAGAAAGTTTAACTTGAATTTAGCGATCATGACCGACGGGAGGTATTCCAAACGATGGCTTTAGAAACAAGTGAAAACTTGTAATTGGCCATCATCTTTCTAAACTGTTTTTTTTAAGGTATATCTTGTTTTTAGCTGTAAGTATCACCACCAGGTTCGCTGTAAAATAGCTAAATGCTTTTAAAAGGGGAAACAGGTACGAGACAACCGCCACGGCCTGAATGGGCACCAACTAATCCCTCCATAGAGTCGAAGGATCTCGTGGCTAAGTAATAACGCCGCACTGGTCGATCTATCAGGTTAAGCTGCGCTTGCCTTGGTTGGTCCGTGGTTGGCCATCCTTACTCACCGAGACTCCTCCGTGCCTCGGAAAGCACGTTCAGCCGTTGGTCCCGGCTGTCAAACATGGATCTTTGACAGTCGTTACGGGTCGTCAGAAGTCCGAAAGTCTGACAACCAGTCTTACTAAGGAAAATCGTATTACCCAGTTACTGTTGTGGAGGTCAGATAGGCAGCTGCTCCATGTAAAATACTTGTATTCAGTTGCATCAGGATAGACTGGAAGCCGAGATCAACATAGTTGGGAAACGCGGATTGGTGATTTCAGACTTATATTAATAAGTCCAGGTTTCCTCACGATGTTTTCCTCCACCGATAAACTTAGAAAGTACTATGAATTGAAAAAGTCACATTGGTACCGCAACCTCCTGCATCAAAGATGCCGTAACCATTTGCCCATCACGACATCAAAATACATAAAAAACTAAATTCGGCGATGATTTTAGTCCCAAAGAATTTAAACTGATGAATTGGTTATTAGATACAATTGTTAATACTGAACAATAGTCTTACGGGGGCGTTGTGCTAGTGATTGAGCTAATGTCATTGAAATTGTTCGGTATGCCGACATCAATGAGGATGGCACTTCAATCATAATTAAAATTGGTCTACTGTGTGTCGGGTTACTGGTACAGTTGGGTTTCGTAGTCAGAGAGTAAGGGAGGTAGGTGCAATCACTACTGCAAATACATTTCGTACTGAGTAAATCGCGATGCGCTGCGTGTCGAAGAGTTCGATTTTCGCACGGAACAAATATTTGTATGGCTTAGAGGTAGTTATTCCGGTCTGGTTGTTTGTGTATTAGAGTTTTTATGTTTCCAAAACACATTCGATACAGGAGAAGTTCCTAATGTAGAGAAAAGGTTCTAAAAAGGAAATCTTTTCAGCAATTATTTAAATTTTTATCAGCAATACTTATGTTCTTCCTTTTAACCAGTCGAGCGATGCTAAAGATTTGTAATGCCACTTTCGTTTTTGCGTTTATTAGCTGTGTTTTATTTTTTCATTATTTTTGTGATTTTTTTAAGTAAATTAAATATAATAATTTTATTATTAGATCACGTATATTTTAATTGACATACAACCCATTGCTGCGACTAACAAGTGAGACAATCGGTTATTCTGCTACAGAACTCTAAAAATCAGGACATTGGACTTTACCAGACTAATTTATAAGGAGTGTTTTAATTTAAATCGTTTTATGACAAGAACATGTAGTGTCGTTACGTTAATATGAATGACTATACGTTCATCAAGTGTTTAGAGAGATGATGTCTGATTTAGTGCCACAAAAACTTGCACGTGTGTTTCATTATAAGACGTATAATTTATTAGTTTTGAGCATTTAACTCAGGACTTCACTAATTGGTGAGTTTAGACTGATGAGAATTATTATTGTCTTATTTATATAGGTACTAGCGACCCGCCCCGGCTTTGAACGGGTGTATAGTATACGTTACGGAGGTCGTGTAACTATAGAATGTCTTAATGCCGATTGGTAATTTTAAATATGTGATTTATTTAAACTTAATGCAACAAAAACTACAAAGGTGGACTTAATGTTTAAGGCATTCTCTAAAAGTCAACCAAAGGTGGTGAAGACATGGCAGGTGGTGGTGATGTCTTCTAAGATATTCAAACCAAATAAAAAAAAAGGCGAATGTTTGTGAGAATGGATGTTTGTAACTCTTTCACGCTTGAACGACTAAACTGAATTAGATGAAATTTGGCACAGGTATAGATCTTAACACATACGATTTTATACCCCATTTTTATATTCCCGTGGGATAATTCAAGACTTTTTTTTTAAACGTTGTGGACACTAGGAATTTCTCCTGTATCGTCGTTTACAAGCACAAACTCACAAAAATAAACAGCCGGACTCGGAACAACTATCTGTAGGTTATACAAATATTTGTCCCATGACCCGAACCCGCGACACCTAGCACAGAAACCAATCGCTTAACCACAGCGCCAAAGGTGCAGTCGAATTTATTTATTTATTTATTTATTCACAAGGCAACTACAACAGGTGACAAACACACATTTATGACAAGGTTTAGATTATAGGTTTCGACCTGATTATCACCCAAGGCGTAATCGCACAACATGACATGCAACATAAGTAATAATCATAAGTAATTATAACTACAATATAAAATAAAATAATTTAAAGAAAAACAAAAAACTCGACCGCGTAAAAACTAATTTTAAAAAATACGTGAAAAAATTAACTTAAATAAAAAAACTAAAAAGAAAGAAACAAGCCCAGTAGTTTGGAACGACTCACAGTCGGGGCCCCTTGGGAAGATTTGATTGGTAAAATTTGAATGGGCCCCGACTGTGAGTTGTTTACATACATACATAGACTGATAAACACATTACCCTCCTTTGCGTCGCGCAGTCGGGTAAAAAGACTTAGTTTACTAAAAATAACTACAAAGATTACAGCTACGAGGTATGTGCATCTGCTCCCCGACACATTTCTCCATAGGCGGCAAATGTGTAGTAGACCGGACACGCCAGTAGATCACATAATTATTATAATGCCAGGTTATGTTTTGAATTGCCTTCATTCACCACTATCTTCGGTAACGCATTAAATTCCAAACTGCTAACTGCACAGTAACACCATCTTGCCCTATTCCCTTAATTACAATAAACGCCTTTGTTTCAACACTAATTAGAATTACTTTCTCTCAGCAAAAGCTACTTCATCCAAATCATTATCGACCCAGCACCAAGGTCCGGGAGCCGGTCCACAAACAGCCCGACGCGTTCCAAATCCGTGCGACTATTAAACCAATTACGCGACAAACGCAACAAAAACGCGACAGTAGCACGATATGAGCCACTGGGTTGAAGGTGAGAGTGATGGAAAAAATGTTGTGATGAAAGGTTCGCAGAAGCAGTCGTTAAAGCGATGTAAGTGTTGACTGCGCCGGCGCATGAGTTGTGGGAGTTCATGAGGTTAGTTTGTGAATAGGTTGCGTTTTGCAGCGGTAAATAAACACAGGTAATTTTAATAAGGGGTATTAAATTTTATGGTACCCACTTTTGGTGAGTTAAAAATATACCTTTTGTGTGTATGTTTCTAATAGATCTATAAAACTTTAAAAACCTACAAAAACCTTTATTATTGTAGGTACCATAGTTGTAGTTACTTATAATTTTCTAAAAACATTTATGAAGTCGGTATTCCATTTAACAATATCCATAAAAGCCCAAACCAGTCAAGGAGACGACGGAATATTGAACAATAATAACAATAACTATAAAAAAGTAAGTGTTTATGCGCACGCGCCGACTGGGTCAATCCGCGTGACGAATCTAGTGACACGAGTGCCCCACAGGCCTGGTTACCGAAATGTGGGGGCTTACCCACGAAGTGGGAGCGGAGCGAGGAAGCGGAGATGAGCGGAGTCAGAAAGAAATCAAAAGTAAATTAAGCTGGTATATTCAGCATTATATTTTTAGATGTCTTCGAAAACTGACGATAAAGCTGCGAAAAGTTGTACAAACGGCTGACGGCGCCACGGAGTGTTACATTGCAGTACCGCCCCGCGTAAGCATTTGCGTATCATTTATTTGTCAGGAGAGCCTTAAGATATCAGTTTGTGTGAGGTTTTTTAGGTAACCATCCTAGAATTTCGAATCGGCAACCCATCATCCTGAGGTGCGTAGTGCGTATTAGCATAGTAGTCCCCCCCCTCTATATACGCCTCATCACTCCTCAGTCCTCATAAATCATTTTTCTAAACCTAATAAAAATGCGTGGCAAATACTTGCGGAGCTAACCGCGTCGCTGTTCTACGTGCTGGCCTAAGACATTCAGTAGATGATTTGTTATTTCCAATAAATCAATCAAATTAATTTGTGAACATTAAGCACATAAGGTCTTAACTTAAATTACCTATACATGTTAGAATGACCTCTATGTACTTTGTCTTTAGAGATCAAAATTTCGTTAGTAATTTAAGCCAATTCGATACAAAAATCACTCAACTTTTTCGCCATCGCTCCGCCTTTTTACCCGCTGTCCCGCTATCTTTGGACCTCAGCCAACGGTCAAATCATTCAAATTCCATTAAGTATAACTGCGTATGACTGATGCAGAACTGTTATGTATTGCAGGGTTATGTCCGTTTGTCACGACACGCGAAACTGTTCTATTAGATTATAGCATAACTGTTTTGTGAAAAATGTACGGCAGAATTTTTTACGAAAAATATTTTTACGTTTTTTACTCGTGGGTGACACAAAAGACATCTGACAGATAGATTAACAGCATCCTCCTGTGTATTATGACTTTTTTCATCTGCAGTCACTGAACCGTTTCATTTTTTTGCCGAATTTCGGTTTGAGGCTGTTTTTGCAATACCAAGGGGTTGTCCCCTGGGTTTTACTAACTTTTAGGATCGATTGCAATCTAATCTCAATAAACATATTTTTTTTAAAATTAGCTGTCGTTAAGATGAGATTGCGACTAGATTTTAAACGTTTTTAATTAGTTGTTTATCTTACTGCTATACAAATACGAAAATTTGTACGGATGGATGTTTGTTACCCAATTACGCCAGAATGGCTGAACGGATCTGGATGCAATTTGGCATAGAGATAGATTAAAGTCTAGAATAGGTCATAGGCTGCTTTTTATCTCGGAAAAATTTACGGTTCCTGTGGAATAATGTATCAATTTTGACGCGGACAAAGTCACGAGCAGAAGCTAGTATTACACTCCAATCAAATTAAGTAGTCCATCCATTAGGACACTATCCATTACAGTTGAACTAATCCAACATATCAACCATCAGTTTTTTATTTGCCATCCTTATTCGACGCAGTCACGATTGTTAATTAATAAGAAAACACATTTTTTTTTGTCGCCGTGTCATGAAGACAGTCGTGACTTGTTAGTCTTTACCGACTTGCGGAAAGTAAGGTAATGCGTTTGACATTTTCGTATCACGGATGATCACGAACGCCGTTGAAGGTTAAGATGATTTTCTTGGTGTGGAACTGTGAATCTGTGTTAATTTCAGAAAAGGTGCTTATGGAGTTTACAATACGAGTAATTTCTGTCCGCGATTTACTCGTAAGGTTTTTTTTTTACTTTACGTCTTTGGTGACTGCTCCGCTCCCGAGTGTCGTAGCGTGATATAATATAGCCTATACTATTCCTCATGAATCTGGCTATCATACACAATTTTTTTTTTCCAGTCTGACTAGTAATTCTACAGATCAGGGGGCCTACCACAACCTCTTAAAACAATATTACCTACTTTAATATTACTTTGTTGTATTACTCTGTTGGATTTTCAACGCTCGGATCAGCGCCGAGAGTTGAAAATGCAACAAAAGAAATTATTTTGGGGCCCCCTGTGCGTTACAAAGCAAAAATTCTTCAGCTTTATTAATATGGATAGATAGATAAATAGATAACAACATGTTTACGGCACGGTTGGCGCAGTGGCTGAGCGATTGGCTGCTGCGCTGCGTCTCGAAGGTTCAATTCCCGCGCAAAACAATTTTTGTTTTTTACGGTCTAAAAGTACATAATTATAGTTATTATAGGTCTGGTTGTTAGAGTTAATGTGTTTGTAAACACACCCACAAATGCGCACAATACGGGAGATATTCCAATTGTGGAGCAACGTTGTTTTTAATAAATATTTTTCTTTGTAATTATGTAATTTCAACTTCTAAGCTTTCATCGCTATGAAAATAGATGAAAGGACTCAGAATGGTTTGAGATGAAAGGTATAAAACGGTAGGTAACCTATAAGATATAGCTGTTTGTTTTTTATTTCTGTCACAAAAATATTGCATTTACTCACAATTTCGCGTTACCAACCCAACCAACATCGACAAGTATCACTTTCTTCGACCGATCTAAATCAATAATCTTGGCATTCAGACGTAAAATAACATTCACTCAACAATATGCAAATCAAACTAACAAAGCTTCAATAGCAGACCGTGGGAGGATCTATCAACAGAGAAATACCATAGAATACAAAAACTGTAGAGAAGTGAAATTTCTGTACTTTGAGATCAACGCACGCGGCGTTTGCCGCTGGAATGATTATCTACTGCTTGCCAGCACCACGTTATCCCCGCGGCCCCCTAACTAAAAAGATGGCTGTCAATTTTGTCCATGATCGAGCAAAGGTGCCGCAAGCGGTACACAATCCTCTAAAATCTATACTAATATTATAAAGCTAAAGAGTTGGTTTGTTTAAACGTGCTCATCTCAGGAACTGCTGGTGCGGACCAGCAAGTTGACAGAGACAGAGAATGAATTTAATTTTAAATGCGCTTAGCGTTAAGTGTGCTTAATGATTTAAGCAAGAACTTCAGTGTGCAAATTATTTTTAAAATTTATTTTGTATTATTAAAAAAAAACGTTGCCCAACACTAAGAATTTCTTCTACACCGTGGGTGCGTTTACAAACATACAAACTCACATACATAAACAACCAAAACCGAAACTGTAGGCCATACAAATATTTATTCCCCGCGGGAATCGAAACCGCGTCAACCATGGCCAAAACATTCTAGGGTTAGTTCGGAGCGTGTGTCCCTTCTATACTTTCTTATTCTATGGTACCCACCAGTTTTACTGACAAGCGTGTACCGTGAGATTAGAGCCTACGTGCTAAATAATGTTAATCTACACGATGTCGGCCGCGTCTCCAATCAGAGCGAGAATAATCGAGAGATGTGTCACAGTTTCTCACGTCGCGTAAGTGATGAAAAGATTAGTGCAGTTTGGATTAATAGACGCAATGATATGGAAGATTTGACCGATTTGCATTACATATGGGTAAATGTATGTATTATTTGGCATGCTATGTCTAGCAGTCAAGTTCTTAAGTTAAAAATAATGATTAGTAAAGAAAGAAAAGAAAAATGTGTATTGTTAGTTAAGATATCTTAAGAAGGAATGGGGGAGGGGAGGCCATTGCCCAGGAGTGGGACAAAAAAGGCTAGCAAATAAAAGACATCTTAATAGTGAGTAGTCAAGTAAGCAGGTGATAGTGCACAAGTGTATGCGCAACAAACAGAGGTACACTTTTATAGTACGATGGAACGACAATCTGGGGGGAATCAGGCGCAAGACCAACAGCTGTAGATGCTTTGTGGGCCTATTTGGCATACAATATTTTTTTTATAGGACACAGACTGTGACAAATAAACTTATTTTAATACTTTTCAAGGCACAGGGGTATCACACCACCAACTGCTACAAAATCCGGGCTGCTACTGAGAAATTCCTGATGGAAAATCCCAGGACCCCACAGCTTAGCAGCCGCGCATGCGACCAAGAGGCCAATGGGGCAGTCAAACAAATATACAATACTACTATAACATGTCTTAATAAGGCTACCTTAATTTCTATGTCCAATGACTAATATAAGCCGTCAGTTTGAAACTGATCCTGAAGCGATTAGATCTAGACATTTTGAGTACAGTTTAGCCATAGATACCTATGGGAAACAAGTTCTAGCATAGCAAGCGTCTGTTGTACTATTAATGCTTCTGTTTTTATTTGGACTAAGGTGTTGAATTCGTAATTAATTATGCTCATACTGGTTTTACGATCAAATTAATTGGTATATTTTTTCAAGTTTAGTATAATAGGTACTAATCAAGCTTAATTCGGCCTTAATGAACCAACCAACATTTGCTCAATAATTCAATTAATTACTTCAAGCTGCCTTAATATGCCTATGTAATCTAAAATCTAGAAAAAACAGATCAAACATAATTAATTACGTTGAAAATTGTGAAAAATGTTGACATTGGTTGGTACGTTCTGATAGAACAAAACTGTCTCTATCTACGAAACAATAATATCCTGAACGCATTTTATCAGAACACTATATGAATGCGAAAGTCTGACTGTTTATTGAGCAGATTTTAACAGTGAAACTATCCAACCAATTTTGATGATAATCAGAAGTAGTTTAGTCCCAACGTAAGGAGAGGCTACTTAAAATTCCAATATATCTACAATCTAAGCACACGGAAAGAAGTAGCTCAAAACCAAAAAAAAGCAATCAACTTAGACATTGCTCCCCAATTACTTTCTTTTCCAATTTAAGAGTCCTAATACAGAGGACTCAAATCCGGACTACTCAGACTTCCGACCCGGTATTTCGTGACATTGACAGGCATGTTATCATATCATGTCCGAATGTTTGCCGACTTCTCAATAACTGCTGACAGATTATATCGAGCGAGTGGACATATTGACAGATTGGTATTCTCGTTACTTATGCATGATGATCTTGTTTTGGCACAGTGAAAGTAGACCTTAATTTAAATGACATTAGTTCTTGTGATCTTGAGATTTGAGTGAAAGAGGTGAGTGAAATGATGTTAGGTTTTGGGGCTAGGTTCGACGTGGTCATTACTAGAATGGACACTTGAGTGGACATTGTTTGTGAGAATGCATTTCGTGCACCCATGCATTTTTTGAGTATTTTTGGACCTTCATGAAGTCGTAATAAGTATTGGCTTGATTAGAACGAAAAGCGTGTTCCCAGATTACGTTTTTTTTTCCGAGATAGAAATTTTTATTGTAATATGTACAATATTTACAGACTTAATTATTAAAAAAAAATTGAAATAAAAAAAAATTGAAACTAAATTGCATAAAAAAATTCCTAAAGTTCGTTCCACTGTATGAGAAGGCTTTTACTCAAGAGACTCAATCTATCTATATATATAAAAATGAAACCCGTTTTCCTTGGTCACGGCATCACGCGTGAACGGCTGGACCAATTTCGATAATTCTTTTTTTGTTGTGTTTGTTATTGTCAGGAGAAGGTTCTTATGAAAAAAAAAAAGTCGGAAATGTAGGGTTAGGGTAGGGTAGTGGTAGGGTAGGGGTACGGTAGGGTAGGGTAGGGGTAGGGTAGGGGTACGGTAGGGTAGGGGTACGGTAGGGTAGGGGTAGGGTAGGGTAGGGTAAGGGTAGGGTAGGGTAGGTGTAGGGTAGGGTTAGGATAGGGGTATCGGTAGGATAGGGGTAGGATACCACGCGAACGAAGTCGTGGCGGGTCAGCTAGTAGTTTAAAAAAAACCTACGATCAAGCTTATTAGTCGATTATTCTCTTCATCAGGAATATTTACAATCATTTCGCGACTTCATCTAAAGCCCGTCGAAAGTTCTGATTACACTAATAAATTAATTATTAACCATGTCACGCAAGATTAATTAAATTTAATTAGCTATAAATTTTCTAACCCAATTGTTTTGACAGGCTATTAGGACCAAATATATATAATAGACTTGTTTCATCTAAACATCGGACCACTTCGGGTCACCCTCGGGTGTCTTCGTGAGTTATCGTATTTCTTCGTGACAGTTCGCACCTTTAGATGTGAAAGAAGGTGAAAGACACCTTGATTGGCTATTAAAGTTTCCAATTTGAGTAATTTATTTTAAATTGTGTTTATTTTTGTAAATTGTGTATAAAATTTCGTTTGGTTTACTTTTCTATTCTTATTTAAATACATTATTATAGTAACTTAGTGGCAACGCAAGGAGGGGACGCCCTAGAAAGACCTACACTGACATTATTGGTGAAATATCAAAATAAAAACATAAAATACATTTAAAAAAAATAGTAGCCCACCGGCATCGGGAACAGGGTCCAAGCTACCGGTGGTCAGGGCTCCTGAGAAAGGAATCACCTAACAATACGCGTCTAGGAGGACCGCTTTCTGAATCAACCCCTTGATCCAACCGCCCAACTAGAGCCTCCTCAGATGTTGGTAGAGGCTCTTGGCTATTTATTTATTAGTATTATTATGGATATATAGCCAAATCAGTTCTCTTAATACAGTTATGGGATCATTTGTTTTTTAATGGTCTTGTAGTATTTCATAGTGCGCCGTAGCGTTTGCAGATGTTAGTTATGCTACATTCTTGCATAATTTAGGTTTTATAGTCAGTGGGCGCGTTAATTTACCTACTGGTTTAAGGATGTCACTAATTAACGGTCGCGAGTTGCCTCAGGCTTGTTGCTTGGTTGTGGCAACTTTTAATTAGGCTAAGGCCACAAACAAAACTATGGACTTTAGGGATTTCCCGGGATCTTGCAGGTACTATTTTGTACTTGAATTAAATTCTGATAGGTATCAGTATTGTCAGTTCTCACGAGTTACTGTCAATATCAAGTACCTGTTCTTCTTGTACGAATCGTGTTTTTATTCTATATGAAGTACGTACCTATTATAAACTGCAAAAATAAGGTTGAATATGGCTTAACAAGTTAGAATCTCTACAGTACCTCCCTAGGTAAGAATTTTTTTGCTCACCTTCCTTCATGCAGCGCCTTTGTAGTCAGTCTTTCTAATTACATTTTCTTTGTCTGTTGATTGTACATTTAATTATAATAAAGAAGGAAATTGGTCTTTTACTTTTCAATTAAAAAAATAATTATGTAAAAAAATATTAACTTCATAATTTTGGTCCTTTGAGCCGGATTTATTTGCTCATAAAACTTAAAATTTATTTTGCCTCCACTGAATTGGTCAATTAATTACTTATAAGTACAATCATTAGGTTAATGTTTTAATGTAAAACCACAAAGTAGCTCAAACTCAAGGCTCCAAGCAGCGAGGTCGGCCCTCCACAATCTGCATCAACTCAATATGACTTAATCATTCCAATTTAAACTCCATTTAATTATTTGTACTAGTTTGAGCTAAAGGCCACTGAACGTAACGCAATGTTTGTCCCTTTGTATCCTCCATTGATAAACATCTCAATGTGCTTGCCGAACCGTGACGGCGGCCATTTTGCATTCGTTTGTTAATAACTGTCAAATCACGCCCATGCGTGCGGCTTATTTTTAAATGCGTGGGCGCTGTTTTAATTTGTAGAGAATGCCAATTAATTGAATGAAATGTCATAATTGGTTAAATTGGTGTCAAAATAAATTAAGCGCAAGTTTTCTCTACTTCTGATTTCATAAATTTTTGGGTATTTCAAACGACTTAAAAAAATGAGGTTCTTTCGATGCCTATAGGTATCTATATTTTATACAATATTACTTTTAATTCGTTATACATCTTGAAGAACATGTGCAAAAACACGCTTCACGTAGCCAAAACTCACATAATCATTTCAGCATTGCGATCATTTTCTTGTTTTACACTATACCTGGGAACTCTCTGGTTACGGAGATATTGAAGGGCAAAGTTCCAACTTTTTAGCACTTTTTATAAAAATCAGTTTCAAATGTTATATTTTAAATATCCTCATGACGCCTGTACTATTGGATGTACCCGTAACCACAATCTTTAGCGTGCCTTTCATTGTGCTCTACCTACCACCATAAAGTGATTTTTCACACCAAAAATAGAAGTCGTTTTCCAGTAATGTTTTTTGCTCAATATTGCTCAGTTTGATGGACAGTGCTTACGCGTAGTTAGCGCGTATGTGATATGTATTTTTACACCCCGTATGTGCCCATTTAAATATAGTAGCAAACCTAATATAAAACAATTTACAGTCACTCGCAAAAATATTTCCTGCAAGCATTCCTCTGATTCCTCCCATTGCGGAGTAACCAAAATTAAAACATGTTAACATGTCAATGTCCCGCATTAACGTCGTATGCGCATGCCAAAACAACGGCCTTGGGGCGGCATTGAACCTGATTACCTGCTCACACAGTTTATACTGAGTCGTAACAATATGTCACTGGTAACGAAGATTTCAGTTTAAAGATTTTGTTTACAATAGTTATAAATCTGGTATTGAGGACCGCGCCGGCGCTGTTGTTTTTGGGCCGTGTGTGTAGTAAGTTAAATAGGTGACCCCGTATTTCTTCGTGATCGGAAATTGCTGGATATTTTTGGAGGAATTATTTATTTATTTTATTTTAAGTCTGTGTTGTCCCACTGTGAGGGCAAAGGCCTCTCTTTCGGGATTAAATATTGATATCAAATCGCGTCGATTGGGGTTTACTAATTTTAGATGAAAAAAATTTAGTACGAAAGTGCTTAGCTTTAATTCTTTGACATCCTACAATTTTTTTTTAAATTTTAAATAAATTAACACTACCCAACGTTGGACTGCTGAGTTACGGACTGCTGAAGACTATGTTTTTATGATATGCTTATTACTTTCCGGACAAAGTCGCGGGCAGCAGCCAGTATTATAAGGAAACCTATTGTTACCTTACCTAACAATCCAGACTGTGCATGGAATGGAATTGTGTAAACGCGTCGAGTGTTGAGCCGGTATTACTCGACTCTCGTTCGACCGGTACGATTTAGTGAGGTTAACAGGAACATTAGTAATGCTTATTACTGATTCGTTGAAAACCTTGTGTAACTGTGGGTCTAAGGGCGAATTTCAATTTTTTTCTATAGTCCAAGCAATTATTTCAATTAAACCATTTACCCATGTACAGTAAGTAGTACCAAAAAGCAACATTGTTAATCGACTTTTGTTGCTGACTGTACTTTTGAAGTCAGTTAATCAGAAAGTTGAAACTAGATGCTCGTTGCAATGCGTTAATTATTTGTAATAATGTTAAAGTCAAATCATTTATATCAATTCGACTTCTAAAAAATAAAAACAGTATCGAATCTATTTTATATGGAGAAGAATGAGCAAGAAACTGCATTATCTTCGCTACTTAATATAAAACAAAATCGCTTCCCGCCTTCTGTACGCTTAGAAAACACGCTTAATTACGCAACGGACTTTTATGCAGTATTCATCAATACATAGAGTGATTCAAGAGGAAGCTTTATGTACCTATATTGCACCCGTACGACGAAGCCGGGCAGGGCGCTAGTTTTAAATAAAAGTGTTTAAAATAATTTGTTCTTGTTCATCTAACATTTATACGAATGTGAAGACGATGAACAGAACATTATGTTGGTATTTAGTGTAGTAACATAATTTTTAATTAAAATGTTAATTTAAACAGCGATAATGGGCTTTTTAGCACTTTCTATGTTAAAAAAAATTTTTGTGTAACTATTTATCCGAACGGAAACATCTATGACAATATATGTGCCATAAAATTTGTTGATATCTTTATAGTTTCCTGTGTGGAATCCTTAATGACCTATGCTAATACTAAGTGCGTATTAATTGCTTTAAATCCTGCATTAATTACTTATCATATCTCTCGATTCATTAGTAGGCTATGAAAGCTGTTGAGCTATATGGTGCTAGGCCATCATGTTCGTGAACGGCCGCTGTCATTTGGGACTGGTAATTTCTTAACTGCCATTGCTTAAGTCTTTTTTTTTTGTTTTATATTAGTTTTCGTCCAAATTGTTTTTAAGTTCAGGCTGATAATAATATTAATAATAACATGTCTGATGGCAATTTGACCAGATTATATTTCAAAATAATTATAATACTTACTTGAAGATCAGTACAGCTCATCTTTAACAATGAGTTGTTCAGAATCACCAGATATAAAAAAAGTAAACATCTTTGAGTTCCATTTAGCCTTGAGATTAAATCAAATCAAATCATTTATTAATTTGCGAATATGGGTACGTCATCTATTTTCTATTCTTTCGAAGAAAGCAGTATAGGTATCACTACTGCATAAAAAAAGAATCTAGTCCGGAAAAAACGGTTTTACGGATTAACAGGTCACCGTGCTTATAGACCGGCGATCCGGCAATTGACATGTCGTACCCAATTTTCAATGTCCATTGTTTTCAACTGTGCCGGACAGTTACGAAACCATTTAATTCAATAAAGGAATTCGATCTGCTACAAAATGAGGTGTAATATGCTGTGGAAATATTAATGACGCTTCTAAGAATGACGCTTTGTTCGTTACATCATGTTTTTGGCTCGAATACGAATTTGCATTTACCTTAAAGGGTCGTCTATGCAAAGGAATGCCTTACTAACTTACTTGTTTGTTTGTAATGCTGTTTGGAATTTGGTCCTTTTGTACATTGTATGAATTTGTGCAAAAGGACCACGTACATGTTATGAGTAGGTATGGCGTCATCTGAGTCATCTGGATAGTATCCAGTTGAGTCAGAATTCGCAATGTATAAAAGTAGCTTCCAGGCACTTTTGAACTGTCAAAAAGAAGAAGGAATTTCAGTTAGAAAGTTGCAAACTAGTTGGTCGATCCATAACGTAGATAGGTCTGTGCGAAGAAGAACGAACAAGAAAGTCCACGGACACCTGTTTTCGGTTAGTTTTTACCAAGCTATGGTTAATTACTCTTGTTGCTTCTATATGCTGTGCTGACCCCAAATAAATTGGGATACTTGGCAAAAAGATGATGATCTAAGTTCTCAGCAATATCGAGAAGGATTGTCCGAGAATGTTTAAGGATAATCGGTTCGTGGAAAACCCTCACTTGTCTCCATAAACACCTTGAGGTGACAGCTATCTCTTACAAACGACCTTTAAGAACACACGCAATAGGACTTCAGGGAACTATTCGCATATCTAACTGAATTTGTATTCAATAAGTAACACTATGAATCAGCGTTCCACAAATACCGAAAGCAGTTTCGATCACCATTTCACAACCATTGCGCCATTTCTTCGCAACTATTGACACATCTCGCCAAAAACTCCGCAATGGAAAATTCCAGGGCATACGAATTCTCAGTACATTGTAGGAATTATTGCAGTTAGTATTTAGGTACAATGTGGAATGGGTTTTATTTGAAAATCTGCCAATAGCCGTGCGTGTGACCGAAAAACGACAGTTGAAGGTTGTGGGAACTATTAAGTAATCGTTCGATATATTTGTGTGAAAACGCTGTTTTTAACAGACGACCTTGCTCGGGATTTGCAACACATTCGCCGGATTGATGAATGAAAGCGTTTACGTGTGTGTTCCAAATAAAACGTGTGAGTTCATCGAGGTTTTTGTTCAATTTATTTATTGGCAACCGTAAGATTCACGTGGGATTTTTGCAACTTTCTGTTTTTCTTACATAAAATTTAAAATCTTTGTGAAAAGACGTGCAGCAACTAGTCGATGATAAAATGATGAAGTCAATTCTTATTAGACGTTAGTAGTTACGTCTGAATCAAACAGTTTTGTAAATAATACAACTATTTATTAGCTTGACGGTTTAATATTGATAGTAATGATTAAAAGCGTCATAAACCTCAACGTATAGATGTCACTGTGCTAATATATCCGACGAAAGTAAATTCATATAAAGGCTTCAGAAAATGAATACGCGAACTCATCATGCACTTGAAGATTGTTTCTAAAGTCAAGTACACTTTATCTAATGCTAAACAAACCAACTTTCCGTTTTAACGTAATAAAAAACCTCTTTAAACGACTCTTTAGAGATTTTATCAAAGAAGTAAGAAGCCAATCAAAACCAATAAGTGCAGGTGTAGAAAATGGTGAAAGAGGGGAAAAAACGTGCTACTAAAAATAAAATCAATGAAGTATTCAATGCTAATGTTACACTAATAGAAGCAGCACATGTACGCTTGAGTAGACTAATTAACGCAAGTGAAGTAGGAATATTTACCTAGTCAATTACCACAACCGAATAAACAGCTGGTAATAGAAATGAACGTATACATGCCTGCGTATTGGATTAAGGTATTTTATTTCTTTTTCCTTTCATTTTAGCTTTGTTATACATTGCTTACGCTCTCACGCAATTTTATTGTTTATTTTTTTTAACTGTCCCTTTGGTCAGTTGGCCACAAACGCGACTGATGAGCGAGGGGTTCGCTACCCAAATCGGGCAATGAATTAATTACAATGAGTGCGAAAGAGCTTTAACAGTCAAACTTCAAAAAAGAAACACTAAAGGAAACGGGACAAGAACATTCCATTTGGCTTTGAAATACTATTAACACCTATGGAAGAAAACAATACTTGACAGGTTCAAATAGAAAAGTTGGTGCTAAAACGCAGGCAATTGAATTCCTATATCTCCACACTGACAGCCAACCATTTCGCAAGTTCGCAACACAAAATAAAACCTACAGACGGCCCGTTCAATATTCATAACGTCATCTGTGGCAAACACAAAAGGTATATAATAAGACGCATTCAGCACCACATTACTGATGCAGCACGCAGATCCATCATTATGCATTCCTCACGTTGCATGCTTTGAAAATGTCCTTGCGTACACCAACCTAAAATTACCGTACCGAAGGACCTACGTCAGAAAGCATAAGGACCAATTTCGAGATTCGTCTGCTTCTTCAAAATTTGTACAATCTTTCTCGAGTCTCATGGTTCTGCATGACAAGGTGGAAATAATAACGGGGTAATTTTATCACATAATGTTTAGCACTTGTATTCATATAGTTGACAATTCTGAGTGATTTAACACTGATTGTCGTTGGTTAATGCTCTGGCTAGGTCTAAGTTTTCTTGTCTTGATTTTAGTGCCGTTAGGACTTGGACTTTTGATCCACAAGATATAATAGACGCAAATGTTGCCCGTGATTTACTGCTGGACTTTATCACGGAGAAAAGTAACTACCGGCGACCTCTCGAGACTTGTTATATTAATGTTGTGATAAAATGTACTCCAGCGCAATCTAGATTCTGGACAGAAGCCATAGTTTTACGAGTTTTACAAAGATTTTATTATGAAACTAAGAGCACGTTTTTAAACATCTATCTCTGGTTTTGTTCGCATTGTCAGAGTACATGCCATAACCATAATCCGAGTGACGAACCCGTCTGCCTGCACAATTGTCTCTTTAATTCAAAACCCAGACACCTATCCTTTCCGGAAGGGTGCTTCCATTACCGATCCCAACATAATATCAGCCTTGACTCTTAAAGCTAAAGTCCACAATCCATTGTCTAAATCCAACGACATCAGTACCAGGTAAAGTGGGTTGTATGTTAATAGGAATAGAGTTGAAAATGCGTTGCTCTCCTCTAAATGAGAGGTGCTACGTGCCTAACAGCTGTTTTGTGTGACTAGGCCCTTTGTTTTACAATTTTCGACGACGACAAGGACGGATAAAGGACCTTTTGTGGGCTTTGTGGACAATGTGATGAGTTTCGGGGTTGGAGTACTCTACACAAGGGAAGAAAAACAATTGTGGTGTTAGTTTCACATGTAAGGATAGTAAGGATAAAGGTTTGGAGAGGTAGAAGGGTTAGGTTGAAGATGAGAGGGTTACTGTAGAAATAGATACTAAAAAAACAGCCGATCAGTGACAGTGTGTAAGTGACAGGAAGTCATAAACAATAATAATAACTGAATACTATGTAATGTAAGGACAGTGTTCTACCCACTTGAATAATGTAAATCACCATAAGCATATAAATTAAGTAGTGAATTTCCCATTCAAAGAACTAAAACACATAAGACACTCTTGCACAACTTATAGGGGTTTATCTCGAATCGTTAATGTGAGAACTCAAAAACAATACGAGTAAAATCAGGAAGGCATGGCTCATCGGTCTAATGACCAGTGCTTCTCCCCTACCAGTTCACCCAGACCTCTAAGACACCTAGAGAGTGCACCTAGAACATCTGCAGTTGGAGGACCACAGAAGAGAGGGGTAGGTCTTGATATTTTGGTCCTGGGTACCACGCGAGTCGGCCATTTCTCGCGCGTGATTACTTTTTAACCTGTGGGAACACTATAAATAGGATATGGTGTAATTTGTGATGGAAAATACCTATGTGTGTTTGTAGCTAGCCATGGATTTATAAAAGAATTTGATATAGTTTTATTGTGAGTATTATTTCGTACTTTAGTTTTGTAGATCGAAGTCGTAAGAGTCGGTTTGACAGATCTTTGCAGGATTATTTTCAAAACAGGCATTATTGTAACAAGCTTTTGTTCGCGACTTCGCCCGCTTAAATCAAAGGTCGTATATACTCGTAGAAGATAGTCTGAGTACCTATCTAAGTTCGCTCCGTAATCATTTATTGATTACGGAGCGAACTTAGATACTCAAAAAACTTAGTGAATTAGTTTAATTAGTCAAGTTTTCCAGTTGACGGCAATGCGGAATTTTCCGATGCCATTTAA
Organism: Hoplodrina blanda; assembly: GCA_949316365.1. Lineage (NCBI taxonomy): Eukaryota > Metazoa > Arthropoda > Insecta > Lepidoptera > Noctuidae > Hoplodrina > Hoplodrina blanda. Next base: position 12,805,003 of record OX438567.1, on the reverse strand, counting down.
TGTTAGTTTTTTTTTTCATTACTATTAGGATATCTAATTTATTAAGACCGTAAATAACGATTAAATATCACAAGATAATAACTAGGTTCTGATTTAATTATTTAATTTTATACTCAACCGTTTAACGTTGAATTAAAAACAATAAATAAATTGAAAATAAACTTCTACGAACTGTTATCGATATTATCTCGAGCGCTTGTCAAGAAATAAAATAATCAAGTACATGTACCCGCTATTGTAATAAATAATTGAATAGGCACGAATTGATATCATAGGTAACAATCAAATTCCGTTGTTGAATAGTTCAGACCGTACCTATTGTAGTAAAAAACCTGTTTATTATAGTGTTTTCCATAGCATTTTCAAAACAATAGTTGATCTAGAAATTGATAATGGCACGTCACTTATTTTAGTAAAAGTAAATACTAAAACAAACTTTTATATATGTAACTAGGTCTTCTTTCGATTTAAAAAAAATAATACGTCTAACAACCAGCCAATACACCATATCAGTATAGCATATCTGCATCACATCAGAAGCATGCCATTGTTGCAAGGGGAAGGTTTTCCGGAAAGAAGGACCAGTTTTTTTACCTTTATAATTAACTAGCGACCCGCCCCGGCTTCGCACGGGTGCATGTATTATACATATAAACCTTCCTCTTGAATCACTCTATCTATTAAAAAAAACCGCATCAAAATCCGTTGCGTAGTTTTAAAGATCTAAGCATATATAGGGACAGACAGACAGACAGGGAAAGCGACTTTATTTTATAATATGTAGTGACTATCTTTTACCTGGCATTTAATTTACGTGACAATCAGAGAACCCCTTAATTCGGCCCTATCGCAACCTACTTCCCTACCAAATTTCAGCTTCATATAAATAAAAATAAATATCTTAGGACAACTCACACGGCTATCTGATCCCAAGCTAAGCAGAGCTTGTGTTATGGTAACCAGATAACTGATATACATACTTATAAAATTTATAAATACATACATATTATAGATAAATTACACCCAGACACAGAACCAACAATTATGCTCATCACACAAAGTTTGTCCTGGGTGGGAATCGAACCCACTACCTCCGGCAAAGCAGCATATGTAAAGCAGTTTTCGAGATTACGTGTTTGGTCAGTGTATTTTGCTTTTATAATAGGTAAAAGATATACCCAATTTTCTCTTGCAAAATCACAATTTGATATTGAAAACGCACATTATATTAATCATTTACATTTTGTAAAGCCATTAATATGATCTACATTACCAAAATACACATGTACACACCTAAACCCATTGCCCGAGCAATCAAATCACACATTATAGCAATTACATATAATTACATGTACAGTACATTACGATTGTAGCAACTCAGGGCGCGACAGGTTGGATAACTTAGTGATGACGTAACTAACTTACTTAATAACTTAAATATACCTAGGACTTGTTCCACTAGTTAAGAACTAGGTGTTGACTTAAGTTCTAATGTAATGTTACACGCCTGATAAAATCTTTATAGCAATTTATTGAGGTGTAAGTTAGTTATGTTTGAAATGAAGTCTGTAAGATAAGCAATTATCTAGATAATTGTTTTAAGTGTTTATTAATGAGATTAGTCTATTATGTTTGTTTGTTGTGCATTGGAGATATGATAGCAAAATCATTATTAATTTGGGACTGGTTGAAAGCTAATTAGACCTTAAAACAATAAAAGACAGCTTTTAACGTTTACATACAAAAGTGGTAGAGGTTGGCTGCAGATTTTCTTGTCTCTTCTTTCAGTCAGCATCACATTGCCTCAGTTTCCAACCTGGTGTAGATGTTTTATAAATGAGAGTCAAACAAAGATGAGTTCTAATGTCGAATTATTATTTTTGTACTCATGTTCATTTCACTTTATTTTTGAAATTTTTCTTTTTAATATCCTTCTTTTACACTGGTACGATAATTTGCACCTACCATGGTTATCTCTTCACCACCTTTGGTTGACTGGTAAAGAATGCCTAAGGCAAGTCCGCGTTTGTGCCTTTTGTTGCTTAAACTTAAATAAATACATTCGTATTCGATATTGTCCACCCACAAAGATTTACTCAGACATGCAATACACGTGCCTACTAATTAATTCAAACAATCTATCACCGCCAAAACGACCGAACCTTTCCTAATGATCTTGAACTTCCTTAACCGAACATGTTTTGACGATAATCCGCTGTGACGAAAATAAACCGGAAACTTGAATTAAAACAAGTTTATATCGTGTAGTCGAAGCTTTACACTTGAGGTACCAGTGCGGCCTTGCGGTGTACCTCTCACTCCAATACCATTTAAATGGCTATGGTATGTGATAAATAGTTGGTACTGTTGCTACTCGTAAATGTTATACTTGTGAGATTGCAGGTTTTGTAAATGTTACTGGTTATGTAGTCTCATTGGACAACGCCTTATAAATTATAAGTGTGGACAAGGAAATAAGTGATGAAATACTGGTTAAAAGGCTCAGTAACATTAAGCCAAAATTATTGCTGGGAAAAGACTATTTAGTGGTGTGTAGTCATTGTGTATCAGACGATCGATCGCGTTGAATGCAAGCCGCTTCCAACCAGTCCTATAGGAAATCTAGAAAAGGTTTTATGTTTCGCAGTGGACATCATACGGCTGATATGATGATGAATCACTGCTCACTTACGCAAAACATTGTGCTTACGGATGCATGCAGTACAGGGGTCGAGGGATTTAAAGTGTAGAAACATAGTCTCCTATCTGAGCAGACATAGTGCATGTTATAAGCAGGAATTCTTTAGTTTCTTAAAAAAAAACTATGAGGAAGGTATACTTATGTAGAGTAGTTTCACAATATTAATAACAGGCTGTTCTCAGTACTGTATCTCCTGCAATGCTTAGCACGTTTATAAGGCCGTTCATGACTAACAGAATCTAAGGTAATCTAAACTAAGTTACGTGCATCAGACCTGACGCCACATTCCAAACTACATAGTTTGTAATGTGGCTAGCCTTATATTAGATATTCATACTATACTAATATAACATTACGTTATGGCTCACAGGAGTGGAGCAGTAGTCAAAGATGAAACTAAACGCATGTAAATCAGCGAGGTGAAAGTCGCGCTAAAAAAAATGATATTTTTCAGTGAGGGTACTATCATATCGTACTCACCTTGACGCATATTCACGTACTTATATTGTGATTTTTTTTAAACAGCCTATGGCACTCAGCAATAACATAGCTGCCTACCAGTAGAAGTATTTTTGTAATCGTACCGGTACTTCCAGAGATTACGTCTTATAAACAAATTCTACCTCTTTATAATACTAGTATAGATAGACCTAAGACTGTTACGCCTATAATTAGCGAAGGTTTATCTGGAGACATATTTACGAGCATAATTACTTTGCAAATGACAGTGCTACATGTGTGTACTTTCTAAGCCCAAAGATAGCTAATACCTAGTATCTAGGAGAAAGTACTTATTAGAGCACAATGTGACTTGGGCGGGGGGGTTAGGATTTAGTGCTAGCAGAATTCTAGACTATCAACAGGTACTATAATTTTGAAATTCGACAATTGCTTTACTTGGTCAGGCACGATACTCATAAAATTGCAGGCGCAAGTTTCATTGGAGACATAAACGCGAGAAGGCAATTTTTGTAAATAAATACGCTCAAAGTGTAGTCGCAATCTCATCTCAGCAACAATTTTAACAAATTAAGACTGAGATTAGACTGCGAACGTTCTTAAAAGTTAATACAATTGCTACCCTGACTTCAAGTCAAGTAATGCGGTTTGCGACTCGAAGGACCAGCAAACGGTACAGCCATTGCTCTTAATGTTGGTCGTCAAAACATTATTTCGCAATTTATCGATCTCACAACCACCAAAACGGTATCAGTCCAATACGGTGCTCATTACTGCAATGCGGTTGTCGTTTATAAGTGGAATATTCTTGGACTCTGATTGCAGGCATACAATTATTTCTGTTTGTTACCATTAACATTCTAGTTCAACACTGATTGTGGTATGAAGGATACTGTTAAAGTTCCTATATTTAATTGGTCATCTTTGATGCTCTGATTCAGAATTGCAAATGAGCTTTTTGGTTAAAATTAAGATTCATCTTACGCTTTTCAAGGCCCATTTTTCTGATTTTAATTAAAACATAGTACGAAAGGACCAATTTCTAAAAAATATCTTATCACATAGGTAATATACAGTGTATTACATCATTTACACTTTAGAAATGGAGCAAATGTTTCATACAATGTGATTGTGTGTAGTCTTCAGATTGAACAGGAGTTAAAGTTAACATTCCATTACATCACAGAAGAACTCACAACAAACAAGTAACATCACCATTTAAAACCCAACCCACTAAAATAAAAGGCCGTCACACGATCCAAAGCAAACATAAACTAAATAATAAAATCTAAACTTGCAGACGCAGGATGTTCACTGTAACGCGTGTTTATGCGCGTGCGCAAGGCGTTCTAAATCTGGCAACACCTGGTTTGGATGTAAACACGGCGGTGAATGGACGAAATATTTTGGTGAATGATGGATTTTTGTACAAGCTTTGTTTCCGGTGTTTACCGGGTAATCGGAAAGTCAACATTCTGGCAAAAAATGCCATGTGGTTGAGGAACTTATGAGGTACTTTTTAACTACATAATATGCACTACTCCTGTATTCCCCAAAAGGTTAGGCAGAGGTATAACCATTAGTACACCCACATTTCGCCAGTTATGTTTTAAGTACATTGTAATAGGGGGCGAGCATATTGCCATCAACTGAGTACAAATCTAGACTCCGAGGCTGCTACTAAGATAACCCTGATGGAAACCCCGATAACACTTTGCCCGACCTGGGAATCGAACCCAAGAGCCCAAGACCTCATCCTCAGCTGTCGCGCTTTGCGACCACTAGCCCAACGAGGCATCATTAACTAGTAAATATGTAGATAATTCAAATAATAGTATTTTGTGCTCGTCTTACATACAACTACTCATAAAAGGGGTACAAAAAACATCACTCACAACAACATATTTACATACAAGCTTACATACGAACAGTGCACGCTTAATAAAAGCTTGTAAAACAAGGTGTTCCTGTATCTACCAATGTCATGATGACCAAGCATACATTTAAGTAGAGTGTGTCTTCATTTCTGCTGAATTATTTACCAACATCAAATGAAGCAATCAAATTAATTTCAACAAATAAGGACATTATTACTCTCATAATTAATACGAAGTCCGTATCCTGGATGACGCAGCAGACTTCGAATGCCAACTTAGCATACTCACAAGTAGGGTTGTTAGGCGTCCGGATTTATCCGACACATCTAAAAAGCCGGACATGTCAGGCTTTTTGGATGTGTCGGGAAAGCGGTAAATGATTATGCGAATCCTTTATCCCGGCCATAGGCCTCTGCCTATGGCCGGGATAAAGGATTCCTCTGCCATAGAGAGTCCGTCAGCCCCAGGACAGAAGAAGTCTATGAGGTCCAAATGACAACGCAAAAAAACAGGCTAATTGAAATTTGGATGTAGTTCCAGCTATAGTATTCGGTGTCCGCCTTTACTTAGACTTTTTACATTTAATTTATTAGAACTTGAGAATACGAGTATTTCGGACATAAAATCCGCCTTTTTTTACTCAAAAGTCCGCTAAACTGGCTGGTTATCAGACAACCCTACTGAAACGATATCCAGAACTCCAAAGCAAATATTCATTACATCCGGGACGACAGTATCATATTATGTTTGCTCAGAACAAGTATTACTTATTGAACATCGACTCGTTTTTGCATTGATATCCGGGTTTTCTTGATTATTTATATGGGTGGAATATACCGTTGATTTCAAATGTTATTAAAGGATTAGTTTCTGCCGGTGACTTCGTCCTTTTGGTTTTTATCACCCATGTTATATACTATTCCTCATGAATCTGGCTATCAAATACCTACAAAATAATGTTTCCAATCCAACCGGTAGTTCCAGAGATTAACGCGTTTAAACAAACAAACTTTAGCTATAGAATATTAATTATACATAACATAGCATCACGCCTGTGATCCTCGAATGGTTAGGCAGAGGTGTACCTATTAGTACATCCAAATTTTTAAAGGTATGTTTAAGTCCCATGTAATAGGAGGCGAACCTATTGCCATCAACTTGGCACAAATCCAGACTCCGAGGCTGCTACTAAGAAATCCTGATGGAAAAACCCAATAACACTTTACCTGACCTGGAAACCCAAGACTTTAGGCTCAGCCACATTAGTTAAAATGGTGCTCATATATTTACAATATTGTCATCGCAGACGAGACAATTATAAGCCCAAACAAAAAAGCAACGGCCTCGTAAAGACAAGGAAACCATAAAAGCAATAAGATCATGTCTCAAGGGAACTGATCACTACTAACGACTGTTGACACACGGAAATTAGACCTCAACCCACGGTGCCCGAGTCCCAGGTTTGCGAGGAACAAACAGCCGGACAAACAAAGCGCCCACCCCTTCCGGCTTTATGTATGCGTGTGCGCATGTACCGCACATTATGGCCTGATTGTCGGGTGATAACATATTTGGGAGTGACATGTGGCGTTTACAATTATTTAGGGTAATTAATGGTTTGGACGAGTCTTTTATTATGTATTGTCCTTTAGTTTTTTTATTTTCATTTTCAAGTTCATTACTCTATTATAGTAGTGATCAGAATTCGAAATTATTTCTGTTAACATGAATAGAATCTATAATAGTAAAAAATGGATGTGTTCAAAATTGATTATGGCGTTGTATTACTTGTAAGCTTCTTTCGCCGACTTCGTCCGCGTTTAAGTCATATGGCGGAAGTTAAACATATCCTATGACACTCGACAAGAGTGTAGCTTTCTATCAGTGAAAGAATGTTTGTAATCGGACCAGTATTTTCAGAGATTACCTCTTGCAAACAAAAAATTCAAAGCATCATTTTTATTATATCAAGCGCAGTTTTAATCCGCCATTTTAATGTACAATTTTATTTAATATAATAATAATTTAACAGTAAACAAGTTTATTTTGATTTCGTCGGTAACAGTAACTATACCTCTTTATAATATATGAATTAGTATTTGAATTATAGATAGCCAATTGATGGCCGATTTAAATTAATCAAGGCGCTCAAGACGAATTGGCAATTTTAGACTTACATTTAATTTTCAAGTCCAAGTTTCCTCACGATGTTTCCCTTCACCGATGTCAATGACGGGTGAGTGGGTTCATATTAAAATTCGTAAAATATTTCATGTCAGACTAAGTTAACTTCAGAATAAATACAACCTTACTCAGAATTAAACAGGTTGTAGTGACAGAAGTAGTTAGTCCATCACTTAATCCTGTTTCTCTGTTCGTGAATCATAAGCCTTTTACTGAGTGTGCGCATGCGTAGGTGGCGCTTAAGTCCGAAAGGACCATTTCTCATATGTATAAACAATTTCGGCATTACATTCAGTCGTATAATATTTTTATAGGCTTTAAAGAAAGCCACGGTTTTACTGACGATTTTATTGGATTACGTTAAAGCCTGGATCGTTATAAATTATCAGACAAAATTGTCATTACTCTCAAAACTTAAGACAAATTACCTGCATTATATTTTGTTAAGCATAAAAAAAATATTTATTGGTCCTTTGGCGCTAAATGTTTAAAGGTCATTCAACCGAAGCAGGACCGCTTAGGATGATCAAAAAGTTTTATACTTAAGTTATAACTAAAGTTTAAATACATCCACAACCCCTGTATTGTTACATGCGCCCATAAGCACTATGTTTGCGTATATTACATTGCGCACTATCAATCAAATCAAAAACAATGTTTAAAACAGAAAGTCGCTTCCCAGCAATAATTTCTGACCAAAGTTACTTACTATGATGGGCAGTATGCCTAGTTTTAACAGCTTTAAGACTCTTGTTTACATAAAGGAAACTTGAGGACACAACCACCCATCACCTAAGTATTATATCCATGCAGTTGGCATTAGATATCTGAAACAGTGCAATGTAAATACTAACTATCCGTATAAAACTTCCTTTTGAAATACGAAAGCGTACAGATAGCGGGAAACGACGTATGTAGAGACAGATTTTTGAATAATTTCAGGTATAAATAAATAGCAATCAGATAGTCTCGTGGTGCTTTCTGATAAGCTATATTCACAATCCAATATCAACCTGTCACACAATGTTAGTACCTATACCGTATTATTATATATTTATTTCATAAACTCAAAAATTATTATGGGAATTACAAAAAATAATTTTAGGTGATAAAATACCGGTAGCAATAAAGTACAAGGGACAACTTTTATGATAGCACCTTTAAATTAATCCGGACATGAGCCGGTCGTAAAAGTACGACTAATAAAGAATTATATTAATTTCTGACAATCACTGCACCTATAATTTTGTTAAAGTTTACTTTTACGGGTTTATAAGCGGGAGATATTTCTTTATTATTATATTTTTTTCTTTTTATTGCTCAAGATAATTAACTCTAAGCATCTAAAAAGGTCGGGTACCAAAACTTTAAAATAAAAAAGCGGAGATATTTTTTTTTATTTTAATGTTTGCCTACGAGCTATTTTCTTTTCAAGTTTATTTTCTCATGGATTACTGTTTTTTAAGTAATGAAATATAGGCTATAACACTCAGGGATAACGCTTCTTCCTATTAGTAAAGGAATTTTCAGAATCGGATCAGTAGTTTCGGAGAATGGCGTGTTTAAACAAACATTAGTAGATCTAGAGATTATATAGATTTTTGTTTATTTTAACTTCAGAAAAAACGTTTTGAAGATTGTTAGATTCTTTTTTATTTAAATTGATGCTGAATTTTTTTTTTCTTACTTTAAATTTTAACGCAGTATTTGATAACACCATTAAAACTAAGAAATAACAATTGTCAACATCACAAGTTCTCGATTACAAACACAAAATCAAGCCACACTTTGCTCAATCCACATAGTCCGAGAGGCTGCGACTTACAAAACTAACATAATGCCCCACAATTATGGCGGTATGGCGAAACAGATAACACCACAGTTCCCACCACGTAACAAACGTATGAACAATGCTGCTGTACTTACGTCATGTTCGGTGGAGGCTGTAGAGTAACACTGAACACTGATGTACCTACCTACTGTGGAGATACATACTTTCGTTGTTGACGGATTAATTGAAGCTGCAAGGTGGATTCAGTAATCGAGAAGATTTTACTTATTTATTTATATTTAACAACCTTAAAAACTAACATAACAGGTATCTTACCCTACTGCGATAGCCTAGAGACATACACATAATAAAAAAATATAAAATAAAAACAAAACCAACAAAACAAAACTTGAATAGTACTTTTGTGAATTCACTTAAGTGAAGATAGGATATCAAATGAAATCATTCAAACTTATTATTATTATAAATGTGAAAGTAACTCTGTCTGTCTGTCTGTACGATTTCACGACTAAACCAATGAACCGATTATGATGTATTTTGGTAGGTACGGGGTAAGTTTGAACCCCAAGGAAGGACATAGGCAACTTTTTATTCCGCGACTTTGTCTGCGTCCGAGATAGTCGACGAAGGAAGGGGCAAAAAAGGGGGGCTTTTAGTAACAGTAGGGGTTCTTAACATTTTTCTAGGCATGGGCCCCCTTTCAAAATTTCAAAGAGTTAAAGGACCCTCTCCGAATAAAAAGAAGACATTAGAGGCGTGATGTTATGTAAATATATTTTGAATTTACGGGTACAATGTGAGAACAGTGTCTGCCTCATCTGCCTAGCCTTTTCCCAACTGTGTTGGGGTCGGCTTCTAGTCTAACCGGATGCAGCTGAGTACCAGTATTTTACATGGAGCGACTGCCTATCTGACCTCTACAACCCAGTAACTGGGTAATACGATACCCCTTGGTCAGACTGGTTGTCAGACTTTCGGGCTTCTGACGACTCGTAACGACTGTCAAAGATCCACGTATTACAGCCGGGACCAACGGATTAATGTAAGAACAGTGTATATAATATGACAGATAATATAGGATGCCAAAAAAGTGTTATATGCTATTCTAATCAGGTCCAAAAAATAAAATCGTGAAAGTCCACTGCAATCATCCTCCTGATAGCGAAGTGACATTAGCCCTCTTGATGAATCCAGCTCTAGAAAATCCCAGAAAGATTGAATACAGCACCAACTAAACAGCTTATCCAAAGAAATGAATTATGACATAACTGTGAACTTTAATCAAATTTCCTTAAACACACGAATAAATTATTTTACGAGGATTTCAATCTCAGCTGTTATTTCCGGGAAATGAGTGAAGATGAACCGTTATTCACAAATCAAGACAGTATAAATACGATCTTGTTAAGAATAAAACCTTCATTTTAAGTGGCATCGTCGTTAACACAGAAAATAAAGTTACGGTTTAAGTATCAATGCCTTTCTTATTGGTTGTGCAAATGTGGATAGTTGTTGGGACTGCTCCGTTACTGCGTGGTCGCATGCACCACTGTTGAGCGTGGGCCTTGGATTCAATTCTCAGGTCGGGTAAAAAGTCATAACATAACAACACCATAACATCACGCCTGTTATCCCCGAAGGGTTAGGCAGAGGTACCCATGAGTACACCCACATTTCGCCAGTTATGTTTTAAAGTCCCAGGTAATAGGGGGCGAGCCTATTGCCATCAACCGGGCACAAATCCAGACTCCGAGGCTGCTACTGAGAAATTCCTGATGGAAAAACCCATTAGGTGACACTTTGCCCGACCTGGGAATCGAACCCAAGACCTCATGCTCAGCAATCACGCTTTGAGACCACTAGACCAACGAGGCGGGTAAAAAGTGTTATTAGATTTTCCATTAGGAAATTATCAGTAGCAGCCTGGAATCTGGAAGTGGGTGGTGTGAGATCCCCGTGCCTCTGAAAGCATGTAAAGCCGTCCTATCGGACTATGAGAGTTTGGTAAGAGGGTGTGCACCTGTTTGCGCACACACATACCTACGCACTATAATAGCTCCTGCGCACTTGTCTAGCCTCCATGGAGATTAGCCACCGTAACCGAAATTCGTCTGGAAAATGTTGCATTTTTATTTATTATAGTCGTTATACTTGCAGTGATTGCAATGGGCAGCAAAATGCCACTTCTGGGCAAAGGCCTTTCCCCTATTCTTTCCACTTTCCTCTTTGTTGTGCCTCCTCTCGCCAATTCTTGAGGAAGTCATCCATGGCGTCCCGCCATGTTCTTCTCGGTTTGCCGCGACCCTTTAATTAATATAATGTATTTATTATTTTTTATAACTGATACCTAATAAGCACGTGTTCAAAGACCTTCCATTAGTCCTTGTCCAGTAAGGGGTCATCCATTAATCACGAGATTTAGAGTTTTCAGCAACTTTTTAACTCCCCCCTAGTGACACGTGGTGAGATTTTAGACAACCCCCTACCCAAAATCACGTTTAAAATATAGTCTTCAAATTTTGGAAAATTATTTAATTTGTTTACAAAATTCGGGCGTTAAACGAAAAAAAAATCACCTGATCTCTCTCTAAACCACTCCTCCCTTTCGAGCCTCACGTGATAAATGGACGATACCTAACCACGCAGCCTCGCCTCAGATGCATCACACTGTAATCATGACTAAGAGTACCGTATAAGACAATATGCCTTGAAATTGGACCAAGTCGATATTTTACACCGATTGGTATCCGTGGGCGTCGCCTTGACACGGGTTAAGCTCGAAAGAGGTCGACGAAAGGAGGCGTACCTACCTTCCAAATTTATTATTTCTGATTATATAGAACAGCTCAGCTGTGGCTGTCCATGATATCATGATCATTGGAAAAGAATCTGGCGCTTTTCACTTTGATTTGGGTTACCATTGAATGTATTGGCTTGTATGAGCTAAATAATGCACTGATAATGGTACCTAATGGTATTTAATCGAGACGGCCTACTGGTGGCCTATTAGTGGTGCCCGCCTTTAATGCATAAGGTTGTGAGTTCGATACTGAGGGAATACCAATGTGATTATATGTAACTTTATAAGTTTATGTTGGGCGAATATGGGTGAATCCGACTCGAAAAAAGAAGATTCAAGAGAAACGAGGGAGAAATGTGATGAATGCGGTATCTACGTGACAACAAACAAAGCGAAAAAAAAATTTTTTTTCGCTTCGCCATTTAAAAGAAAAAGAATGCCTATAGAATATAATATAGCATTTATTAAAACTGTATACGTACATATAATTCCACATTCGTAAATGGTAATTTCTCTACCAGCGATATTCACTCACGTATTTCGTATTGTTTCCAATATCAACAATTAATATTCTTTCATCGTCTTCATACGGACGTCAATAAAAAAGCAGTCGCTGATGAGTGATGGCAGAATAGCAATTACTTTGACATGTTCTAACAACCACCGATAGCATTCGATAAAGATAATATTAAAATCTTTTATTATCCCAATGCACGGCAAAGGCTTTTTCTCATACAGAGAAGGCACGAGCATTTAATCACCACGTTACCTGAAGGCGGATTGGCGATATCAGACTTATATTAATCAGGTCCAGGTATCCTTACGATGTTTTCCTTCACCGATGTCAGTGATGTCCAAGTATAACTTACAAAAGTTACATTGGTATTTGCTCGGATTTAAACCTACACCCTTATGTATGGGAAGCGGGCGTCTTAACCGCTGGCCCATCATGGTGAGACGACGAAATATATAAACACTTTCAGTGGTAAATATTGCGTTCCACCTAATTTTCACAACGCAACGGAACGATGTGGCTGGAAATTAATATTTCTTGGAACGAAGAAGATGTGTTTAGAAAAGAATATGCTTCATGATCAAGACAATAGGTAATACTTTCGCTTGAAGCTCATAGAGCATGAAATCGACACAGTTCCATAAGTGATTTATCGTGCTACCGTAGGCAGTCTGTCTCCGTCCGCAAGATAATCTAGAACCCGTATCCGTTTATTAAGAAACTGTTAAAAATATCATGGCTTTATGATTAATGTGTAAGTGAAAGGAGAAAGATATTGTATGCAAAAACAGTCGACGATTTGTAGGACTGGAGATCGAAGATTAATTTCGTGTATGTTAAATAGCTTATGGTTGTATATGGAGTCTGCTTGACTTCGTGCAATTATAAACAGTATTACTTAGTAATAAAGCCCATAATTGGATGCTTGCCAGTGCTCTGCACTTATCAGAGCCGTCAACCCCTTTCTCTTGGAATTGCATCAAAGAAAAAGTAAGTCCATTTGAAAAGATTGACCCAAATACTTGGACAGGTTTAGTAACAGTTTCGCATGAGCTTGTAATCTGTGGATAATTGAAATTCAGTCGATATCGAAAGGAATTAAGAACGTGTGCGAAACCCGTAGACAGATTGATTTGGAATCTTAAAAGAATGAACACCGAGATAAGGTCAACTTTTGAACTAGGAATTTCTCCTATATCATCGATGCGTTTGCATACATTAAAACTCACATATACAAACAACCATACCCAGAACAACCACTTGTAGATCAAACAGGTAATTGTTTTGTGTGATAATCGACCCTGCGGCAAGCGGAACAGCAGAAGTGGACCTGGACTTAATCAACATAAATGAGACAAAACACTACTCATATCTCCGATATCACAATAACTGACCGACCAACAAAATTCCAACTGCACAACAATTAAGCAATCAACTCAAGTAACAATTAAGTGAAAACAAAGACAAACAACAAGTTTATTCATCATTGACTTTGGAAAAATGGCCCCATCCAATATGGCCAATATTTTGCCATAAACACCGGGTAGCACAACTAGTCGTTACGAAAAGAAATACCGACGTACATTTGCATTTAATCGCTGTCGTGGCATTTGTTGGTGAAAGCATTGTAATTTCATAGGAAACGCTTCATATGGATGGTGATAAATAAAGTATGAGCGATACATTCTGGATGTGTAATGTGTATTTGAAAGTTATTGTAGAAATTGGCTATTTGAAGGTGCAAATAGTGAGTGTGTATTGCTCGAATCTTAGGAAAGAATAACATAAGTTCCAGATGAGACACTCAGATATAGCAGCGGAATATAGGTATCAGCCGCATGTTTAAAAAAAATGTTCCAGGATTATGCCATGCTAGGATTCCCTGTGCCGTCGGATTCAGTCTCTTCTAAGAAAAGTGAATGGGCTGTAAAAAGACATCACGTAGGTATAACCATCAAGCCAAGCAACACAGACCAAAAATTATTGGCGTACCTATTACTTTTATTTTTGGCGTGATATGGTGTTTATGGTGGCTCGCAATGTAACGCACTCAAAACTTGTACTTTGGGTGCATCAAACAATGCTGGGTCTTAAGTATATTTTTTAGTTAGTAACATTAAAAACTGTTTTTGTTCAATTTTGACCTTCAATATCCGTAACCAGAAAGTTTCCAGGTATAGTACAAATAAAAAAAAAATATCGCAATATAGAAAGAACACTCATTTATTACCTATCTCTCTATATTTACATGTAACTTCCGACTTCGTTAAATATCTTAATACACTCATTATTAGCAGCGAGGTGATTTGCTCGAAAACATAGGTACCTATAAGAGATGGATACTTTAGTAAGCACAGTCGAAGTGTTACCACACTGTTGTGTCGGTAAGAACGGTGTTTTTATTACAACGAATTCCATAAACATTATGGAATTTTATAATAATATCCGATATCAATTTATAACGCCAGGAAATGCCAAGAAAGCTAAATATAGCTTAGAAATCTGATGAAGGAAGCCAGTCCAGTTGTACAACAGATATTATGATTAAACAAAAAGTAGGTTGTTATTACTGAATTCATTTAGAATACCGTATGACCTAAAGATAAGAGTAAGCCCTACTTCCTTTGGATGGTAACGAGCTGACCAAGAACAGGCTAGTAGCATTTTTGATAGAAACTTGTTAGGTGTGTGGAAATAATTAAGCTTAATTCAGCCATGAAGACTCAACCCACTATGTCTATTTAAATAATTAAATTAATTAGGTGCCTTGAGACTAATTCGCCGACCAAAGAATTGAGATCTAAATGGGTGTCAAGTTCTGTAGATAATCCAGAATTATATTTACACAAAGCATTAAACATAGGATAAATTGAAGTTCAAGATTTGACTTGGCTGGTTTTCAATATTTCCAAATAGTTAGCTAGTTTCCAAATATAACTTGTTTGTAATTTTGTGTTCTAGTTAATTTAAGGGGTGTTAATAAATAAACCAAATGTGTTTATGTTCAATAGATTTTGGCTGATTGACACACGGCTGCTGCGTTGCCTTCTTAGTTTGAACTTGGCCGTCTAGATCCCAAAACTATAAGAAAACATTAATCCCAGACACTTCACACAACTAAGATTATCTCGAAACCAAACACGAGTCTAATAAATACTGAAACAATAAGAGTCAAGAACAAGCAAGGTCACAGGCAAAACAGTAGGATACAATGCGCTACAAAAACTAATTCTGAACAAGATTGAAAGATAGTGTTACATGGTAATACGATCACAATGCGCGACGTTGAATTTGTAATGCTGTACGTGAATTATTTATCAAATTCATTTGTGAATGTGAGAAAAAGTTGGGAAATATTGGCGGATGCTAGAATTTCGAATTTAGTTTGGAAGAAATCTTAGGAGAAAAACCTAAAGTTAAAGATCAAAACGTTCACCAAAAATATATCAAGATTTCAAGTTGAATTTATGTGTTATAATTTAGGTAAGTAATAATCAGAAACTATCAAATAATAATACACACATCAAAAAAGATGATGATGTGTATATATGACTAAACATCGAATAATGGCTTATTAAAGGCAAAATCACACGTCATTAATTAGTATAATATTTTAGGCCAGTAGATCATACAAATGATGTTTTCAAGGCGTCATATAGGCTTTTACCAGCTGAACATCATGACGCTTTCAACTTTACCTTATTTGTTAATATATACGAAGAATAATGTAGTAAAGCGCACACAGATGAACATAGATAGGCTGCTAATATTATAACCTTCTGTGGTTGGTTAAATATGATCCAGATTTTACAACGGCAAATTGAAAATATATACGACCTGCCTTGCACAAGTATAGCTGTTTCGTCTCAAGTAAAATTCCAAAACTCTAATTAAGAACATCGTAACACAAAAGTTAAGGAGAACCAAAGATAAGACACATAACAAGATCGTTAACTGTGATTGGCAAACGAGTCATAAAATAATGATTGTCAAGTCTTAAATATTCTTACCGATAAAAAATATATCGAAGTTGATTAAAAAATAAAATATCGACTTTAACTCGACCAAATACGTAAAATATTTAGCACAAATCGCGAAGCCAAGAAACGCATTAGGCTCACTAAAGTTATAAATAAATGTTTTCATTGTAAACAAAACAAGGGAGTGTAAAAAGATGTTTAGGTAGACAATACTAGCTTTTGCCCGCGACTTCGTCCGCGTATATGTCGGTTATCGAGGACGCAGACGAAGTCGAAGTCGAAGTCGAATAAAAAGTAGCCTATGTCCTTTGTTGGGGTTCACACTTACCCTGTACCAAATTTCACACAAATCGGTTCAGTAGTTTAGGCGTGAAGAAAAGACAGACAGACAGACAGAAAGACAGACAGAGTTACTTTCGCATTTATAATATTAGTTAGGATTTTAATCTTGTTCTCTTTCAAAACAAAAGTTGGAACTTTGACCTTCAATATCTCAGTAACTAGAAGGTTTCTAGGTTTGATACAGAACAAAAAAAAAATCGCAATAATGAGAGTAATTTGTAGGTAACTTTTGGCTTGTTTATGTGCTTGTTTATCATCTGTCTCATAATGAACCGAGCTCTCAATGAGTAGCTTCTGCCCGCGACTTCGGTCGCGGGGTTTTCACCCGCGTAAAGTTACGTCTTTAGTTACTGCTGCGCTCCCGTGGGTCCTAGCGTGATATTTTATAGCCTTTACTATTTATTCCTCATGAATCTGGCTTACGCATGCAATTTTTTTTTTTCAATCCGACTCGGCTGTCATATACTGTAAACAGATTTTTTTTAATCCCACTAGTAGTTGCTTTTATGAATGCGTTTAAATAAGTTACGCGAACAAACAAACTCTTCAGCTTTATTGGCGTTTCTAAGCCTCAAAGCCACGGTAACTCCTACAGTAATAATTATATCAGTTGCCACAAAACAAATTACCTTATTCACCTTGAATAAATCATTTAAATCGTTTACTTAGACATTGTCTTATGGTTGTGTCACTGATCAGTTTCAAGCCGTTAGTCGTTATTCATTAATATCCGGATCAGTACTAGCAATTTGGACTTTGTTTCTTTCCGAACGTGAGTGGTGAACGTGGACGAGGCGAAAGGAGTAGGTACCTATGTTAGGATAGTAGCAGGTGGCGTTCTGTGGTTTCTGCCTACCTCCATGGAAAAACGGCGTGAGTTTATGTATGTAGCAAGCGTGATGATCTATGCTCGTGTCTTCTCTCTATGAGAAGATCCCTTTGCCCAGCTGGACAGTAATAGGCTGGTAACATTTATATTTTCCTTTATGTTCGATCTTGATAGGTACTTTTGATGCAGTGAATGCCAGAACTGACTTGCTCAGATCATGAGTTATTGTCAACATTGAAATGCTAATTACAGTTTCGATTTATTTTAATTACAATTTTAGAGACCTATGATTTATTAATTAATTGTTTAACTATAAAATCTGCAGGTGACAAGTAGCACGAGGCGTGAACAAATGGCTCAAGGACTCGTTTAGTTACATACAATTAGGTTCGTCACGATTTACCCTCGATTAAAGTTTAATTACTGTACACTGCCAAGTTTTGCCACGTGTTTAGCATATTATTATGGTTATTTTGTAATATGCAATGCATTTATTCAAGTTGGGATTGTCGAAATTGCCACAGAGAGAATATAAGAATAGAATAGATTTTTATTTACTTACAGTCTAAAGTGACTTCATGAACTAGTGCTCCTCCGCTAATATTTTCTGATTAATTTCGTTGCGGGACCCAAGACAGTTAATCTTTTCTCTGGGACTCGTCAAGCTTCATTGCCTCAGCGCTTTTCTGGTGGCCTCCACTGTTGATTCTGGCTTTCAGGAGTTGCAGTGGGTGGGAAAAATGTGGGACTTGTCCCAATAAAAAAAAAAGAACTAGTGACCTATTGAATATACATAGGATTAGCAGAAAGCTGAAACTAGCACATATTTTGCTAGTTCACTGCTAAATAACTTCCAATTCAAATCGTAGACAGGATCAATCAAATAAAACTTTGCAATAAGGAAGAGTTTAAATAATAAATTATGCAGTATTATTTTTAATAAGTAATAATTTACCATAATTAATTCAGTAATTCTTGTTCTTGATATCAAAAAACAAAATAATAAATTCTAGTGAAAGGAAGCCTTGAATTCAGTTGCAGTTATTAAATCACTTAAAACCGATATATTTCTGACAGCCGATACATTATTGTGGCGGTCGTGAAGATAGTAAAAAGACAGATAAGGTAATAGAGATAAAATCGTTTTAAATATCGAAGCAAGAATATGCAAAATAAGACGGCTGTCTAGACTCTAGATGATTCATGGTAAAAAACCGGCCAAGTACGAGTTGGACTCGCACGCGAATGGTTCCGTAACACCATACAATATTAAAAACAACAAAAAATAAGTTTACAATCGCAAAAAAAGGAACTATTTTGTGATGTAAGTAAAACTACAAATAGGTATACGGTTTTCGGATTTTTCCTTTACTGGTGCTACAAATGGCATTGCTTCTTGCTTCATAAAGGTTTTAATTCCGTAGCGACCGTCAAAATATTGATAGATTGCGTTGACTTAGAAGTTTTAATTTTATAACTGCTCCAAGGGGTAGCAGACCTGAGTATTTGATATTAATTTCAGCTGGATACCTTCACGCGTTTCTGAGAATAAGGATCTTGACAGACGGACAATAAAGTGATCCTATAAGGGTGCCGTTTTTGCCGACTGAGGTACGGAACCCTAAGTACAAAAGAAATATCATTTTCGCAACTTTAAAGCCATATTATTAATAGGTAGCCTAGCCCACGTCTACCAAATCACTAGATTTCTGTCTTCACTCACAAGTTATCCGTTAATTTAAGATTTCTTTGAGTTCAAAAGTCAGTTTCTAACCGATACACCATGTAGGGCCTTTCAATGTTCCTCCACATCCCAAATAAACCTGGCTCCAACATCATTACAATTCTATATCAGTATCTAAAGCGCCAGGTCCCGACCATGTGGCTCCGTTTATTTTTATACCCACTGCTGTTTACCCCTTGCTATTTTAGGAGATGCATACACGTGTATTTACCTTACGAAAGACGCAGTTCAGAATACTCGTTAGTACGCTTTTAACAAAGAAAGGAAATTCTTGACGATTTGTATTCGTAGGAATATCGTCAACATCATTATTGAGTTTAGATAGAGAATAAGGGAAATAACTGGTAATTGGAATCTTGCATCTTTAATTGCCATGCTTTTACGTGGAGCAGAAGTCTACAAAATATAGGTAGGTTAGTTACATTTACGCATAAGGGGGCAATTCTACTTACTTTTAGAAACGATCGCAATCTAATATCAGTCTCAAACTGTCAAAAGTGCCTCTATCGATTGTCGTCGAGATGAGATTACGACTAGATAGTGAACGTTTTTGTTTTCTTATAATTCAAA
This sequence comes from Hoplodrina blanda, assembly GCA_949316365.1. Lineage (NCBI taxonomy): Eukaryota > Metazoa > Arthropoda > Insecta > Lepidoptera > Noctuidae > Hoplodrina > Hoplodrina blanda. The sequence goes on along the minus strand of OX438567.1, from coordinate 12,785,211 downwards.
AGCGAAATCCTCAATAAATTGTAACTTTAAACAATAGACTTGTTTCTTGAGTAGGTAACTAGGTAATAGGATTTCGAAAATATCATGTTTGTAACACAATAAACTTCAATTCTTTTAGAGAAAATCGCTTTTGAATTTTGCTTCATAATAACATAATAATTAGGTACTTATGTAGGTATTATAATGCTCGTGACTGTACTGCATCGCGTCAAAGAGGATGTTGTGTTTACCAACCAAACATAAACAAAAACAATTAAACAATCCGAGAGATGACGGAGAAATTGCAAAGTAATGAGAGAAAAAAACAACAATAAAAAGAAAACATAATAATCTCTTTGATAATAATTACCGGATATAATTAGGTAACAGATGACACTTAGACATAACAGATTTGATTACATCATAAAACAGTAAAACTAAATTATTTTAGAACCAATTTAGATCCCAAAATGGTAGCAAAAATTAACATTGCAAATGATTGCAAAATGGCGGCTGCCAATTTAGGCGGGAATAGTTAGCGCCATGTCAAGGCGATTTTAGAATAGTTTTTGCACATTGCAAGAATTTCGTAAATGTCGTCGTAAAAAATATTCTATTCACTTTGAAATGGCGTGGTTTTGCTGTGATTTCTAGTCGGGTAACGGTATTTAGCTATAGAAACGACATTTTTGAAAGGAATTCTTCATTGGCGGAGTGTCTAATTACTTACCTACCTTTTCTTTTGTTTCTTTTTGCGACTTCTTTCTCCATGGTCTACTTAACTAGGTTGGAAATCTGTTTTTTGAATAGAGGTAGATACATTACCTATTTAATTAGAATTCTGAAATGGACCGTTAGATTAGATCGAAATTTGATATCCCACGTTTAAAAAAGCGATATTTTAACAAAATAGACTGGTAACATTCTTGCGTGAGTAGACCAGGGTACTTACCTAATCAAGAGTGTTGCCAATTTATAAAATCTGTGGGATTTTTTAAGCAATGAAAGTGAGCGAGTAGATTAGAGTTCAATGACCTGTTCACTTGTGATTCCGCTACCTTCCCAGTCTTCATAAAGAGACACATTGTTTTTTTTTAAGTTTAGATAGGTAGGTACTTAGGTAGGTAGTTATAAACTGGATAGGTAATTATTATGGAAGTTTCGTTGCAAAATACGAAAGATTATGGAAAATAAAGATAGGTAGTTTGTTGCAAAATACAAAAGATTATGCGACATTTGACCGGTTTAGTGATCCGTGGAATGTTATTTCAAAACAATTCATTCATGTTTTAGCATTCTTTGATCATTTGAGACTGTATTTTTGTTTGTTTTGGAAGAGGAGAATGTTTTTGTCGGTACATAACTTCTACCTAAGTAGGTAGCTACCCACCGCTGTTGAAGTCTCGAGTCTCGATTCTCGATCCAAATTCCTATGGTAGGTAGGTATAAAGAGTAAATATAGGTAGATAAGTATAGGTCTGTAAGTACCTAAATATCTAACAAATTCTAAAGAGATTAGACTTACGTAAGTTCCCGTTCGTCACCTAAATCCTTACTAATAATTTACCTATTATAAATGCGAAAGTAAATCTGTCTGTCTGTTATGCTTTTACAACTAAACCACTGAACCGATTTTGATGAAATTTGGTACGGGGTAAGTTTGAAACCCTATGGAAGGCTACCTACCTACCTACTTTTTATTCCGCGACTTCGTCTGCGTCCGCGATAAGTCGGAAAAAACGGAATATCTGCGAGTTATTCAACTGCAAATTGAGCTTGCATTACTTACATACACATGCAAACATCACACAGGCATGTTGTTGTTGGATTAAGAGTTTCACAATAGGATACGAATTTTTAAATTTTGTATGCCGTCAGCCGCGCATTGTCTGACTGTGGATGCAGTCACAACAATAGGGATGCAAGATCCCCTGAATCGTAATAATGCTTGATCTCTATTGTTAGGTATCATAAATATCGTAGTAGGTATGTAGATACCTACGCTATTCCATACAATGATAGTTATACCTCATTTACATTCAGCCCCTGCCGCTGCCCCTCGCGCTGCCGGCAATAATTCCCTAAATACTGCCGCAGCAGGATCGAGAGAAGTGTGTGTTTACATACTGCCCTACCACTCACTTCGCTTTCAAGTTTCGACAATGGCAGACGTCGAAATAATTACAGCGGCCGCGCTGTCTCTTTTTGCGATACATAATTAGGTATGTTCGATATTTTTATGACTGCCTCGTTGGTCTAGTGGTTAGTGACCCTGACTGCAAAGCCGGAGGTAGTGGGTTCGATTCCCACCCAGGACAAATTTTGTGTGATGAGCATAATTGTTGGTTCTGTGTCTGGGTGTAATTTATCTATAATATGTATGTATTTATAAATTATATAAGTATGTATTTCAGTTGTCTGGTTACCATAACACAAGCTCTGCTTAGCTTGGGATCAGATGGCCGTGTGTGAGTTGTCCCAAGATATTTATTTATTTATTTAAAAAGGTTACGAATACAAAAAAAGAATGTTCGTCGTAGACGATGGTGGATGATATCTATACATCGAAATAAAAAAAAAAAAAATTCTACGCGTCGTGAACCTTACGTTTCTGTTTATATTGTTTATCCGTAACAACCCAAATTACTTTTTCCGTTTCCAGTAGTTCTAAGAATTTTATTGTAATCTCATTGCTCCATTCGGACGGCATTTTTCGATAATCTAAACGAACGTCTTTCTCCTCTTCGAGTACTGAGCGTCGGAGCAGAATGTAAACACGCACTGCCGCTCGCGCTGCCGGTCCTTTGACTTCCGCACAAAAAACCGCCATTTTGGGGAGCGCCGGGCAGCGCGAGTGGCAATGGCAGTGGCATGAGAAGTATTGCGTTTACATACTCGTCCTGCCCACTTCCCTGCCCACTTCCCTGCTCACTACGGCTGAATGTAATACCTCATTTACATTCAGCCCCTGCCGCTGCCCCTCGCGCTGCCGGCAATAATTCCCTAAATACTGCCGCAGCAGGATCGAGAGAAGTGTGTGTTTACATACTGCCCTACCACTCACTTCGCTTTCAAGTTTCGGCAATGGCAGACGTCGAAATAATTACAGCGGCCGCGCTGTCTCTTTTTGCGATACATAATTATGTTCGATATTTAAAAAGGTTACGAATACAAAAAAAGAATGTTCGTCGTAGACGATGGTGGATGATATCTATCCATCGAAATTTAAAAAAAAAAAAATTCTACGCGTCGTGAACCTTACGTTTCTGTTTATATTGTTTATCCGTAACATCCCAAATTACTTTTTCCGTTTCCAGTAGTTCTAAGAATTTTATTGTAATCTCATTGCTCCATTCGGACGGCATTTTCGATGATCTAAACGAACGTCTTTCTCCTCCAGGCGCTCGGCGAGTACTGAGCGTCGGAGCAGAATGTAAACACGCACTGCCGCTCGCGCTGCCGGTCCTTTGACTTCCGCACAAAAAACCGCCATTTTGGGGAGCGCCGGGCAGCGCGAGTGGCAATGGCAGTGGCATGAGAAGTATTGCGTTTACACACTCGTCCTGCCCACTTCCCTGCCCACTTCCCTGCTCACTACGGCTGAATGTAAACGCGGTATAAACGCGGTATTACACCCGTTGAATCTCGGCGAATGCTACACGCTCGATATTTATCGTGTTATTTGGATCGTAATCCAGGATCACGATAATTATCGAGTGTGTAGTATAGTGTATTCACGTATCGTGATACGGATCGCTGGATTTCTAGAAATCCAGAAATCCACGATTTGGATCGAGTATCGTTGATAAATATCGTGCGTCTAGTCTCTAATCGATATTTATCGCGTCAGTATTAATTCTGTCAGCGATGGATGAGGACGCGCATCTTGATGCGGCGGCGCCCGCTGTACCTACAACAAACGACCAAAAGCATCTAAAAGAATTTATACAAGTGTTAGAAACACTGCCAGAGGTATGGGACAGCTCAAGGGCCGACAGTTTGAATAAAGTAAAAAGGGCGAATGCCTATGAGCAACTATTAACAATTTAAAAAAAAATTAAACCAGGCGCGACTACCATAGACGTCATAGCAAAGATAAACTCTTTAAAATCTAATTATAGGAAAGAATTAAAAATAAAAATAATAAAATAAAAATTTAGATGTGTATATTTCTCTCGATCTTGAAACCAATATTTCATCCATTTTTTTCGTTTTGTACGTCTTTTCAATGCTATCGCTATAATAAAATATCAACGCAAGCTTTATTTATATTATCACTCATAGCTTTTTTTATATTTTAATACGAAACGTACGAGTGTACTCAATGAAATTTACCGTCGTACTGACGCGATCCGTATCGTGTGTGTAGTATACGAAAATATTACTAAATATTACTAGATAAATATTACGATAAATATCACGATATATATCGAGCGTGTAGCATCACAATCAAGATGGTAGGTTGTTTTAGAAAGGTAGGTATTTTTACGACGATCGTTTGTAATAGGGCAGCCGACCACTTTTTACGTGCCAACCAAAGCAAACGGTAGCAAACAAACGACGCTCTGCCACAAAAGTAGCAAAACAGGGGACAAAAACCTCCAAATGTCTATAATTAGCGAAAAAACTGACGCCTTTGACCACTAAAATGCAAATTCCACAACCAACCGGTTTGAAACGCAATGTTTTTTTAAGAACGTAGTATGTTTAGAACAGCCGTCGTCTAAATTCAGCCAGGTATTAGATCGGTATACGACCTACTTCGACTTCAAGACTCAAGATAGGTATGTAGGTACAGATTATACAATACCAACCAGTGATACGGACGAGATATTTTTTTCCGCGAATGGCCGTATAGGTATCTAAGCGTGCCACAGCAAAGCATGGAAAGTACAGTTAAAATAACTAAAATACTCACGAGACTCCGGACAGCACACGGCGAGATGCTTAGAAAGATTACGTTTTTTGTAAACGTTGTAGACACTGATTATGACACACAGATTGTTCAGTTCACTTTTATGGGTGCACTAAATGTTTTTATTTGTATGTAAACGTGTTATTTGTGTTTATTCACAGCTGAGTTCTATGTGCGGTACACGGTTTGAGTCGGCGAGGGACGACGATCGACCTCCGTGCGTGGATACGACGCGGCGCAGCGCGGCGAACTGACGGCCGGTCGGGGACTCGGGGAACGAAGCTGCGGAGCGAAACGTCATCATTGCGCGCGATCTCCCACTCTCCAGAGCGTTCCGTTCAGAAATATTATGGTCAGGTGGTTTGTGTTAATTTTCAAAATATTTTTGTTTGAACATGCGTGTTTATAAGCAAAAAAAATATTTGAAGTTTACAGCTCTTTTGATAAAAAACACCGAAACAGGTGTTTCAATTTTAAAGAAGTGTTCCTGTTGTTTATTTGGTTGAGGGGGATTTTTAAAATGTTGGCTGATTTCCTATTAATATCAAACTGTGTACTAATAGTCATTGAACATAATTATCAAGACCATAGGTCCCAAACCAGTGGGGCGCGCTTCACTTGTGGGCATTGATTGACCAAGGGTGAGCAACGGCTCCAAAAATAGGACACAGTATAGGTTAACTATCTGTTTGTTTTTAGTGATAAGCAGTTTTTAGGATTATTATTATCAAAACGACTATTTTAAACAAAATCAAATACAAACACTCAATGATTGATAAATATTATTATTTCTACCTATCTATGATCAAAAAAGTTTCATAGAAATCCTTAACCTCAACAAGCAGCGCCCCTAGCGGCCATTTCGCAAACTAAACCTAAAATGCACTTTGTTTGCCTTCGAACTATCCATTTTATGTAACACTGGGACGAGATTTTGACGTAAAATAATACCGACTATGTTAATACGTTGATTACCTTGCAGAGGGAGCGGAATAAAATGCCTACGCTTTAATAATAAGTGGGTATATTCAGATATTCCAAACTGCATCGCATTGGCATAATAATCTTGTATTAGTTATGCAACTTGGCGCTTAAATAAGTTATGTAACTTAAATGCTTGATTAGTTATGTAAGCACTAACCCCTATATTATTTAGGAGTTAGTTAAGCGAAGGTTAGATAGGTAAGTACCTACACACTTTGTAGTCAAATGGCAATTAAGCTAGTGCTTATATGATATTATACATATAGTAGTAAGTATTAAAGCTTTTCTTTTTATTTAAATGTATAATATAATTCTGAAAATACACACTTCTTACGCCCGCTAATCATACTTTAATCAACATTAAACCTAATACTGACTTGCAAATTGCAAAAAACGTAAGAAAATTCGAATTTCACGGGCTACCGTGGAGCTTCCACCTTAAGTCAAAGTTCAGAAATAGTTCCCTACGTCCCGATCACAAGGAAACAGTGAATATAATAATATATATTATGTTATAAACTTTATTTAATGTTTTACGAGGCTATATTAAAAATACATTAATATGATTTATGTGTCTGTTTACGCTGGTACCCGCATAACATAGGTACCTATTGTAACTATACTTTATAGAAATAGTTTGTAACGTTATAACTTCTTTTGTTTTTTCTTTTTTAGGGTACCGCATCTCAGTTGGCAAAAACAGAACCTTATAGGATAATTTTGTGGTCCGTCTGTCAAGATCCTTTTTCTCAGGAACGCGTGGAGGTTTTTATAAATTAATATCATATAGGTACCTACTCAGGTCTGCTGCCCCTCGGAGCAGTGAAAAAATCAAACTTCTAAGTCAACGCAATCTAAAGATAAGGTCGTTTATGGCGCATAATTTGACGCTCGCTAGAGAATCAAAACCTATAGGGGGCTTCCCGTTGACCTAGAATCATGAAATTGTTCAGTCTTAAATTGTTTAGAGTTTAAATGTTTGCTGAAAAAAAAGTCGTATAGCCGACAATAAAAAAAAATTGTTAGTTAGGTATTTTAATTTATTATTGAAATTGAATGCGCAATGTAGATAAGTAGTTTATTTTATAGATAAACAACTTCCAAACGGTTTGTAGAAGAAGACATCAATGCTAGCGGCTCTTTTAAACATTTAACTAATTAGAATAACTCCTTCTTTCATTGACAAACAAGTACATGAACAGTTAAATCCACTAGTAGCAGAGTGAGCATGGAACAGGTAAGTGCCAGGGTAATCAAGAGGACACGCCGCTTCCTCTATATATTCGTTTAGATACAGATTGCACGGATTGGCTACCAAGATGATGTATTTTCCACTCTGAACGACATAAATGTTGTGCTAGAAACACTCGGTTGGCAAAGACGGCGATGATTGAAATATTTTGTTTTGTTCCGGGTTGTAAAATCCTCATGGTTGTCCCCTCCCTTGGTGGGTGGAGGGATCGGTCAGACTCTTGCTGACTATAAACCAACCCGGTGCTGTGTTTCCTTCCCACACTTACTCCCCACACTCACTTATCTCCTTCCGCAGCCCCCGACTGCTAGAGGTCTGCCTCCGCGGGCCTCCTCAGGATAATCAAAATACTAGGTCAACCTCTTCACAGGTATTAATTCGGCTAAAACAAACCAACCCACTTCAAAATTACTCCTACTTTTCGAAGTAAATATAGTGATTTTAGGACACTCAGTTTTGCACAGAGTAATATCATTGAACCGGTTTCTCACACTGTTTCCCACAAGCTGAAATCTCTCGATTAATAAAGGTACAATACACATGAGACGGTGACACGTTAGAGCGGATCGATGGTCTGTTGCAAGTAAATGCTCAAGTGTATACTTACTATAAGGCTTGATTTTACGAGTATAACTAATTCCGTTATTGACGTTTGATTGGATAAATAAATATCGGCTCATTCATCTCTCACCTAACATCCGGTAACATTGGATAACTACCTAAGAATTTTCATGTAGTACTTCTGATCGACGCCACCCAGAGAGTCGTATCTATATTAATGGTCAGCTATGACTTGGCTTCCGATACGGGTTTATCGGGACAAACTGTTTTTCTTTTTAATATCTTTATATAACAGCCCTTTTTTGATAAAGTTGTGGATTTTAATGTGTAACTTTTCAATTCTTATGTACTTATGTTAAAAACTACAGGAAAAAGACAATTTTTTAAATAGTTGTCTGTCTGTCCGGGGCTGAATTCTTTTAACACTTGAAATTTTGTAAATAAATATTTCTTAGATTGGTATTGATAATGTGTTTAATACTATTTATTAATTACTAGCTTCTCCTTGCGACTTTGCTCGCGTGGTGTTTTCACTTGCGCTAGAGTGCCGTGGAGTTTCTTGCTCGTTCTTCTACAATAGAGGGCTACCTCCGTTTTGGAACGAGCAACTAGCTTCAACTTTCGGACTAACTGACCGACTCCTTGACAATTCAAAAGAGGCTGTAAATGGTCTAATTGAAATAAATGTTTTGACTTTGACTTTGCTAAGTTACTTCTTTGGTTACTGCTTCGCACCCATGGGTCGTAGCGTGATGCTATTTCTCATAAAGCTGGTTATCAATTACAAAAATATTTTTTCTATCCGATTACTAGTTCCAGAGATTAGCGCTTTTAAACAAACAAAAACACTCTTTAAGCTTATTATATTAATAAAGACAGATTAAGTTGTCTTTATCTATACATACATAAAAATAAACTTTAAATTGTCTACTCGTAGTGTCAAAATAAAAGCATTTTACAAATTATGAATGTTTTACACGGAAGGTACCCAAAAAAAAACATTTTTCTAATTTTTTGTCTGTCTGTTCATCTCTTTGTTTCGGCTAATCTCTGAAACGGCTAAACCGATTTTGATTTTTTGTTGATATCATAAAAAATAATATAACTTAAGCTTTACTTTTATTTTAGAAAAAGAATTAAGAGTTCTGCGCAAAAATATTTAAGCCCCTTATGTACCCGGCTTTTACACGGACGAAGTCGGAGGCATAAACTAGTTGATAATATAACTATGTATTCAGATTTACGAGATTTCGAGATGAAACGGTATGGGACATGGTTGAAATAGTTTTATATGGTTAGTAAAATTTTTGGGATGCCACAAATTTGTACCATCTTGATGCTGATATGAAATGGGAGATAACCTAATACCTACTTTAGTAATCTGATAAGCATCTCATCATATGACGGTTTCATAAAGAGCTTAGGTATATTAGCCCGACTCTCATGCATGAGGATTTGGGTTCGATGTCGGCCAGGAACACACATCGCCCATCAACTGCTACGTTGATCTCTAGGTCACAGTGGGGGTCCTAGGTTTGATTTACATGTTACTTATTGGGTTTTTCTATTATTTCGGTAACAGCTCGGAGTCCCAAAGATGGTGGTGTGACACCCATGTCACACACTGCAAAAATAAAAATAGGAATTCCTATGAGCAATGGAGCGCAGTATACTAGGTGTTAAATTAACGGACCGAGTTCGAAACACTATACTGCGCTCTAAAACAGGGATAGCTGACGTGGCTCAAAAGGTTGCTCAACTTAAATGGGACTGGGCAGGACATGTCTGCCGCATGTCGGACAAACGGTGGGCCCAAATAGCGCAGAACTGGTGCCCTGAAACTGGGAGTCGGGGCCGCGGCAGGCCACGAAGGAGATGGCGGGACGAACTGGATGGATTTCTCCAAAACTGGAGGGATGAGGCACTGAATCGGGAAGGATGGAAAGAGTGGAGGGAGGCCTTTGCCCAGGAGTGGGACAGAATGGGCTAACAAAAAAAAAATTGCTTATAGGTTTAGACAATCTCTAGAAAAGAAATTAAACTTTATTCATAAATTCATTGCCTTTCCGCAACATAGAAGTTCTGTATCCATGAATTAACTTTCAATACAAAATATGTTATGTTTTTGTTATCCATAAACACGATTAAAAAAAAATAGTTTATTTCATATCATATTTGGCGAACATTACATGTCAAGGAGTCTCCATTTAGGCATAGAAAATGCCTGTAGTTGAAGGCTCCGCTCTTTCCTTACATTATAAACATACTATACGATAATGACTAAGTATAGTAAGGTCACTGCACAGTTGACAAATCAAAGCACCTGCATGTATGCGCTTACGCACGACAAAAGTGAACGTGCGACAATGACCTTGACGTCACAACTGACGTGAGCGGTACGATCACTTATATTAACGCTCTACTTGTTATGGGGTAGGTAGAAATCTTAGGTTCTCTACTCGACTGATTTAGATAATTAATGAAGTTTTGAGTTCTTAGGACTAATTGAATTGTCTTTCTGGGGCTGAGCGATTGGCTGTTGCGCTGAATCTCGTGGGTTCGATACCCGCACGGAACTAAATAATTTTATTAACTTTTTTATACTTTTTAGTGTGTTATAGATGGCACTGGCTCACACACTATTTAATTGAAATGTTAGTTGTTTTAGTTAGTTGAAATGTTATACGTGGTCGTATACAGTTCCAATATTTGTAAATAGGTACGTGAAAACTATGTATCTTTGAATCTAATTTAACCATCGATGCCAGCCTACCCTTTTCTCAACCACCTATGTTGGGATCGGCTTCCAGTCTAACCAGATGCAGTTGAATAGTATTTTACATGGAGCAACTGCTTTAGTTGAGTGGCAACGCAGGGAGGGGACTCCCTAGGAAGACCTACACTGACTTTATTGGTGAGGTTCTTCAGAAAGGTCAGGTGCGTACCGTGCGTAGTACTCGTAACCGGCGTGCTTGTATGACGAGATGTATGAACGTAGATGAGACGAAAGGAGTATGTAAGGATCGTAGCAGGTGGCGTCTGTGGTTTCTGCCTACCCCCATGGGAAAAAGGCGTGAGTTTATGTATGTTTATGTATACTTAGTAAATACACACTTAGCATACGAAGTCGCAGACTTAAGCTAGTTTGATTAATAAACCCTTAAGGCTCTCCGGACTACAGATATTAATTCGATATTAGCCACTGCCAATGTAATTGCGAAACAGTTAATAAATAACGATTAGCATGTCAATCACGGTGGCTGTTGTTAGTATAATATTCGCATTGACATTCTAATTGGCTGACATTATCTTAGAATTAGTATAATGAAATGCCCATGTTGGTGCGGCTACTAGTAGGAAACGAATTATGCGGCTGACTTATTTGGCTGTAGGTATAATAAATAGTATTACCAGCGTATTATTGTCCCACTGAAGGACAAAAGCCTCTTCTCGTACAGAGAAGGCACGAGCATTGATCACTACGCTTGTTCAAGGCAGAGAGTCGGAGACAGACTTATACGATTTATAAATCCAGGTTTCCTCACGATGTTTTCTTTCACCGGTGTCAGTGATGTCCAAGATCAAATGAGAAAGTACAGTCAGCAACAAAAGTCGATTAACATAATTATGATTTTTAAATCCTAATTATTAAGTACAATTTTAAAAGTTAAACGCATTGAATATAAAATTAAGATATAATAAACCCTTACCTATTACCTGAAATTCTGAAAGCTAGTACATTATGTGTTTAGTGTCTGTTTAAATGATATAAAAAAGTGACATTGTTAATCGACTTTTGTTGCTGACTAGACTGTAAGGTATATACATATAAAATAGAAAAAGTCACGTTGGTACTTGCCTGTGCCAGGTATCAAATCCTTAACTTGGGCTATTTTGCTGTAAATCATGGTCTACCAACTTAAAACACACTCACTCACTCACATGAAGCATATTTTTGAAGCGAAAACTTTTTTAGTTGCGTTGAGTGATTATTAGTAGTGGCAAGACTTAGGCCGTTTGTCCACCGCCGCCGTCACCGGAACGTCAACGAGAACGAGATGACGGCGCCGAAGTACTGATACATAGACTACTAAGTATAGCCGCGTGTCCACCGCAAGTCCGTCACCCGAGCACCGTCATCCCGGCCGCCGAGTTTCGAGTAGATCGGCGTGACCTGTGCCGGCAACGGCAATACAAAACACGACTGAGCCACCGATATATATCGGCGCGGTGGACAAACGATCGCCGTCACGTCATCTTAAACTCAGCCCGAAATAATCTCGTTCTCGGTGACGGTCCGGTGACGGCGGCGGTGGACAAACGGCCCTAGGGCTTTTCATCACAGACATGCTAATGTCACGTGCTGCGCCGGACTGGCGACGCGCAGCGTTCAGGTTTTTAAGCTACTAAAATGTAAGATAAGCACTGTTAAAACAAATAAATAAGTAATAATAAAAGACGCATACCTGTACCTAGGTATTGAGAGTATTCCGGATGAGCAGTGCTTCGTGTCGTATTAACGTAGTTTTATAGATTAAGCAACTGATTTATTAGATTTGTTTTTTTTTGGTGCATTTCATAAGCGGCAGCGTTTTGTCAACAAATAGACGAAGGTTACTAAAGGATAGACAGGATAGATAAATGTAGCTATCAAGTCAGCGGCGCTGGACTAACTTGACACATGAAGAACTTATTTTTTTTTAAGGTCCAAGATCCCACAGTAGCCAAACCTATTTTAAAATAGTTAAAGGAATATGTAGATAAGAAGGCATGCGTATTCGAAAAGATTTAATGATGGGTCCTTTTTCAGGAATCAAAAACACGTTTATCCACCATCCGCCCTTCCCGAGTCGGGGGCAGTGCCGAGGATTCCTCTACGAAAAAGAAATGTGTGTGTCGTGAAATTAAAGCGTGCAATAAAAAAATTCATAAAAAATACATGGCGACCTCTTACACCTTAGACCACACAGGATATAAAATAAGCCTGCACAGATGTCACAGAGGATGTAGATACATCAGCTGCCCTACCATGAACTCTTATTGCGATCCAAAAAACTGAATTGTTCTTCAAATAAGTCAATATAACGCATCAATTTATGTCATTTATTGACGTATTTTCTCTTATCGCGATCCAAAAACTGAACTGTTCTTCAAATACGTCAATATAACGCATAAATTGATGCGTTATATTGACTTATTTGAAGAACAATTCAGTTTTTTGGATCGCAATAAGAGTTCATGGTAGGGCAGCAGGAATGTAAAGATAGATGCGCAGGAACAGGATCACTTTGATACCTGATAAGACAGCTAAGTCTATGAGATGACGCTAGATGGCGGTTGTGAGACTTGAGACATGTCTGGTTTTGCAGGATGATATTCTAACGATCGTTTTAATAAATCTTAAGTTCTTGTTTATTTCGTTTTTTTTTAACAACTTCAGAGATGTTAATTTGATTTGTAAAGATTTTTTTAATATTTTTTAATATTAGTTTTTTTTAGTTGAGTGGCAACGCAGGGAGACTAAGAAGAACTCCCTAGGAAGACCAACACTGATTTATGTGTTGTACTCGTAACCGGCGTGCTTGTATGACGAGATGTATGAACGTGGATGAGGCGAAAGGAGTATGTATTGTAAGGATGGTAGCAGGTGGCATTCTGTGGTTTCTTACGTAACTCTCCACATCTTGAAAGCGTTTACAAAGTCAAAATCAAATCATTTATTTCAATAAGGCCATTAAAAGGTACTTTTGAACGTCATATGCAAGAAAAAATAATTGAATCTAGTTGCCCCTTCCAAAAGATAGTTTCGTATGGAGAAATGGGCAAGAAACTCCATAATAACTCTTATAAAATGAATGTTTTATATAATTTGTATACAGGATCACACGTGAATGCAATCTACCTAGTATAAAAACTACTACCTATATCATTACAAATTAAGAATTGATGGTTTAAATTATGATCAAAGATAGGCACAGATTTTGTCTAGAATATGTGATTTTCCTATGGAGCAGGACCAGCTTGTTTCCAAACATAAACTTACATACAACATCTGAATAAGGGAGTGAGGGAAGAGGAGTGCACCTGTGTTTGCGCACACACTAGCACAATATATTAATATCCTCTAAGTACTTGGCGTGTATTTACTAACAAATTATGACAACATACGGAATGGCGAACAAACAAACATACAGGCGACAACCTATTAACATTTCAGCACAGTATTCATCTAACTATTATTAAGAATGGCCGCCTGCATGCCGACGCCATGTTTCAGACGTGTTCGTTAATAACTTTGATTATGTAGCTGTTACCTACAATTTCTAGCGTATGGTAATTAGTACAAAATTAGAAATTGGACAAGAATCATTTTGAGTTTTTAGTAAGGGGTCATCCATAAATTACGTCACACGAATTTCATGATTTTTTTGCCCCTCCCTCCGTCCTTGTCACAGCTGGTCACATTTGTGAGACTTCCCCCCTACCTAGTGTGACGTCACATATTTTGCAAATTTACTTTTAGCAATTATTGAATGAAAACAGCGGTTCGGAAATCAGTTTTATTTCCATTCAATTTTTAATAAAATTAACATCAAATCAAATAATCAACAAAACAAAAATCGATTAATTATATCAATTAATAAATATATATATTTGATTGAATTAATTGATTTAAACTTCCTTTTTGGCGCGAAACCTTCTTTCTGTATTTTATGGTAACCTACGTAAAATTTGTCTAAAAAAGAAACATCGTTAAACAAAAATGATCTCTAATCAATTGAAAATATCACTTTTTTGTTCATTATAAACTTGTTCGTACTTAAGTTAAAAATCAAGTCACATAGAAACAAAGAAATCACCGCTAGGTGCAACGCGTAACATTAGTAGAGCGAGTGGTCGACAAAACAATTTAAATCTTATATTTATGTTTTTGAGGACACTTAGATTATGATAGATTTTGAAATGTGACGTCACAACCCCTCCCCCCCTTGTCACACAATGTCACACTTCCTTGACCCCCTCCCTCCCCCTTAAAGTGTGATGTAATTTATGGATGGCCCCTAATATTTAGTTAGGCGTAAAAAACACATCACATAGCCTTTAACATAACATCACGCCTGTAATCCCAGAAGGGATAGACAGAGGTGTACCCATTAGTACAGCCACATTTTTCCAGTCATGTTTAAATCCAATGTAATAGGGGGCGAGCCTTTTGCCATCAATCGGGCACAAATTCAGACTCCGAGGCTGCTATTGAGATATTCCTGATGAAAAAAACCAATAACACTGCCCGACCTGGGAATCGAACCCAAGACCTTATACTCAGCAGTCGCGCTTTGCGACCACTAGACCAACGAGGCACATAATATTAAACTCACCAGATCTCTAAAAGCAAATAATTAACATTGACAAATAATAATTGGCGCTAATCCAGTCCGTCAGATAAGTTGATACAACAATGGTAAGGCGTGCCCTGCGCGTCGCTTGGGCAATGCGCACGCGCCCTTATTGTTGCAACGAGCCTAGGGTTGGTAGAAGAAAGTATGTATTATTTTCTTATTTTCATTGCATCTTAATTGATAATTGAAAAAGCCTATGTTACTCGCTAATAATGTGGGTTTCCATAGGTGAAAGAATTTTTTAAATTGATAAATTAGTTTTTAAGATTGTAAACTAGTTTTTGCCGGCGATGTCGTCTGTAGGGAATTCAAAGTCAAATCCATTATTAGCTGACGTCTTCTGCCTATAAATGACCTACTCGTCAAACAGGTACATAGGTCAAGTAGTTTTCGAGATTTTATGTAAGATTTACGATTTTTTTTGTAGTTTTTGACATATATATGTTACCGGCAATCTGTATAATCCGGTATTCTATACAATACCTAGGCAATGTATAGAATACCTAAAACGGACAGGTAATGTGTAAAATATTATTTATTTTATACTTTGCCTAGGTATTCTATACAATACCGAAAGCGGAGCCGGCAATGTGTATAAATGAGCAGGAAAGGAGCAGGAAAGTCCCGGTCAACGAAGCCCCGCTACGCGGGGCTCATATTTCTGGGTGGTTTAAAAAAAAATAACCACGAAGGGGATGGCTTCTGACCTAACCTGTCCGAGTCGGGGTTCCCCAAGTCTTGAGCTCGCTCTGCTCGCTAAAGATGATCCACATATAATTGATGACATATTTTCTAAACAAAAGCTATCAAACCGCCATATTTATTTCTCGTTAGGAGTTATCTGACGATTAAAAAATTAGCCCTAAGACATTATGTAAGAATTTTAGACCTGAACCAAAAAAAGGGGTAGGATTGTGTGTGACTAATCATTCCACAGTCAAGTTAGTTACAGTTCCTTGGCTAATACCAATTCTAAGATTTACTTGTAAAACCTATGATTTACAGTGACATATAGACCAAAATCTATTTATTTACACATTGCCGGTGGACCAGCAGGCACTCTATACAATCCCTAGGAATTGTATACATTACCTAGATAAAGTATGTAATGGAGAATAATATTCATAATGTTTCATACATTGCCTGTACGCCCCAGGTATTTTATACATTGCCTAGGTATTGTATACAGCCTGTAACAAAAACCCTGTCCGATCCTTAAGGGTATTATTCGGCATCGTACTGCGTACACATATACGTAACCATTTAATGGATTTGAGATTATTATTTTTCCCCAGTGAAAAAAAAAAGAAGAAAGAAGAAGTAAAACATAAAAACTGATCAACGGCAACACTGATCGGACAGGGTTTTTGTTACACAGTGTATAATACCTGAATTATACAGATTTCCGGTAACATATACACTCTCATACACAAACAGCCAGACCCGAAACAACTATCTGTAGGCCAAACGAATATTTGTTCCGTGCTGGAATCGTACCAGTGACACGTAGCGCAACAGCCAATCGCTCAACCACTACGCCAACGGTGTCGGTTCGTATGTCATCGAACAAAATCGGAAGTAAAATTACATTTAAATTACATTTCATTCGTGACAGCCCTGAAACTACCTAAGGGGCATAGCTGTCTATTCGCACAGCTGTCTAGACCTAACCGTGAATGATTTATAGTGTGTACGAAGCCTTAGGCAGATTTCCAGCTAGAATTAATGACTGCCATTATCTAATGTTTTGAGCTAGTTTGTTTACTAAATTATATCTAACGGTCACTGGAAACAGTGCAGCAATATGTTGAGGCAGCTTTCGTTTGTAAATTGACAAGCTTTTTTAAAATGTGCATCCTTGGGGTTCAAACTTACCCCGTACCAAATTTCATCCAAATCGAATCAGTGGTTTAGTGTGAAAGCGTAACAGACAGACAATGAGACAGAGACACTTTTTATATGGTTATTATTATTTATTATTTTATATTATTATGGACTAGATTAATTACTCAAGTCCCACGTAATGAGACACAATTGATTTTCTATTGTTCTTACCGGTAAGTCAGCCGGGACTTGACAGGTTAATAAAAAATCATGTATTTCAGAATTTTAAATAAATATTTACATTAAATGGTTTGGTTACTTTGGTTACTGCTTTGCTTCCGTGGGTCGTAGCGTGATGTTATATAGCCTATACTATTCCTCATGAATCAGGCTACCATATTATACAAAAATATTTTTTCCAATCCGACTGGTAGTTTCAGAGATTTGAGCATTTAAACAAAATAAAAATATCTAAAATGTTGATTTAAAAAACTCCTATTAACGTCAAGTGATTTTTGTGTCTGACTGTACCTAATACTGCACTTTTGTGTGAATGATACTTGTAACATTTTTATATGAATACGTAGGTATGTACAGTCAACAAAGTAGATAGGTATGCAGGGTCGTCAGATATAGTTGGGGTTTTCTTAGAAACCGATGGATGTCTTCGATTAAAACTTAACTTAATTAATGAACTGTTTATTATCTACTTTTTAAATAAAATTACATTTGTTGACATCCATCAGTTTCTAAGAAAACCCAACTATATCTGACGCCCTGCTTATCTATCTACTTTGTAGACTGTACTTTATAATTAACCACGCTTATTAAATTTTAACTACCGAATTTACTGATATCCTCATAATACTCGTATTTCATGAAATTTTTATTTTGTGTTAGATTATTTACGTGTTCTTATGATAGAACACGTTGCATATTACAATCATGTTAATACTAAGTTTATTTCTTTTGCAAGGTAAGTTTACCATTTGACACTATACAGGGTGTAGGTAACGGAAAGGGTATATACATACAAAGAGTAAGGCTTCTTTGGATGATAACTAACGATATGGCAAGGGTTTCAGCTCAATATAAAATACTCTAAGAATTGATACCAAATTTTCGGTTTCATATGTTTCTTATATTTCAAATCATAACAAACGTGTCAAACCGCACTACGTGGGTCTAAAACTTTCCGCGTTACTTGCCTAATATCACGAAAAATCTCTTCCGTAATTCTGCGCGCCTAGAACCGCATAGTAGCCTACTGCAGGCGGTGTTCTTTGTTGATCATAATTTCCGAACATGTAGAGATAAGATTAAAAAAAAACACTTGCCAAATCGTTTGTTATCATCCAAAGAAGCCTTGCTCTTTGTATGTATATACCCTTTCCGTTACACCCTATATAGGTATATTAATAAAAAAATATTTACTCGCTTAATGGCGTTCCAATACCAGTCGGGGGCGCGGATCATGCGTTATGCGAATAGCGGGCTCCCAACTAGTAGCAGGAGGAACTGTGAGGTTTTAGTCGTTAAGAGTCCGACATAACCCTCCGTTGTCCCCAAACGGAAGGCATCCATGAGGCATCAGTAGCGCTAACATCCTCAAAAGTGCAGGTGTAGGGACACTTTAGGCGCTGTAGTATGTTGGCCATCTTCTGATCAGACGCACTGGCACTGCAGTCTATTATTAATTTGTATATATTTTCAGCATTATCTGCTGGTATCTGCTATGATATAGAACTGCAAGGAATGTTAAAAATAGGAAAGGACTTTCTTAATATATTGCGGCAACGCTCACAAGTAAATGATCCCGTAAAAGAACCACAATTTGATGTATCTTCAAACAATATGGGAGACCCTTTAGAACACGTGGAAATGTTTAGATCCTCAAATAAAAAAACTAAACAGATAAGGAACAATAAACAAGCTCAGTTTGACCAGCTGCTGAAACACTTTCAGAAAAAGGGCAAAGACTCACTAAATGAAATAGCTTTACTAATAAGAAATGATCTCAACATGGAAAAGATACTCTCTCCGACACTTGAAGTTGTTACCGATGAATATGTAAATGCACTGCAAAATTATTACGATTTCCTCAGAAACAAACAAACTGATATGGATCCATTATATGATATGGATTCAGTATATCTAGATTTTGCCGAAACTTCGTGCCGTCTACTGTATAATGAACAAAAGAAACTTTTGAACGATGTTATTATGTATGAAGATAATGATGCGAAAGATTACAAAAGTTACAAATTTAAAACCATTTCCAATAAACTTTTGAAATTCAACAAGAAGGAAAAAAGGGAAGCAATCAAATCTGTGTGCAAAATATGTGACGTTTGTAGAGATTACCCTACCTTTACTGATTACTGTCCAGACGTAATAAAGGAAGCATTAAATCTAACTGAACCTAAATTTCGTAATGTTCTTGGTATAATAACTAACACTTTAGAACAAAATTCAGAATTTTTTGCAAAGATCACCGAAAAAAAAGATAGAGAATTAATTAGGGCACAAGTAAAAGGCTTTTCTGAAAATTTGCTTACTATGAAGGAATTTCTCGAACTGCTATCGACATTAATGACTCACAGATTTAAAATTGTTTCAATAGGAAGTGAAGAATTTAAAATGAAGACTAAAGCAGCTAAGATTCTTCTGGATATCATAAATAAAGCAGTAAGTAAGGAGAGTGATATTGTGCAAATAGATTTTGATAATTTTATACAGGCTATGAGGAATTGGGCAGGTCACAATAGAAGTGAAATTAAAGTAGTTTGTGAAAGTTTTATGAAAGATTCGTTAAGAAGATTGCAATATAATTTGACTAAGAATGCAAAAGAAGAAATAAGAGCTTTAATCAAAACTATAATGAGAGGAAATACGAAAGAAAATCCGATATTTCAGCGATTATTTCAGTATGGCTCGTCATATGTTAAAAATGAAGATTTTCATTCAGATATAGAATCTTTGACCTTTTAAACTAATTGGCAAATTTATAATCATTTCATTTAACCTTGTTTAATTATTATTAAACGATGGCAGAATAGAATAGAATAATTTATTTCGGATAATTAAAATCCATACCTTGTTAGTACATAAATAGGTATTATATTAGCAACAATATTAGCTTACAATTATGTTAGTATTATCTTTATGACTACTAGCTATACACTATGTAACAAAAACCCTGTCAGATCAGTGTTGCCGTTGATCAGTTTTTATGTTTTATTTTAATTTAGTTACTTCTTCTTTCTTCTTTTTTTTTCACTGGGGAAAAATAATAATCTCAAATTCATTAAATGGTTACGTATATGTGTACGCAGTACGATGCCGAATAATACCCTTAAGGATCGGACAGGGTTTTTGTTACATGCTGTAATACAACCATTGACTACCCTCACCCAGTGTTTTTGAATGGGGCAGTCAAATCGAGCAGTAATGACTTTCAGAATGCAATTTTTAGCAGCCCGCAGACGCTGCAGCAAAGAAGCCGTTTTTTTGTGAATTATGGCCTTAAAGCCGCTTGTCTGTGTGGCTATTATTTGATCAATTCTTTGGCTATCTAAGTACTATCATCTACCCGTTTTAAGTTGTACGTGTTTGGTTAGGTACTGCTTTGCAGCCTCGCTCCCGTGGTTTTTCTGACTATCATAAACAACAAGAATTTAACCAATACTACTAGTAGTTCTAAAGATTAGAACGTTTAAACAAACAAACATACTTAGGTTATATTAGTATAAATACTAATATTAAAAGCTTTTTTATAAAAAAATAAAACCGCCTTCAAAAACTACAAAATAAAAAAAATAACTTTAGTTTTGGAAGTCGGTGGCTTTGGTTTTGTTTTTTGTTATGTAGATATTGCCACCGACTTCCAAAACTAAAGTTATTTTTTTTATTTTGTAGTTTTTGAAGGCGGTTTTATTTTTTTATAAAAAAGCTTTTTATTTTTCACTTTTTAGTGCTTGTGTGTTAATGTTTGAAATCCTTACAAAAAGCCCTTTCAAACAATACCTCACACGATATATTTAATTCTGAAAAGTAGTAGGGGGTTGACGTACCCCCTCCCTCTCTTCCTTCAGTCAGTCATCGACTACACGTATAAACAAAGCAATTTTACTTGTTACGACAGTTATGCTGTGATTCTATAAGGAGTTCCGTTCCATATCTCCGAAGTTCATCATCAGATCATGACAATATTTCTATGGGACCTATTCGGAAGTATACTCTTTCAAACAAAAAAAGTATCATCCAAATCTATTCATAATTGGCTGAGAAATCAGGTAACATACATACAAAAAAAAAACATACGCGCCGAATTGAGAACCTCCTCCTTTTTGAAGTCGGTTGATAAAGCCAAAGAATTTGTTTATTCGTAATCTCAGGAACTACGAGTCCAATTTGAAAAATCTTCTTGCGTTATAAAGCCTGTTTATTGAGGAAGATTTATTTACAAAAATGCTACACAACACAATCGTAATGTATGGGACAGCTGATTTTTTTTGTCATGATTTCAAGGTTGGTCCCGTAGTAAAAGTTGTTCATAATGATGAGTACATTGACCCCTTTTCAGGTTTCGGGTAAATTTTCAATGACTCTGTACTTATAACATTACTAGTATAACAAAAGCTAGAAAAGTAGGTATAAAGGGTGGCGTATGAAAAAACAGGTGTATTGTTTCATCTATTTTAGTATGTTCCCAAGCAGATTAGTTTCTCTCTAGAACGTTTTACGTAACAGTTTCGCTTTTACAACAATTAAAGTGAGTCGCCATGCGAGGAGATATTATCGTCAAGTTGCTGACAATAATTTTAAATAAAAATGACTTTGTTTTCTTATGCTTATTTACTTTTGTAAGAATGACAAGTAATTTTCAGACCCAGACTGTACCTTTTTGTTGTAATATCGCTCCTATTACAACCGCATAAGAGTTTATCTTCAGGCGTTGTCGTGTGTACAAGACTGTTGATGATATTTTCACTTTCAATCAGGATTATACTCATTTTATTTGAGTGAATAGTTTAATAGGTGCCACGAAAGATGAGACTAGACACACCACACCACAGAACTTTGTATACGGGAGCTACATCTGCCAACAAACTGCTGTACAGTTTGGCAGAAGTAAAATTGAATGTAATAGGTACTGTAATTTCACCACCACCACGAATAAATGCTTCTTAAATATATATATAATTAATGCTTTATTATTTAATAATAAATATTATAATATACTAGCTGACCGGCCCACGCGTTGCTGTGGCTCAGGTTTGCAATCAAAAAATATTAAGACCAATAATTGAGATAAAAACTATCCTATCTTTCAAGTTGGATCAAACTGCACACGGTGTGCAAATTTGATTAAAATCGGTTAAGTAGTTTAGGAGTCCATCCCGGACAAACAACGTGACGCGTAATTTATGTAATTTTAGATTTAAGAATTTTAATCTTAATGTCTTCGAAATATCCCTGAATAGATACACAAATTATGGATAACCATTTCGTTATTTAACAACCTGCGCAAACTCTCCATTATTGACGCTTGTCAAGTCTCATCCTTTTTTTTTAAGCTGAAAAATAAAAATCCTAGGTGGAGCGGAAGGGACTGTCTGACTTTTACTGACTAAAAAACCACCCTGTTCCTTCTGTTGCCCTTTACGTTCCGGGGCCACGGTATCCTGTTAAGACGTCCCGCAACCCCGGCAGGCGTTTGGCCCTCTAGGGGCCCCGTCCCTGTGCTGACAGCTCTTTAAGGCGAAACGCTCACACGATTAACAGTCGAGGTGCAGTTGAGGCGCGGGCGCATAAGAGGCACGCCGCAACAAGGTTTTCTTTACAAATGAATGGTAGTGCGCTCACATACAAGAGTTGCGGCGAGGGCGAGGTGAAGGCGGGGCGGAGGCGAGGTGCAGGCGGGGCGGAGGCGAGGTGCAGGCGCAGGAGGGGCGCTCAAGTGTGCCCAAGCCACGATTCCACCGCCATTTTGTCATTCAAAATGTGAAGGAAGCATAGCCGCCTGCGCCTCGACTCTACGCAGAGACCTATCCGTAGACCGTGCTGCGACGCCGCACCGCCGCGCCGCTGACGCGACGTCGTCGCCTCGATTTACCAGTGAGCGACGCGCCTGGCGCGCGTGAAACAAAACGTGCAGGCGACCCGGGCCTGGTCCTCGATCGGACGGCGAGCTACCCATCACTCGCCGTCCGCAAGCCCCGTCTCATCCTTCGTGGCGCGTATTACATTCTTGAGTAAGTAAGCTTTTAGGTTCCTGAATCTCAAACAATATTAGGTAACCATGGCCGTGACACCTACATACAGTAATGTTACGTCACTGCGTGTTTTTTGTACTATTACCTAATTCTGTACGATCGATTACAGTTTTGTTTGCATTACGATGATAATTTTGGAATGAGGCCAAAGGATTACGTCATTTCGTGGATAGTGCTCCTAGATTTGGGTAACATCTCATAAGACTCGTTAGCTCAGTAGGTTAGAGCACCGATATATAAATTCACTTGACCATCGGAGGGCGGAGGTTCAAATCCTTCACGAGTCAAACTTTTTGGAGAAGTTTTTGTAAATTCTTATAGTTCACGCTGGTTAACCGCTGAATTTGATTAAGAGTAATACCTCTAAATCGATCCTTTTTGGGTTCAAAATTGTTGCAATTTAGCTTTAGTTTATCCCCTTTCAAAAATGCATCTTATTTCTCAATAAATGCTTATAAAGTTAAAGACATATTAGAATTTGTTTATATTTCCGATACCCAATTTAAGATACATGTATCTACTACCTAGTTTGGGAATCACCGTTTTTTAATTGGATGTATTTTAACCCGCCACTTGTGACGTGAATTTGACTTACTTCTTTGGTGACGCCGGTCCTAGGCACCGGGTTTTTCAACCTAAGGTTTTTTTTTAAGCAATACTCCATGCTACTTTTACTCGGTCAAATATTAAAGAGACATGTTTTTTTTATCAATAAAACAAAGATGTATCATAAAAAAATAACGTTTATTAATCTTTACTGTATTATACTTATAACACTGAAAATTATCGATTTTTTTTCTAGACTTACGTTAAAATATAGAAATTGTAACGAAAAAAAAATTTTTATTGCTAAATCAGCCTTTGGCAGTCTTATGACATTATGTCTTATGGAATTATAAAAATGTAACAAAAAACAAAATCCTGCCAACAAATTAAACTATGACTATTTGACTTACGTAGTCTGTAACCCCGGTCTCACGCACCGGGTTGGCGCCAAAACTCCAAGACGTCGTGTGCGCATCGCCGGCGCGGGGTGGACTAACGGTGGGGGTAGGGTTGCCAACATTTTTTTGTCTGAATATAGTATTTTTTTTAAAAAGCCATAAAAAATATAGTACGCTTCAAAAAAATATAGTATTTTAGTAGGGAAGACTAAAAAAGACAAGTAATTTTTTTTACATTTAACATTGTAAATGCTTTCGGGATCTTTAGTAACCCAGTCATACCTACACTCTTTCCCACTCAGGTTTATATTTTTGGAGCCTTTTTTGTATTTTCCTCTTTTTAGTGGGTGTCAGTGGGACACTTTCGCTATCGCTACAACTTTCCATTATTTTACTACGTAATTTAAGGCAGGACTAAAAATACTAAAACCGTATTAACTCCACTAACTCAATAAAATTAACGAAATCCAAAACAAAAAAAGCAAGCAAGATTATAATAAATAAACTTTAGTTTGATGTTGTCAAGTTTGACATTGACGTATCAATTAGGAGCGAAATATGACAGGGACGCGTTGGGTTACATGCACACGCACAATACTTCTGTCGAACGAAAGACACGTTCGAAAATAGGAGATCGGACAAATTTTCAAAAAGTGTTTTAAATTATCTTTATACTTATTCTCATGAAAAATAAAGTTTTATTTATTTATAGCCTTTTAGGTACTCAAAATCATGTTTTAATATTGTTTGTTTAAAAATCCCGCCAAAACGCCACATGACGTCATTTGTGGTCATAACAAAATTTCCATTATGAAAAACTAGAGAAACACCACGTGACAGTTTTTAAATTAATCACCGTATCCTAATTTATCAGTAATATTTTAGCAACTTTTAGAATTTCAACAAAATTATGGAAATAACTGAGTGAATTAGGTTAGTTAGTACCCGTGCAGTCAATGATTGCCCACAAATAACGTCACGCACTGTTTCAGTACCTACAGATTAAAAATATTGTAAATAACATTTTATTTTTTCATTTAAAAATATTTAAATGAATTATATTAAATTATTATTCGATAAATAATCGTAAAACAGTATATTTATTTTATCTAAGTACATTTTAGATTGTAATCTGATTACTGTCCGATCCCCTATTGTAGGAAGTTTTTTTATTTTACTAATTTTAGTATTGCAAAATATAAACATTGAGCTACTTACTGAAATATAGTATTTTCGCGTACTATATATTTCTTCAACAGTATATAGTACGGAGACCCTAAATACAGTACAATACTATATATTATAGTACGGTTGGCAACCCTAGGTGGGGGACGCGCAATGACGAAAGTACACGAAATCACTACTTGATTCTATAGCGGATAAAAAAGTTATAAGACTTTTTTGAACTACCCGGTCTTACAGACATACACGTCACAAATGGCGGGTTAACAAGTTTTTCAACTCATTTGTTTTAGCCCAATAAGGTTATTTTTAGGGTTCCGTACTCAGTAGTCAAAACTGAATCCATACAGGATCACTTTTTTGTCAGTCTGTCTGCCTGTCAAGACCCTTTTAAAATTATTATAGTTCTAGCTAAACTTGAAGATTTGATTGAGGTTATTTTGAGAATCGTTACAGTAATATGTAAGTTAAGAAGATACACTTACTTGCTAGTTTCAATGCTGGATAATTTTTCAGATATCGAGTTCAAAAGGTCACATGTATATTGTAGCTGTTTATTATCCCTCAATAAATAAAATAAAAATAAAATAAAAGATACCATCTGAAGATCAAGCGACTTTGAGATCTAAGTCCATATTATTATGGCAAATAACTAAATAATGATTTCACATAATTACGCAATTCGTTAGGAAGGTGACGTGGGTGTTGGACAGATATCAAAGGATGACGTCATATCGTGGATAGTGCTCCTAGATTTGAATGCTATTGCACAAGACTCGTTAGCTCAGTAGGTTAGAGCACCGATATATAAATTCACTTGACCATCGGAGGGCGGAGGTTCAAATCCTTCACGAGTCAAACTTTTTGTACAATATTTTTACAAAAATCCTTATTAGGATTTTTAAAAGAGATTTTAATCAAGAAAGTCCTCTCTCATTCTGTAAGATAACGTTTTGATCAAAGATCCCAAAGTAACAAGACCCTAAGTTAAATATGGCTGAAATTGTGACAATAGATAGAGGGATAACTGGCGAAATGTGGGTGTACTAATGGGTACACCTCTGCCTAACCCTTCGGGGATTACAGGCGTGATGTTATGTAAGTTATGTAAATAGAGGGATACGTCGTTAAGAATCTATGATTACTTGCAAAATCCATATCACGAAAATATACCTACATAGAAACCTGCAGTCTTCACACTTGACTATAAGTGAGTACCTTTTGTAACTGATGTCTCAAAATGGCCGAACATTCAAACTAGTAAGTGCTTATACCGTTTTGATAGCATAATCTTATATCTTTAAAAAAAAATCTTTATAAATAATTAGATTTGTCTGCATTTCGTTGATAATTTTGGAGTAAGGCCAAAGAATTACGTCATTTTGTGGATAGTGCTCCTAGATTTGAATACTATTTCACAAGACTCGTTAGCTCAGTAGGTTAGAGCACCGATATATAAATTCACTTGACCATCGGAGGGCGGAGGTTCAAATCCTTCACGAGTCAAACTTTTTGAACAGTATTTTACAAAAATAAGTGGATTTTGAATTTTTACAAGAGATTCAATTCATGGAAGTCCGTTCATAGGTATTTCTTTCCATGCTATCAATCATACTTATGGTTCACAATCCTTGAAGCGACAAGGATAAGCCATTACAGCACGGCTGAAATTCGGAGGATAAAGATTGGGATAATATAGCGTTAAGAAGGTACATAAATACTAGCTTTAACTTACTTTAACTTTGGGTAGTTGACACTAGGTATTAATAAATAATTCCAAGACATAACTTCTTTAAAAAAACGCTTTATTTTAGCCCTGAAAACCCGATTAATTTTCAATTTACTGCAAAATTAGATTTTTTGTGGATTTTAAATCAATAAATAGTTAGACAATTCAGTTGGCAAATAAGTGACGTAAGCGTGCTATTACCATACAAAATTAATGAAAGAATCGCGTTTTGATAGGTTATAAAAAGTAGGTACGTCAACTGATGGTGGTGTCAACTAGCCTATTGGGGTTTTACAACATCCTCTAGGTACAACTAATATAGAAATCTGCCGTCATATGAGAACGTAAGTTATAACGTTAAGAAGGTATGCTAACTTGCTAATTTCAATACTGGGCCATTTTTCAGATATCAGTTACAAAAGGTACAGTTGCCGGCACGTAACTTGGCAAGAGATTTTCGTAGTGGGGGAAGTTCGCGCATATAAAAATGTATGAAATTGTGCGTGCGCAAACTTCCCCCACTACAAAAACTCTTGCCAACTTACGTGCCGGTAACTGTACCTCACTTATTCATGTATTGATCCTATTGTAAAAGTTCAAATACTCTCAGATTAAAAAAAATAAGTTTTAAAAAGTTTGACTCGTGAAGGATTTGAACCTCCGCCCTCCGATGGTCAAGTGAATTTATGTATCGGTGCTCTAACCTACTGAGCTAACGAGTCTTGTGCAATAGTATTCAAATCTTGGAGCACTATCCGCAAAATGACGTATTTCTTTGGCCTTATTCCAAAATTATCATCGGAATGCAAAAAAACTATGTAATCATACAGATGTATGATACTCATGTTAGAATTTTGAGAATAGATAGTTGACCGCTTCGTTGAGCATGAGGTCTTGGGTTTAATTCCGAGGTCGGGCAAGTACTACTTAAGTATTGGATTTTCCATCAGGAATTCCTCAGTAGCAGTCTCTGAGTCTTTATTTGTGCCCATTGATGGCAAAAGGCTCGCCCCCTGATACAAGGGACTTAAACATAACTGGCGAAATATGCGTGTACTATTGGGTACATCTCTGCCTAATCCTTCGGGGATTACATGCGTGATGTTATGTAGATAGAAAGGTGTGTAATTAAGATATTGTGAGCACTTGCTAGTTTCAATGCTCAGATATCAAGTATTATAGGTACCTTTTTTTTTTTTTTTTTTTGAAATCATCAAATGAGTCCCTCCGTCCTGGGTGGGGCGGAAGGGACTGTCAGACTTTTACTGACTAAAAAACCACCCTGTTCCTTCTGTTGCCCTTTACGTTCCGGGACCACGGTATCCTGTTAAGACGTCCCGCAACCCCGGCAGGATTGTTCAATTGTGGCGGTTGATTTTGTAATATTTTCGAGACTATTAAATCTAGCAAGTATGCATGACTTCTTAACAACAAAATCCTGTCTTTATCCTCCAAATTTCAGCTATATTAAAATGACTTAGGGCTGGCTTATTTTCTGGGATCTCGGACCTAAAGCTTAATTTCTAGCATGGGAAGAAATAAGAGCAGACTTTGCAGAATTGAATTTCTTTTCGAAATTGAAAATTTTAAATTTTCAATAAATATTGGGCAAAAGATTTGACTCGTGAAGGATTTGAACCTCCGCCCTCCGATGGTCAAGTGAGTTTATATATCGGTGCTCTAACCTACTGAGCTAACGAGTCTTGTGCAATATCATTCAAATCTAGGAGCACTATCCACGAAATGACGTAATCCTTTGGTTTCTGTCCAACACCCACGTCACCTTCCTAACAAACGTAATTATGTGAAATCATTATTTAGTTTTTCGTCATAATAATATGGACTTAGATCTCAAAGTCGCTTGATCTTCAGAAGGTATCTTTTGTACCTGATATCTGAAAAATGGTGCATTTAAACTAGCAAGTAAGCATATCTTCTTAACAACATAGGTATTCTAATAATGATTGAAGAAATTACCTAAAACAAATCTTCAAGTTTAGCGGTTAACCAACGTAAAGTGAATCTGTAAAAACTTCTCCAAAAAGTTTGACTCGTGAAGGATTTGAACCTCCGCCCTCCGATGGTCAAGTGAGTTTATATATCGGTGCTCTAACCTACTGAGCTAACGAGTCTTGTGCTATATCATTCAAATCTAGGTGCACTATCCGCAAAATGACGTCATCCTTTGGTTTCTCTCCAACAGTCACGTCACTTTTCATAAAAACAAGTGAATTCAAATCATGACTCGTATTTAGCTATCCATCGTATAGTCCAAGATCTCAGAGACGCTTGACCAATTTCCTATACACGCGGAGACGTTTTAAAGCGTCTGGCTAAAGATATGGCCCACGAAAAGTGTCTGGCAATAACGATAACGAGTAATGATTTTAAACAATCTCTTGTCAAACTTTGTCAAAACCAGCCGTTAAACTTGGACGTAAGTGGGTAAGGTACAGTAGCGGTCATAAGTGGAGTAGCAATCTCACAAAACAAAGATTGACATTTTTAACTTATGATTTCTCGACGCCGCCCCTGTGCGATTTTTGTGGTGTTCGTAGGTACCTACTGTGTTAATACGTAATCACTTATACCATAGATATAGGTACGGCCTGTACCGCGTGTTCACAGCAATTCAAATCTTAGCATGCTACTGCACTTATGACCGCTTACTGTATCTTTGTACCTGATATCAGAAACTGGCCTAGCATTGAAACTACATACATACATACATAAACTCACGCCTTTTTCCCATGGGGGTAGGCAGAAACCACAGAACGCCACCTGCTACGATCCTTACATACTCCTTTCGCCTCATCTACGTTCATACATCTCGTCATACAAGCACGCCGGTTACGAGTACTCCGCACCTGACCTTTCTGAAGAACCTCACCAATAAGGTCAGTGTAGGTCTTCCTAGGGCGACCCCTCCCTGCGTTACCACTAGAAACGCGTTGAAACTAGTAGGTAAATAAGCATTCCTTCTTTACTATTGATTTCCAAATCAATTCCATGTTTAAATTACGTAGATCTGATAGTTCTAGGATCTCGGTCCATACTTCTGGTACGATTCATTACAGTTTCGTTTGCATTACGATGATAATTTTAGAACAAGGCCACAGGAATACGTCATTTCGTGGATAGAACTCCTAGATTTGAATAACATAGCACAAGACTCGTTAGCTCAGTAGGTTAGAGCACCGATATATAAACTCACTTGACCATCGGAGGGCGGAGGTTCAAATCCTTCACGAGTCAAACTTTTTGAAACTTATTTTTCCAAAGTTTTACAATCATTACAGGTATATTTACTTGCTAGTTCAATACTGGGTCATCTATACTAATATTATAAAGAGGTAACATTTGTTTGTAAGTTTGTATGTTTGTAAGTTTGTATGTAGGGGGTAATCTCCGGATCTACTGAACCGATTTTGAAAATTCTTTCGGAAATTGGAAGCTACGTTATCACTGAGTGCTATAGGCTATATTTTATTTTAGAAAAAATAGGGGTCCGTAAGATATTTGGGTTTTTCGGACCCAAGGTGTAAAAAATCATCCAAAAAAGTTCCTTATTTGACGTACGCCTCCTAAACTATAAAAAATAGAACCATAATTAATTAAAGACTTTAAAAATATCTACAAAAAAGTCCGCGACACACTATACCTATCTATTTCGAGTTAAACACAACAACCATTTTTTTATTTAAAAATCTTGAATTTTTTTAGAACTTCATTTAAACGCATTTTTTTTACACGATACTCCTTATCAAAATAAAATATAAAATATTTTGTCTCAAAGTACTGTTTATGTAGATAGTATTTAGTCTTTTATTCATTAAAATTGGACGTTTGGTTTGAAAGTTATGGCGAAATCAATCTTTTCTCTATATACCTATATATAAAAATCAATTGTTGTTTGTTAGCCTCGCTAAAACTCGAGAACGGCTGGGCCGATTTAGCTGATTTTGGTTTTGAAATGTTCGTGGAGGTCAAGGAAAGGTTTAAACGGTAAGAAAATATGGGGTAGGGGTAGGGTTGGGTTAGGGTAGGGGCAGGATACCACGCGAACGAAGTCCCTAAAAATAGCCCTTTTAATATGAAGTCGGTCTCAAGGGTAGGGGTAGGGGTAGGGGTATTTGTAGGGGTAGGGGTAGGGTACGGTAGGGTAGGGGTAGGTATTGGTAGGGGTAGTGTAGGGTTTGGGTAGGGTATCGGTAGTGTAGAGGTGGGGGGATACCACGCGAACGAAGTCCCTAAAAACAGCCCTTTTAATATGAAGTCGGGAAGTCGGTTTCAAGGGTAGGGGTAGGCTTAGGGGTAGGGTACGGTAGAGGTAGGGGTAGGGTAGGGTAGGGGTAGGGTAGGGTAGGGGTAGGGTAGGGTAAGGCAGGGTTAGGGTAGGGGTAGGGTAGGGCAGGGTTAGGGTAGGGGTATTGGTAGTGTAGGATACCACGCGAACGAAGTCGCGGCGGGTCAGCTAGTTTTTTATATAAAGTACATAAGATACCATACTCTTACGTTTACGTTGACGGCTGGTTTGATATATAGGGTGTAACGGAAAGGGTATATACATACAAAGAGCAAGGCTTCTTTGGATGATAACAAACGATATGGCAAGTGTTTTTTAATCTTATCTCTACATGTTCGGAAATTATGATCAACAAAGAACACCGCCTGCAGCAGGCTACTATGCGGTACTAGGCGCGCAGAATATTACGGAAGAGATTTTTCGTGATATTAGGCAAGTAACGTGGAAAGTTTTAGACCCACGTAGTGCGGTTTGACACGTTTGTTATGATTTGAATTTAAGAAACATATGAAACCGAAAATTTGTTATCAATTCTTAGAGTATTTTATATTGAGCTGAAACCCTTGCCATATCGTTAGTTATCATCCAAAGAAGCCTTACTCTTTGTATGTATATACCCTTTCCGTTACACGTTGTATACGTTTTTGAGGATATTGTGATTGACTCCACATTTTGTCTACACACTTTTAGTGGACCACTACTTTAGCTAGACACTTTAAATATCAGACCTTTAAAAAGCATAAAGTAAGACTGGAAGCCGACCCTAAGATAATTGGGAAAAGGCTAGGCAGATAATGAAAAAGCATTTGGTTGAAATCATGGCCTATTGCGTTTGGCAGTAATATATGTTAAAGCTAGCAAGTCTGTGTACCTTTTTAACGACGTATTCCTTTATTCTTTTCCTTTATTTATTTATTTATCTAAAGTATCCTTCTTTCAGCCATGCTAAATTGATTTTGGTCTAGCTACTCTGGATTTTAGATAATAAGCTTAATTTATAGATGGAAAGAAATATGAAAGGACTTCCATGAAATGACACACATAACATCACGCCTGTAATCCCTGAAGTGTAAGGCAGAGGTGTACCCACTAGCACACCCACTTTTCGTCAGTTATGTTTAAGTCCCATGTGATAAAGGGCGAGGCTATTGCCATCAACCGGGCACAAATCCACACTCCGAGGTTGCTACTGAGAAATTCTGATGTAACAACCCAATAACACTTTCCATGACTTGAATCTCTTGTAAAAGTTCAAATACCCTCGGATTTTTGTAAAAATTGTGTCCTAAAAGTTTTGACTCGTGAAGGATTTGAACCTCCGCCCTCCGATGGTCAAGTGAGTTTATATATCGGTGCTCTAACCTACTGAGCTAACGAGTCTTGTGCTATGTTATTCAAATCTAGATGCACTATCCGCAAAATGACGTCATCCTTTGGTCTCTGTCCAACAGTCACGTCACTTTTCATAAAAACAAGTGAATTCAAATCATTATTTATGTATAATTTGGGAACAAGGCCATAGGAATACGTCATTTCGTGGATAATACTTCTGGATTTGAATACTATTGCACAAGACTCGTTAGCTCAGTAGGTTAGAGCACCGATATATAAACTCACTTGACCATCGGAGGGCGGAGGTTCAAATCCTTCACGAGTCAAAGTTTTTGGACACTGTTTTTACAAAAATACGTGGGTTTTGAACTTTTTCAAGAGATTCAATTCATGGAAGTTCCTTCATAGGTATTTCTTTCCATGCTATCATATCAATCATACTTATGGTTCAAAATCCTAGAAGCGACAAGCATAAGCCATTATAGCACATCTGTTTGGAGGATAAAGATTGGGATACTAACTTTATTGTTCAAGCGTCTCTGAGATCTTGGACTATACGATGGATAGCTAAATACGAATCATGATTTGAATTCACTTGTTTTTATGAAAAGTGACGTGACTGTTGGAGAGAAACCAAAGGATGACGCCATTTCGTGGATAGTGCACCTAGATTTAAATAACATAGCACGAGACTCGTTAGCTCAGTAGGTTAGAGCACCGATATATAAATTCTCTTGACCATCGGAGGGCGGAGGTTCAAATCCTTCACGAGTCAAATTTTTATAACATTATTTTTTTTTAATCTGAGAGCATTTAAACTTTTTACAATAGGATCAATTCATGAATTAGTGAGCTACCTTTTATATCTGACATCTAAAAAATTGTAGACCTTTTTTGAAACAAATTATAGATTAAAGATCAGAATCAACTGGTTAATAGCTGAACCTAACGAATTCATTTCTCTTTGTGTTAAAAATGCCATAGACAAATAAACAACATGAGTAATACCAAAATGGTTTCCTAAGCAAATTAAAACATCCGTTATTGATTGCGGTGCCGGTAATGTCAACAACATTGTCAATAACATTAACGAACACGTCCCCGTTATTAAATTCAGTCTTTCTACTAACCTTTCAGTGGCGAGGACACCATACAACTCGATTCTTAGTGGCTTCCCTTTGTTCAGAACAACAGCTACTTTAACACCATTGAAAAAATGACATAATTAGTAGTCTGCGAAATTTTACCGACCTGATATTCAACACTCTGCTCAGCGGTCTAAGGTTGAAAATCCAACAGTGAAAATTAAAAAGTAATATTCAAATTGTACTGACTTCAAGCATTGTGGTAGGCTGCCTGGTACTGGAACTCAGGACCAATAGGGAAGTCTCAGTAGGCGTCTGTACTTAGTACTAAACCTGTGGCTCGACATATGAGTCCCGAAGTATATCACCACCTCTCCGCTTTGTGTCTCTGGCTTCAAGTTAATAAATAAACAATTGTTAAGAATGCCTTTAATGAGCACACATACCGTCATAATGCAAGCAGACACCGATACTGTTACCGACGTTCTGACATTTCACAGTGATTAAAACCGTCTGTATATCATCTCCGGAGTCGTAGTATGTAGTCGGAGTCAGGGGACTGTTGTATAAGTATGTTTTTTTTTAACATAACAACATCACGCCTGTAATCCCCGAAAGGTTAGGCAGAGGTGTACCCATTAGTACACCTACATTTTGCCAGTTATATTTTAATCTCATGTAATAGGAGGTGAGCCTATTGCCATCAACCGAGCACAAATCCAAACCCCACGGCGGCGGCGGCGGCGTTCCTCCAACTACTTTTAAATAAAAATTATTTAAATACTGTGTGGTACGGGATCCTTCGTGTGTGAGTCCCACTCGCACTTGGCCGGTTTTTGTCTAGTTTTTTCGATATTGAGATAGTTCGGAAGAAACCTGTCTGTATCAGGCATATTTCATTCTTACTGCTGTCAGTTGGGTTTAAGTCATAACTGAGCAAAAATTCTTTTTCGGCAGTTAACTGTCCGTTTAATTAACCGGCATAGCATAATATGAATGATACTGTATGAATTACCAAACTATTCACACTTCTAAAAACCACCCACTCAATTCGCGAACTTATAATTATTATTATATTATTGTATTTAAACTAGTTATACCCGTGGTTTATTACGTCTTTGGTTGCTGCTCCAGTCATGTGGGTCGTAGCGTTATGCTTCGATAAACGGGACATAATAACATGAAAACATTTTATAAAATCAGTAGTAATTTCCGAGATTCGCACTCTGCAGCTTTCTAATATTGGCTTATGCCCGCTTTATTGCGCGGAACCCGAAGTATTTTTTATAAAACTTTTTAGCCTAAGTTACTCCTTACAACATCAGCTATCTGCCAGTGAAAGTCCCGTCAATATCGGTCCAGCCGTTTCGGAGATTAGCCGGAACAAACAGACAGACAGCCAAAAAAAAATAAAAAATATTTTTTCGTGTAAGTACCGTTTACACATTCATATTTATTTTGTAAAAAGCTGTTACTTTGAGACATTTCAATTTTATTTATTTGTGTATACATATTAAGAGTTAATACAAAATGTCACTTGCGCAGACAAAATGTCACACAGCCAGTTTTGTAGGTGACTCATAACATGAATACGAATATTATTTTCAATACTTTTTGCATTCCAACCTTGATGGAGTGAATGCAAACGACTTTTTTGCAAAAGTAAATATTAAATGACATTAGTTGAAAGGGAAATCGGAATTTTCCGTAAATATGGGTGAAGACAGGTTGAAAGGGTATAGTGATCATTCCTGGTGATGTTCGGTGGATGATAAATAGGTTGACTGGTTAACATCACGCCTGTAATCCCCGAAGAGTTAGGCAGAGGTGTACTCATTAGTACACCCACATTTCGCCAGTTATGTGTAAGTCCCATGCAATAGGGGACGAGCCTATTGACATCAACCGGGCTCAAATCCAGACTCCGAGGCTGCTACTGGATATTCCTGATGGAAAAACCCAAGTCCCATGTAATAGGGGGAGAGCCTAAATTGGTTAGTGTCAAAGGTAATTAGTATCTCACGGGAATCGTATATTTTTCCGGGATAAAAAACCAAAGTGCTATTCCAGACTTTAAATCTATCTCTGTACCAAGTTTCATCCAGATCCGTTCAGCCGTTCTGGAGTGATTGGGTAACAGACATCCAAACTTTCGCATTTTTAATCAACTGCACCTGTTAACAAAATATGGACTGTTATTGTCTGTTGTGTATTTTATTTAATTATGTCGTGATGGCCTAGCGGTTAAGGCGCCCGCCTCTCATGCATGGGGTTCGAATCCGGGCAAGTACCAATGTGACTTTTTCAATTCATTTGTACTTTCTAAAGTTTATCTTAGACATTACTGACATCATTCCGTGCCTCGGAAAGCACGTTAAGCTGTTGTTCCCGGCTGTCATAATTGGATCTTTGACAGTCGTTACGAGTCGTCAGAAGCTCGAAAGTCTGACAACCAGTCTTACCTAGGGGTATCGTATTACCTGGTTACTGAGTTGTGGAGGTCAGATAGGCAGTCGCTCCATGTTAAATACTGGTACTCAGCTGCATCCGGTTAGACTAGAAGCCAACCCCAACATAGTTGGGAAAAGGCTAGGCAGATGATGATGTATTTTATTTAATTAGATTTCATTTAATTTAATTTTATTTATTTGATTGAATAATTCTAAATTTTTAACCTCTGACATTTTAATATTTTATGTGTGGCAATGGGAGTCATTTACCTGAAACAAATGAATTAATATTATATTCTTGTCCGAAAATAGTTATTTGTTATACAAGAGTGCAAAGTTGCTTTTTAACCGCGTGTTCAATTTTGATGACATAAAATTGAATCACGAGCGCAGCGAGTGATTCAAAATTAGAATCCTGAGCGTTAGCGAGGGAATCAAAAGAGCACGAGGTGAAAAATCTTTGCACTCGAGTGCAACACGTAACTTTTCATTCCACCTCAGCGAGGAAATGACTAAATGCAAAAAAAAAACGTTTACAATCACAAGATAGGTACACTTTTATTTCAGTTTAGGTATTAATTACTACATTATGACAGGTAAGTATTACAGAATAATCTTTAAATTATAACAAAATAATACTAAGGTATAATTAAGAAAATTTTAAAGTAACGTTGCTACAGTTATTTAAATTGAGTGTAATATTTTTGTTTGGTACTGTAATATTGGTGTTAGTCACTTGTGTACTGTTTTTCGGTAAACTATCTGTCATACTTAATAGTTGTACCGATTCATCGGATTCCCTTGGCATGAATGTTGGAGAGAGAGGGAGATGGTTAGGTGTTTCATAACGGCTTATTTTTGATGTAGAAGGGCCAGTCCAAGGATCCGATTGAGGCTCTTTCAGTGTAATGGCTCCTACGATGCCTTCACATATTTTAGACTTATTTTGGATGGAATCCTCTATGTATCCCTCTACAACTGCATTGGACTTCCAGCCTCCGTGGCGCTTAAGGGACAGGAGATCAGCTCCGGAATCAGCCAAAAGTGTGGCTGAAGTTCGTCGGAAACAATGACCCGTGTACAACAGGGGTTCTGGAAGTTCAAGAAATGTTGCTATTTCTCGTGGGATACTGCCAATTTTATTAGTACCCATAGGCTGTCTAACACACTTTCCATTGCGATACTGTAGAAAAAATCGATTGATTGGAGTGTTAGGCGGGCGTAAGGCTTGATATTTCTCAACAATCGTTACGTATTCCTTGCGAATGACGAAGTTGCGGTCTCTTTTTGTCTTTGTATTAGGTAAATTAATTAATAGTAAGTCATCTGAATGTTTCTCAATGTTTTTGACATTAAGTTGTGTTAGTTCATTAGTTCGACATGCTCCGTTTATTCCAATAATAAGAACAACCTGTAACGTAAAGAGTATTGTAGTAGATAAATGAATAAAATTGATATGAACGCATAATTATGCCTATCAACATCTACTAAGTATAAATATAAATAAATAAATAAATAATAAATAAATAATCGAATACGTACTCCATAGAGTGCTTGCTTTCTTGTTCTCGGATAATTCTATAAAATATGCCAGCAATACGTTTTCTGAGAAAGTTTTGGCTCCTTTTTCTAGTCGCCACGTGTTGAACATATCGTACTGTTTCAAATACTTCTCGCGTGATTGTTGAGGGAGAAAGCTCATTTGCGCATTATTAACAGTTTCAGTCAATTCTGTTGGCGTCAAGCAAACTTCCTCGTCGCTAGAATCACTCATTTTAGTTTTTTCACTTGTTTTCAAGTTTCTTGTTTTTAATAGGTTTAACAATGACGTGAAAAAATGCCGCGTAAAGAACCGCGTACAAAGCAAATTGAAAAAAGAACACCAAGAAGGTTCCGAGTCTGAGTTTTTAACAAATTAAAAAAAAGTTGTATGATATATTCGGCACCATAGAGGTAGCAGTAAATAGGTTTAATGTTTTTTTTTAATTCACAAACTTAGTGCACACGATGTTCTAAATTCAATTTACTTTATCCTCTAGAGAATAAAAACGGCTTTTCCACTCAGATATTGAAGATTAAAAATACTCTTTCCGAGATGGTGGGATGAAAAAACCTTTTGAATTGAATAAAGTAGTAAGATTAGGTATACAGTGGTACGGAACTCCTTTCCTCATGTACGAGTCCAACTGGCACTTGGCCGGCTTTTTTTCTTTTTGTGCTATACCAGTAAGGTCTCCAACCAGTGTTGAAGTCGGCATGAAAGTCGAAGCCAGTAATAAACATGACGAGTGTTATTGAGTGGCACGTGCGAGTAACAATGGTGCTTTACGACCTACAATCTTTGCATTTACACGTGAATAACTAAATGGGTAAAGAGTCACAGTGTCTGGGTAACAGTAAGGCAATGACAACGAATTGGGGTACGGTATCTACAGTCGTATTCTGAGTGCTAAGTGTGAGTTTTTTCATTCACGTTCGATTGCGAGCGCGTTAGTATTTTGTATGGGAAAGGTTTTCCTAGTGACCACCAGATGGCGCTATAAGAAAGAAAGAAAAGAAAGAAAGAAAAAATGTTTATTGACACACCATGTGCACACAAAAAATAATAATAAAAAGGCAATAAAAAGAACAACAAATAAGAAATTGTGTGCCCCACAGCTGCGCCAAACAGACCCAGTTCAGCATAAAATGCCAGACCACTTGTGCCTGACGCTGGTTTTCAACTGGGCCTTTGTGTGTGACGTAATTACGGATGTAGACCAGTTTTAATTATGAACATGTAGCGTTACTTGCAAATAAATAATAAGTTTTCCCATATAAAATTCTAATGCGCTCGCAGTCGAACGTGAGTGAAAAAACTCACACTAAGCACTCTGAACTGTGGTTTATTTTCAAAAATGTGACATGCTACAACGTACATTTCCTACATCGCGCTATGAAAGTTCCACGTGACCTTGGCATCACATAAAATCGACAGCAACCGTCGGGCCACCAGACACAACACCCGTCTGGTCGGAGAAACCTCCCTTTTCAATGGAGGATAAGAAACTTTAGGGGAGACCGGGATGGTTGACTAACTTTTGACTTAAACTCGTATATCTCTGATGTTTAACTTAATATAACAAAAACAACAGTTGATACAGATAGAAGAACTATTCAGGTATCTAAAATACTAATCTACAACCTATAGATTTATCATTATAATACTTATTTAGTCGATTCCTGCCCCTATAGCCAACCATCCCCGGTCTCCCCTACACCCTGTTTCTTTATCCAAAACCTAAATTAAAAACGGACCATCTGTAACCGCCAAATACTAAGTTCAGAAACTCCACAGACTTGACACACTTGCTACACCTGTACTTGGCATTGAGTTTATTTCGATCAAAGCGCTTGGAATGTAAGGATTTGATTGCGTGGCGGTTTACAGTCAATTGTTTGTTTTTCGACATGGATTCGGTCGGTCGACGCTTGTAGTTGTAGGTACTGTGTTTTTGGTTTTTGTGGACACATTCTGCTTAAATGGACTGCCTTGTTAGTCTCGGGGTCTCAAGAGGGGGGTACTGGGCTTAAAAATTGTAAGAAAAAGAAAAAAAAGATTACATAAAAATGATCATCGACTCGAAAAGAAGAAGAAGAAGGCCATAATTTCCATTAGGAATTGCTCAATAGGATCCCAAAATTTGAATGCTTGTTATGTGAGGCTCCCGTGCCTCGGAAACCGGCAAGTCGCTAGGCCTGACTGTCATTCGTAGATCTTTGACAGTCGTTACGGAGCTCGGAGTCAGAAGCACGAAAATCTGACAACCAGTCTTACCAAGCTCATATAAAAAAAAAATGTTTCTAGTCGATTACATCCGCGTCAAAGCTAATGTTATCCGACGGGAACCGAACATATTTTAGGGATAACCCTATTCCAGACTATAATCCATGTTTCCGCCCATCCAGATCTGTTAATTCGTTCTGTCCTGATTGAGTAACAAACATCCATGCAAACTTTCGCATTAGTAATAGCATAACATAACAACATAACATAACATCACGCCTGTAATCCCCGAAGAGTTAGACAGAGGTGTACCCATTAACACACCCACATTTCGCCAGTTATGTTTAAGTCCCATGTAATAGGGGGCGAGCCTATTGCCATCCATCGGGCATAAATCCAGACTCCCAAGGCTGTTACTGAGAAATTCCTGATGGAAAAACCCAATAACACTGCCCGACCTGGGAATCGAACCCAAGACCTCATGCTCAGCAGTCGCGCTTTCCGACCACTAGACCAACGAGGCAGTCATGAATTATTATTAGTTTGATTGAATGATTCATTTAATAGAAAACAAAAACCAATTAAGTACTTACCCACACTTTTGCTCGAGTTTCAAATCTAGATCGAAACATCGATAGAGTTACCAAGATCAAGTAAAAATTACAAGGCGAGCTAACTGCATAGGTAAATTGCATAGTACTTACATATTAATTTCTATTCATTCAGATTTAAATTACGATAGGTGCCATACATCTTAACGTTGGTCGGTTCATGTTAAATGCAAAAAATTACATCCTGTGTCACGGGGTGTAGGTCCAGTGGTAGCTAGGCGAATCGTTGCTATAGGCCATGTGGACTGAGACTCCACAGTACACCACAGTTGGACCATTTAGCCAGATGCTTTAAAAGTCGGAATTTTAAATCGTCCTACTGAAGTATAAGCCCATGGAAAGTCATCATCATCTTCCTGCCCTTGTCCCATGTTACTTGGGGTCGGCGCAACACGTTTTCTTCTTCCACTCCGTCCTGTCAGCCGTCATGCAATCACTGACTCCCTTTTCTTTCATATCATTCTTCTCACAATCCCTCCATCTTTTCTTCCTCTTGCTCTCCATCCACATTCATATTCATAACTCTTCTGGCCACATGCGTAGCCCATGGAAAGTATCTGACAATATAGAAAGTTTTTCATAATATATTTTTGGCTGCCTCGTAGGCCTAGTGGTCGCGAAGCTCGACTGCTGAGCTTGGGATTCAGATTCATCAGGAATTTTTCAGTAGCAGCCTCGGAGTCTGGACTGGATTTCTGCCTGGTTGATGGCAATAGGCTTGTCCCCTATTATATGGGACTTACACATAACTGGAGAAATGTGGGTGTATTTACAACGAACATAAATGAAATGAACAAAAAAAAATATGTCTGTAAAGCGCCTGTAATTTTTATATCTCTTACATTCTCTCACCCGCGTTGCTATTTAAGAAAGAGAGAATGAAAAAAAGTTTAATTGGCATCAAGAAGGAACAAGATTTAACAAGATAAGTACCTAAACTGTTCAATTTAGCCATTTGATTAGGGTTGATTTTGTCTTTGATTGATAAGAAAATAATTATTGTAAAATTACCCCCTTTTATGGAACTGTTACCAACTCTTATGCGACCTAGAAATAATACACTGGTTTCAACAGTTATCGGTCAAAACTGTCTGCAGAAGTCATATTATTTTTGTGCTGTTGTTGGTTGGCCAACAGTTAACCATGTCATTTGACAATAACAGGCTCTGAAAAATAATTAAGCATTGTCAAATACATATTATTAAAAGTATTTTTCCAAGTTACCAAATATTAATAAACCTAATAATAATGTATTTTTTTAACTTAACAAATTTTAATAATGCATTTTTCCTACTTACTAAATATAAATAATGTATTTTACAACTTACCAAATATTAATAAAATATTTTTCCAACTTAACAAATATTAATAAAGTATTATACAATTTTCGTAGTAAGTATTTATTTCGACTTGCATAATATTTGTAGCTCGATACTATTCTATGAAAAGCGTCTAGTGTAGCACCTGTGTGATCGAGTTTAAAACGAGTCGTTTATCGATCTGGTTTAATTAAAATCTGTAGCAGATGGTGCAGTCCAGCTATTCATCATTGAGATAGGGACTGATGGACGGTGCCGGAGCGTTGCCGTGTTACTGTTCAGATGTATGAGAAATCTATGCATGGAGTTAATTAGATTTTTTATTTCATTTTGTGGTATTGAACAGGCCTCCCTGTTCAATACTTACCGCAAAACTCCCTGTCCACCAGGAAAATCGAACACATATTAACATAACACCGCGCCTGTAAACCCCGAAGGGTGAGGCAGAGGTGTACCCATTAGTACACCCACATTTCGCCAGTTATGTTTAAGTCCCATGTAATAGGGGGCGAACCTATTACCAATAATACAAATCTAGACTCCGAGGCTACTACTGAGAAATTACTGATAGGAAAACCCAATAAGAGAGAGAGAGAGAGAGAAATAGACAGATAATGTACGACATAAAAAAATACCAGCCTATTATTGTCGCATTGCCCTTGCAATAACTAAACCCTTTGCTCATACAGAGAAAGCACAAGCATTGACCACACTTGTTCAAGGCGGATTGACGATTGGAAAGATTACAAATAAAATAATACAATAAGTAGAAACAGCCAAATTATTTCCAACATACAAAACTCCACATACACACAACAACATGTTCCCTAAAAACACGCCATACATACACACACATCCAGAATTCATAATAAACAGTTTATTTCTGACCGACCACGAAGCGGTCAGAATCTTAACCTTAGTAGAGCATTGAACTTAACCGATTGCGTGGAATGGAGTGATGTGTTTGTTTGTAGATGGCTGGTATTGTAAATAAAGGTTCTCGGATGAGTTATTTGCGACTTCATGTTGATATTCATCGTTTTCTTGCAAGATGGAATTGTTTATCTCTTTTTTATGTAGGTAAACTAGCTGATAGCTAGGGAATGCAAATCTCGCGAGATTGGGGCTCAAGCGAGATCTCGCGAGTTTATGAATAACAATACTGCGACTACTGCGAGATCTCGCCAATTTCGAGATCTCGCGAGATTATTAATTTTATGTGTTTTTTTGCATATAATCACAATATTTAAATAAATAAGGAAAAAAATTATAAGTATTATAAGATTTTTTACGTATTTTTTAAATAGACTTTTGACGATTTTAG
The DNA here is from genome assembly GCA_949316365.1 of Hoplodrina blanda. Taxonomy (NCBI): domain Eukaryota; kingdom Metazoa; phylum Arthropoda; class Insecta; order Lepidoptera; family Noctuidae; genus Hoplodrina; species Hoplodrina blanda. Next base: position 12,741,970 of record OX438567.1, on the reverse strand, counting down.
AAATAAACATTTATTTTCACGTATTTTTTCAATAGACTTTTATGCATCAAGCATTATTTGACGTATCTGTCTATAATTTTTTAATAAACTTCTAAGTAGTAAACTTCGACGTATTTTATTTCCATACTTCCGACACACTCTCATAGTCTTTATAAACTATATTCGCCGACATCGTTCGTTATTCCACTCGTAAATTACATAAGAAACTTTTTTTGCATAAATAACCAAAAGAATACTCGAATGTAATTAAACTCAATCACGTTAGCTAGCCACAACTATTAGTAACGTAACAAATGCGCGCTGATGACGCTGCACGCCGGCTCAATTTTCGACCAATCGCACGCACGAACGTATCTAAGAGACACCTCGCCCTGCGACCGAAACGCACCGAACGAAACCGACAGATCGCAACTCCGTCCGTGTCAGTCCGCGCTTCGAATAAGACGTTTTTATGTTCGAGTGCAATCTCGTTAAACTCGCGAGATCTCGTCTTTTTTTCGTCCGAGATCAATCTCGCTAAAAAAGGCCGAGATCTCGCGAGAACGAGATTGCATTCCCTACTGATAGCCCGTTTTATGATTTGGTAACTACCTATAGTTGAGTTAAGTTCTGCCAAAACAATCCAACCCACAATCTCTCAAAATATTAATTATGTCAAATTAATTCAATATGTGTAATGTGTTGCTTTAATTTCCAGCAATAACATACATTAATCTCAACTAATAATTATTTTAAAGAAAAATATTTCTATTTTTGTTTGTAATGGATTAAATCAATAACTTCTTATCCAATTTCAAAAAATTCTGTCACCTATGGAAAGTTATGTTATCAGCGAATAACATAAGCTATATTTTATTAAAAAAAAAATAGGAATCTGTAATGAAAATCCATGCGGACGTGTCACAAGCCAAAGCTAGTTCAAAAATTATTATGAACCAAATTATATTTCACGGTGTTATAAAATTGTCAATATCAGATTAGAAATGAGATAACACATAAAAAATAAACAAAATTTGACTTAAAAAAAAACTTCTGGAACTAGGAATATGCAAAAGTAACTTAACTTTAAGAATATTATAGTAACTACATAGGTACACCGTGAATTCTAACTCGCTGTAAATCTTTCAGGGGGTGAATGTACTCATGAATATGAACAACTTTTATTAAAGGACTTAGTACGAAATGTGAAAAAAAAAACAGCTGATCCATACAATTTGATCGTAATGTAGTACATTATTGTATGGATCAGCTGTTTTTTTTTTCACATTTCTTACTATGACCCTTAATAAAAGTTGTTCATATTCATGAGTACACTCACCCCCTGAAAGATTTACAACGAATTAAAATTCAGGTTGTATATGTATATTTAGTGTATCTACTATGTGAATAAAATAAATTAATGAATAATAACAAGTTATTATGTATCTGTGGGCTTGGTCTAAATGTCATAACAGCTTTAGACAAGGCCAAACTGCATTTCTATTAGAATTCCACCACATTATGCTGTAAATCTGGGTCTAGATTATAGACTCGTTTCAATTGTGACCTAACAACTAGTTTGTTAATGTCAACTTTTATAATTATAATTGTGCAGGATGATTTTTAAATCACTGCACTTCTTTCCGGATTACCTACTCATGAATACAACTTCTATGGAATGATGTTTTTAGGGTTCCACAGGTAGACACTTGAATATTCACAGAATACTTTGTTTGGGTTTTAATAATACTTCTGACTGTGTTTGGTAATAGTAATAAAATATAGTACTATAATTAAAAAAAAATGAATCAAACATTAGAAATCATTTTAATTCAATAAAAATAAAATCCTAAACGTAATATTTAACTCGACTTTAATTAAGTAAAAAAAAAAACCAGTAAAGAATGATATCATCTGACCTAGGCTCTAATAAATCCTGACTCGTTTACAATATTACAAATCACCTTTTCATTCACATTTTAATTTACACAAAATTGTAAACAAACTTCGTTCATAACATCAGCAGGAAGCAGGCGGCGCGTGTCAATTCAAGACAGTAAATAACATTGTATTGAGGGCGATTCAATAACAATATTCTTTATTTTAAGTTTGTTTTTCATCAGAATAGAGGTCAGGAGTACCATACTGAAAATCTCAAGTCTTTTTTCCATGTTAATTGGTCATGAGTTCATGACCCGTGCCTGAAAGGGCATGTTTTAGGGTTAATTAGTTGATTGAGTTTAGTTCTGCCAATACGAGCTAATCCACTCTCTCTCGATATTAACAACAACGCTTTATTTATTTATTTATTTATTTATTACAACAGGGAAAACAAACAGTAGTATAGTAATAGGTTACATTGTTTCCTTAATTCTAGAATTACCAACTATACTACCAACTACGTATTCCACAGATTACTTAACGAAATAACTAACTGTGCAGACATTATGCTGTTATTTATCGCTGTATAGCTGAAATCTTGAAATAATTAAAAAAAAAAAAATTAAAGGAGAGCAAAGAATCTAAATAACAAAAAAAAAAAAAGAAAAACAAAAACAAAAGTACAAAAAACTACAACTAAATTCACAAGGCTTCCTATGATGCCTAATGCATACCTATTAGCCTCATTTAATGCAAGGATGCATGGAGCTTTTAGATACTACTGCTGATTCTTTAAGGTTTTAATAATATTCTCTTTGAATGATTTTCGGCTTTCCGGGTGTTGTTGGGGCTTCCGCGCTTTTGCAGCGCGTCCGGTATGCGCAAGAGATGCGCATCATTACTATATCGGTTTCGCGCCAGCTCCAACACTTTCCTGAGGACGTTGGCAGCCCGCTTTGACTCTCCGATTCTAGGACGCTGGATACGACTCCATGCAGTGAAGTAGATTGGGATGGGAGAGTCTCTAGCGGGTGTACTTAGTTTTAAATCTATATAATTACCCATTTTTTTTTTTAGGTGGTAAAAATCATTATATGACTCCTTCCGCCCCACCCAGGGCGACACTGCGAGTCTGACAGGGGACTGTCAGACTTTTACTGACTAAAAAACTACCCTTTTCCTTCTGTTGCCCTTTACGTTCCGGGGCCACGGTATCCTGTTAAGACGTCCCGCAACCCCGGATATAATTACCCATTACATTAATTTATTTACTAACACTAGATATAAGGCTTTTTATACTGTTACTAACAAAATATGGAACTTGATTCTGAAATAAATGTTTTTTTTTATTATTAAATAACTAGTTTACTGCTCGCAATTTTGTCCGCATCAAAGTTGATGACTCCATAAAATTTTAGAGCCCCGTTTCATTTCCTCAGGGGATGAATTTTGTGAAATTCGTTCTTATCGAACGTCTACTAACTATAAACTACCTCCCTGCCAAACGTCTTTATACAACAAGCGGTTTTCGATGTTTCGTGTTGAGTGAGTGAGAAAGTGAGCGAGTGACCTTTCGCTTTTATACAGGAAGATTTTTTTATCAGGTTCCAATTTTTTTCTAGGCATTATATAGGTATCTTTCAAAGACACCATTTTTCAGGTTAAGAAAAGCCCACCAGTCTATTATTGCCCCACTACAGACCTCTTCTTATCAAAGAAGGCACTAGCATTGATCCCACGCTTGCTCAAGGCGGATTGGCGATTTCAGACTTGCATTTTATAAGTCCAGATTTCCTCACGATGTTATTCTTCATCAAAGTTAGTGACGTCCAAGATAAACTTAGCAAGTACAACATATCTATGAAATAGAAAAAATTACATTTACGTACAGTCGCGGTCATAAGTGGAGTAACAATTTACAAAGCAAATCGATTGACACTTTGGTTTAACTTACGACCTTTCAACGTCGTGTGCCAATTTTGAGGTGTACGTAGACCGTACTGTGTTATTACGTTCAAAAGTGCCTTATATAATGGCCTAATTAAATAAATTATTTGACTTTGACTTTAACTTTGAATACATCACTTATACACACAGATGTAGGTATGGCCTGTACCCCGTGTTCACAGCAATTTAAACTTTAGCATGCTACTGCACTTATGACCGCGACTGTACTTTTGCCCGTGGGTGGTTGCGAACCCACAGCCTAGTGCATAAGATGCGGGCCTTAACCACTGGGCCATCACAACTATTATCTCATAAAATAGGAATGTCTAGTGGACATTAACACAACCTAGTACCGGTATGCAAATTAACGTTATCAGAAACAATTTGTAGGTATTTTAATGTACGCACGTTAAAAGATAAGGTAGAAGAAGTAATTTTCATATAACATTAGTTTTTTCCCGCGGCTTTGCTCGCGTTAAATTCGGTTATCTTAGTTTACTTCTACGTTTCTGCTATGTTTTTATCCATCCCCTTGAATTTAAATAATCCTTTCTTAGCGGACGTCTACTAGCTACAATCCACCTCCCTGCCAAATTACATCATCAACGTTAAACGGTTTTCGATATTCCGTGATGAGTTAGTGAGTAACTGAGTGAGTGAGTGAGTGAGTGAGTATGTGAGTGAGTGAGTGAATGAGTGAGTGAGTGAGTGAGTATGTGAGTGAGTGAGTGAGTGGGTGGGTGCGTGATTGAGTGAGTGAGGGAGCGAGTGAGTGAGTGAGCGTGTGAGTGAGTGAGTGAGAGAGAGTGAGTAAGAGAGTGAGTGAATGACCTTTCGCTTTTATATAATTAGATTTAAAAAAAACGTAAAGATAAACAGTGAGTTATTTTGTCTGTTTAAACGCGCTAATCTCTGTAACTTCCAGTCGGATTGGAAAAAATATTTTTGTACATGATAGCCAAATTTATGAGGAATAGTATAGGCTATATAACATCACGCTACGACCTATTACGGGAGCAGAGCAGTACCTAACTAAAACAGGGGTAAACAAATCACGTGGACGAAGTTCTGGGCATATGCTAGTATTAAGTACAAACCATGGCGATCATCGCCATTTTGTATGTTATTGACATCGTTAAAACGTTGAATAGACATGTTGATATTAAATTACCATTGATTATCTGTAATACCTTCTATACAAATAAATTGAAGGGTCTGTTTGTAATTTCAAAATAACAGCAATTATTAAATGCTTAGGAATGTTTAATAGGTATTAACATTAAAAAGCAATGTTTACTGTTTTTGGTTCTCTATAGACACTTTGTAAGTATTTGGATACGAATGTTTGTAGTATTTTAAAGTCAAAGTGAAATTCAAAGCATTTATTTCAATAAGAGCACTTTAACAAGCACTTTTGTCAAGGAGTTAATCAGAAAGTTGTTAGTTAGTCGTCGTGATGGCCCAGTGGTTAAGGCGCCCGCCTCTCATGCATGAGGTTGCGGGTTCAAATCCGGGCAAGTACCAATGTGAATTTTTCAACTCATATGTACTTTCTAAAGTTTATCTTGGACATCAATGGCATCGGTGAAGGAAAACATCGTGAGGAAACCTGGACTTACTGTTCCACTCAAACCATGTCAGAGGCCCTTGATTTAGAAACTCTGTGTGTATGTGGGGTCGTAAGACCTTACTGCCCACACGATAAAGAAGAAAAGAAAGAAGTTAGTTGCCCGTTCCAAAACGTAGGTAGGCTTCTATGGAGAAGAATGAGCTAGAAACTCCATGGACACTCTTTTCAATTAGGTTTTTACAAAATCCTGTTTACAATATTCATGTTGCTTTTATATGTGAAAACAATAAAAATAAATAAGTACAAAACAGTAATAAAAAAACGGTTTTATTGTAACAACAAGCAAAATATCCCGTTAAAATTTTATTCCACGAAATATAAACAAATCTAATACCTCTTATCACTCACCAAGATCACCAGCTAATCACCACGCTAATCGCATATCACACTCTATTAATAACTGATACACACCGTATCAAATAACACCATAGCGCCGTCTGTAACGGTGCGCCGGCGCAGTCACTTCGGGGCCGTTCGGTTCCCGCTCGGGTGACCCGTCCGATTAATTGTCACTGATCATCTGATAAACAGTGCGGCTCTAATTATGTGAACTTGAGTTTTGATGTATAAGACATAGAGTATGTAATGACTAAAGAAAGATGTGTTTCTTTTTTACCTTCTCAAGCTTTGGACTCGGTGAGGAAGACCAAAAAAAAAGATTTAATTGTTTTTTTTGGCATTTTTAATTTTTTTTTGTTTCATGTTGGCCCAGTTGTTGAGGCGCCAGCCTCTCATGCATGAGGTTGTGGGTTTGAATCCGGGCAAGTACCAATATGAATTCAAGTCATATTTACTTTCTACGTTTATCTAAGACATCGTTGACATCGTTCCGTGCCTCGAAAAGCACGTTAAGCCGTTGGTCCCGGCTCGTTACGGGTCGTCAGAAGCCCGAAAGTCTGACAACCAATCTTACCAAGGGTTATCGTATTACCCAGTTACTGGGTTGAGGAGGTCAGATAGGCAGTCGCTCCATGTAAAATACTTAAATTCAGCTGCATCCATGTAGACTAGAAGCCGACCTCAACATAGTTGGGAAAAGGCTAGGCAGTTGATAATTTTTAATGTTTTTGTTATCCTGTTCTTCTGACCCCTGGGCAAACGTCTCCTTCTAGGCCTTACATGACATTGCATTATTATGTAATAGCTAAGTTGCCAGCCTTTTTATCCTTAGACGGAGGGTTAGTCTAAACCAGTTATTGGATCTATCCAAATATGCAATAATTGACCACCGGCGAACACAAGCTTTCTCCACAGAGCTACAAGGAACACGACCTGCATTATGTCAGGGTACTATCAAAGTGCACTAAATAGTTCCCTCAAATACATAAAATTCGCTGTAAGTACTGGGAATAATAATTGTTTGTAATAATCATCTATATTATTTTAATCTATATTATTTCACTATCACTGCTACGTAGAAAGTCGAGAGACAATTTATACTCTGCGACTTTTGACAAAAATAAAAGAAAACAATTGCACCAAAAACTCACTCTTGAAGGATTTTTTTTACAATACGAGAGTTTGAAATGTCTTTATAGCCCATGAGGATTAATTCGCTTACATGAGAAATTTTGAAAACTAATAACTAACACATTATTGCACTTACGCACAGTAACAATCGTTTGGGAAAATTTTTAACATAAGTAAAAGAAATTGGTATGTCTTATTATATGTAGGGTAGTCGCACATCTAAAAGGTAAACATACACAGAGTGCCTATGCGCAATTGGAACAGGCAATATTGAAAATCTTTCATCAATAGTACGGATACAAATAGAAGGTTCTTGCCAAAGTTACAATTGAAATAACATACGTTTGCATTTAACGACCGAAATCAACTAATGTTTACCTACAGAGTGCCTAGCACAATATTTATTTAGTTTGAAGGCTTTATTCATATCGATAGGTCATAAATTAATAATAATTTATTTTGTGCTTTTAGTATAAAATAAAATTCTACGTTAGACTTTTACACTGCATGCGACTGCTGCACGATCCGACTCCGACAAATCGTGTCCACTAAACGCCCCACAAAACTAGTTTAAACTCACTGGCCCGTTTGCCAAACAAGCTACGACTATTGACGTGGTTTAATAAAGTGAAATAAAGCAGCTTTAAGTATAGATAATGATGCTGTAAATACCTTTACGGTAAGCCTCCTTGGTAGGCAGGCAGACGTATCGAGGCGACCCGCGAAATGGGGAATATCCAACAGATTATGTGTACTTAGTTGTAACTGATATGGTACTGTGATACTGTAATGTTTCAGCTTTCTAAGCGCATGTCGGCTTATTATCAGTACCGGTAGCAGGTTATTATGTCCATTTATGTTTGATAATGTGAAATGAAGATTATGGATTATTTATTCACATAACATAACATCACGCCTGTAATCCCCGAAGGGTTAGGCAGAGGTGTACCCATTACTACACCCCACATTTCATCAGTTATGTTTATTTCCCATGTAATAGGGGGCGAGCGTTTTGCCATTAACCGGGCACAAATCCAGACTCCGAGGCTGCTACTGAAAAACTGCAAAACTGCTGATAGAAAAGCTCAATAACACTTTGCCCTACCTGGGAATCGAACCCAAGACCTTATACTCAGCAGTCGAGCTTTGCGACCACTAGATCAAAGTCAACGTTTATTACTGTTTTATATTCATTTTCATTGTTGGCCCTTGAGGCGGTTTAGAAACTCTGACACTAGGGTGTGTGGGGTCGTTAGACCTTACTGCCCACACGATAAAGAAGAAGATCTTCATTGTTTTCACATGCAGAAGCAACAAGAATAATGTAACCAGGATTTTTTAAAACATAATTGTAAAGAGTGTCCTGGAGTTTCTGGCTCGTTCTTCTCCATAGAGGCCTACCTCCGTATTGGAACGAGCTTCAACTTTCTGACTAACTGACCGACTCCTTGACAATTCAAAAGTACCTGTAAGTAAATAATCTAAATGAAAAAACTTTTTTTTTTTTAGGTGGTAAAAATCATCAAATGACTCCATCCGCCCTGGGTGGGGCGGAAGGGACTGTCAGACTTTTACTGACTAAAAAACCACCCTGTTCCTTCTGTTGCCCTTTACGTTCCGGGGCCACGGTATCCTGTTAAGACGTCCCGCAACCCTGGAAATAAATGTTTTGACGTTTAGTCGTGAAAGCCTAACAGACAGACAGAGTTACATTCGCATTTATGATATTAGTAAAGATTCAACCACAGAAAGAGTCACAGTAGCCTGCTCCTCACCTAGAATCCTTGACTGACTTTGATATTCCATATTCTTCTGTCTCAATCAACTTAGAAAGTGATATGAAACAGTAAACAGTGCAAAGTCGTGATATAATTGACACACCGCCATGATTCTGTCGCGTGATAATGCTACGTTAAGGACCTTTCACATGTGACATGCGCTTGCGCACGATTGATCGCGTAATTGACATATTTTGTCTAGGATTGTTGAATAACAAGTGACAATATGACATTATTTATTATAAGCATGTTTAGAAAAATGCGTCGCTGAGGTTTCCGGTTTGTGTTCCGTGGTTTGTTAGGGATCCGCAAGTGCTAATGTGACTTTTAAAAGAACACAGTGAAGAATTTAGGCTACATCTATTGCGCCACATGCGAGCTACAACTGACGTATTCGACGTATCACGCTGCGTTTATACTTAACCTGCCCCGCGTGTCGCCACGCGTGGGAAAGCTATCGGTTTCATACATTTAGTCGGCTGCTCCACGCTACGCGGGGCGGGACTAATGTGATCATTCCTATACTGAATGTATGAAACCGATGGCTTTCCCACGCGTGGCGACACGCGGGTCAGGTTAAGTATAAACTCAGCTTAAGACGTATTAAGACAGTACAGGGGTTATAGATGCTATTAAAGTTTAGTTAGCAGATTTAAAACAAATTTTCATGAAAGAAATAAAAAAAAGTTGAAACTTGGATATCTCCGTACACGAAGATTCCCAGTTATGGTTCAGAACAAAAAATGATCCCATAGATAGGAACAACATGGAACTTTGATTTCATTAGGTGGCTTTCTTGACTAGTTATGTATAAAATGTCCCTAACATCAAGATAAATAAAACAAGTAACATAGCTGTCCGTGTCTCAAATATTTGCGCGCGCGCAGTATCGCAACACGAGGTTGATGTACTGTCAACTGTCACAGTACTCAGTAACGTGGAAAATGAGATCTATTGTCATTTACAATTGAGTTTCCAATATTCCAAAAAAGCTGAAATACACGCGCTTGCGCACTGTTCGTAGAATGGAAAGGGTAATTAGAATTTTGCTAAACAAAGACACGGTAAGATTATTCTGACAGGAAGTCTCCATAAAAAAATGTTTGCAAAAAGCACTGGCCAAGTGCGAGTTGGTCTCATATTTACATATTTATCAGATGGAGAACCATCAGCTATACATAACGTGAATACAGAAGTTAAATGTATGGTTCTGTATGCAAATATTGTAAACATTGATTTTAAAAGAGTACGTATGGAGTTTCTTGCCAATTCTTCTCCATACAAAACTACCTTCTGGAAGGGGCAACTAGATTCAATTCCTTTTTCTTTTGTATATGACGTTCAAAAGTGCATTGTAATGGCCTACCTAATTGAAATAAATGATTTGACTTTAAATAGGTTACATAAAGCTAATTACAGGTTCACACAGGTAGAAATAGAATAGCTACACAGATCTTAAGAAAATATACCTACCTACTACAAAAAAAAAATGATTCATTTTAAACTTTATTCAATTGAATTATTTCTTGTTATGGCGGCAACAGAAATATACACTAAAAATTTCAACTCTATAACTATTACAGTTCATGAGATACAGTCCGTTGACAGACAGACAGACAATGAACCGGGGAGGCTTAGTACTTAATAGGGTCCTGATGGCAGAGAGGTAATCTGTGAAACTAGAGACAGACATAATGTACAGACAATTAAGAGCTTCAATTTGGGCCTCATTCATTAGCTATACAACTTGGAGGTAATCCTCCTTAGATTAGATACTCATACCATTCAGTTATTGCCACTGATACTAGCGATTAGATACTATAATGTACGAATTACTGTAAAATAGTTCACAAAAACAAAAAAATTGAAACAAAACACTATAGAATCCTCCCGACCAAATTTTGGTCATGGCGGCGATACTATATAAATTTATTATAGTGCAAGAGTGTGTGTGCAAACACAGGTGTCCTCCCTCATCCCCCACTCATATCCGAAGTGACGGCAATCCGACATGACCGGGGAGAGATCAGGCGCTGGACCAATGGCTTTATGTGCTTTCCGAGCCACGTGGATGTCTCACCACCAGCTTTCAAAATCCGGGCTGCTACTGAGAAATTCCTAATGGAATAACCCAATGACAGCTTTGCCCGAATCGAACCCAGGGAGACCTGTGGGTCAGTCAAAAAGGAAACACTACCTCTCCACTCCATAATGTATGGTGATACCCGGTTTTTTTTTAATTATGTTTTTTTGTTTAAAATCACACAAACGAAGTCGTAGATAGAAGCTAGTGTTTTAATATTACAGAAAAATTATATAAAAATAAGCAATGACGTGAATCGGCAAGTCACATTAATGAAGCAAATGTTTTTAAGTCGAAAAGCCTAAAAAAATAAGATAGTATTCATATTCACGTGTTTCTGTTTGTAGATGATAAAATTATTTTAAGATGATGTCAAATAAAGGCGAGATTTTTGCTGGCATATTCTGAGAAATTCATAAACTTGTTATGCTCCCGACATTTCCTTTGAAAACATGGTTTGTTTTTCTGAAATTCGACCTCAATTTTTTTTTTTATAATAAACGTTGCCCCACACTAGGAATTTCTCCTGTATCCTCTCCTGGGTGCGTTTACAAACATAAACTCACATACACAAACAGCCAGACCCAGAACAACTATCTGTAGGTCATACAAATATTTGTTCCATGCGGGAATCGAACCCACGACATGTGTAGGGGATGCGCAAGAAATGTGAGATCTGGAAGTCTTCTTCAGGCGCTAAGAAAAACTACCCTATGCTTTTTGTTGGAGGGTCGATATTTCCGTCAAGAAAAAACATTTATTAGATTTTCACAAAAGAATGTCAAACCCCATTTTGGAGATTGATCTTAGGATAGATAGCTCCATATTATTTGTATGTAGGTAGATAGTGTGACACTTTCGACATCAGCTGCCCTACCATGAACTCTTATTGCGATCCAAAAAACTGAATTGTTCTTCAAATAAGTCAATATAACGCATCAATTTATGTCATTTATTGACGTATTTTCTCTTATCGCGATCCAAAAACTGAACTGTTCTTCAAATACGTCAATATAACGCATAAATTGATGCGTTATATTGACTTATTTGAAGAACAATTCAGTTTTTTGGATCGCAATAAGAGTTCATGGTAGGGCAGCTGTAGAGGAAGATAATTGTTACTATAAATAAAATGTCGCATAATCTATACTCTAAACAAACAGAGAAAAAATAATCTTTGTCTCTAAGAATACCACATTATGTATCTCTTGCAGTACGCTTCAAAACGTTCCCACAAAAACACGTTAAGAAAATAAACTAAATATATAATTGTGCGTCGTAATAAAAATAGCTTCATAAATCATAATGTCAAGCACATCTCAGTGAGTCTGAGCTCTGAAACAACATGGGTGATAAGATAAGACCCGCGTCGGTAGTCAGTCACGTTCAGGCTATGGACAACTTCGGGTACCGCGAGATGGGGTGGCCTCCTCCTCTACAGACACCTTCCCCCACCACACCCACAAGAAACCGCTACAGAGCAAGTAGCATCAGATCCAGAGCACCCAGAGAGCCTGAAGAGTTTCCACTAAATTCCACCTACAGCAAAAATGTTCGGAACATCGATCTTTTGGAGTCAGCCCGAGAGCCCGGCAAAGCGAAAGAATACCTCTTCGTGGGCCCATCACCACCAGCTGAAGATGCTCCCAATATGTATCACAGTTTCGACGTCCTCGCTCCAGATCCTGAAGCCAGGCTGACTGAAGAAGCTGCCAGAAGAAGTTTGTGTGAAAAAGCGTTGACGCTAGGTGCTGCAAGATTTTTTGATGACGTTGAGTGTGGTTTGATAACTACGGAAAATATTGAGGAGCACATCAGTTCTGCGCCCGAAGTGGTTGTAAATTTGACATTTCTGTGGGCTGCTTTACTTGCCAGGGATGAATTACTACCTGCTATTTTAGAAGCAGGTGCAGATATCCACTACTCTGAACCAGCTGGATTGACAGCCTTACATCTAGCGGCATTTAGTGGTGCAGGAAGAGCAGCTGTCTTCTTACTTTCCCGCGGTGCTGACGTTGATTTTGCCCCAAAATACTTCGCACCCCTCCATTGTGCTGCGTTCGGTAATTCTTTAGAAGTGGCTGAAGTCTTAATAGCTAACGGTGCGTCATTACATGCTGTTGTTCAAAGAGCTGGATGTGAAGATAATTTGGTGCATTGTTCAGTGAGAGCTGATGCTGTGGAGTGTATGGAACTGTTCATAGAGAGAGGTGTGGACCCAGCATACGTTACCTCAGGAGGATTAAATGCCCTTCACCTGGCTGCTGAACTTGGTGCGCAAAGATGTTTATCATTCTTACTGAAAGAGACAAAGATAAGTATAAACGGTGTGACCAAACAAAGAGATAAGGAATGCACAGCAATACACTTGGCGGCAGCTAGAGGTTATGCTGAATGTATAGAGTTGCTCTTATCAGAAGGCGCAAAAGCAAACACAAAGAATTACAGAGGATTTACAGCATTACATCTTGCTGCAAGGTGTTCTAGTATTGAATGTGTTGAAGTTCTTTTAAGAGATGGAAATGCTGACCCAAACGTCGAAGACTATGATAAAAGGACACCATTACACGCAGCTATTGGTCGATCGGAGCGTGCCTGTGACATCATCGATATGCTTGTAAGTTGGGGAGCTCAAGTTAACAAAAAAGACGAATACGGATATTCACCATTACATTTAGCTGCAATGGATAATTTGACTCAATGTGTGGAGACTCTAATATTTCTTGGAGCCGATGTGACTTCAAAATCGAAGAAAGGACATACAGCTTTAAGTGTCATTGCCAGAAAATCTCCAAAATCATTAGCTATATTGAGACATAATTTAGATTGTGGTATTTCCCTGAATCAACCAAGTGAAGCTAATGAGGAAGTGCAAATTGAGTTTGATTTTGGTAGAATGCTGAAATTTTCTTATCCTCGTGAGATCACATATTTAAACAGTTTGATAGATGAAGGCCAGAAAGACATATTGCTACATCCGCTGTGCTCCGCGTTTTTGTTTATGAAATGGAGAAAGATAAGGAAATTTTATTTGGCAAGACTAATATTTTGTTTTCTCTTTGTGTCGTTTTTATCTATTTACGTGCTCACTGCTGTCGTTAAGACTTGTAAAGGCAAATATGCTGAGAAATATGGTGTTCTAAATGAGCTTTGTCAGGATCAATCGCTACTGGGTCTTATTCTCACTAACAATCCTATAGAGTTCGAAAGATGGGTTCTGATGGCCATTACAGCATTCGAGATTCTTCGAAAATTAACTGGCATTACTGGGTATTCCAGTTTCTACCAATACTTTACGACATTTGAGAATTTAATGGAATGGTTTGTCTTGCTATCAGTGTTTTCTCTTTATAAAATACATAATGATTACAGTTGGCAGAACCATGTTGGAGGGTATGCAGTATTGGGTGCTTGGACCAATTTAATGTTGATGATGGGCCAACTTCCAATGTTCGGTGATTATGTTGCCATGTATCAAAAAGTGTTAACGGAATTTTTGAAATTATTGTTAGCGTACATGTGTCTTCTTCTGGGCTTCACAATCTGCTTCTGCGTTGTGTTTCCAAACGAGGAAATGTTTTCAAACCCCTTAATGGGTTTCATTAGTACTTTGTCTATGATGGTCGGAGAGTTGAATCTGAATATTTTGATTAACGATCCAACAAAAGACGACCCGCCTCTGATATTCGAGCTTTCATCCCAAATCATATTCATTCTATTCCTCATGTTTGTCACTATTATCTTAATGAACTTACTTGTGGGTATAGCTGTCCATGATATTCAAGGTTTGCGCAAGACTGCTGGATTATCAAAACTAGTTAGGCAGACGAAACTAATTCTATTTGTAGAAATGGGTATGTTTAGTGCTTGGCTTCCAACATGTCTTCACAAATATGTGTACAGAACCGCGTTAGTATCTCCCGAAGCAGGCAAAGTCATATTGAGCGTAAAACCTTTAAATCCACGGGAGAAAAGATTACCTACTGACATTATGATGGCAGCGTACGAACTGGCGCAGTTGAACAAAGTGAAATCGGGCAGATCTATCAAAGAAATACTGTACAAAAACAAGTACACATCAAAATTAAAAAATGAGGGTCAATTTGCACATGATCACAACTTCAGTTTGGAGATAAGAGGAATGCAGGAAAAGATAGATCAGGCAACGTTTAACATGAAGAAGATAGACCAAGAAATAAGGCACTTGAACACATTATTGATGGATCAGCAGCAGCTTTTCCATAACTTCTTCAAGTATACTGATCTTATACCGTATAAACCATCTCATGTGTCCACGCCAGCTTATTCGCCAGAGTCGCCTCTATTCTTCTCCAGTAATACAAGCCAGAGTCAGTATTCAGAGAGTAATAATAAGTGATTATGATATTGAAGACTTTGGTGTGAATGAAGAATTTCATACTTTGCTTACGTGATTAAGCATCATGATGCTAGATATAAATATCTTGGTATCTAATGTAACGTAAGGTTCGGATGGACAATGCAAAGTAGAACTGTATAATGGTAGAAATTGAGTAAAATCACTAACTTATTGCTTGTTTTGTAAAAACTTTTAAATTGATTCGCAAATTCGAGGTGTAAATCTTCATTGTTGATTTTCAGCCCACTTTTTGCATGTAGATGATTTTTATTCAGGGTATCTATGTGATAGATTTAATTTCAGTATTACACTTCTAATCTTAGTATTATGTAACTTATTTTTAATTTGTGCCAGCGAAGATAAATATTAATTTCATCTTTTGAATTTACTGTTAAAATTTTTGTATGATGTTAAAAACATTTAAACAATTTAAATATTGTAAGATATTGTGATAAAATAATATTTATGATGTGAAGTACAGCTTCCCGCCTTATCATTTATCCTAAAACGTAACTATTATCGCTCCAAGGTAAAACCATTTTGTCACACTCAAAAATTAAGTAATTTGTTTGATTAGTTATTTCACGATAAAAAGGTTTTTCTTTCAGTCAAATAATGTTTTATGTACACACGCCTGATAAGAAAATGTTCTGTTATCACGTTGGCATTTAAATAAATCTAATTTTTATACTTTGTCTTGTTTTATTACTGTTTAACCAGTCCTATGATCACGACATTTTGAATGCAAAGAAAGATTTTGTATCAGTCAGCATTAAAAGAAACTATATTTTTGGAGAATTTGTGCGTAGTTGCATAAAAATGTCGTTAAAAGTCAAAGTCAAATCATTTATTTCAACTAGGCCATTATAAGGCACTTTTGGACGTCATATACAAAAGAAAAAAAGAATTCAATCTAGTTGCCCCTTCCAAAAGGTAGTTTTGCATGGAGAAGAATAATAAAGTAATGCTATGGTCATGTTGCACACTTTACGATGCTTTCAATTTAAAGCTTAAAAGTTTTCCCATACCTATAGACATCAATTTATAAATACATAGATAGTATTAAAAGAATTTCTGCAATACTTGCTAAGTAAACCGAGCCGTGCCTACTATATAAGGCTTTACACACACACACTACTAAATACAAAACTGTTATGTATGATTCTGTTCTGTTCTGGTTATTTTTCTTGTATATGACGTCCAAAAGTACTTACCTTTTAATGGCCTAGTTGAAATTTATAAATTATTTGACTTTGACTTTGACTTTGTTAAGCGTGTTAGAGTCCAAGAAAAAAAAGAGCCCGGTATCGAACCCGTACCCTCATGCATGATAGCATCATTCACCAGTCGCTAATCGTGTAGGCTGACTATCTCGCATGTGTGTAAGACCTAAGTCGATAACAATTAAAACGCAATGTAGTCGCCGCCACTCCGCCGACCTTGCGCCTGCGCAGTAGGTACTATTGTACACAGAAGCGATAACTTATTGGTTTTAAGATATATTAGAATATTTATCATAGAAGAGATAGTGCGTAATGCAGGTAAAGACTCATTCGATTTATAACGATTGACTTATGGTCTGTTGTACCTACCCACACTGGATAAGCAAGGTTTAAAGATATTTTTAAACCCCGACGCATAAACGACGGGGTATTATTAGTTTGACGTGTCTGTGTGTCTGTCTGTGGCATCGTAGCTCCCAAACGGATGTATCGATTTTGATTTTGTTTTGTTTGAACGGTGAATTAGTCGGGAGTCTTCTTAGCTATGTTTGTTAAAATTCGGTCCAAGATGACCGCCGCCATAAAATGGCGGATTACGTATTTTTTCACAACCCCCTCAACATGGGTATCAAATGAAAGGGCTTGACTAGTAAAATATGATAAATTTCAAATATACTTTTTTATTATTTTATGTCGGGGGTTTTTTAAGAGGGTTTGCGTAAAGTTGGCGTCATTTTCGTAGGGACCGGTCCGCCACCAGCAAGGGGGTGACAACCGACTGTAAAAAAAAAAAATTGACAAACTATCATGTTTTTAAACAATAGACAAACAAAAAACTCTTCAGATTTATTATATTAAGTATCGATAAAACATATTGCTAGCACATCTGTCCCCGACTGTACCGTTTACCATCGCTCCTTCAAACACGGTCGGCTTCCATTCTAAATGTTTTTATTAACCACATGAAAGACGCCGGCGCATAACCTATGGGCTACCACTGCCGACTTGGACTAAATAACCGTTTGAACTAAACTACTACTAGGTAATTAACTACTTAACTATCTAAGTGAACTGGAAAATCAGTTGAAGTATCCCCACACACGACACACATTATCGTCGCGGCGATATTGTTACAGGCGAAATTGAAGTAGATAATAATTGGAACCACATTGGAGCTCCAGCGCCAAGCTATATGATAATAGTTAAAATGAAGAGAAGTAATGAAGTCGTGGCGCTGGTGGCACGAAAATCCGGAACTTCTATTGAAGTCCGTGGCGGTGAAAAGGTTAAGAGTGGTCGTCTATAGTTCCAATATTTGTAAACACGTGAACACTATGTATATTTGAACATTTTTTACCTTAAATTCTTGATTTATAATACTTTTTAAGTGTTATGATTTAGTAGTTTCTATATAAGGTACATAGCATTCACGTGCCATATATATGATTCTGTATGCAAATATTGTAAACATTGATTTTAAAAGATTACGTATGGAGTTTCTTGCCCATTCTTCTGCATACAAAGCTACCTTTTGGAAGGGGCAACTAGATTCAATTCCTTTTTCTTTAGTAGGTACTTGACGTTCAAAAGTGCCTTATAATGGCCTAATTGAAATAAATGATTTGACTTTGACTTTGACTCCTTTTGGAATATAATATAGATTCAATATTATAAAAAAAACTTGAGAGGTGTCAAGGGACACCTAGATGGAACGCAGTTATATGAGAGAGAGAGAGAGAGACAGACAGAGAAACACGCGCACGCCGCACGGCTTACAACTATAGTGCGACTACTTATAGCAAAAAGTGTCGTTCCAACTTTTGGTCTCAATTTTTTCCGTCTAGCCCCCTTTCGCAACGCGTGATAAGGAACTTCGTTCCAATATTATCTCTTGAATGACGTTCAAAAGTGCCTTTATAGTCTAATTGAAATAAATGATTTGACTTTGAATATTGTTTTACGGGTAGAAACATTCTTCTTCTTAGCGTATCGATGGTAAATACGAAACATAACATGACGCCTGTAATCTCCGAAGGGTGTGTACCCATAGTACACCCACATTTCGCCAATTATGTTTAAGTCCCATGTAATAGGGGGCGAACCTATTGCCATCAACCGAGTACAAATCCAGACTCCGAGGCTGCTTCTGAGAAATTCCTAATGGAAAAACCCAATAACACTTTGCTCGACCTGGGAATGGAACCCAAGACCTCATGCTCAGCAGTCGTGCTTTGCAACCACTACACCAGCAACGAGGCAATCGAGGTATAATGTAGAAGTAACAAAAATAGCCCAAAACTAATTAAACCATAAATAAACGAAGAAATAATTGAATGTTCCCATACCGTTCCGGGTCAGGGCATAGTTTATGATGTCGCTTGAACATTCGTTTGATTAACTCACATGCCAAAGCGCGGCGCAAATAGATTGGCGCCGACTTCAATACCGGAGATATGCCGGTTATAATAAACTAGTCACTCCCTGCGGTTTCGTACGCGAGGTTTTAAGCCTCGTATTCATGGTAAACATTTGTTAAGAAAGAAAGAAAAGCTTTTTATTTACGTGAAAGTGACGCAAAAAATCAGCTGTTCCTTACAAAAATGCTACACAACAAGATCGTAATGTATGGATCAGCTGTTATTTTTTTCATGATTTCAATGTTGGTCCCATAGTAAAAGTTGTTCAAAATGATGAGTACAATGATCCCTTTTCAGGTTTCGGGTAAATTTTCAATTACCCTGTATAATAAAAGTGTCTAGGGATCAACATCCCTAACATTGATTAGGGATGTTGATCCCTAGACACTTTTGATGTGTGTAGTTGACTCATATAAATTACGCGTCAAGTTGTTTATCCGGGATGGACTCCTAAACTACTCAACCATTTTTTATGAAATATGGCATAAGTACTGTGTGTAATTTGGTCAAACTTAAAAGATAGGATAGTTTTTATCTCGATTATTGACCTCAATATCTTTACCTACTTACTTCAAGCCACAGCAACGCGTGGCCGAGTCAGCTAGTAAGTATTAGTATAGATTAGTGTAGATATATCACTTTTATGACACGGATATTTGGTTAAGTTGGGTTTTTTGCTTTTGATAATTTTGGAGCGGAAACGATTTTGTTTTTATAGGTAAGTACATCATACGTCGTATAACTTATATAAGTATGAAGGAAACGCAGAATCAATAGAAAGGTATTATTTAAATACAGCCCACAGAAAAAAACAAACTGCCTCGTTGGTCTAGTGGTCGTAAAGCGCGACTGTTGAGCTTGAGGTCTTGGGTTCGATTCCCAGGTCGGGCAAAGTCTTATTGGGTTTTTCCATCAGGTATTTTTGAGTAGCAGCCTCGGAGTTTGGATTTGTGCCCGGTTGATGGCAATAGACTCGCCCGCTATTACATAGGACTTAAACATAACTGGCGAAATGTGGCTGTACTAAATGGTACACCTCTGTCTAGCCCTTCGAGGAAAATAGACGTGATATTACGTAAAAAAAAAATCTAGAGCTTTATTCAACCTCGCTGAATAAATCAGGAAAAATACCAGCAGCATTATAACTAATTACAATCATATTTCTGTCTGACCGTCAATAAGACATTCCGGCTGAGTCCCGACTATTTATGTACTAACTAATGGGACAGGTAACACATAGCCACTGCTAATACACCATGCATCACTTCGGAATGTTTTTGAAGATATTACTGTACATTCCCAACATTTCTGCCAGGTTATAAGGTCATTACGGAGATATGCGAGAAACGGCAACACTGAATTTAAATTTTTAAGTTGCAACACTGAGCTGTCAAATTGATTGTTGGTCGTCATTCTGTTACGAGCTGCCGAAGAGGGCGGTCCGGTGCATTGATATTTCTATTATTGATTGTAATACTATTAGTTAGATTAAACAAAGAGGCAATTTAATTGTTCAGGGATACGTAGTTTGTTTGTTTAAATCTATAAATAAAAATTAATTGCCGTGCAATTTTTTTGCAAAATCTGTAAAATGTCGACTGATTTGGCTGATTTCTTTTATTGTTTTCTTAATTGACAGGAACTCAGAACAAGGTTTGTAAGATAAACATACAATCACGCCTGTAATTGTATGTTTATCTTACAAATTGTTATGTTATTTTAGAAATAGAATTAGGTTTCTGTGTAAAAAAATAAAACCTCGCAGTAAACCGACATTTACGCGGACGAAGTCGCGCGCATAAGCTGTTTAATAAATAAAATTAGTTCCGTCTTACACTAAAACAAGAATACCTACTACTTTGTTTTCGCGTCGAGCAAGATTATAGGTATATAAATTAATTATAGTAATTTGTTGTGATCATAAATCGGCCGCTCCATTACGCGGTACGTCTAATTATAAAGCGCGGTGTACACTGAATCAGTGAGCGCAAATAGATGCGCGTACGCATCCGAGTCACGCGCCAATTTTAGTGTCCCTAACTCGTAACCGATTGACGAAATGACGATACGTTTATAAATTGAATGCTTGGTTAAATATGGTTTGGAATGAAAGAAATTGAAACATTTGATATTTTTTTGCCTTTTTTTCATAGGGTGTTTATTTCAATGGCCGCTATATCAACAAATAATAAAAATAAAATAAAAGTAAAAATTTAAGTTTTATACATAACATCACGCCTGTAATCCCCGAAGCGTTAAGCAGAGGTGCACCCATTAGTGCACCCTGTAATAGGGGGCGAGCCTATTGCCATTAACCTGGCACACATCCAAAGCACGTTAAGCTGTTGGTCCCGGCTGTCATACGTGGATCTTTGACAGTCGTTACGAGTCGTCAGAAGCTTGAAAGTCTGACAACCAGTCTTACCTAGGGGTATCGTATTATCCAGTCGATCGATGGGAATCATACCCAAGACCTCATACTCTGCAGTCGCGCTTTACGACCACTAGACCAATGAGGAAGTCTTAACAGACATAAATAATCAAATTTTAATAGACATCTGGTCAACAATTAATAAATTAAATACCTACTCGTTTTTTTAGGGTTTTATGACATACGATTTTTTTTTTTAAGGTGGTAAAAATCATCAAATGACTCCTTCCGCCCTGGCTGGTTCGGAAGGGACTGTCAGACTTTTACTGACTAAAAAACCACCCTGTTCCTTCTGTTGCCCTTTACGTTCCGGGGCCACGGTATCCTGTTAAGACGTCCCGCAACCCCGGCAGGCGTTTGGCCCCTAATGGGGCCCCGTCC
Organism: Hoplodrina blanda; assembly: GCA_949316365.1. Classification (NCBI taxonomy): domain Eukaryota; kingdom Metazoa; phylum Arthropoda; class Insecta; order Lepidoptera; family Noctuidae; genus Hoplodrina; species Hoplodrina blanda. The sequence goes on along the minus strand of OX438567.1, from coordinate 12,720,372 downwards.
CTGTGCTGACAGCTCTTTGAGGCGCGCGCGAACAGCACGCGCCGTCGACCCGGGCATGGTCCTTGATCGGACGGCGAGCTACCCATTACTCGCCGTCCGCAAGCCCGCGCCTACGATGGCCGGATGTCGTCTCTCGACGTCCGACGCCCTGGGCGTCTCCCGCGGCGGCTGGGGATGACATACGATGCGGTTACATTAACGTCATTCAAGGAAGGGCTAGATTAACGATTTCCTACAAATTCATTCTTTCTACTTCACCTAAAGTATCAAAAGGCACAATTTAATCAGCTGAATAGCAAATCTTATCGTCCATAATCTACAGCTTCAAAGTGCGGTAGTTACAGTCGGATTTGTTAATCTAAATCGTTTTTACAATGGATTTGTTCGGCTATAATATAAAAATGCGTGAGGATTAGGATCCTCCCAGTCGTCAAACGCAAATATGGCAGTGCTAGCTCTTCTGATCGTCGCCCTTGCCGCAGGTACTTATTTTTTACTAGCACTCTTCCCGGACTTCGTCCGCGTGATTCTTCTTACGGATCCTTAATTTTTTTAAATTATAGCCTATGTCACCCAAGGATAGTGTAGCTTCCTAACAGTGAAAGAATTTTTCACTTCGGTTCAGTAGTTTTGGAGCCTATTCTATGCAAACAAACAATCAAATCTTTCTTCTTTATAATAATAGGTATAGATTCAATTGGCCTGCTCTTAAAAAAAAAGGTTAAAAAAGTTGGAAGTTAGATCTTCAATACTTCTGTAGTTTGTAAGTTCCCAGATAGATATGGTCCAGTCCAGTACAAAAACTAATCGCAACGACGGCAATAAAATACAATTTTCAGCTTCGTTAAAGTGTCTTTTGACATTCTTTATTGTTATTAAGTATAAGTGAGAATATCGTGAGGAAATCTGGTCCATCTTGAGCAAACCTAATGATCAATGCTCGTGCCTTCTCTACATCAAAAGAGGGCTTTGCCCCACAGTGTGACAATAATAGACAGATTGTGACAAAATGGTTGTTTGGTATAGATACCGTGTAAACATTTAGTATAATGAAAATCTCAGAGACTAAATTGACAGCTTCATACATCAAGCATAACAATAAGTAATGTAAGTACTTCCGACACATTAATCTAAAGCACGCCTTTATTAAGTATGACATAATTATAAAGCCGTCAAATCAGTGTCTGAAATTAAAAAAACATACTAAGAATTTAGTGTTTTTCGTACCATGAAAATAACAAGTGTTTTTGCAGTGAGCCAAAGATTCGTTCAACATTTTCTTTTTTCTTCTAGGCTCTGCCTACTCTCTGCCTTCCCGTATCGTGGGAGGCGAAGTGACGTCAATCGACAGGTATCCCTCTATCGTTGCGGTGGAGTTTCGCGGCGTCTGGAGTGGAACCTGGAGTCAGTCTTGCGCAGCCAATATTCTCAATACTCGCTACGTCTTGTCAGCTGCACATTGCTTTGAGGGACCGTAAGTATAACGTGTGTCGAAAGATGCTTATCGCAGCCGAATTTTACATGATCTTCCCATCATTGCAATAATTTTTTTTTGTTCTAAATCATAATTGGGAATCTGCTGATTAGGTACGGAGACATGGGAGGTCAAATTTTTGACACATTTTTAACGTATATAAGCTTAGTTATAACATTTAAAACCATACAATAATGTCTTTAAATACGGGGGCTACAGAAGGAACAGGGTGGTTTTTTAGTCAGTAAAAGTCTAACAGTCCCTTCCGCCCCACTCAGGGCGGAAGGAGTCATTGATGATTTTTATCACCCCAAAAAAAAATAAGCTTTAAATACTTACTGCTGCTATCCGTATTCTATTGCATGTTACACGTCCTAGAATTACAATGTTTTGCGTGTTCACATCAAAAATAATTTTATTGAATCCAGCAAAAATTACTTAGTTTGATAGGCAGTACCTATGCGTTGTTTACAGCTATGTGATATGTTTTTTATACCCGGCATAATCTTTTTTTTTTCCTTTAATTTGGGGGAATCCTCATGGATGCCCTCCGTCTGGGGACAACTGAGGGTTATGTCGGACTTATACCGACTAAAACCACGGTTCCTCCTGCTACCATAACCATAAGTCGGGAGCATAAGTCGGACCCTGTATAACCTACTTGATAGTAATACAAAATTACGTAGTAGAAAAGGTAATACCTAGATAAAAATCTATTAAACAATCTATTTAATATTTATGATCCAATTATGGATAAAAAATGTACCTACTTAATAATATAAAGATAAAAGTTTTGAGTAATCCAACCAACACGAAGAAAAGATGAACGTAGATGAGGCGAAAAGAGTGTGTAAGGATCGTAGCAGGTGGCGTTTTGTGGTTTCTGCCTACCCCCATGGGAAAAAGGCGTGAGTTTATGTATGTATGTATGTAAGAAGAAAAGATAACAAATCCAAACTATTTGGAATTTTTAATTTAATCAACTAGAAGATATATTGCAATTAACGAAAGAACACAATTTAAAACAAAATTTTACGTCCTTGATTACTGCTCCGCTCCCGTGTGGTCGTAGAGTGATGTTATATAGCCCATGTTTGCTGATAAAGTAGCTTTCTGAAGGTGAAAGAATTTTAGAAATCGGTGAAGGAGTTTTTGAGTTTATCCATTACAAACAAGTTTCTCTTTATAATAATAATTTAACTGTGAAACGGAAAATACGCCGCGTATCGTCAGTCGCGTAACGCAGAAACAGTCAAATAGATAATAAAATATCCAACCATACACATTTATTAAACGTAACTTTTAATTACAGCACCTTCACTATTCAAAACCGCCGAATCAGGGCCGGTTCTTCGTACCGCAACACCGGAGGCATTGTGTCCGACGCGGAACAGGCTTACAACCATCCCAGCTATGGTCAGCTCGGATTCGACGGTGATATCACTGTGGTCAGGCTCATCACAGCGTTGGTGTACAGCCCCGTCGTTCAATCTATCGCCATACCTCCACAAGGTTTCTTAATTCCTGATAACCTGCCCGTTGTTCACGCCGGATGGGGCACGACTTCGGTAAGCAATCATTCCTATAGACACATTTGTGCATTTAATTTTTATCATAGAAACAAAATAGCAACGTTTTTAGGGTTCCGTACCTCAAAAGGTAAAAACGGAACCCTTATAGGATCACTTTGTTGTCCGTCTGTCTGTCTGTCTGTCTGTCTGTCTGTCTGTCTGTCTGTCAAGACCTTTTTTCTCAGGAACGCGTGGAGGTATCAAGCTGAAATTCATATCAAATACTCAAGTCTATGGTCTCTTGGAGCTGTGAAAAAATCAAACTTCTAAGTCAACGCGATCAAAAGATACTCCCGTTTATGCCGCAAATTTTCGACACTCGCAAGGGAATCAAAACCTACAGGGTACTTCCCGTGAACTCAGAATCTTGAAATTTGGTATGAAGCAACGTCTTATAGCAGAGATATAGGAAAAATTGCGAAAAGTATAAATTTTTAGTTACATCATATAATAAAAATATTTTTAATAATTTTAAACTTACTACCCCTTTCCTCATGAACGCGTAGTGGTATTATATTGAAATTCATATCAAATACTCAAATCTATAATACCTTTAAGCTGTAACAAAATCAAACTTCTATGTCAACGCAATCAAAAGAAACAGGAATTAAAACCGCATATTTTGAAACTCGCCACTACTCGCAAGGGAATCAAAACCTACAGGGTACTTCCCGTGAACTCAGAATCTTGAAATTTGGTACGAAGCAACGTCTTATAACACAGATAAAGGAAAAATTGCGAAAAGCATAAATTTTTAGTTACATCATATAATAAAAATATTTTTAATAATTTTAAACTTATTACCCCTTTACTCATGAACGCGTAGTGGTATTATATTGAAATTCTTAACAAATACTCAAGTCTATAATATCTTTAAGCTGTAACAAAATCAAACTTCTACGTCAACGCAATCAAAAGATACAGCAATTAAAGCCGCATATTTTGAAACTCGCAACTACTCGCAAGGGAATCAAAACCTAAAGGATACTTCCAGACGACCTGGAATCTTGAAATTTGGCATGAAGCAACGTTATAAAGTACACATATAGGAAAAATTCCGAAAATCTTAAATTTTTAGTTACATCACATAGTATATTTTTTTTAATAATCATAAACTTACTAGCTGACCCAGCAAACGTTGTTCAGCGATTAAAAAAAAAAAACAGATGTTGGCCGATTCTCAGACCTACCCGATATGCACACAAAATTTCATGCAAATCGGTTCAGCCGTTTCGGAGGAGTTTGGAAACAAACACCGCAACACGAGAATTTTATATATTAGACTTGCTGACCCAGCAAACGTTGTTATGCGATTAACAATTCATATATGTATTGACAAGGTACCGTCAGCTTTCCACATTGTTATGTTATGGATTTCATTTAGCAATAAAAATACCATAACTTTTACTTATATACCTACAGGTTTGTACGGAACCCTCGGTGCGCGAGTCTGACTCGCACTTGGCCGGTTTTTTTTTACTATTAAAGCCCAACACACACAGAGAGCGGGAGCGGGACGTGAGCGTGACGTGAGCGTGTCGTCATTCCTTGTATTAAAGGGGGATTTACACGGGTCGATTTTAGCCGTGCGGCTAGTCGCTTCACAAATCACCTCATCGTGCTGCATCGCTTGCTTATTTACACAGGTGACTAAAATTGCCTGCGGCTCGGTCATTCCCTTCGAAAATGTTGAGAAGAATAGGTGTTTGCATTAGCATTTAGCATTCCAAAAACTGTATAGTATTGTTTTTATTCATGTAACAAAACACGCGCGAAGCACAACTTCATGCGGCGGGCGATCGCCTGCAACTGATCGATTACACGGTCGATTTTAGTCACCAGCCGCATGCGGCCGGTCGCCGCGCGGCCAAAGTCGGATACTACCCTACTTTGGGGCTCGCGGCTTTAGTCACTTGCGATCTAGCCGAATTGCGCTTGCGGCAAGTGACTAAAGCCGCAAGCCCCAAAGTAGGGTAGTATCCGACTTTGGCCGCGCGGCGACCGGCCGCATGCGGCTGGTGACTAAAATCGACCGTGTAATCGATCAGTTGCAGGTGATCGCCTGCCGCATGAAGTTGTGCTTCGCGCGTGTTTTGTCAATATCGCGATTTTACGACAGATCTTTTGGTTACAACCATGAATAGGTATAATTCGCGCACGAACACCTATTCTTCTCAACATTTTCGAAGGGAATGACCGAGCCGCCGGTAATTTACCGGTAAAGGGGGGTTTACACGGGTCGATTTTAGCCGTGCGGCTAGTCGCTTCACAAATCACCTCATCGTGCTGCATCGCTTGCTTATTTACACAGGTGACTAAAATTGCCTGCGGCTCGGTCATTCCCTTAGACAAAACACGCGCGAGGCACAACTTCATGCGGCGGGCGACCGCCTGCGACTGATCGATTACACGGTCGATTTTAGTTACCAGCCGCATGCGGCCGGTCGCCGCGCGGCCAAAGTCGGATACTACCCTACTTTGGGGCTTGCGGCTTTAGTCACTTGCGATCTAGCCGAATTGCCATTTAGACAATCGATTTTCGCCGCGCGGCAGAAATTGTGCGGCTTTAGTCACCCGTGTAAACCCCACATAATTTTAGTCACCTGTGTAAATAAAGTGGGGTTTACACGGGTCGATTTTAGCCGTGCGGCTAGTCGCTTCACAAATCACCTCATCGTGCTGCATCGCTTGCTTATTTACACAGGTGACTAAAATTGCCTGCGGCTCGGTCATTCCCTTAGACAAAACACGCGCGAAGCACAACTTCATGCGGCGGGCGATCGCCTGCAACTGATTGAGTACACGGTCAATTTTAGTCACCAGCCGCATGCGGCCGGTCGCCGCGCGGCCAAAGTCGGATACTACCCTACTTTGGGGCTTGCGGCTTTAGTCACTTGCGATCTAGCCGAATTGCCATTTAGACAATCGATTTTCGCCGCGCGGCAGAAATTGTGCGGCTTTAGTCACCCGTGTAAACCCCACATAAGCAAGCGATGCAGCACGATGAGGTGATTTGTGAAGCGACTAGCCGCACGGCTAAAATCGACCCGTGTAAACCCCTCTTAACGCTCATGTCCCGCTCCCGCTATCTGTGTGTGTTGAGCTTTAAGATGTTGTTTTTCATCCACGTCAAATTCTCAACACAGTACGTAATTTTCGAATTCGAACTAGCCATCTTGCCGCTGGGCTTTGGCAGGTGTGATTTAGTCGTGCGGCACGGTTTACCGTATTCTTTAAAAGAGGATTCTGAAATAATGTCAAACATAAACTAAAGTATTGTAGAGCCATTACGCACTGTCGACTAGTCGCCGGCGGCTGGCAGTCGCTTGTGCATCGCCTCTGCGTAGCGAGTCGTCGAATCGCTCGAGCGACCGGCGACCAAGTGCGTAAACACCGATTTCAACTAATCTTCTTCTTTATCGTGTGGGCAGTAAGGTCTTGCAACCCCACACACCCTAGTGTCAGAGTTTCTAAACCACCTCAAGGGTCTCTGAAGGGGGGTTTACACGGGTCGATTTTAGCCGTGCGGCTAGTCGCTTCACAAATCACCTCATCGTGCTGCATCGCTTGCTTATTTACACAGGTGACTAAAATTGCCTGCGGCTCGGTCATTCCCTTAAACAAAACACGCGCGAAGCACAACTTCATGCGGCGGGCTATCACCTGCAACTGATCGATTACACGGTCGATTTTAGTCACCAGCCGCATGCGGCCGGTCGCCGCGCGGCCAAAGTCGGATACTACCCTACTTTGGGGCTTGCGGCTTTAGTCACTTGCGATCTAGCCGAATTGCCATTTAGACAATCGATTTTCGCCGCGCGGCAGAAATTGTGCGGCTTTAGTCACCCGTGTAAACCCCACATGACATGGTTTGTGTGGAACAGAAAGTCCAGGTTTCCTCACGATGTTTTCCTTCACCGATGCCAGTGATGTCACAGTTCACAGTTCACAGTTGCTGTCGACCGAGTCGCCGCGCCGGCGACCAGTCGACAGTGCGTAATGGCCCTAGACACACACACGAGCAATACAGCTTTACAAGTAGCTCAATTTTTGAAAGTTAATACAAATAAATACACAATTTCTCCGCATCGCCGTCAACTGTGCTCAAAACACTGGCGGCATTGCCACGATAGATAACAATTCTTAGTCTCTGGCTAAGGTCAAAACCAGCCCTTCGGTCACGGGAAATGTCAAATTTTGTTGTAACCTAAAACTTATATTTGATTTGCAGCAAGGAGGTCAGTTATCTGAGGTACTGCGTGACGTGACAATCTACACGATCAACAATCAGCTCTGTGCTAATCGCTACCTCAGCCTCCCCAACCCTGGCCGTGTTACCGAGAACATGATCTGCGCTGGACTCCTGGACGTCGGTGGTAGGGACGCCTGCCAAGGTGACTCCGGTGGCCCTCTTTACTACAGTGAGATCCTTGTCGGCGTTGTGTCCTGGGGCCATGGCTGCGCTAATGCGACGTACCCCGGCCTCAGCACCAGCGTCAGCCCCTACACTAACTGGATCGTCGCCACCGCTGCCTAAGCGTTTCACGACTGTTTGACTCAATAAATTAAGTATTTAATGTACTTATTGGAATGTTTTTGTTGATTTTGTCGCATTGTAAAATAAAAGTTTTAAGAAAAGAAATGCGTTTAGTTTTAATCACGTACACCAAAATTCGAACGCTTTTAGGGACTAAAGAGTAAAATAATCAAGTAAATTAAACAGTGGATCAGAAAGTTGAAGCTTTAAGAAGGAGAACGGGCATGAAACTCCACACTCTTTTCAATCAAGTATCTACAAAAACCTCGTTATACTTTTTTATTGTTTCTATATGTGAAAACATGGTAGGTAAGAGCAATATAACATCATAACATCACGCCTGTAATTCCCGAAGGGTTAGGCAGTCTGGCAGAGTAGATTAGTAGCTAGCTACCTACACCCACATTTCGCTAGTTATGTTTAAGTCCCATGTAATAGTGGGCGAGCCTTTTGCCATTAACCGGGCACAAATCCAGACTCCGAGGCTGCTACTGAGAAATTCCTGATAGAAAAATCCAATAGCACTTTGCCCGACCTGGGAATCGAACCCAAGACCTCATGCTCAGCAGTCGCGTTTTACGACCTCTAAGTCTAGACCAACGAGGCAGTATAATAGACAATAAAATATAAATTAAATTATAAGGTTAAAGCCATGGCAGTTAAGAGGTGAGCAGTCTTCACTGATCTACATTATTCAGGTCATAGGAATATAAAATATCTACTCCTTATTAGTAGTCTTGTCTTGGGGTTCAAACTTACCTGAGTTACTTAAAGTTAATCTTTTTTCAATAATTTGAAAGAGAACAGAGCCTTGAATATTTTGATTAAATAATAAAGCATGTTTGTTGTTTATAATACTTTTAAGGGTAATTTATTTATCTAAATATATAAAAGCGAAACGTCAGTCACTCACTATCTCATCACGAAATATCGAAAACTGCTTGGCGTATAAAAACGAAATTAGGCAGGGAGGTAGTTAGTAGTAAATTCATCCCTTGATGAAACGGAATCCAAAGTTTGCATGGAGAAGGTGCAGCGCAGACGACAGACTATCCGTGACGCACTTTTTAGTCTGTGAAAATAGAACCTATGCAATTATATGCAGTAACGCACACGACGCGCAAAAAGTCCGGCGCACAAAAAATCCGTGTCGGGCAGACCGCACCGCGCCGCTCGGCACAAAAAGTGTGTGAAAAAAATTGAACGTTTGCTTCAACGCGCGCTAACGCAGACGGCGCACAATTTAGTCGGCAATCTGCATTTGCTAGGGGTGGACATAACGCACGCGATCTATTATCATGGCGCCAGAGGTCGATGTAACGATGTTAATTCAAGAAATACAAAACAGACAGATTGTTGTTTCTGCATGAGTCAAAGCAGGTCTTAAAATAAATAGCAACTCATCAAATGTAGTAACAGACATTTAATAAAATTTGAAAAAAAAATCCGGATGTTGTTTCAGAATTGAATGTTTAGTATGGAACTGTCCCTTCAGTAATCTTTCCGAAAGTATAGGATGTACCCAAAATTCTCTATTTCTTCTTCTTTTTCTGTACTTCATGTACAAAATAATACTTCGCGATCTCTGCACGATTTCCATAGCGTCTACGTCCCTACAGCTCTGCCGACAGAATGATCGAAGATGTGCGTCGTGTGCGTTGAGTCTGTGAAAAATCCGCGACCGACTTTTTGCGCGCCATGCAGACTTTTTGTGCGCCGCAGACTTGATCGCACAAAAAGTGTGCCGTCTGCGCTGCACCGAAATCAACTTTGACGCGGACGAAGTCACAGGCAGAAGCTAGTTATACACTAATAATAAAAGGTGCAGTATTGCATCATCGTCAAATTCAAGGAAATAACTATGCTAGTCAAAGTCAAAGTCAAAACATTTATTTCAATTAGACCAATTACAGGCATTTTTAAATTGTCAAGGAGTCTGTCAGTTAGTCAGAAAGTTGAAGCTGTTGCTCGTACCAAAACAGAGGTAGGCCTCTATGGAGAAGAACGAGAAACTCCACGGCACTCTTTTCAATTAGATTTTTACAAAATCCTGGTTACAATATTTTTGCTGCTTCTGCATGTGATCGAAAACAATGAAGATGAATTTAAAACAAGTGAACTAGTGATTCTCAACACAAATCAATAATAAAATATTGATTTACCATAAGCCTAAGATATAGGTAATATAGTGTTCATAACTATACTTACTCACCTATTCGGAGGTAGTGGGTTCGATTCCCACCCAGGACAAACTTTGTGTGATGAGCATAATTGTTGGTTCTGTGTCTGGGTTTTTATCTATAATATATGTATTTATAAATTATATAAGTATGTATATCAGTTGTCTGGTTACCATAACACAAGCTCTGCTTAGCTTGGGATCAGATGGCCGTGTGTAAGTTGTCCCAAGATATTTATTTATTTATTTATTGACCAAAATATGACTGGACTATGATTTCTGCAAGATCGAATCAGAAATGCGAAACTCAAGTGGCAATGGGTAGGGCACATAGCTCGTAGAGCAGACGGGCGTTGGGGTCGGGCTCTTGAGTGTCGGGAGGTCCCCCACGAGGTGGACCTATAGCCTGGTAAAGGATGTGGGGAACCGCTGGATGCGAGCAACCCAGAGCTGGTCATTGTGAAAATCCTTAGGGGAGGCCTATGTCCAGTAGTGGAAGTCGGCGTCGTTCGTCTGAAATGATGATGATTGATGTTTTGTACAGTAGCGGTTATAAGTGGAGTAGCAATCTACAAAGTAAATAGATTGACACTTTGGTTAAACTTCCGACGTCGTGTGCCAATTTGGAGGTGTACGTAGGTACTGTGTTATGACGATCAAAAGTGCCTTATAATGGCCTAATTAAAATAAATGATTTGACTTTGACTTTAACTTTGAATACATCACTGATACACACAAATGTAGGTACGGCCTGTAGAACGTGTTCACAGCAATTTAAACCTTAGTATGCTAGTGCACTTATGACCGCTTACTGTACAGAGAGCGCTGTCACCGTCTGTACAGTCCTCTTAAAACTATATAAAGGATAAATATTCAAAACTGCGGGAATAGTTCATTCGATGTTATGTATTAAGCCTTGAAAGGAAACAACAAGTAATAGATAACAAGACAAAAAAACAGTCATAAAACGATAAAATAATGAAAAATATAATAATTATGATGATTAGGTCAATGGTAGCATTACGTAATAATGTCAATAAAAGTTTATTATCCTTGAAGACACATTTATCAATATACAGGGAGGGTCATATAGCGACGTCCAAAAGAAAATTTTGAATCTTATGAAAGCCTCTTTCATAAGAGCTTCATACCGCCATGTATGTTCTAAGTTATTTTTATTGGTTAAGAGTTCAATGTTGTTTTAGAAAAAAAGAATGAATGAAAGAAAGAAAGAAGGGAAGAAAGTAATTTAAGTATTTTTTTAAAAATTCCCGCCTGACTTTAGATTTTTCTCATTTTATTCTCGTTTTATTTTCTTAGCAATCCTGAAAGTCTCATCATCACCCAAAATGACTAAAACTTAGTTGAAACGGAAACATTTTGTTTGACATAATTATAAGTCCTGGTTTACTCGAAACTTTTCCTTCGCCGATGTCAGTGATGTCCAAGATAAACTTTAAAGTCCATAGGAATATTCATATTGGTTTTTGCCCAGTATGGCACTTACCCCTCATGCATAGGTAAGTAGCAGGTCCCTAACTCACTTAGTTTCTTGTCGGGGGACCAGATAATATTTATAGTGCAATTAAGATTAGTGTCTAGTTATCAATTAAATAGACATGCGTTATCGTTAATCAGTAGTTTTATGGTAACAGCATTATTAATCTTTATATTTTTACAATGTAACTGTGGGGTATTAAAGTTGTAAGGTGATTGTTTGATGCCTCAGTCGATTCTATCATGGCAGCGCTGATCATTCTTGCTCTCAGCCTTTTAGCAGGTATTTATAACCTTATATACTTACATAGGGTGAGTCGTGATGGCCTAGCGGTTAAGGCGCCCGCCTCTCATGCATGAGGTTGTGGGTTCGAATCCGGGCAAGTACCAATGTGACTTTTTTAATTCATATGTACTTTCTAAAGTTTATCTTAGACATTACTGACATCATTCCGTGCCTCGGAAAGCACGTTAAGCTGTTGGTCCCGGCTGTCATACTTGGATCTTTGACAGTCGTTACGAGTCATCAGAAGCTTGAAAGTCTGACAACCAGTCTTACCTAGGGGTATAGTATTTACCCAGTTACTGGGTTGTGGGGGTCAGATAGGCAGTCGCTTCATGTAAAATACTGGTACTCAGCTGCATCCGGTTAGACTGGTAGCCGAACCCAACATAGTTGGGAAAAGGCTAGGCAGATGATGATGATACTTACATAGGGTGCAGCATAGGTTAAGCAGTTACCGATTTGACTCATGATAACAAGCAACTTTGTCGAATAAACAATTTTTTAGGTTCCCCTTAAGTTTTAATAATATTTTTTGTTATGTACAAGAAACGTTTATTTTTTTGTATGTAGTATTAAATATTGTACGGTAGTATCTACGGAACCCTTCGTGTGCTAGTCCGACTCTGGCTGCACTAGGCTGTTTTTTTTACAAGCTTTGATTTAGCTTGCACTGTCCGTATTTAAGTTGTCCTTTCAAAAGCAAACCATTTTTCGACCATTTGTTGATTGAGCTGAAATTTTGCATACACCTTTAGTTCTGGTGACAATACAATGAGCAATACTCATTATTGTAATAATGTCAATATGGCCGCCGCGCCGTTTCAAGATGGCGGATTACATATTTTATCTCAATCCCCTTGATATAGGTATCAAATGAAAGGGCTTGAAGAGTAGAAAACGATAAAGTTAGTAACATTACACTAAGAAAGCTTATTTTAAAAATATTTTTTATTTACTTTTTCATTAAAACGAGCTGTTGTAGAAATGAAAAAAAAAACGTAATTATTTGTTACAAATCCATCTTCTAATCTAATATGCATCTTTTTAGGCCTTGCCTGCTCCACACCGGCTACCCGCATTGGGGGTGGGGAGCCTACCACGGTGGCGGACTATCCCTCTATCGTCCAGGTGGAGTCGGGCTCAGCCTCCGGTATCTGGTCGCAATTATGTGGAGGCAATATCTTGACTTCCACATATATTGTGTCTGCTGCCCACTGCTTCCATGGAGTGTAAGTCCTTTGACTAATAACTGGTAGTGTTGGGTAGGACACGACTTCAAAACGGGAAGCTCACAAATAAAGTAAGAGTAGGCTGTTTTTGTAATAAGCCAGGACTATGTCCCACTTCAAATGAGGCAAGGCATAATGAATGTCGGTGGGACATTTAAATTGTACTCAATACTCGATTTTTTATTGCATTCCATATGTATTACGTACAGTAGCGGTCATAAGTGGAGTAGCAATCTACAAAGCAAATCGATTGACGCTTTGGTTCAACTTACGACCTTTCGACATCGTGTGCGAATTTTGAGGTGTTCGTAGGTTCCGTGTGAAAAGTGCCTTATAATAGTCTAATTAAATAAATGATTAGACTTTGACTTTAACTTTGAATAAATGACTTATACAAACAGATGTAGGTATGACCTGTACCCCGTGTTCACAGCAATTCAAACCTTAGCATGCTACTGCACTTATGACCGCTACTGTACCTATTACATTATATAGTATATAAAGTAAAAGAGATCAATATGGACCCTGTCGGGAACAGTAAAGATTAGGGGAGAGGAAGAGGCTTATAGTTATTCTAGCACTTTAATAATATTATAATATATTGTACCATGTGCCTCGCTCTTCAACTCTGTCACCCTGCTATTAAGAGCGTTTATGGCCGTGCGGCATTACATACAAACTTCCAAGTCCTTTTTTTTTCGAAATGAATGAACCGATTTTAATGAAACTTCCTACACTAACTTTTTAGACCTATGTATCCTGCTTAAGCAGGTTTAAAAAGTTAGTTGAGAAAATTGTTTGATAATTTAATTAAATTAGTTTAACAATTATAAAATAATTGATCGAAAAGTCTTTTTTAAAAATCCCTGTTTGTATGGAAAACTTAAATTCGGTCTTTAGCGGTAACACAATTTATTGAAAATATTCTCAACTAGCTTTTGCCCGCGACTTCGTCCGCGCATATGTCGGTTATCGCGGACGAAGTCGAATAAAAAGTAGCCTATGTCCTTTGTTGGGGTTCACACTTACCCTGTACCAAATTTCACACAAATCGGTTCAGTAGTTTAGGCGTGAAGAAAAGACAGACAGACAGACAGACAGACAGAGTTACTTTCGCATTTATAATATTAGTTAGGATGACGTGGTAAAAGTCGTGGGCAGAAGCTAATGTATTATACACAAAGTAAGCACTTCCTAGCCTGAAGCACAGGCTCAACCTAGTTCAGGCAGATATGCAACTGTGTTCTATTTTAGATTATAAGATATTTATTAACATAACATAACATCACGCCTGTAATCCCCGAAGGGTTAGGTAGAGGTGCATCCATTAGTACACCCACATTTCGCCAATTATGCTTAAGTCCCGTGTAATGTCGGGCAAGCCTATTGCCATCAACCGGGCACAAATCCAGACTCCGAGGCTTTTACTGAGAAATTCCCGATGGAAAAACCCAATTACACTTTACCCGACCTGGGAATCGAACCCAAGACCTCATGCTCAGCAGTCGCGCTTTGCGACCACTAGACGAGGCAGTCTTTTGCAGGCAGGCAAATGGCAAGATATTTATTGTAAATGTGTATTGTAATTTCTAGTTTTTATGACCCCGAGAACCGTCGGATCAGGGCTGGAAGTTCCATTCGCGGCTACGGTGGTCAGGTTGCCTACGTGGATACGGAGATCAACCATCCCACCTACGGTGTTAATGACATGGATGGAGATTTGTCCCTAGTGCGACTCTTGACTCCCCTGGTATACGGCGATTACGTCCAACAGGGTGCCATCATCACGCATGGATTCCAATTACCCACAGACTTACCTGTTCATCAGGCTGGTTGGGGTGCTAGTGAGGTCAGTTTATCCAAAGATTCCTTATCTTGTGTGTCTGTGTGTGTCAACATTACTATATAATTCACATAATAGTCTGAAAACAAGTTCATATAATAGGATGAAATGGCGACAGGTCATTGGAACAACTTGCGACCCACGGATGCCCCTCAAGTTAAAGGGGAAAATCTACAAGTCCGTGATAAGACCTGTCGTATTGTATGGATCGGAATGTTGTCAGAGGAAGTCTGAAAGTGGCGCCAGTGACAGAAAAGTTGAAAGGGAATCGTTTGTCTTGGTATAGGCATGTGAAGAGGAGGGATGAAACGCATGTGACCAGGAGAGTTATGAACATGAATGTGGATGGATGGAGAGCAAGAGGAAGACCAAAGAAAAGATGGATGGATTGTGTCAAGAATGATTATGAATGAAAGGGGAGTCAGTGATTGCATGACGGCTGACAGGACAGAGTGGAAGAGGAAAACGTGTTGCGCCGACCCCAAGTAACATGAGACAAGGGCAGGAAGATGATGAGTCTGAAAATAAGTCAGCAATGTTTATTGTGATGATTTACCTCACTTTCATATATCTGTTATTTCCGAGGCATGTGGGAGAGATTGTTGTTAGCAATTACTTTCATAGGCTGTTTTCTGTTGCTTGTCTTTTAAACTTTATGTAACAAATTCAAAGACAAATTCAAAAACATTTATTTCAATTAGACCATTTACAGGCACTTTTGAATAGTCAAGGAGTCCGTCAGTTAGTCCGAAAGTTGAAGCTAGTTGCTCGTTCCAAAACGGAGGTAGGCCTCTATGGAGAAGAACGAGCAAGAAACTCCACGGCACTCTTTTAAAAAAAGAAAAAGTCTCTAACCGGTAGCATGCACCCGTAAACACAATGGCTTGTGTATGTTTGCTTTGCGATACAATTTACAATTTCAATTCACAGATAGGAGGCTTGCCGTCCAATGAACTTCAGAAGGGCGAAATTTTCATTGTGGACAGAGAAGTGTGTGCTGAGCGTTACGGCAGTCTTTCAATTCCACGCTCCGTCACCGAGAATATGATCTGTGCCGGTCGTCTTGACGTTGGTGGTGGAGATGCTTGCCAGGGTGACCTTGGAGGTCCTCTGTACTATGGTCAAATCCTTGTCGGCATCCAGTCTTGGGGCGAAGGTTGTAACAATAGAACTTTGCCTGGAGTCAGCACAGCCGTGGCTTCGTATACAAACTGGATTATTGATGCTGCTGTTTAACGATTTTCTTTTGTTTTGTACCTCTCTGGTGAATAAAGGTTGCTAAACTGCTCCCTAATTACGTAACTCATTCGTCCTCATTCATAAAGATTTAAATTCGACGAATTTGTTAAACATTATGAAGAAAAGAATTTTCGATACTGGAAATATGAAATAACGTTAGGGACATTTGGTCGAAAATCTCATTTTCGACCAAATGTCCCTTACGTTATTTTTAGTTTTGTATTAAAGTTGATGGGATTGCCACTCTGTGTTTTTTTTACGTTTGCGTGAATTAGGATAAGAAGGAATAAAAAGTAAAAGTCAGTCCTTAATGTTGGGTCGAAATTATTTCACCGACACATCTCTCACACTTATTTTCGATAGGTACACGAAAAGCTTAAGGGTCATAAATAAATAAATTATTTCTAGATATGTTTGTTATTTTATTCGTTCATGCCGATATTTTATTGCTGTATTTATTTTTATCCCTGATAAGGCCGAAGTTTGTACCTGTATACATCGGTAATTGACAAAATCATGATAACTTTTGATAATATTTAACAGTTTTATATTTTATATAAACTATTTTAAACAAGCTGACGACGACCCATCTTATGTTAAAATGGAAATATTATGTATGATCTTCTAAATATATAAAAGCGAAAGATCACTCATATAGGTACAGTGGCGTCCATAAGTGGATAGACATTCTCAAAAAACATTCGCTTCAAGTTAAGTTTGACTTACGACCTTCTATTTTCGAGAACAGTCACATGTATCATCATTGCCGTCGACAAATGCTTGTAGTTCATAATTTCAACATTATAAAATAAGTCAAGTTGGCCTATCGGCTAAACGCCTGCAGATAGGTGCTTGAATCGAGGAGTCGTGAGATCGAATCTCATCCAGACTATGACTTTTTGTAAGTTTTTACTTGATAAGCATAATATTCTTTATCTTGTTCGCTTTGTTCACACATTTCGTAAAGTTAAAAAGGGTCTAAATCAATATAAAGAAATAATTATATTTGTTTTCAATAAACTGCTAAATATCGATTACCTATAATAAGTGGGTATTAACAATCATATTTGTGTTATTAGAATATTCTTTTCTTGTTATATTGATATGACGTGGGTAAACACAAAAAATCTTATGAACGGTTACAAGTGAATTTCTTTTATCTAAGTAGGAATGTAACGTCACAATTCTTGTCAGTTAATTAAATAAATAAATAAAACGAATAAACCTTTATTGTTATTATTAAGCACGACTTTTTTATTTCCACCTTCCAACACCAAAAAAGTAAATTAAAAATCACATAAATAGTTAAAACTTAATACAATAACTAACATTTTCTTCGTATAAAAATAAATAATAAGCATGATTCATTATTAATAAGCATAAACCTAACAAGTTTTTACTTTTCATTATTATGGTTTCAAAGAAACAAAAAAACAGCCAAGAAGTAATTAAGATACGAACTCAGACCTTATTGATCGTGAAGCTGTTGCTTAGCCTAAACAGCTACCAACACATATTAGATTGATGCGAATTTTAGCAATGCTATGGTAAGAACAGACGCGTATTCTAAATGCAACAGAAATATCATGCTATTTCGCGTAGTGTGGCGACAGTTTATTAGTGTGTGTTATCTGTGGAATGTTGAGACATCACTCATACACGCACACGCACCCTCATTGACTGTGTCGCGCTTGTATATTCGAGCTAAAGTAGCCTTTATGGTGCTGATGGACTATTGAACGTTTAGTGTATATCATATTGTAGATGACAAATATAGTTTATAGTAAGTAGACATCCGCTTGGAAAGGATTTTCGATAATTCAGCCCCTAATGGGATGAAACGGGGACAAAGTTTGTATGGAGAATCAATAAAAAAACAGAAATATATATATATATCAAGTCGATTAAAAAGTAACCTAAATATGTCTTTTGTTAAACCAAACTTACCCCTTACCAAATTTCGTCCAAATTGTTTTAGTGGTTTAGTCATAAAAGCGAGGTGATCATGAGACAGACAGACAGAGTTACTTTCGCATTTATAATGTTATTATGGATTTAACAAGCCCAGGTTTTGTAGAAGCGACATCTAGCTTTTTTAAAACGAACTATTTAAGCGTCTACCTTGCACTGAGTGCCTTTACCGAAAGTTCCAAGTTTCCAACGAATAAAAGACGAGACACCTTTTCTAATAGATGGCGCTAATTATAAGATTAACGATTAATAAGATTAAGATATAACGCAAACAAATTGTCGCTTGGTATTTTTTCCCTTTCCACCATTGACAAAATTGTCGGGTATTTTACAATCATTTATTTAACTTGAAATGTAGCTAGCTTGAAAGCTTCTAAAGAAGATTTGAAGTTGTAGTATAAAAGTTCAAACTTAGGTAAAGACTACACACCTTTTGCACAGATGGCACTAAATACTGGGTCATAATACATAACATAGTGTGTTTGTTCTGATTTAATAAAACACAAACTATGTCTATGTAGATACTGGGTATCTAAGGAGCATTCATAAAATATATGATTGGGATCTGTAGGGCGATAATATTTATTATTCTGCTATCATACAGAATACGTACCTACCTATTTAAGTACTTTATCTTTACAACAGTAACTATAAATTAAGGAAATGGTCAGGCAATCAATTTTACAGTCTTTAAATAAATAAACATATATCGATTCAGTGGCAAATTATGATGCTCGACATTTTTTATGACAGCTTGAACCAGGGCCGGACTATCCATTAGGCAGTGCGGGCCTAAGGCCCCCTTATGATGTAGGGGCCTAAAGGTCGAGAAAAAAAATACAAAAATGTTTCATCAAGTGAAAAATAAAAATGCAGCTCAGTATTAGCTTTGGAGTCTGGATTTGTGCCCGGTTGATGGCAATAGGCTCGCACCCTATTACATGGGACTTAAACATATCTGTCGAAATGTGGGTGTACCAATGGGTACACCTCTACCTAACCCTTCGGGGTTAACAGGCGTGATGTAGTTTAGTCGTGAAAGCGTAGCAGACAGACAAACAGACAGAGTTAATTTCACATCTATACTTAATATTATAAAGCTGCAGTGTTTGTTTTTTTGTTTGTTTGTTTGAACGCGCTAATCTCTGGAACTACTAGTCCGATTTGAAAAATTATTTCAGTGTTAGATAGATTAGTTATCGATGAAGGCTATAGGCTATATACCATCACGCTACGACCTACGGGAGCGGAGCAGTAACCAAAGACGCGGGTGTAACCGCGGGGGACAGCTAGTCTTTAATATTAGTATAGATTGAGCTAAAAATACTTTTTTATTTATTTATTTAGGTTATAAGAGTGAAATCTTACTAGTTTTGATTATCAATGCAAAAGTTTGAATGGATTTATGTATCGTATTACTCAGTTATTGGGTTGTGGAGGTCATATAGGCAGTCGCTCCATGTAAAATACTAATTATTTAGCTGCATCTGGTTAAACTGGAAGCCGACCCTAACATAGTTGGGAAAAGGCTAGGCAGATTGATTGATGTAGCACAATATTCAATAAAGTATCGTCACGATGTTTTATCAGTGCAAGCCCCAATGCATGATAATCATCAATCATAAAAATGGGCAATTCGTATAGGCTGTTATCAGAGTTGGAATTATTAAACAGAGATCCGTAAAAATAATAACAATTTACTGTAATAATTGTTGTACGGTCAGCAACAAAAGGCGCCGTTGACGAGCGTGCTCCGTACTTTCAACCTCATTGCTGATGATGTCTATTGCGCTTTGAGTGAATTCGAGAGAATGGCTACGGTATGGAACAAACAGAGGACTTTTTAAATTTAAAGTATACTACAATATCGCATTGGATAGACCCAATGCGATACTGTAGTATACTTCAAAACATACATTATTCTTACAGGAATAAATAAATAAGAGATAATAGGAGTGAATAAATAAACATATAAAAGTTATCAAAAATTATAGCTTTTAGATCTTAATTATTGAGCACATTATCAAAGGAATTACGTAATGAATGATTTTTTGTAAAGAAACCTATCTTCTTAGGTACCAGGGCCGTAGCTACTGCCGGCCACGTACAGGGGCCCTGAATCTGTGTAAGAAAAAAAAGTCGTAAAATTCTATCCACTATTTCACTAAAACTCTATATAAGGCCCTACGCTAAATAAAAAAATGATTTCTTTTGTAAAAAATCTTTACCCTCCATTTGGGCTTCGCTGCAATTAAGCCTAGCAAGGGCAAGCTACGCTACTGTTAAGTACTATTTTACTTTCTTCCGTATAAGGAACAAGTCCGGTTCTGACCTACTGAAATTAGTTTCATGAATAAATTCTATCATGTTACCTACATTAAACATTTACATTCAATTTTCTCTCAACCGCTACGCTAAAATTAGATACAAATATGTTGAAATATTCTGTTTTCAGGGAATTATTAATACATTAATTAGGTAGGGTAATACATTAACTAGGTTTATGAATAGCAGTAGAGGGTAGGTACCCATATTTCTTATTAACCCTTGTCTTGGTAATTAGTAGCCTAGCTTGTCAGGTTTATACTAACAGATGCTATAGTTGCAGGCGATATAATTAGTTTATCCAAGATAAATTATTAGTCAGAGGTGTACCCCACATTTCGCCAGTAATGTTTCAAGCCCCATGTAATAGGGGGTGAGCCTATTGCCATCAACCATCACAAATCCAGACTCCGAGGCTGCTACTGAAAAAATCCTGATGGAAAAACCCAATTACATCTTTGCCCGACCTGGGAATCGATCAAGATCTCGAGATCAAGATCGAGAACGAGGCAGTCGAGGTAGTGTCAACTTCCTTGCTGCAAAAATAAACAAACGAATCCCAAAACCTAAAAGTATAATATTCTACTATCAATACTCAAAAGTAATGAACCATTTAAATATAAAACAGAGATAAACTAATACATCATATATATAACAAGATAAGTGGTCAATATAAAGTGTTATAACTAAAGATTATGTTACATTTGTGGTTATATGCAATATGGCGTTGCTGTGCTGGGCTGTTATTCTGCTTGCAGGTAAATTATTTATCATCTATTTGTTTTATGAACGTAGGGATATATTCTTTATTCTTAGGGTTCAGTACCACTGTCGGACAAAGAGGGATTTTACGGCGGTTTTTATAAGATGAGTTTACTCTTGATTCAAGTCTAAGTCAAAGGTGATAGTGGCCTGGAAACGAAAGTGTGAGCTTGTCCAGAAAAAGCCGGTTCACTCTACTCATATATTGAATCTAAAGTTTGAAGTTTGTTAAAAGTGAATGAATGAGTCTTCAGGGAGTTCTAATCTAAAAAACCGGCCAAGTGCGAGTCAGACTCGCGCACCGAGGGTTCCGTACAAACCTGTAGGTATATAAGTAAAAATGGCTGAACCAATTTGCATGAAATTTTGTGTGCATATCGGGTAGGTCTGAGAATCGGCCAAAATCTATTTTTTTATTTTTTTTTGTTAATCGCATAACAACGTTTGCTGGGTCAGCAAGTCTAATATATAAAATTCTCGTGTTGCGGTGTTTGTTTCCAAACTCCTCCGAAACGGCTGAACCGATTTGCATGAAATTTTGTGTGCATATCGGGTAAATCTGAGAATCGGCCAACATCTGTTTTTTTTTTTTAATCGCTGAACAACGTTTGCTGGGTCAGCTAGTAAGTTTATGATTATTAAAAAAAATATACTATGTGATGTAACTAAAAATTTAAGATTTTCGGAATTTTTCCTATATGTGTACTTTATAACGTTGCTTCATGCCAAATTTCAAGATTCCAGGTCGTCTGGAAGTATCCTTTAGGTTTTGATTCCCTTGCGAGTAGTTGCGAGTTTCAAAATATGCGGCTTTAATTGCTGTATCTTTTGATTGCGTTGACGTAGAAGTTTGATTTTGTTACAGCTTAAAGATATTATAGACTTGAGTATTTGTTAAGAATTTCAATATAATACCACTACGCGTTCATGAGTAAAGGGGTAATAAGTTTAAAATTATTAAAAATATTTTTATTATATGATGTAACTAAAAATTTATGCTTTTCGCAATTTTTCCTTTATCTGTGTTATAAGACGTTGCTTCGTACCAAATTTCAAGATTCTGAGTTCACGGGAAGTACCCTGTAGGTTTTGATTCCCTTGCGAGTAGTGGCGAGTTTCAAAATATGCGGTTTTAATTCCTGTTTCTTTTGATTGCGTTGACATAGAAGTTTGATTTTGTTACAGCTTAAAGGTATTATAGATTTGAGTATTTGATATGAATTTCAATATAATACCACTACGCGTTCATGAGGAAAGGGGTAGTAAGTTTAAAATTATTAAAAATATTTTTATTATATGATGTAACTAAAAATTTATACTTTTCGCAATTTTTCCTATATCTCTGCTATAAGACGTTGCTTCATACCAAATTTCAAGATTCTGAGTTCACGGGAAGTACCCTGTAGGTTTTGATTCCCTTGCGAGTGTCGAAAATTTGCGGCATAAACGGGAGTATCTTTTGATCGCGTTGACTTAGAAGTTTGATTTTTTCACAGCTCCAAGAGACCATAGACTTGAGTATTTGATATGAATTTCAGCTTGATACCTCCACGCGTTCCTGAGAAAAAAGGTCTTGACAGACAGACAGACAGACAGACAGACAGACAGACAGACGGACAACAAAGTGATCCTATAAGGGTTCCGTTTTTACCTTTTGAGGTACGGAACCCTAAAAAAAATATTTTTCAGGAGTAGCCTGCTCTTCTGCGGAGCTGGGCAGCCCCACCTCAGTGGAAGAGTACCCCAGCATCGCGCAGGTGGAGCACCGCGCAGGCGTGCTGTGGTTACAGCAGTGTGCTGCCAGCGTATTGACGTCCTACCACGTCTTGTCTACGGCTAAGTGCTTCTCTGGACCGTAAGTACCTCGTCATCATACCAGCCGAACGTAGTTCAATGCTGGACATAGGTCACCCCTAAAGATAGCCACAATGAACGGTCCCCAACCTTTACCAGACCGTTGGTCCACCTGGTGCAGCACCCCCGTGCCTCGGAAAGCACGTTGGTCCTACACACCATCCCTCGAAAGTCATGTCGGATTGCCGTTCCATCAGTCTATGAGAGTGAGGAAAGATGGAGTGCATCTGAATCTGTATCTGAAACGGTTTGGAGAATATTTTGCTTCCAACAAAAAACAAAAACTATAAACAAAATAAGATTTTTTAAAATTTCTGTTAAGCGTCATTTAGACGATGCAATAAATATCGTGCGATTTGACGTACAGACGCCAGCACATCAACCTACCTCAATCTGTCAAATTTCTTTAATAGATTTTCAACCTTATCACAATACTGGAAGGTTAATATTCGATTGGTAAAATTTGACAGATTCGGATAGGTTGATCTGCTGGCGTCTGTACATTGCGGGACCGCGCGGCTGTCATGTCAAAAGTGACTGATCATTGACGGAAATGTACCACAACTTGCGCGATATTTCTCGCACCGTCTAAATCAGCCTTTAGAATAGTTCTTTCTATATCATTTGTTTGTTTGTTTTGTATCATAAGAAAGATAAAATCCTATCATATCCTCCATCACTTTCCAGAAACTATTCGGACCGCACCCGGCGTATCAGAGCCGGTACCTCCTACCGCAGGACCGACGGCATAGTCCGTGAGGTATACAGGGTCTACATTCACCCCGACTTTGGCCTGCTGGCGAATGATGGAGACATCGCTGTGGTCCGTCTGGAGTCTGCTTTGATCTTGGGAGATACGATCCAACAGGCGTCGATTCTTGGAGAGGGTGTCACGTTACCTGATGGTCTACCGTTGAAGCTCGTCAGTTGGGGAACCACTTCTGTGAGTATTTTATTGTATTGTTTACTAGTTTAATTTTTCCATCAGGAATTTGTCAGTGGCAGCCTCGGTATCTGGATTTGTGGCAACTAGATTCAATTCTTTTTGTATATGACGTTCAAATGTTCCTTTTAGTGTTCCATTGATATAAATTAGATATAAATAATTGAAAATTGTATCTAGTTGCACCTTCCAAGAGACGTATAAAAAAGAATTGACAGGAAACTCCATACTTAGGTACTCTTTTAAAATTAATGTTTTACAATATTTGTGTAAAGAATCAAACAGGACTTATTTTTACTTACTAGTACTTATCAATAGTATTTCGTCAAGAAAAGCACACGATGTACTATCTCATCAGACCAGCAAGTCTGAAGTAATACAGGATGTAAAGGCGTTACGAAAAATAAAAAGAATTGCCATAGTTTATAACAAACTAAACCTAATAACAACTCTTTTAACCACCATTTTCTTTCAACAGGAGGGCGGTACCATTGGCAACAATAATCTTTACGAGTTAGATCTCTACGTAGTCAACGAAGATGATTGTATGGAGACCTACCTTGGAATCGACTACCCCAACAATATTGTCACTGAGAACATGATCTGTGCTGGTCTGCAGGACACTAAAGGTCGGGATCTCGACTCGAGGGATGCAGGAGCTCCTCTGTTCTACTCTGGAGTCACAGTGGGTGTTGTGTCTTTTGGTGTCACTCGTGGGGAAGACGAAATCCCTGTTGTGGCCACCTCTACTGCATCTTACACTAACTGGATTGTGGAAACGGCTACATATTGAGGTTTTTGACAGCCCAGAATTGAAACTGGACTAAAGACTGTTGTTGTTAGTTTAAGGTTTTATTTATCTCCCTTTTTTATTGTAAACTTTTGAATTATATATATAACAGTAATCAGTTGTTTTATTTAGGATTCCGTACCTCTGCCGGCGAAAACGGAACCCTTATAGGATCACTTTGTTGTTAGTCTGTGAAGCCCCATTTTCTTAGGAATGGTATCAGCTGAAATAAATATTATAATATACCAGATCTGCTACTCCTAAGAGCATTGAAAAAATCAATCTTGAAAAAGTCAGTCTTAGCCGGTCTGGTTTTAATGAGATAAACCTGCTGTATTATTAGTATTAGGTACCCACTACTGCAACCCCTGAAAGTCAAAAACAACAGTAGCGACTATATGAAAAGCGCCGAGGCAATGAAGCTTAACAAGTAATAACTTTAGTTTTGGAAGTCGGTGGCAATACTTACCTACATAACAAAAAACAAAACCAAAGCCGCCGACTTCCAAAACTAAAGTTATTTTTATTTTGTAGTTTTTGAAGGCGGTTATCTTTTTTGTAAAAAAGCTTTTTATTAATCCACAACGTTCTCGTATGACCTAATCTAGTCTAATGTAACGTAATCTAGTCTACAAATGGTGGTATTTCCCCCAAACGTAAAACCAAAATATTTTTTTTTACCAACTAGCAATCGACTCTGATTGGTCGATAAAGTCGCACCATGCTTCTAAGCCCCGCCCGTCGTAGTCTTTCGATGTTGATCTTCAAGTAAATCGATCCATGATTGGTTATAGATATCGATATCAGATCGATTGAGTCTCGCTAATGAATGAAATTGTAATCCCTAAGAGTTAATGGAAAGTAGTCATTATGGCTCAGTGGTTAAGGCGCCCACCTCTATACGTGAGGTGGCAGATTCAAATCCGGAAAAGTACCAATGTGACTTTTTCAATTCATATGTACTTTACAAGTTTTCTTGGACATCATCAGTGAAGGAAAACACAGTAAGGAAACCTGGACTTAAAAGTCTGTATTTGCCAATCAGCTCTGTGCAAGAGTGGTGATCATCAATGCTCGTGCTTTCTCTTTTTTCTGATATTAAAAAAACTTATGTGCTGTTTCGTTCTATAACCTATAACTGTGCTAAATTTTATCCAGATTCGTTCAGCCCTTCTGGCGTGATTGACTAACAAACATTCATCCAAGTTTCTCATTTATAAGAGTAAGTAAGATTAACTCCTCTTTATACCTTTATTTATTTATTCAAACTTTTTATACATCTTTCATTTATTTAATATACAACGTGTAACGTTAAATGCGCAAAACCTGAAAATAGTTTGATCAGAATAACGAGCAGAATCAATTGAACCACTTTTTAATATAGGTCACATTTTTCAAAAAATCTTCATTAAAAACGTTGCCGTGTCTATTTATTAGTAGGTCAAGCCATCCGGCGCGCAGCGGCCTGGTGACGACTCGATAGAGCGTCGTCGCAGACGCAAGAAACGATCAGAATTGCCAGTTAAACTAAATAAGCACATAAAACCTTTACTTTTGTTTTAATGATTTTTTTTTCTCTGAAATAGGTCAATTTAATTAAAATTCAGTTGGGGTGTCTGAGGTTTTGCGCATTTAACGTTACACGTTGTATACATTTATACCTAAACATAAAACCTTAAAGTAAATGTAAAATATGTACAATTAAAAAAAAAGGCATTATAAGTACAAAGGCAGACTTAAGGCCTTAGGCTTTATCTCATCCAATTTTTTTTTGCTTAACCCGACACCGACCACCTCTGCATGTATTGTGTAATACCAATACCATTTGCCCTACTGAATTATACATTTTCCCTACTGGATTGCACCAATCTGCCCTACTGAATTGCACCAAATAAATTCTTTATCAATTGATAAAGTAATATAGTGCCATATTTTATCAGATATTGGGAGAAACCTCAATATAACAATTGGAGAATTTAAAAAGTAAAGTCGTAAAGGAAATGTGCAATAAATGTATTTAGATAGTCAGGTACAGCCGTACAGCTGTTGTTTACGAACTGGTCTGCAACTGCAAGAATGTGGATTTTAGATAAGAATTACTACCTAGGTGGTTTATATGCTATATTAGCTTTTACTCACGACTTTGACCCTTATTTTTTGATAGTAAAATATACCTAGTCAAAGTCAAAACATTTATTTCAATTAGACCATTCACAGGCACTTTTGAATTGTCAAGGTAAAGTAATATATTAAAAAAAAAAAACATTTATTTCGGACAACAGTGATCCATATTTTGTTAGTATTACAAAAGCTTATATTCTAGTGTTAGTAACAAGAATGCGTTAATATTAAAATAAATAAATGACAAAACAGAGAATCACCAGGCAGGAAAAGGTGTCCTACTTAATCAATCTACGCACAAAAAACCTAATATTCGGAGTATAGCTCTCCGCCACAGGTAATATATTTTGGTCTTTATCTAACATCCAAAAGTTCAAACTCAACGTTTGCCAACGTGCTATGCAGCGAAGCATACTTGGTTTTAATAACGGATCGAGATCGTTAACGGATTAACTGCCTCGTTGATCTAGTGGTTGTGCGACTGCTGAGCATGAGGTCTTCTTGGGTTCGATTCCCAGGTCGGGCAGTGTTATTGGGTTTTCCATCAGTAATTTCTTAGTAGCACCGGAGTCTATATTTGTGCCCGGTTGAGTTGCGCAGTACTCGTAACCGGCGTGCTTGTATGACGAGATGTACCTATACGATGTGAATGGAGTATGTAAGGATCGTAGCAGGTGATGTTCTGTGTTTCTCCTTACCCCCATGGCGAAAAGGCGTGAGTTAATGTTTATTTATTTAAACTTTATACACATGTTAAAAAATACACTGTACATACAATGTTTGTATGTGAACAAATAGTGTAGCTTCCAATTAGTAAAAGAATTTTCAGAGTCGGACCAGTAGTCCTTGAGATTAGCACATACAAATAAACAAACTTTAGCTTTATTTTATTAATATCTATAGATAATAAATATGTTTTATTATTTTTATATTATGTCAGTTAACGTCACTGCGATCAATTATGCAATGTTTATTGTTTATTAGGCTATGATTGTTTTATGATTATGATTATGGTACTTAAAGTGTATGTAGGTGGGGTATACGTAGTAATAAAATATTGCAATGTCAATAAGAGGTCAGCAAAATTATTCTTTGAAAGAGGTGTATTCTGAATTATTGTCAAACATAAACAGCAAAAAAAAAAAATAAAGTAAGTATTTATTAATTACTGACAAGGTGTCGTAATTTTATTTGATTATTTATGTATTTTATGAAAACCTTCTGAAAGACGAGGTTGCAAAATTGCACCTTAATAAACGTATTGTTATGAAATCATTTTTCATGTAGGTAACATTATTATAACAACCATGCGTAAAACCTCAGTTGTTACTTACAGCCCCAAGGCAATACCTAAACAATATGAGGTCATAAATAAAATGGTAACATATTTTCACCACGTAAAACCTGAAAATAGAAGAGAGGAAATGTAATATTCATACGTTTGTGAGGCCGAAGGCTTAGGCCGAGAATTAGGTAGTCGGCAATGTTAGATTAATTTATTAAACCCATAAATTATTCATTTATTTCATATAATATAATATTCTCCAGACGAATTTCGGTAACGGTGGCCTGTTTCAATAGAGACTAGCAGGCAGGACGCAGACGCAGGAGATATTATAGTGCACAAGAGTGTGCGCAATCCAGAGATGTTATGGATAATTATGATATTTCGGATCTGGATACGGATATGGATATAAGAATAAAATTATATCGGTTTCGGATATGTAATTATTTCGGATTACCCGTTAGTTTCAGATACAAATAGTATGTAATAATTTGGTGAAACAAAAACCTGTCGAAACATGTCGTTTTATTTAGACTTCGCCCTTATGCTAGACATACACGCTACGAGAAATCGTTACGATCAGACTGTACAGTTCGAACGGTACAGTTTATCGTAAGTACATGGCATACAATAAAAAATCGGACGAAACTGTACAGTTTTATAACATACATGTAGCGATTTATCAGTACCGTTCGAACTGTACAATCTGATCGTAACGATTTCTCGTAGCGTGTATGTCCAGCATTATTCGAAAGTATCCGAAACTTGTGAAACGGATACGGTTACGGTTATGGAGCTCCATAACATCCCTGGCGCAAACGCAGGGGCACCTCCACTAGGTACTCCTGCGAACTTGGCTAGTGTCCATTACAATTGGTCACAGTGAAATTATTTTTTTCTTACTCCTCCGCTATTCTTTTCTGATTAATTTCGTTGCGGGATCAAAGACAGTGGAATCGTTTCACCGGGACTCGTCAAGCTTCATTGCCTCGGCGCTTTTCTGGCGGTCACCACTGGTTCTGGCTTTCAGAAGTTGCTGTGGATAGGAATAGAGTGGCGGGCTTCTCAAAGTAAAAATCAAATCATTTATTTCAATATTAGGCCATTATAAGGCACTTTTGAACGTCTTTTAAAAAAGAAAAAAGGAATTGAATCTAAGTAGTTGCCCCTTCCAAAAGGTAGTTTTGTATGGAGAAGAATGGGCAAGAAACTCCATACGTACTCTTTTAAAATCAATGTTTACAATATTTGTCACAGTGACCGAAATACGGTCGAAAGAACAGTATTAACATCAGCACTTAGCAAGAGCTGAAGACCATAAAAAGATTCAAAAAATTCCATACACACAAGGCATGACCGTGTTATAAAATGCACAACACCTGCATCAATCAATAATCCATCCATAAGTCTTGATAAAACTGGCAATAGGTAATTACCAAAAATACATGAAATAAAAATAGGTTAAGATAAAGATTCGAAAAAAGATACCAAATGATCCAATTTTGGTATAAATAACCGAACTAAAGAAGCTTGGACACAGTTCATATGAGGCTTCGACTTGAAAGTTACTAAAAGAAACCATGGTTTCTCTTGCTACCTTCACTCTTCTCCTGGTTGCAGGTAAGGTATACACTATTATTAGCGAGTAGCGACACGCCCCGTCTTCAATGCAGTGTAAACTCAAATTCCAATTTATGTTATTTTTTTATTGTCAGCACGATAGATATTTGCCTACGTCCTTATATGTGACTAAAACATAGTCATTATGGACTATTGTGACAGGACTCCCACTGTCCCTTCCACTGTCACCTATCTTTTGTGTCGATACATATCAAACGCACCTAAGTCACGCATAAACAACTTCTGGGAAAACGCGTTTGTTTCTGTTTGCTTTATCCATGACACTTGAATAAAGAGCAATACTACCAACACTCTCATAATAATGTCTACTGGCAACATTGTCAAAAAAACGGGTGAAACAACCGTCAGATTTTAAATTAAACCGGTTTTTATTTTGGACTTAAGCACTTTTGATGGAAACGATGTGGATTTAAGCTTTAATTTAAAAAAATACAACGTGACTTAGGCCGGTTTGATTTAATTGAGTAGTAAAGGGACGTATTTAGGTTTTGAATCTTAGGAATACAAGAAACACGCATATTTATTATTTATTTCGGTTCAAAGTCTTAAAACATCACCCTTTTTTGGCAGTCAGGTAAAACACACAACAATGACATGGATGGCCGATCCTAATGCGAGTCCGGCCCTGTTTATGGACATGCAAAATTTAATATCACATCGCCCTACCGAAAACAAAGTAAAATTACAACGTATTACTTAGAAATCTCGTTGTTTCTTCTTTTGTTTTTCATTTGTCTGGAGTTTTAACTTCTTTTTAGCTAATTCAGGCCTCACAACATTTATTTCTTCTTCCATAATTCGTTAAAAACGCAAGCGCACGAAACAAACACCACGACACAAAGCCAACAACTGCGGCCATGACACTATGCAGGGCTGTCTGTCATTGGTCGAATCGGACTTAGACGAGTTTGATTTAAAATGACGTTGTGACTTAGGTTTGTATGAAAACAAAACGAATATTTTGAGCCTTATTTATACCAGTTATCTGAGGACATAAGCTGGTTTAATCCAAAATAATATTTAATTTTTTGTACAAAGAATCCGGCCAATCAAAAACATTCATTCGTTACTATAGTGGACTTAGGCACGTTTGATATGTATCGACACTTTTGTGATTGCGCCGGTGGGATGCTCTGGCGGGACGAAGATGGTACATGGATGGTGGATGGTTAGAAGGCGGGTAAAATAAGACTGTGGGGGATTTCGTCCAGTAAATAAAAATATGTAGCTTCTGCCTTTCACACTCGTAATGTCAACCTATTATTGTCCCAATGCACGGCAAACGCCCCTACCTTATGCAGAGAACCGCGCTTGTCTAAGATGGATTGGCGATTTCAGACGATTTCCTCACGATGTTTTCCTTATCCATGTCAGTAATGTCCAAGATAAACTTAAAAAGTACATTATAAATTGCATTTTTATTTATTCTTTTTTTTCCAGGTTGTGCCACCGTGTACGCCGCTGCCCCAGCGCAGATCGAGGACTTCCCCAGCATAGTCCAGATTGAGAATGGCATTGGAGTCGTGTGGCTGCAGACCTGTGTCGGCACCATTCTGACTAATCTTTATATCCTCACCGCCGCCCACTGTCTTGTAGGAACGTAAGTAGATACTTGTATTAAACCTTAGGCTGTAGCGAATAAAGGTATTTTCTCTCTATTTTCTTTCCTTCTTACTTTCTTTCTTACTCATATTATTAAATTTTTATGTGCAGTGCTGCGGAGCCTCGTATCGGCCGTGTGAGGGCAGGAACCTCCGAGCGCGGCCGCGGTGGTGATATCTTATATGTCGAAAGCGCCATCAGGCATCCTTCCTACACTTTTAATAAATTCGATGGCAACGTAGGCATCCTCCGCTTGCAATCTTACCTCACCTTCAGTTCCACGATCCAGCAGGCTCCCATCTCCGCTGCAGGCATCGTCTTTCCAGCTAACGTTGCTGTGACAGTTGCCAATTGGGGTCGCACTGCTGTGAGTTGTAATTTATGAATCCCTTATGAGTTATCTAAGTGTTTCAGCTATCAGCTATCATTCTTATAACAGGGTGTAAAAAAACACATTACCTGCCTACTTGCTACACACACTGCCTATCAAAGTGCTGTCACAAACATTGCTAAGAAATGACTTTTATTTTTGGTGTGTAAAATCACTATGTTTATGGTAGTGCACAATATTAGTGCACTTCAAATATTGTGACGGGTGCATCTAACAGTACAGGTTCCATGGAGGTATTTAAAGTTTAGTTAGAACTTTTCAAACTTACCTTAAAAAAGTCTGATCTTAGACCATCTAATCTTTGTAACCAGAAGGTCCACAGGTATGGTAAAAAAAAATACCTCAATGATGACCAGAACGTCTATCTTTCGGTTGTGTTAAGTATGTCTTTACACCCTTTATAATACAAGGCCACCCACGAGCTGGACTGAGATCTGGTAAAGGTCCCAGGAAACAGCTGACTGCGGACAGCACAGGACTGGTCATTGTGGCTATCTTTAGGGTAGTCCTATGCCCATTAGTGGACGTCATTCGGTGATATGATAACGATTATGATGATAATTCTCTGCCCATTATGTTATGTTACACTAACAAGATGTTCTCTTCCAACAGCAAGACGTGATCTGGTCTGACCGCGACCTGTACAGCGCTCAGCTCTACACCAGTGACCACAGCAGCTGCGTCACTAAGTACGACGAGCTGCTCGTTTCTATCGAGATCACTGACAACATGATCTGTACCACCACCCCCGATACCAGTGGCACTCACTTCGGCGTCAGGGACGGTGGAGCACCTATCTTCTACAACGGTATTCTCGTGGGTTTCGTCTCCTTCGGCAGCCCGTACGGTGAAAACTATCCCTTGGTTGCCACCGCCGTGTCGCCTTACTCCGATTGGATCGTCGAAAATGCATCTAACTAAACTGTCGAATATGACTCTAAAGTATTAATATATTTATTTCAATTATTTTCAAGTTTTTATATTTATTTAGCGCCCTGGCTTCGCACGTGTCCAAATTTCCGTTTTTTTCTGTAGATTTTCCAATAAATTACCGTCATACTCAAACCTTGTCCAGGAAATTACGATTAGGTACATCCAAAAAGAAACAGCAAAATCCAGTCGATTTCGAAAATTGCGCTTAGCAACACACTTAGCCATTATTTTTTTATTTATATCTATAGATAGAAGATAGATGTGTAATGAATAATTATCATTTAAAAAGTAATTTTATAATTATAATTTTATATTATAATTTTAATAAATACAATCGCGGTTTATGCACCATCTCTTGCTACCAATTTGTACGCTACGATATGCGGCTAAGCACGTCAGGCTGTTGGTCCCGGCTGTCATACGTTGATCTTTGACAGTCGTTACGGGTCGTCAGATGCCCGAAAGTCTGACAACCAGTCTTACCAAGGGGTATCGTATTACCCAGTTACTGGGTGATGGAGGTCAGATGGGCAGTCGCTCCATGTAAAATACTGGTATTCAGCTGTATGTGGTTAGACTGGAAGCCGACTCCAACATAGACTAGACATACACCTTATTTACATTTTTACTCCGAGGCTGCCACTGAGAATTACTGATGAAAAAACCGAATATCACTTTGCCCGACCTGGGTATCGAACCCAAGATCTCATGCTGAGAAGTCGCGCTCTGCGACCACTAGAACAAAGAGGCAGTCTGGTAGGTACTCAAATGACAAATTGCTAGTGAGGGAGTAACCCACTCTATGTAATAGTCAATTTACTTCTCTAGAGAAAATAATATTAGTAGTGAGGACATGTTCATTACACGAAGTGAAATGTGGTTTCTGTAACAAACTTGGAAGAAATTAGGTACTTAGGCTTTTGCCCGCGGCTTCTCTCGCGTTAATTTCAAGTAACTTAGTTCACTCCTACGTTTCTCCTAAGTTTTTCCATATTCATATTCATTTATTTGCATACCATAACGTGTATAATAGATGTTACATAATGCTTAAAGCTTAAGTACAGTTATTGGGCCCTGTTACGGCACAGCAACATTGGGTATTAACTAAAATTAACAGTAAGAAATAAAATTAAAATAAAAATAAAACAAAAAATAAAAATAACATCATGTTAAATTAAAGTCACTTATATTATGTGTTTTATTGCCTAATTAATATGAATATATATTTTACAAACTTTTTTTAACTTGGACCCCCGTTCCATCCCCTTAACGGGTGAATAAAAAAAAGCCCTTTCTTAGCGGCCGTCCACTAACTATGAAGTACCTCCCTGCTCTTAATAATTTAGTTCAAACCTTCAAACATGACACGTGCATATTGTTTTTAATACAGTGTAATCGATAAACAAGTTATCTACATTATTAATGTTACAATTGTGTTTTTCCATTTGATACAGACAGCTGTAAACTGAACGGCAATACAATTTATATTGGAACGGGTCACATCTGGAGAAGACCGGAAAGTACTTACTGACCCCTTCGAGATTTTAACGCGCACATTGTCGCACTACGTAGATAGGATCTTAGGCCCCTTGCCCACAGCGACTTTTTATAGCGATGCAGTAGCGAAGCGGTCGTTAGCTGTGTGCCCTCGCCCACGGGCCCATATTCAGTTGCGATACAAACGCGATGCTGTCGCGATGCAAACGCGTTTCTGTAGCGGCATAAAAATACCTGCGATCGCTACAGTTGCAAGATGGACTCCGTTGAGGCAACATTAGTCACGTTGTCTTTGGTGTTGTCGATACAGTCGCGATGCTGTAGCGCGTTGGCATCGCTTCTGTAGCGCGTTGCAAATGCGACTAACACGCGTTAGTAGCGATGCTGTTGCGCGTTTACGAAGCGCGCGACAGCATCGCTACAAAAAGTCGCCAGGGGCGAGGGGCCTTAGAGAAAAACAAAAGAATGTTTTGAAGATATTGTCTAGCCCAAGATCCTATACGAGAAGATTTGTGATGACCCAGTGGTGAATGCTGGCTTAACCACTAGGCCTCTTTTGCATCTACATACACGCGTCTGTGGGCTTTACTGGGATTTACAACTTAATATGTACTTTATAAAGTTTATCTTAAACCTTACTGACATTGTTCCATACCTCAGAAAGCACGCCGTTGGTCCCGGCTGTCATATCTTTGACAGTCGTTACGGGTCGTCAGACCAAGACCAGACCGTCAAGACCGAGAGTCTGACTACCAGTCTTACCAAGGGATACCGTATTAACCAATTACTAGGTTGTCGAGGTTACAAAGGCAGTCGCTCCATGTAAAATACTGGTATTCAGCTGCACCCGGTTAGGCTGGAAGCCGACCTCGACATAGTTGGGAAAAGGCTAGACAGATGATGATGTACGTTCTAAGTTTACCTTGGACATCACTGATGTCGGTGAAGGTAAAATGTCATGAGAAAACCTGGTCTTACGAGTATATATATACTAATAGGTACATAATTATGTATAATATTTTTTTGAGGTGGTAAAAATCATCAAATGAGTCCTTCCGCCCTGGGTGGGGCGGAAGGGACTGTCAGACTTTTACTGACTATAAAACCACCATGTTCCTCTTGTTGCCCTTTACGTTCCGGGGCCACGGTATCCTGTTAAGACGTCCCGCAACCCCGAAAGCTGAATGTTTTTTATTTATTTTAAAAACGCTCTTATCTCTCTAACTATTAGTCCGATTGAAAAAATACTTTTGTATATAATTATCCAAAAGTATACTAGTTTTTTACTTTACCGGCTATCATAATTGATAGCCGGTAAAGTCAGTGTTGGTTTTTCTTGGGCGCCGGGTTATTGCGTTGACATTCAAATCTGCCATATCTTTTGTTAATCGCCTTTCACTCATTCTCTCAACATGACCGAACGGATTAGGCGCACAATGTCACATTCGCAAAATGACATTCTGACGCAAAATGACACATTCGCAAAATGTCTTTTCTCAATATGCCACACTAGCAAAATGCCACATTCTCAAAATGTCACATTCGCAAATTGTCTTTTCTCAAAATGTCACAATAGCAAAATGTCACATTCCCAAAAATTCATAATACTTACATAATATTATCATATAATGTGCGGTTTACTTTAACCCTTAATCGGGTACAGGGAAATATTTTCACACCCCGTTAATGTATCTAACTATACGAATATTTTTAAAATGGCAATCAATCCCAATCCTTTAAACATCAGTTGTCAACTTCAGAATCAGCTTCACGTCACTTTTGAAAAATTGCGCGTTTTTCATGTAGTGGAGACATCATTCTGATAATTTTCTTCAAAAAAGATTCTGTTAAGTAGATATTTGATTCGTTATTGACTAATTTATTATATTCTGTGTAACATTGTTATGATATTGAATGCAGAAATGTAATATTTGTGTGGATTTGATTTATTTAAAATATTTGCTTATAAGTGGGAAAATAGTTCCCTTTGTCCGTTCCTCAACTCGAAATTGCGTCAATATATAAAATGTAGGGATTTATGTCGGTCGATTTATTAAAAACAAAAAATACTGAATGTGACGTTTTGCGATGTGGCGTTTTCAGAATATGACAATTTGAGAATGTGACATTTTGCGAAATTTCAATATGTCATTTTGCGAATGTGGCATTGTGCGCCTAATCCGACCGAACTATCTGACCATCATCATCATAAGAGTCAACGTAACCTTGAAAACGACATTTAAAAAACCCACAAAAGCCCTGACATACGTAGGTACGTATGTATGCCTCTATTATCTTAAGAATAATAAATTAATAATCCTTTATAGTAATAAACTAATTTGTTTAAACCAGTAGTAAGACACAAATCTTAGTCGTAAATTTTATCATTTTGATACAAAGATTATTTCAATAAATTGAAGCGTGTACAGATTTTTGCGGTTCCGTAGAATAATTGTCTATGGTTTGCAATTGGCTGGACTAATCTATGGTAAAGTCGACTTCGTTATTGTTACCCTAAGGTTGTTTCGTTACCACCCTTAGTTTACATTTTTACTTGTAAGTAACATTACTTGCAAGTTGCATGTAAAAATGTAAACTTATATTGTAAAGTAAAAAATTGTATAAAATTGCAATATGAAATCGCGTATGAATAAAAACAAAAAAAAAACAATAATTAAGTTTAAATACACGTACTTAAAATTGAGGTTATACAGCTGGCCGTGCACAATGCTTGCTGGTCGAAGCTCGTATATCATAGAAAGAGACAGCGAGAAAGAGAGGGAAGATCGCCTAGAGAAGGAATAACGCGTTTTCCTTACGTGACGATAGGCAGTTAATAAAAAGGTAAACGGACCCCTAAAATTAGTAAAAAAGTGCTATAAAAACGATTTCACGTGAATTATTTGATCACGTTTGTCAACAAAATGGCGAAACTAGCGTGTGTACTACTGTTGGTAGCAGGTTCGTATCAAAATTATATTTTATAGACATAGTTATGGCAAAAATAAAATGTCTCTTAAAACTGTAGTTAGTTCTCTAAGTACAGTCAGCAACAAAAGTCGATTAACATATGATTTTTTAATCCTAATTATTAAGTACAATATTAAAAGTAAAACGCAATGAGTATAAAATTAAGATAATTATAATAAACCCTTAGTTATTGCCTGAAATTCTGAAAGACAGTACATTATGTAATTAGTGTCTGTTTAAATGATTTAAAAAAGTAACATTGTTAATCGACTTTTGTTGCTGACTGTACGTGGGCTAACGGAGGTTTGAACGACAGTTTAATATTCATCTACTAATTTTGTGCGTCTGTGTTGGTAGTGTGACTCCCTTGTGCCTAGGGATGCGCGTATCACCGTGTCCCGTGTAGGCATCTCTTCCCAGTCGTTTCGGATTGCCGTCCTATCGGACTATGAGTGAGGAAAGAGAAAGCGCACCTGTGATAGCGCTCACACTCTTGTACTATAAAATCTTCTACGCACTTGGTTAGTTTCCATTGAGATTGGCCACTGTGCCCGATATTTGGTCGGGAAGATATACTTTGTATATCCTGGGATCCTGAAGGAAGGCGTACGATGGGCCGAAGGAAACTAGCAGTGGCCCCGTAGCTAGTTTTTAGCATATATATTTTTTACTGGCGTGGAAAATCATACGTGAATCTTTGACAGTCGTTACGACTCGTCAGAATCTTGAAAGTCCGACAACTAGTCTTACCTAGGGGTACCGTATTACCCAGTTACTGGGTTGTGGAGGTCAGATAGGCAGTCGCTCCATGTAAAATACTGGTATTCAGCTGCATCCGGTTAGACTGGAAGCCGACCCCAACATAGTTGGGAAAAAGGCTAAGCAGATGATGACTGGCGTGGAAAATTCTCATAGATGTCCACCGCCCTGGGGAGGGCGGAGGGGTCTGTCAGACTCTTACTGACTAAAAACCACCCCGGTGTTCCCTTCTCACACTTACATCGAGCTCCACGGGAACCTACGCGCTTTCTCCGATCCCTGGGGGAGAGTGCACCCAAGGACAACCCCCGGTTGGTACAAGACTATTACAGGACATGGAAACAAAGTATCTTCTTTTTTATCGTGTGGGCAGTAAGGTCTTACGACCCCTCACACCCTAGTATCAGAGTTTAACCGCCTTAAAGGCCTCTGACATGGTTTTGAGTGAAACAGTAAATAAGTCCAGGTTTCCTCACAATGTTTTCCTTCACCAATGCCAGTGATGTCCAAGATGTAAGTATGAGTCTATGGGTTTGGGTGACTATGAACTGGTTACCTACAAAAAGCATAATATATTATTGTTATGTGACCTAATTTCGGAAAATGGTAGTTTCTGTGATGATCATCCGCTGGTTTCAAGATTTAAGATGATGCTACAATATCTCCAACGCCACTCTTGCTAAATCACAGTTCCCACCTTTACAGCTGCAGCCTGCACCATCAACGCGAACCGCATCGTTGGTGGAAACCCCACCACGATCGAAGAGTACCCTAGCATCGTACAAGTTGAGTTCCGGACTGGTATACTTTGGGGACAATCGTGCGCAGCAAGTATTTTAAATTCAAGATATGTGTTGTCTGCCGCACATTGCTTTGCTGGATTGTGAGTATTTACTGTATTCTTCTATTTTGTTAAGCCAGTATATAAACATAAACTCACGCCTTTTTCCCATGGGGGTAGGCAGAAACCACAGAACGCCACCTACTACGATCCTTACATACTCCTTTTGCCAGCAGTAAACCAGTATACATGGTGCAATATTGCATCCTTATCAAATTCAATGAGATGGTTCGGTCATGATGAGAAGATGAGTGAAAGGATAACAAAAGGCATTTACATACATACATATAGTTAGTGGCAGGAAGGGGACGCCCTAGAAAGACCAACACTGGTAAGGTTCTTCAGAATGGCCGGGTGTACAGTGTTCGTAACTGGCGTGCAGATGTATGAAAGTGGACGAGGCGAAAAGAGTATGTAAGGATCATAGCAGGTGGCGTTCTGTGGTTTCCGAATACCCCCATTGGAAAAGACGTGGGTTTATATATGTATCAAATTCAAGGAGGTAAATATACTAGTGATTCTCAACACGAATCAATAATAAAATAAATAGGTTTTTTTAGGCGGGAGTTTAACATAACAATGTCGGTGTAGCTAGGAACTGTATACCCCTGCAAACCCCTTCGGAGCAAACAGTCATGGCGTTATGTTTAAAAACCTGACTATTATAAAGCGAAAGTTTGCAATAAACAAGCATCCATTTGTCCACAACAAATGGATGCTTGTTTATTTTTTACCCTTTCACGCCAAAGTACTGTACGGATTTTGATGAAACTTTACAGTGGGTAATATAGTTTGTACATCAGAATAACACATAAGCTACAATTTATAAAGATATTGTGTAACCCACTAAAATATAACGATGTAGGGGTGTAGCTGCGGGCGGCAGATAGTGTATTATAAAGATAACTAACAGCCGCTCATGCTGTAAGTAAACGGATGAATGTTTAGTCGATAAAAGATTAGATTAAGTAGCAGTTAAACCTAGTCATAAAAACCTTTAGCTTTAGTTAAGCTAAGTTTATCTTGGACATCACTAACATCGCATTCTCGTGCCTTCTTTGTATGAGAAGAGGCCTTTGCCTTGCAGTGGGGCAACAATAGGCTGGTACAGTAGTGGTCGCTGAGCGTGGGGTCCTGGGTTCGGTTCCTGAGGTCGGGCAAAATGTGTAATTGGGATTTTATATCAGCAATTTCTCAGTAGCAGCCTGGAGTTTGGAAGCTGGTAATGTGACATCCCCGTGCCTCAGGAAGCACGTAATGCCGTTGGTCCTGAGCTTGATCTCCCTGGTCGTGTCGGGTTGCCGTCCCATCGGACTATGAGAGTGATAGAAGAGGGAGTGCACCTGCGTTTGCGCACACACACCTGCACTATACTTAATATCTCCTGCGTACTAGGCTAGTCGTTGAGATGGCTGCCGTAACTAAAATTCGGTGAGAGAATATTATTATTATTGTTCTTGAGTTTAAATTCAGCATGAACCAAGACATCATCATCCTCCTGCCCTTGTCTAATGTTACTTGGGGTCGGCGCAACACGTTTTCCTCTTCCACTCTGTCCTGTCAGCCGTCATGCAATCACTGACTCCCCTTTCATTCATATCATTCTTCACACAATCCATTCATCTTTTCTTTGGCCTTTCTTAGCAGAAACAAGACACTAAACCAAAATGACTACTTTCATCAACCAATCAAAATCCAGTATTCGCAAAACACGTCATTTCCTGCAAACAACTGCATCACGAACACTCTTTTTTTATGAAATCCTTTGTTTCCAGATTGTTCAGCCCTCGTGCCCGGCGTATCCGCGCTGGTACTGACAGAAGAGGGTCTGGTGGGACCGTTGTCTCCGTGAGCAGAGCTGTCAACAACCCATCATATGGCCGCAACGGAATGGATGGAGATATCAGCGTGATTGAGCTGTCTTCAAACCTGGTGTTCAATTCACAAATCCAACCAGTGCCTGTTGTGATACAAAATTTCCAGCTGCCAGCTGGTCAGCCCGTTTGGCATGCTGGATGGGGCACTACTTCAGTAAGTAATTGTTTTGTAATTTTGGTGACTGGTACGGTTGGTTTTTGACTGCTGAACGTAGTGTCCGAGTTCCAGGACGGACCAAAAGTATCATAGAAATTTCTCAGGAGTTTGGGAGTTGGTAGAATGATAATCTCGTGCTTCGGAAAGCATGTAAAGCCGTTGGTCCTACGCCTAATCTCATAGAACTATGAAAGTGAGGGAAAAGGGAGTACACCTTGTTTGCGCACACACCTTGTGCACTATAATATATCCTGCGAGCTTAGCTAGTCTCCATGGACACTGGCCCGAAATTCAATCGTGACAACCTATTATTATAGTTTTGGTAGACCAGAAAGCCAATTTTCCTAATTACAGACATTCAAAATCTTATCGCAGCCTCATCACAGCGACAATAACTATCAAAATGTAGAAAAAAGAGGCATTTTTGACAAATGTGTTTTTTTAAAAGTTACTAGTTGCTCCCGTGGAAATTTGAAGTCACTTTAATAAACGGCAAGATTGCAAGAGTGCAATTTATTCGCTATCGCTCCTAGTTTACAGTTGGTACTGAAAGATAGCTGGTTTAATTTTAGTCTATAATCCCTTTGAATCAATTAATCTGCCTAGCCTTCTTCCAACTATGCTGGGGTCCGCTTCCAGTCTAACCGAATGCAGCTGAATACCAGTATTTTACATTTAGCGACTGCCTATCTGACCTACACAACCCAGTAACCAGTAACTGGGCAATACGATACCTATCCCTTGGTAAGACTGGTTGTCAGATTTTCGGGCTTTTGACGACCCGTGACGACTGTCAAAGATCCACGTATGACAGTCGGGGCCAACGGCTTAACGTGCTTTCCGAGGTATGAGAGAGTCTCTGTGTGTAAAGATGGTCACCCATCTACGGACCAACCCCGGCAAGTGTAGCTTAACTTGATAGATCGACCGCTGCAACTGCTATTAGTTAGCCACGAGCTCCTCAATCTGTATGATCCCTTTAAATATTGTTCTTTAATCATCTACCACTACACTATCATACGTTTTCTACCAACAGGCAGGGGGGGTTTCTTCGGCTATTTTACGCGACGTCCAGATCTACACCATCGACCGAGCTCTCTGCACCAGTCGCTACGCCAGCCTGTTCTTTCCTCAAAGAGTCACAGAGAACATGATCTGCGCTGGTATTCTTGATGTTGGAGGCAAGGATGCCTGTCAGGGAGACTCTGGTGGTCCGCTGTACTTCCAAGACATCCTTGTTGGTGTTGTATCCTGGGGCCGAGGATGTGCTGATCCAGTCTACCCAGGAGTCAGCACTGCTGTCTCGTCCTACACTGATTGGATCGTGCAAATTGCTGTCTAAATCTAATTGTGTGTGTTGTTATAATTTATTTGGAAATATAAATTTTAAGTGTTTTATATGTTTGTTATTTTTTTTATTTCTGTATACCTAACTAGCTTCTGCCCGCGACTTCGTCTATGTTATCCTTTCTTAACACATGCCTACGTCATAATAACTGTTATGCGTGCCTTTCAGCGCAATCCGTTCAGTGATTTGCACTGTGTGTTGGTTGATCACACACGGCACCGACAGATTTCCCATACAGGCAAATTCTCCAACTGCTCATCTTTCACCGGATGAAAATGCTCATAAATATGAGAAACTTTTATTCTAATACCAAGTCTGAAATGTGAAATGAAAAAACTACTGTTTCAATACTTTCAGCCTCAGAAAAATGCGTGTATAATAATTCGATTTTGTTATTTATTTATCTTTGACACAGAGTAGAGTTTAAAATCATTGCTCAATTGAAAGCTGACAGCGTATGTGTTCTGTTTCCAAAGAATAATATTGAAGAGACATTATTTTCGGATTTATCCTTTTTCTTGTGCTTAAATTTCATAATTCTAGATCCACGGGAAGTCCCATAAAAGTTTTGATTCACTAGCGAGCGACAAAAAATGCGCCATAAGCGATCTGATTTAGACTATGCTGACTTAGAAGTTAAATTTTTTTCACTGTTCCAAGGGGTGGCAGACCAGGCAGCAGATCAGGGGTATTTGATATTAGTTTCAGCTTAACCTCCTCGGACAGACAGACGGACAACAAAGTGATCCTATAAAGGTTGTATTTATAGTTGATTATTTCAAGAACAGGCAGAAAGCGGTCTAGTTTGCACGTAAGCCAGTCAATTATAAAAAGTTACGAAATCAAT
Source organism: Hoplodrina blanda (assembly GCA_949316365.1). Lineage (NCBI taxonomy): Eukaryota > Metazoa > Arthropoda > Insecta > Lepidoptera > Noctuidae > Hoplodrina > Hoplodrina blanda. Next base: position 12,677,603 of record OX438567.1, on the reverse strand, counting down.
ACTTAAAATGCCCCAATATAACCTAAGTACGCAAATAAAAACAAAAAAATAATCCTAAAAATCTGAAAGAGAAATATTTAAAATCTAAAAGCTCGATGTTCTAAACCAATTTGAAACACAGCAGCTTGAATCTAGACTTAAATTCCAGGTAATTATCCCAGGGACGCGATCAATAGTTCCCGCCTCTCCCGGTCGACACTACGCATGCGCGGCAGCCATCTTAGCTCCCTTAAACAAGTCCGAACAACGGGATAGATTGCAACAGTATAAACAAAACATTGACTGTGGTGTGTGCAAAATATCTATTAAAAATGGGGAAAGGTAATTCAGACAGGGACCCTGAAGGTAAGAATATAACCTTATAACGTATAAATCTGCAAAATAATTAGTTTTTGTGTTAAAAGATGATTTTTTTGTCCATTTTTGAGATAATTTCGGAAAAAAGATGATGTTTGTATGCGAAAAAGACTTTTCATAGACCATAACATATTATATAAAAGTAAAAAGATTATTAATACTTGTCTTTATTCATATTTTAATGTTAAAATATCTTAATGTTTATTTGATAAGGGTTGTTAACCTGTGGCTTACGATTAGAAGTGGATGAAGATGGTCTAACGTGGACCATTGTGTACATGACCCTTGTGTAAATTAGCTTAGAATTTTTAACATTCATTTCTTTGTTTCCATTGTACTTATTTTCTTTGTACTTGATGTATCTAACTATTATTATCAATGTGAAAGTTTGGATGGATTTTTGTTACTCAATCATAACGGCTGTACGAATCAAAACATAGTGTAGTTGTAAAGATATAGATACCTACCTATTTCCCGAAGAAATTGAGATTTGGGAAAGTCAGGTTGCAGTGAGCATTATAGAATAGAATAGGTCAGGTGCGCAGTACTCGTAACCGGCGTGCTTGTATGACGAGATGTATGAACGTAGATGAGGCGAAAGGAGTATGTAAGGATCGTGGCAGGTGGCGTTCTGTGTTTTCTGCCTACCCCCATGAAAAAAGGCGTGAGTTTATGTATGTGTGTAGAATAGAATAAAATATAAAATAGAATATGCATTTATTTGTCAGAGCTATTGTACAAAGCTGTATGTGGATTATGTATTACGATCATAATATTCTGCCGTTGCCGGTCCACGAAATATCGAAAACCGCTTGACGTATAAAGATACAATTGGGCAGGGAGGAAGATTATAATTAGTAGACAAGAAAATTCACCCCCTAAGGGGATGAAACGGGGGTCCGCCATATATAAGTCCAGGTTCCTTCAGGTCAAGCTTACGTATAATTACTAAAAGGGAATACGACACTAAAATTTTCATTTATCAGTTTCAGAAGACATGGTGGAATCTATAGACGAGCTGAAAGAAAGGCTGTCAGTCATGAAGAAGATGATGGAGGAGAGGAAGGCGGCTGGTACTGGCACCAAGGAGCTGTTCCAAGGCCAGGCATCCAGCCTCCAGGGAACCACAATGATTGACGGGAACTTCCTCAGTTTCGTCTTCGGTGGATCCCTATTCGTGATCATCAGTGTATCAGTATACGCCTTCTATAACCTGTACCATGCAGTCCTTAAGAAATTCCCCTCAACCCACACGGAGTTGTAAATTGAACTCTATTGAAACGCTACAAGGTTTATTTGTGATTGGTAATAAATTGTGTGAAAACGGACAATATTGTTTTCTTAGTTCGGATTGATTAAAGTACGATTAACTTTTTGGGTTGTTTTTTATTTTCCCTGTTGTGTTTTTTAGGACTCAAAGTCAAAGTCAAAGTCAAAACATTTATTTTAATTAGACCATTTACAGGCACTTTTGAATTGTCAAGGAGTCGGTCAGTTAGTCAGAAAGTTGAAGCTGTTGCTCGTTCCAAAAACGGAGGTAGGCCTCTATGGAGAACGAACAAGAAACTCCACGGCACTCTTTTAATTTAGGTTAGAGACTATTAAATTGATGGTCAATGCTAAGTAGACTGTCTACTGCTGAATTCACTCATCTTAATATTTTAGTGGTCGCAAAGCGCGACTGCTGAGCATGAGGTCTTGGGTCCGATTCCCAGGTCAAGCAAAGTGATATTGGGGTTTCCCATCAGGAATACAACATTAATTTTAATTTGTTACAAATCTTTCAGGGGGTGAATGTACTCATGAATATGAACAACTTTTATTAAGGGACATAGTACGAAATGTGAAAAAAAAAACAGCTGATTCATACATTTTGATCGTAATGTAGTACATTATTGTATGGATCAGCTGTTTTTTTTTTCACATTTCGTACTAGTCCCTTAATAAAAGTTGTTCATATTCATGAGTACATTCACCCCCTGAAAGATTTGCAACGAATTAAAATTAAGGTTGTATACAGCCTCGGAGTCTGGATTTGTGCCCTATTGATAGGCTCGCCCCCTATTACATGGGACTTAAACCATTCCATTGGGAAAATTAAACCACAAATGTGTTGGGGATGAAGGTTTTCTTCATTGAAAAGGGCTTTTTTGGTGAATTAAATCCTTATTAGGTATGGTATGTAGGTGAGTGGCAACGCAGGGACGGGTCACCCTAGGAAGACCTACACTGACCTTATTGGTGAGGTTCTTCAGAATGGTCAGGTGCGCAGTACTCGTAACCGGCCTGCTTGTATGACGAAATGTATGAACGGAGATGAGGCGAAAGGAGTATGAAAGGATTGTAGCAGGTGGCGTTCTGTGGTTACCCCCATGGGAAAACGGCGTAAGTTTATGTATGTAAATCGTTATTTACGCGAATGAAGAAGCGGGCATAAACTAGTCAAAAATAAATAAGTACCTACCGTGGTGATTTTCGACGCGCTCCGGTTGTTACTGACATAAATTAGAGGCGTACTAATCACAAACTTAGTTTCCATATTCATTTGTAAACCAGTTTAGTTTAATAACAGAGCAGCGAGTAAAACCTCATTCAGATTCTAATGTTAAACACAATTTCAACCCTTCAAAACATCTAAACCCCCAGCTACTGACCATGCTGAATACAACTCTAAAGTAAACAGATAAAGTTGAAAATAACTTGTCAAAATTCTCAGTGGGGTTGAAATAAGGTTGGGAAACAAATGCATTATGCATTTTGCAAATTCGTCTAATTTTCAGAGTGATGGAAAATGCTGTTGGTGTTTTGTTTCATTTTGAATTCGCTTTTAATTTAGTAGTTAGGGGTGAAATTGTTGAAAGGGTTGAATAATGTGATTTAATGTAAGAACAGTTAGAATACCGACCTTGTCTATTCTTTTGTCTATCTCTTACTGCCTCGTTAGTCTCGTGGTCGTAACCGCGTCTGCAGAGCATGGAGTACTGGGTTCGATCCCTAAAGCTGCGTCATTTTTTGACATCCTCGTCATTTTTTGCGAGGTCATTTTTGCAAGGAATAATTGTGGTTCTTATTATTTCCACTAGATGGCGCTATTTCAGTTTTAGTGTAAATTGAAGACTATTCATTTAATTCTGCTTCGTTCACAGCAAATATTAAACCGCTTGTAACTTTAACATGTGAAATTCCTTTGGTATGGAAATCATGTATGTGCCTAAATTGAATAGCTGTACAAACAGTTCCAAAATTACCAAAGCATGACCGTTAGATACTAACTTTAAGATACTACTAACTATTTAAGTATAATTAAGGGTGGGTATGTCTGCAAAGTTTTCACTTGTGGCTTGTGGCGATAATTATACGTACAGTCAGACAAACTAGTTGATTAACAGGCAAAAAGATATTATACTACACTTCTATTTAAAGGTCAGGTGCGCAGTACTCGTAACCGGCGTGCTTGTATGACGAGATGTACGAACGTGGACGAGGCGAAAGGAGTAGGTATGTAAGGATCGTAGCAGGTGGCGTTCTGTGGTTTCTGCCTTTTACCCCCATGGGAAAAAGGCGAGTTTATGTGTTCTAATATTCGACTGCCCCGTTGGTCTCGAACTCGCAAGCGCGACTGCTGAGTGTGGGGTACTGGGTTTGATTCCCAGGTCGGGTAAAAAAGTGTTTTTGGGTTATTCTATTTACGAATTTTTTAGTAGTAGCCTGGAGTTAGGAAGTAGGTGGTGTAACAACCCCGTGCCCGTTGAATTGGCAGAATTAAGCTTAATATTGCCTGCAAACTGCCTGAATAGATTGTTGTGTGTCTATTTAGGGATATTTCGACGACATTTTGATTTAATTTCTTAACAATATTATAATTTATTTATTACGAATATTTTAACCTTTCAATTTTTAATTTGTAATTCTTTTAACACATTATGATTTAGTAGTTTTTATATAAGCTATATTGTATTCACGTGTCATTATGCATGATTCTGTATGCAAATATTGTAAAATATTGATTTTAAAAGAGTATGTATGGAGTTTCTTGCCCATTCTTCTCCATACAAAACTACCTTTTGGAAGGGGAAACTAGATTCAATCCTTATTTTGTATATGACGTTCAAAAGTGCCTTATATTGGCCTAATTGAAATAAATGATTTGACTTTGACTTTGGCGCGTATTGTACTATAAGTACTCCCTTTTTTTTTAGGTGGTAAAAATCATCAAATGAGTCCTTCTGCCCTAGGTGGGTCGGAAAGGACTGTCAGACTTTTAATAACTAAAAAAACCACCCTGTTCCTTCTGTTGCCCTTTACATTCCGGGGCCACGGTATCCTGATAAGGCTGGGCGCAAATGTCCGGTTTCCGGATCAGGAAGCGTATATGTACAGTCAGCAAAACAGATAGGTATGCAGGGTCGTCAGATATAGTTGAAGTTTTCTTAGAAACCGATGGATGTCTTTGGCTAAAACTTAACTTAATGAATGAACTGTTTATTATCTACGATTTAAATTAAATTACATTCGAAAACATCCATCGCTTTCGAAGAAAACTTCAACTATATCTGACGACCCTGCATACCTATCTGTTTTGCTGACTGTACATACACACATACATAAATTACACATACATACATTTTTTTTTACATGTGTGTGTGTATTATCTATACATATAATAAAATCGTAGAGACGTCAAAACTGTACATTTAATATTTTTGAAAAAGAGAAAGTGCTTAGGGGTCGGTGAATGATACTAATGCCGAAAATGTTTTTTTTTTAATTTTTGTCTGTTTGTCTGTTTGTTTGTTAAAGCATCACGCAAATACTGCCGGATAGATTTTGTTCAAATTTTGAATGAATATTCCACATTTGCCAAATTAGTCCATAGGCTATAAATTATCACGCTATTTGCTTTGGGGGATTAGCAGACTACAACAGATTACCTCAGGATTGTAAAAAAGACGAGACAAAATGTAAAAATATTGTAAACAGCTGCAGACTGAAGTTCTAAAATAATTATTATCACGCTATACCTTCAAGGAGCTAAGCAGTCAATTATGGAAAACTAGAACGGCTATTTCAAGTCATTTGTCATCGAAGTAAATTGCCTAACGGTTCGACGGCCGTCTGGCGAAACGATGGGCGGAAGTTCGGTCCCCAATGTCAGCATTATTTTTTGTATTTTTTCTAATATTTTTTTTAATGTTTTTTAATTTATTAATGAGATTTCCTAACAAAAAAAAAGTAGGAGTGCATATTTCCACCACAATTTTGATTTGTTTACGTATTTTTTTAAATATCTAAGTAGAAAATAATATCTATACATAGTTACACATAAATCAGCAGCTAAAGAACTTTTGTCTGTTTGCGCGACTGCTAAGCATGAGGTCTTGGGTTCGATTCCCAGGTCGGGCAAAGTGTTATTTAGTTTTTCCATCAGGAATTTCACAATAGCAGCCTCGGAGTCTGGATTTGTGCCCGGTTGATGGCAATAGGCTCGCCCCCCATTACATGGTATTAAACATAAATAATGTGTGTAGGTAAGGGTTATCGCATTATGGCTATTATTCTTAAACATTTTACTGCTGGATTGCTACAAAATGACACCAAAAAACTGACAATCCTCTGATATCAAAATCATTACGCCATAACTACAAGGAGCTACTCAACACTCAACCAGTGACGGACGGCCTATTTGCAAACATTTTAAGCATACAATATTTTATTGCCTGGGCTTAGCTAAGCCAATCATGGCACAACACTACTGCCAAGTATACTACTGGAGTACCGGTGGACGATAAATTAGCGAGGAGTGGCGAGTGTAATTTTTTTACGCAGTAAAATTAGTATTCCTTTCGTAGCGCTTCCGAATTATTGTATAAAAAGATCTCAGTGTAAGATGAGTGATTAGGTACTAAAAAGAAGACTTCTATTTCAATGGCTAAATAGAAAGAATTTGGCAACAACCGGAAGTGCACCAAAATCAATTAAATCAATAAAAAAATCTGTTGCAGTAATTCTTCTGTCGGAGAATGCCTCACAGACTTCAAGTTTTCTGGGTACTTGGTTTGATGAAGCGACTGTGATCGTAGCTGAGTTTTTTTTCATAGGCACCGAAAATAGAACATCTTCCACGTGCTTTAAAATCAAATTCTAAATGGCGCGGCTGTGCTGCAAGAGATGAATCTTTCCATCTTCGCAATAGATTCGCAAACAGGACTTAGTATTTCGTAGCGAGGAAGTTACGTAGAGTATTGGAAGAACCTTAAGTACCCTGGTGTTGCATTGGACAGAGCACTAACTTTTTATGTACCTACATTGCCACAACACCAATCAAAAAGTAATTTGCTACAACACCTTATTTCTACCAACTGGGGAGCAGCACCCGATGTTTTTCGCACAACTGTCACGTCGCTATGCTCCTTCTGCTGGTGAATTTGCGTGTTCAGTGTGTCATTGACCAAATAGCAATATCATCCTTAACGAGACGTGTAGAATTATATAAGGGCTGCCTGAAACCGACTCTGCTCCATAAGCTCTTCCCATTGGCTGGAATGGCACCACCTGTCATTCGTAGGTATGTATTATTGTATGTCGCATGCACAGATGAAACAAAATCAAGAATCCGCTTCCTTACATCCCCTCTATCAATATGCAGTAGCTCTGGGTAGATTGAAGAGCCGAAAGAGTTTTCTTCGATGCACACAGGCCATTCAGGACCAGGTCGACACCCACCATCAGACAACTTCCACCAAAAAGAGTTCAACCCCAGGAACTCATGCCACTCTGTTGTGATCTTTAGTGGCCTATATGGAAAGCGCTCAATGGACTGCGCACTCATGTAAGCCGCTGCAAACGTAACCTAGCCAAATGAGGAGTTATAGATCCCGCTGATACTCAGTGGAAGTTCCCTATAGGTTTTGATTCCCTAGCGAGCGTCAAAATATGCGCCATAAACGACCTTATCTTTAGATTGCGTTGACTTAGAAGTTTAATTTTTTCACTGCTCCAAAGGTTTGCAGACCTAAGTATTTTTTGGGTGGTAAAAATTACTTAGGTCATTATTTGTATTACGGTATTTTTCAGACTGATGACTGTCAGACTTTTACTGACTAAAAAACACCCTGTTCCTTCTATTGCCCTTTACGTTCCGGGGCCACGGTGTCCTGATAAGACTTCCCGCGACCCCGGCAGGCGTTTGGCCCTGTCGGGGCCCCGTCCCTGTGCTGACAGCTCTTTGAAGCGCGCGTGGAACAAAACGCGCCGTCGACCCGGGCCTGGTACTTGATTGGACGGCGAGCTACCCATCACTCGACGTCCAACGCCCTGGGCGTCTCCCGCGGCGACTGGAGCGTGAGGTGGAGGCTAGCATTACTGCTTCGCAGAAGGAGGTGACTGCTTCCCATTCCCTCTCGCTCCGGAGCATGGCCTGAACCAGGGCCGGACGCGAGAGGACACGGCGGTGCTCTACCCAGGCGGCGCAGACTTGCACCGTATGCTCCACCGTGTCCTCCGGGTGGTCCATACAGTGGTGACACCCGGACGTTTCCTCCCGCTGAATCCGACACTGGAACCTCCCGAAACAACCGTGTCCGGTGAGAACCTGCGTCAGGCGGAAGGTGAGGACGCCGTGGCGCCTCTTCAGCCACTCCTCAAAGAGGGGTCTTACCGCTGCGATTGCGGCGTGCCCGAGACCTGAGTATTTGATTTTAATTTCAGCTTGATATCTCCACGCGTTCCTTAGAAAAGCGTCTTTACAGTCAGACAGACGGACAACAAAGTGATCCTATAAGGGTTCCGTATTTGCTGACTGAGGTACGGAACTCTAAAAAAGATAATATCTAAAATCATCAATGAATCGTGATTTGTGAGGTAAAACTTTGCTTAGACTTTAAATAAGTCTATGTTTACAGGGTTTTGCTCATACTTTCTTCCAAAAACATAACAGTCAGATTCTGATTTCAGTTGCTCTGATTACAACTTGATCGGTCTTGATACTACATATATTGAAGCTACAATGTGAGGTACAATATTAATACAGTAGCTATTGAACTTGCGTTTTAATGGTTTGGTTCAAAAAATAAGTGAATTTTGATACCACTTCATTATATTTTGGAAAGAGGTAATCTGAATATACCTTAAATATATATACAAAAGCGAAAGGTCACTCACTCATCACGAAATATCGAAAATTTCGCGGGGAGGTAGTTTACAGTTAGTAGACGTCCGCTAAGTAACGATTTTTCATATAAATTACCCATTTCCCAAAGAGTAGGTATGAAACGGGGGTTCAAAGTTTGTATGGAGAAATCAACTTTGAAGCGGACGAAGTCGCGGGCAGAAGCTATGTACCTATATATGTGTATGTATATACACGCCTCCTGATTCGGAAACCTGATCCGGAAACCGGACGTTTGCGCCCAGCCTAAGAAGTCCCGCGACCCCGGATAAGTACCTACTCCCTTTAAGTACGTCGCTCGTTTTACCTAACACCTTGTTTATTGGATAATATTCTCTTCATACATTCGTTTTGGGTATGTTCACTTAATCCTTTGAATAAAACAACATTTAAATCTAAATTGAGTAGAAATTCCCTTATAAATATTGAACTGTTTGTACAACAGTATAGCCTTGTTCGTTGATATTCAGAAATAGGTAATAGCTTTTTGTTTTTCTAAGAACACGTGGGAGTGCTGCGGGGGCGAGTGTGGGAGGAACAATCGAATGGAATTTGTCAACTTTATGCGGTTAGTTTTATCGTTTTTCTGGTTTTTGTGGAGGAATTCGAATAAAGTACTTAAGTCGTTACTTAAATTAATTAATTTATAGCTACACTCCGCATTAAGTTACAACTTTGGTTACTGCTCCGCTCCCATAGGTTGCAGCGTGATTGTAAGGGTCTTAACTTGGACTTTAAAATAAAAGCAGTGGACTGTAAAACTGACAACGTATATCCAAAATTAAGTACAGAATCAAAAGTAATAAGGCGCGTCCGTATTGCTGTCAATGAGGCAAGTGCCCGAAAGGCTGCCAGTATTGCCACATTGTATGGCAATGCTGATTCTTTGGCCGCAGAAAAAGACAGAAAAGGCCAGCCCTCTGGCCTTATGAAGGGTCGATCAGTCGCTTAGCGATGTCCCGAAATACAAGGTAAGCGCCCAGACCCCATGGCCCTTGTGTATTCTAAATAATCAGTTTTACAGTAACATATATGCAATCTTACTAACTAATTTTAATTCTTTTACAAAAAACACAGTGCTACAAAAGGCCAAAAATCTCAGAAAAAAAAACGACAAAATTAAACTCATAACGTTGTTCATTCAACTTAATTCAATTAGTAAAACAAGTAAAAAAATTACATTCAAACGCTCAATAAAAATAATCGCAGCCACGATCAAAGGCTGGCGTTGTTTCTGCAAGTTAAAGGCGTTATATTTGTGTAATTAACTAATCTTTCGTTCATAAAGAGAAAACTGTTATCCCCGCCCTGTCGAATCGACATGTGCCTTACGAGGGCTAGGGCTGTACCTTGCAGAAAAAGTAAGATATATAAATACGGGGTGCAAAGAGACACAATTAACAACAATAGTACCAGGTACGCAGAAGATCTTATAGTGCACTCCCTCTTTCCTCACTCTCATAGCCCTATGGGACGGCAATCTGACGCAACCGGAGAGGGATCAGGCTCAGGACCAACGACTTTACGTGCTTTCCGAAGCAAGGGGGTGTCAGTACCTACTTCCAAACTCAATCGACACATCATATACCTGATATACTGGTTTTCAGCTGCTTCTGGTAAGACTGGAAGCCGACCCTAACAAAATTGGGAAAAGGCTAGGCAGATGATGATCATTAGGTATTCAGATTATGCACCATTTTGTATGAATATGGTTTCAGGCCGTAATTTTGTACATAAATGATCAAAGAACTTTAAAAACTTTATATTAATCGTGTTGAATTAATAGACTTAATCCAATACTTAATCAATTTAATGTAATACAAACTCGTGTTTTCAAAGTAAACGAAAAGGCGTGGGCAAGGAAACACGAACCCAGAAGTTCCTGAAAATTGCCGAATCCCAAAGGAAAATAAGTAAAAGCATAATATTTAATTCAATTCACGACAGGTACTTACAAAACTTTAATATAATTTGGAAACCAGACGTGGTGATGGCAAACCCAACGTGTATCAGCCCTAACAAGACCTGACTCACGCTCCCGGCTGTTAACGACAACATTAATGAACTATACCCATCCCTTTCCCTCCCATACAAGCTTCGTCTTGTGGTACTGCGCGAGAGAAAGATAGCAATAGGTTAAATTATGTTATAGGGTGGGAAAATGTGACGTGAACGGAATAAAAATATGGCCATAGCAGCATACGGCGTACTACAATGATGGAACCGTGGGTGTAACGACAACGTTGCCGCGATTTAGTTATTTGGAACTGTTATTTGGAACAGCCCTTTTGTTATTTCAACTTTTGTCATTTTAATCGGAAAATTGTATTTTCAACAAGCGACAAGAAAAACGACATTATAGTAAACGCAGGGTTTTTTGAGCGAGATAAGACTGAAGTGTGACCCAAATTAAAAAGAAATGATTAAAAAATCGTATTAATTAAGTATGTAAAGTCAATGGTAGCTATACTATACATAATACATTAACAAACATTACTTAGATTATGAGCACTTACATCTTCAAACTACTACCCCCCGAATTTTCTAACTTTTAAGTCGTTCTTTAATATATCTTTGTCGCTACAATACACCTTGAAGTGACAGAGATAGCAGGCGACTTAAAATTAAGTTGCGTTTGAGAATTTGTTAACGTTACAAAATATTAAAATTAACCACATTTGAGTAATTTTAGCTCGGGGTAAAAATAACAGTATCGTTACGTGAACGTCGTTCCCACCCCTAAGCCACCCCTAGCATGTAACAGGTAAAGGTACTAGCAACTGTAGTCAGTCAGTCTTTGCAGTTTTACTCCGACAGCCCACAGGCACGGACGCGCGTTCGGAAGAAAGAAAATATTACAAAAATATTTTTTGGCCTTGAGTGTTTTGAAAAATAACACTGTGTACGATAGCGGTCCGTGCGAGTTTTGTGCCCGAATTTTTAAGGTAAGTTTTAGAATATTATTTTTGTATGTTTTTTACAGGTGGAATTTTCGAAAAAAATACAAAAAAAAATCTGCAACTACATAAAATGTTTTTTTTTAATTTTCACTTTAGGTGATTATTCACAGCACTTTTTCTAATCTAGCCCTTTCTTCTTTGTTCCGTTTATCGCGAATAAACAAAAGAAGATCTTAAACAAAGCTCTGAACACTTTCACAAATAAACCACTTGAAAAATGAAGTAAGAACAAGACATTATTTCTTCGACGGATAACAAAGGAACAAGGTACCTAATAAAACTGTTGCACGATAATCAACAAGTAGAAAAGCTACGAGATTTTGTCCTAAATAACACGTATTTTGTTACACTGTGCAGAAGAAAGGCTCTTATCTTATATCTGATTGTTTTTCATGACGTTTGAAGTTCTAACAAAGGTATTTTGAGCTTTTGGAGAGCACGCGACGGCGTTGCCGCCCTGAGCGGGTTATTGAGCACCTACTTTGTTCACGATTCTAAAATAAAATAGAAATATTCCTAAAACAACAAAATATTATTTTATGTAGTACATTTTGGTATATTGGAATGTTTTCTAATTGGGTAGTAGACAGCAATCAATCGGCCTAGCCTTTTCCAATTATGCTGGGGTCGGCGTCCAGTCTAACAGGATGCAGCTGAATACCAGTTTTTTACATAAAGCGACTGCCTATCTGACCTCCACAACCAAGTAACTGGGTAATACGATACCCTTGATAAGACTGGTAGTCAGACTTTCGGGCTTCTGACGACCCGTAACGACTGTCAAAGATTTACGTATATGGCAGCCGCAAGCAAGATTTAATAAAACCGGCAGAATGTGAATCGGACTGGCATACGGAGGGTTCAGTACCACCGTACAATAGTTAACACCACATAAAAAAACATTTTTTGTATTGCGACCCCCTTTTATTTTTACCCGACTGCAAGGAAAGGGTTAGGTTTTTTTAACTTTATTATGTTTTTATTATTTGTTGTAGCGGCTATATTAATTCACACTCTGAAAGTTTCAACTCTCTACGGGTTATGAGATACTAGCCCACTGACAGACAGATGGACGGACGGGCAGCGGAGGCTTTTAAGTAATAGAGTTTCGTTGACATTCTTCGGGTACGGTACTCTAAAAACCTTACCCATCAAGCTAATTTCTACTTTTTTAGTTGAAAGACAGCCCTGACCTATAAGAACGCGTCCATTATACCACTGGTCGATAACAGCCTAACCTAATGAATCATAAAATTGATAAAACATGTCAGGCGCTGTTTCAACATTTGAAAGCCTATTCTACTAATTAAAAACATTCGAAAAATCTCGTCGCATAAATAGGCAAACTAGCTTATCCCTCGTTTGCGTAAATGTCCGTTATCACAGGTTTAGTTATCACGGGGTTTTACTTTTTTTTGCGAGGACCCCTAATTATTTTTCTAAAATAAAAGCAGCATATTACATCAGCTATATGCCAGTTGAAATTGAACTTAAAAGTTTCTATTATATCGGTATACGGGGTATACCATACCTACAAACTTTTAAGTCCAAAATGGCTAAATGCTTAAAAGGAACCGATCATAAAACAGGTAATATTTTGTTAATCTCACCGATTTATCTTATGAAGTAATAAAAAAGTCGTACAAGCGAAAGAAGATAATAATAATATGAAATTTTTCCCTCACAAACAGTTATCAGCCATCCAAATAATCATTTGGTGAAGGTGTCAGAAATGTGATTAAGGAAATTTATCATCAGAATGGAGAAAAGTACTACTTTAACTCCTTTTCTTTTTGGAATAAAGTTTCTTAACGCGGCTTCAAGTAAGAATTATCTGGCATCGGGGATCGCGGAAGGCGCAATTTTCCGCATTAACATAACATAACATCACGCCTGTAATCCCCGAAGGGGTAGGCAGAGGTGTACCCACATTTCACCCTGGATATCTTTAAGTCCCATGTAATAGGGGAACTATAACTATCAACCGTGCACAAATCCAGAGTCTGAGGCAGATTCAGAATTTCTGGCTGACGAAAGGTTTAGCTAACTATCATTGGTCGAGTTAAAATTACAGAAATATAATTTCCACGCGATACTACATTGGAATCCCACTCATTCTATGAACAGCAGTCATATTTCTCACTATGAAAAATATCATGTTAAAGCCATATTTCATGGTTGTCAACATAAAATATTTTGCGTCGCAATATAAATTGTACAGCGCGACGTATGGGGCTTGACCCGACACGCCATGCTCCAAGCTTTTACTTTGAATAATTATAAACTTGATGGGGTTATTATAAAGGCTATATTCAGTTATGGGGTCGGCAGAACTTTTGCCTGTTTAATTACTGACATTATGGGTTAGAATTTCTGTTGTAAGTGTGTTTTGCAGTTTAAATTAGATTTGTTTGTTATTTCCCCATGGTGCTGAGGAAGTTAATTAGGGGATACATTGTTAAACATGGGAATTTTCATATACCTGTGTCTATTCGGGTTATTATATGGAAGTGTTCCCATCGGGAATAAAAATGCATAGAAAGACTTTCTCAACAGAAAAGTACTTTAGTCATATTTTACTTCTAAGCGTACAGACGGCGGAAAGCGACTTTGTTTTCAATCGACTTCAAAAACGAGGAGGTTCTCAATTCGGCGCGTATGTTTTTTTTTTTTTTTTACCTGATTTCTCAGCCAATTATGAATAGATTTGGATGATTCTTTTTTTGTTTGAAAGAGTATACTTCCGAATAGGTCCCATAGAAATATTGTCATGATCTGATGATGAACTTCGGAGATATGGAACGGAACTCCTTATAGAATCACAGCATAACTGTCGTAACAAGTAAAATTGCTTTGTTTATACGTGTAGTCGATGACTGACTGAAGGAAAAGGGGGAGGGGGTATGTCAACCCCCCTCCTACTACTTTTCAAAATTAAATATATCGTGTGAGGTATTGTTTGAAAGGGCTTTTTGTAAGGATTTCAAACATTAACACACAAGCACTAAAAAGTGAAAAATAAAAAGCTAAATCACCTTTACACAGTATAAAAGCTTTTTTACAAAAAAATAAAACCGCCGTCAAAAACTACAAAATAAAAAAAATAACTTTAGTTTTGGAAGTCGGTGGCTTTGGTTTTGTTTTTTGTTATGTAGATATTGCCACCGACTTCCAAAACTAAAGTTAATTTTTTTTATTTTGTAGTTTTTGACGGCGGTTTTATTTTTTTGTAAAAAAGCTTTTATACTGTGTAAAGGTGATTCAAGAAAAATGTCATCACATGTAGAATTATATACTGAATCCATAGTAATTACTTAGGCAGGTATATACAAGTAGATAGAAAGCTGTCTTTATTGGGTGACTGATTAGATCTCTAGAGATTACCAATAGGATTAAATTATGTACAGTGGCGTCCATAAGTGGATAGACATTCTCAAAAAACATTCGCTTCAAGTTAAGTTTGACTTACGACCTTCTATTTTCGAGAACAGTCACATGTATCATCATTGCCGTCGACAAATGCTTGTAGTTCATAATTTCAACATTATAAAATAAGTCAAGTTGGCCTATCGGCTAAACGCCTGCAGATAGGTGCTTGAATCGAGGAGTCGTGAGATCGAATCTCATCCAGACTATGACTTTTTGTAAGTTTTTACTTGATAAGCATAATATTCTTTATCTTGTTCGCTTTGTTCACACATTTCGTAAAGTTAAAAAGGGTCTAAATCAATATAAAGAAATAATTATATTTGTTTTCAATAAACTGCTAAATATCGATTACCTATAATAAGTGGGTATTAACAATCATATTTGTGTTATTAGAATATTCTTTTCTTGTTATATTGATATGACGTGGGTAAACACAAAAAATCTTATGAACGGTTACAAGTGAATTTCTTTTATCTAAGTAGGAATGTAACGTCACAATTCTTGTCAGTTAATTAAATAAATAAATAAAACGAATAAACCTTTATTGTTATTATTAAGCACGACTTTTTTATTTCCACCTTCCAACACCAAAAAAGTAAATTAAAAATCACATAAATAGTTAAAACTTAATACAATAACTAACATTTTCTTCGTATAAAAATAAATAATAAGCATGATTCATTATTAATAAGCATAAACCTAACAAGTTTTTACTTTTCATTATTATGGTTTCAAAGAAACAAAAAAACAGCCAAGAAGTAATTAAGATACGAACTCAGACCTTATTGATCGTGAAGCTGTTGCTTAGCCTAAACAGCTACCAACACATATTAGATTGATGCGAATTTTAGCAATGCTATGGTAAGAACAGACGCGTATTCTAAATGCAACAGAAATATCATGCTATTTCGCGTAGTGTGGCGACAGTTTATTAGTGTGTGTTATCTGTGGAATGTTGAGACATCACTCATACACGCACACGCACCCTCATTGACTGTGTCGCGCTTGTATATTCGAGCTAAAGTAGCCTTTATGGTGCTGATGGACTATTGAACGTTTAGTGTACAGCGATCTGTAGGCGTCACACGAGTGTGCTACCGTGAAAGTAATAGATATATACGACTATCCTCCGACGGTAGAACTGAGTGCTAAATGTGAGGTTTTTCATTCACGTTCGATTGCGAGCGCGTTATTTTGTATGGGAAATAAAGGTTTCCTAGTGACCACCAGATGGCGCTATAACTTTTTCCCATACAAAATACTAACGTGCTCGCAATCGAACGTGAGTGAAATAACTAAACTTACACTTAGCACTCTGGCGCAGTGGCCAAACGATTGGCTGAAATGCTGCGTGTCCCGGATTTGATTACGGACAAAATTAAATACCTATATTATGTTCCACTCCATGTAAAATACTGGTACTCAGCTGCATCCGGTTAGACTGGTAGCCGACCCCAACATAGTTGGGAAAAGGCTAGGCAGATGATGATGATTATGTTTAATACAGGTACTTGTCTGGTTGTTTGTGTGCGACTGTCAAGCATGGGGTCATGAGTTTGATTACTAGGTCGGACAAAAAGTGTTATGGAGTTTTTCCATTAGCTCAGTAATAGCTTGGAGATTGGAAGTGCTATGTACGAAATGGGTATTTTGAATTAAAAAATCGATCGAGCATGGCATTTACTCCGCGCGTTGGCGCTAGGCCTACAGTCGCCTACAGATATTATGTTTATTACGTAGCGTACACAGCAATATAATTATAATTAGTTTATGAATGTTTGTATTAACGGGTATTAATTAAATGTAATTAATACACGCAAGACAAATTCTAGAAGCTTGTTTGCGAACGACGTACGCCGTACGGCCTAAATAAACTTTCAAGTTCTTATTTTTCGAAATGAATGTACCGATTTTAATGAAACTTCCTACGCATAAGCAGGCGTACATAACATCACGCCTGTAATCCCCGAAGGTGTAGGCAGAGGTGTGCCCATTAGTATACCCACATTGCGCCAGCTATTTTTAAGTCCCATGTAATAGGGGGCGAGCCTATTGCCATCAACCGGGCACAAATCCATACTCCGAGGCTGCTATTGAGAAATTTCTGATTGAAAAACCCAATAACACTTTGCCCGACCTGGGAATCGAACCCAAGACCTCATGCTCAGCAGTCGTGCTTTGCGAACACTAGACCAACGAGGTCTAAACACTCTTAATTACTTATTCACCAAAATATGAGCAGACTACGTTTGTATGGAACGCACTATTAGGAGAATCTTCTTGAGTAAAATTAGAATGTCATAATGATAAAATAACTATTTTATATACTCTGTGGGATTTCAAACAGCTCCCAATTCAATTAAACTAATCAATTTCCAAAGCTTTTAGCGCCACCAAGATCAATCAATTTCCAAAGCTTTTAGCGCCACCAAGATCAATCAATTTCTAAATATTGAATACCTAGCTTCAAACTAGGTCTAAACTCTCAACCTAAGTTTCCTCAGTCTAGATTTTGTTAGCCCCTCAGCGGTCTAGATTTGAAAATAGAAAGTCTATTGATCGGTCGAAATACGACGTGCCTTGAATATAGGGTACCTAAAGTTTCTGTTATGTCTAAATGGTAGTATAGTTTTATAAAAGAAAGTTGGAATTTTAGATTTTGATATTTTGTATCTTATTGCATTGCATAGAAGTTTACTTTTGAACGTGGTAATTCTTATAGTATAAAAAACTGTGTCCAAAGGACTTGTAGGTAGTATTGGCATGATTTACTTTTAAGTTGATTAAAGTCAAAGATTTTTTTACTTAACCGAATTCAAAAGAGATTTTTAGAGGTTCTTAATTCAGTTGGTATTTTTTTTAAATTTATGTTCCTTGCCTCAGACAGAACTCCGTCATTTATCAACCGGTTTGGTTTTTTTATAAGTATTTCAACTATACAATAATCTACCCTAATATTATTGAAGATACCCAATTACTTGCAATGTTAAAAACTACATTTAAAAAAACTATTACGGAAAAATTTACTTAAATTGATCGATCGCTGTAACTAAACGCGAATGAATCCGCGGTATATTGTTCTGCATAATCGCATCATAACTGTCCATTCACATGAATAATAAAAAAGGCCCGTCTTACGGTCTCGCCTCTGTGGTGTAATGAAAATATAATTCAGCAGAGGGACCCAATTCGGGCGGCCCGCGGGGCCCCCGCCCGGCCCGGCCAGTAGGCCATAAATACAAAAATAACACGGAGAAATTGAAAGCGGAGACCCTTTTCGGTTAGCCGTTTAGGTATTTTATGAAAAAACTATGATTTTTTTTTCGATAAAATCAGTTTGTTCAGGAATTTCGTTGGGACGTTTTGGGTTGGTTGGATTTAATAAAGAATTGGATAAAAAGCTTTCGTTTTGCTGAAACGATTCTACCCACATCAAAATTTCTCGTTTTTTTGAAGTATTGTAAGGATTTTAGGTATTTTTTAACCGACTTCTAAAAAAGGAGGAGGTTCTCAATTAGGATGTTTGTATTTTTTTTGTTAGGTTTGTTCGCGCTTAACTCCGTCGCTTGCCAAATGCCAACCGATTTGAAAAATTCTTGTTTTGTTGGAAAGGTTATACTTCCCAAATGGTCCTATGAAATCCCATTTTATCTAAATCGGACAAAAATATGTCACTAAAAAAAATTTATGGAGTCGGTGCCAAGACCGAGGATATTATATCCAACCGTATGGCACCGACTCCAAAAAAATGTTAAATTTTAGTATAGGTTAACCGTAGGTTAGGTTAGGTTTATTAATATAGGTAGGTTACAGTATTATTTTTAACTTTTTAGTGCTTTTTTTTGAAGTCGGTTTTTTTTTGCAAAAAAAAAATTTATTTTATATAAGATGGGTTTGCTTTTGACTCTAGTCTAGGTCAGAGTAGACAGAGACAAAGTCTACGATGGAGTGAGCTGACCCAGAAGAAGCTTGTTCACTCTAACTTTGAAGAGATTAAGGTCGAATGCATTCGGAAATACAGATGCAGGTAAAGAGTTTCACTCCTATAACGCTTTGGCTCATTTTCACTAGTCGATAGCGCCCGCATGCGGCGTGCGACAGATTTCTGGAACGCATGCCACAGGGCCCGCATTCGGTGAACCGTTTTCATTAGTCGATAGCGCCCGCATGCGGCGTGCGACAGATTTCTGGAACGCATGCCACAGGGCCCGCATGTCGATATCACGGTCGGTAAAAAGCATGCGCGGCGGATCCCCGCATGCGGTGTAACGACTTGTAACTTTCATTGGTTGTTATGTCGCATGCGGGGACTCGCCGCATGCGGGCCCTATCGACTAATGAAAATGCGCCATTACGATACTTAATTTTGGATAAACAATAACCTGTCTTTACTAAATATTAATATACCTAACAACACTTTGACGCAGATGAAGTCGCAAACAGAAGCTAGTATGTGATAAAAACCAATCTATAGAACTTCCTTTCAATAAACAAAACCTGAAATAACAAGTTAGTTTGACGTAATATGTCTATCAAATGAAAAGGAAATTATACTGTTTTCTTTTACTTATAACATTTTGTTATGATTACGATAAGTACGTCAGATATCCTTAAAAAAAAGAAAAGATCCGTCATTTTATCTTTTTGATCTTTCTAAATTGACTTGTCCAAGAAGAAAGTCAAAGTAATGCGCGGTTCACTTTTACTTATTCATTTATTTATGTAAATGATATGGACGACTTGTATGACTAGATGTATGAACGTGGACGAGGCGAAAGGAGTATGTAAGGATCGTAGCAAGTGACGTTCTGTGGTTTCTGCCTACCCCCATGGGAAAAGGCGTGAGTTTATTTATGTATCTCTCAAAACATACAATCTTGTATTTATGTAATTTTTACATACTGCCACGACGACGTTGCATGCGCACTACCAAAGAGTGATTTTTACACCTTTTCCTAACAAAAACACCATGGGGTTTAGTCGGTAGGAGTCCAACTAACCCACCCCTCTGCCTTCCCAGAGGTAGAGGCAAACCATGAGGATTTCAACAAGGAAAACAAATGTTTAGCTTCCCTGATCCACAGTACACCTAACTACTACGATAACCTTGTAAAATATTCACAAAAACTATCTGACATTTTTCATATAGCTAGTACCGAACTACCGACCAATAGTCCTCCATAGTCCTTCATTTGTCATATGTACATATTTTATGAACACGTTCCTATAATCAATACATAAGTTATACATAAGTTATTTTTGTTTTTGTGACACACATTGAAATAGCTATGTCGGCATTACAGACAGGAGATTGATGTACAGATATTGGTAAGATACAAATATCGAAAAGGAACTTAAAAAGAACAAAATAAGGTCGAAATATGATTGATGATGATTTGATGTGCTGTAGTGTTATAAATAACTAGATTAGTCTGCGTAGACTTTTGAATTTAGTCGAAGTCCTAAAAAACACGGCAATACAAAAATGGGATAAAAATTATGCTATTTATTTATTTATATAACGGTTATAGTTGTTACCTATTACAATAAAAAAACTTGTTATTAAAGACAATACTTAAAACAGATGAAAAGAAAATTACAAAACAAGCAACCCGCCCTGACTTCGCACGGGTGCAATGTAGATACTAACTATACGTATAAACAAAACTCAAACAAACAGGACTTTACTGTTTAAAAAAAAATCGATTGTATTATAGACAATCGATTTTATTTTATAAACAGTAGAGTTCTCAGAAATATGTTCAAGATTAACATATTTACTTATATATACACATCAAAAGTGTCTAGGGATCAACATCCCTAACAAATGTTAGGGATGTTGATCCCTAGACACTTTTGATGTGTGTATTTTCTACTGCCACGCATTCCAAAGATTACAAACCCAAAAAGAAGGTATTCAAACCTCCAAGCCACAACGCATTTACAAAAACCAAAATACCAATAACCGCCATCTTGAAAAACAATTGGACAAATAAAACTAGCCATTTATTTTCCATTTTGAAACCCACTTTTTATTCATGGCTAGAGCTCCCGGCTAACACTAAAATATTCAGCCTAGGTGCTCTTCAGCCAGCCACTCTAGCTCTTAGAAGCACTTTTGTTACAAGACCACTTTTTGAAAAGAATCTTTTGTTTAAGCACTTACTGTCAAGAACTAACCTTCTTTCTGACGTCATAATGTAGGTTATTTGCGGTCAAAGCGACGTTAAAAAACTGTGGAAGGAAACCTAGTTAAAAGTAATGGATTTGTTTATCTTTTCTAATATAATTATAAAAGTTACTCTGTCTGCCTGTCTGTTATGTTTTCACGACTAAACCACTAAACCGATTTTGATGAAATTTGGCACGAAGCAAGGTTGAAACCCGAGGAAGGACATAGGCTACTTTTTAATGAACTTTCTGACTTGCATCAAAATTAGAACACATTTGTATATTTGCCTGAACTAGGTGGAACCTGTGCTTTGTTGATGCGCTTTTTCTATCTACAAAACGTCGAGTTTAATTACTTATTAACGAAAGTATGGCTGGTACAGTTTTGAATGGAGCAGGGCATACCGTATTGTTGTAAAAAAGCATGTAGTATTTTAATTATTTTGTATTTGTATACATTTTGTAATTAATTAATTAATGGAATTATTAAGTGTTTTTTTTTGTTGTTTAACTCTCGTACGATAATTTGGACCTGTCACATGCCATGTTATCTCTTCACCACCTTTGGTTGACTGGTAGAGAATGCCTAAGGCATTAAGTCCGCCTTTGTACTTTTTGTTGCATAAAGTTTAAATAAATAAAAAAACCCAATTAACATAGACACATCGCCCCCCGCATAAAACACAACCCTCAAAATGTTTATCGATTATAAAATTTCGACAATGGCCCACAATTCTCAACCTTGACCCACTACCCGGGGCTACCACAGTATTCAAAAGTTTGCATTAATGAAGGCAGAATAAATGCAGTACGATTACTTTGAACATTCTGCCCGACGATTACTGGAATTTGAGCGAATTACGAAGTAATTGACAACGAACTTAAATACAATAGAAATGGAGTTGATTATAAATAAATAAATTAAGTTTTTATTAATTCAAGGTGCAGTTTTGCATTCTCTTCAAACAAAAGGTGGCCATAAAAGAAATAAATAATGAAATAAAACGAAACCTAGTGGATAAGTATTAATTATTGTTTCTTTAAGTTATACTATGTTTGACAGTATTTCAGAATATACCTCTTTTAAAGAACAGAAACGCCCCGTTGTGTATGTGGTAGACAGTACCGCGCGAATAAAACGCAAAGCCGAACCATTGATTTCACTTCACTTAGACCATTAAAAGGCAATTAAAAAAAAAATTGTCGCCTATTTCAAAAGGTAGTTTCGTGGAGAAGAATGGGTAAGAAACTCAATATATACACAACAAAGAAGAATGTTTTACATTCGTTTGTACAGGTAGATTAATTCAAAATCAACTGGACTTAATGATTCGGGCGTGACAAATTCTGTCGGGACTGCTTACCTCAGAATCTGGCAAGTAATTGTCTGATACCTAACTCTGACCTTACAGTACCTAAAATTTTTTATATTCATAACTTAAGAAACTTCCAAAGGTACTTAAACTTAAACAATAAAGTAACCCTGATAAAAGTTTAATCGTAAAACGCAGGTTTTTAGAACTTTCTTAGGCAGTGTAAGACATGGAAATGTAGGCTCACGGCAAAGTCAGATTTTAGGGGTGTCAGTGTCATGGCTTTTTAAAGTATTCTGCGTTGAAGCAAAAACTCTGTTTGTCAAGACGATTTTGTGGCACTAATTGTTAAATTTTTTCCCCATAAAATTTTTCCACTACTTAATTTTAAATCTATTCTAAGCATAAGTTTTAAAACATTAAACTGTTCTTACTGGATAATCTATACTTAATAATATTATAAAGCTGCAGTTTTTGTTTGTTTGTTTGTTTGAACGCGCTAATCTCTGGAACTACTGGTCCGATTTGAAAAATTCTTTCAGTGTTAGATAGATTAGTTATCGAGGAAGGCTATAGGCTATATACCATCACGCTACGACCTACGGGAGCGGAGCAGTAACCAAAGACGCAGGTGTAACCGCGGTGGACAGCTAGTAATAATAATAAAAAAAACTTGAAATATTCAATAAGCATGTCGTAATTAATTTACATATCACAAGATCATGACTAGTTTCCGCAGATTTAAGACCTAAGTATAGTATTAAATTAAATATATAAAATAAAGCACATGTCAATTAATCAGTTCTGGAAATACTACTTAGATTTTCTAAACCATATTGAAATAAACACCGCTTTTTTGCACAAACAACTCAATTGTCAAAGGTATAAAAAATGTTAAAATAACTCAGATATAAATAACGGCCTTGCGAGACAATCTTATTGTCTTTCATTTAGGTATTTCTTAAGATTGTAGGCCATTATAACAGAAATAAAACTAAACTTGCTACTAAAGGACTACGTCATAGTGCTCTGTAGGGGTGGCACATTCATCAAACACGAATAAAATTATTCAATTTATACTCCGAAACGATTGAACCGTCTAAAGACATTTTAGTTACAGAACTATATTTTCTTTTCTTAGCTATTTTGTTTTTATTGAGAGCAATTTTACCGTCCAAATGGTTTAGGTGGGAATTCAAAACTAAATAACTAAAAAATGTTCTTATCCCTTTGTTATTAAGCTGTTTGTGTGAAGTATCGGTGTTAATTTCAATATTATTTTAGGAATCTAGTATTTCAAATAACAGAACTGATTAATTGACATGTGCTTTATTTTATATATTTTCTTGAATACTGTTGTTAAAATAGGTCATAAATCTGGGAAAACTAGTCAACTCATGATCTCTGCATTGCAGAACAAGTGAGTTCACAGCTGTGATATTAAATTACAATACCATCCGAATGTCTAGCAGTGGTCGTCATTAGGCTGTTTCACTGCAGGGCAAAGGCATCTTCTTACTGAGAAGGCACGAGATCACCAACAGTGCAGCCAACTTCTGTATAGCTAATATACAGGGTCCTTAGACAAAGTAACATCGCTTCGTAGCGTAACGATATCTAAATTCGTCATCGTCTCTCTAAGATAACTACAACGTTTTAGCATTTGTTTTGTTATCTTTTTTGGCGATCACGATCGAGGCGAAGGCGAACACTGAAAGCGCTGCTTGTCTACGCATTATGGGATATACACGATAATGATTTGTTACTTTATGGTTTCGTAATTTCGTTACATTGTCTACCAAATTGCGTTAACGATGTTGATTGACCACGTGACTTAACGCGGCTTATGTCAATCCCATCCATTTTAGTCTTTTCTAACTTCGTTATCGTTTTGAAATTGTTACTTTGTCTAAGCCGCCTGTATCACAAGTTCTACTCTCCCTCCATAGAAACAGGTCTAATGTTGTCTATGCCCCATTTTGTTTCCTTCCCTTCACTCCCAGGAGACTCCGCGAAGTATTTGCTCGTATTTTCATCTTCATTTTGGCCAAAACCTAAGGGAACTGTGTAGGTACTGTGTACTTATATATTTGAGTGTCCTTGTGTGCGTACTTTTGCGTATTTTCTTGTAAATATGGGTCCAATTGAATTTTGAACTTTAATGTCTTACAAAATTGGTTCGATTTTTGTTTGAAGTTTTTGTTGCGTAATTGTTTTAGTTAGACAAGTGTTTATCTTTAAATAAATTGAGATACTTACCCCTAGTATGCAACGCTGGCTGACTCCATGCGCGCGCGCTGCATCATCTGTCGAAATAGCAACATATTAAAATATGGTGAAAGGTGGTTATTGTAAGTGCTGTTTGATATACGTATTTTGATGTTAAAAAGTGCTGATTTCCGGTCAATTTTTTTGTTGCTTTTAATAAACACTTGGTTTTACCCGACACCGGCTGAACCTAAAAGGAGGGTCATGCTCGGTTGCTGGGCTGCTGTAAAATTGTTATTAGGGTTAAAACTTTGTTGGTACTATAATTAACAGCTATACTCGGCGGTTTCATAGATTTTACGTCTTTGGCTACTGTTCCACTCCCGCTGGTCGTAATGTGATGTTATGAGTCTATAACCTTCCTCGATAACTGGGCTATATAACGCAAAAGATTTTGTTCAAATCGGATTAGTAGTTCTTGAGATTATCGCGTTCAAACAAACTAATTATTTAAAAAAATCTACAATATAGCTTTTAAACGGTTTTTTTTAAAAAAGCTCCCTTTAATCAGCCTGTACAGACTTCTCTCTATGAATTAAATGCTGAAACTCCTTTCAATTGAATTAACTACAGGAAGCCAGCTGATCACCATTCATTAGCGAGGAACGTGACAGACATTCCGATGAATTTCTTCATTTGGAGTACAGCAGAAAAGAATTAGAGGATTTTTGTTTGGTGTAATTAGTTATCTTGATGTAGGTGTCTAAGAAAAAAGCGTAAAGCTTTGTATGTTTATCTTGGATAACACTAACATCGGTGCATCGGTGAAGAAAAACATCATGAGGAAACATGGATTTATAATTAGGTATAGTACAATCATTACGTAGGCAGTTTTACCGGGAAAGTTTTAAAAATGTGTAACTCTATAGATTTCGATGTGCTCTTTTCGAATTACAAATTTGTTTATGTAAGTTTATATGTTTGTAATTTACGCATGCTCGGTACAGGATAAATTCCTAGTGCGGAACAAAATTAACCTAAAGTGTTAAACCGTAGAAAAACTAAAGCTTGATTCACACATCATATCCGTGAAGTCACAGTTCCGGTACCCTACCGTATCTATACTAATCTATACTAATATTATAAAGCTGCAGTGTTTGTTTGTTTGTTTGAACGCGCTAATCTCTGGAACTACTGGTCCGATTTGAAAAATTCTTTCAGTGTTAGATAGATTAGTTATCGAGGAAGGCTATAGGCTATATACCATCACACTGCGACCTACGGGAGCGGAGCAGTAACCAAAGACGCGGGTGTAACCGCGGCGGACAGCTAGTCAGTGATAAAATTATACTTTTATACATTCTCTATGAACGCGCCAGCATTGACACTGAGAGCACTGTGTCGTTACTGACACTGATATGTGTGAATCAAGCGACTCTCTTTTTCGGCGAATCACGTATAAGCGTGTTTTGTAATAAAAACAACGACCTCTTGGAGGTATCCTACAGGAAACGATGTGAAATCCCTGCCAGGATTTACAAATCCCATAAAACGGGTTTACTTACATTAAATTGACTGCAGATATGGGATGTTTCGCGACACT
The DNA here is from genome assembly GCA_949316365.1 of Hoplodrina blanda. Lineage (NCBI taxonomy): Eukaryota > Metazoa > Arthropoda > Insecta > Lepidoptera > Noctuidae > Hoplodrina > Hoplodrina blanda. Next base: position 12,651,395 of record OX438567.1, on the reverse strand, counting down.
ATTGTGATATAGGAGCGAGGGTGGAAAGATAAGGCGGAGACAACAGGGATTTCCAGATGAGAAATGCTTGAGATATTGTTTACAGGAAAACTCTTTTAAGATTCAGCGGCTACATATACCTATAAATTTACTTTTACCGAACGGCACGTGCCGCCAGCTTTTACCGCAGAAACTTGCACAAAGCCGCGGAGCGTCATTTCAGTTGTTAGTTTTCCATAGCAAACTGTCCTTGCGACCCGCGCGGTACGCTGGCATACCCGGGCGGCCATGCCGCGGCCGGCGGCTCCTTTGTGCGGCAAAGCGTGTAGCTTTAAAAGCCGCCGGGCGCTCCGTGGCATGGTTAGGCTGGCGGCAGTTTTTGGCCGACCCGGGCCCGACGCTCAAAAGTAGACGACATCAACGGGCAGTCAAAATGGGGGATTCTAAATAATAAACTATTAAAATGAGATTGAACATAATTAAACCAGCCAAGATCTCTACTTACCCGTAAAAACATAAGTACTAGAATCTTTCACATTTAATATTAGTGCGTACTCAGTGTAAACGCTTCACATGTTTAAGCCAACGCGTGTTAAAGCGCTTTACAGCCGCTTTTCTATGAATATTTTATCGACATGGCGAGTCAAAACGTACATACATGATTACACTAGAGGTCGGCGAGGTAAGGTACCTCTTGTTTAGCGGCCAGAAAAAACTGTTCATCGAAGTAGTTTTTTTAAATAATACTGTGACTGCGACTTGGTCTGCGGAGACTTGGGAGTTAGGAGAAAGGCATAATTTATCCCACGGGGATACCTACATAAATGTTTTTTTTAATAACACTAATTAGATCTATTGTACATAGTAGAAAGTACAATTTTATCATAGATTCAGTTCATGCGTAGAACGCACGTCAGCGTCAACAGCATCTTGAAAACAGTGGTGAAGAGTCCTTACTCCCCTATTCTGAGGAACTATGTGGGGAGAATGGTCAAGTAACTCATTCTTTACTGTATCGTTTTCTGCACACACCTACACATTGACTTGTTTTTCAAACCTCGTTTGTGTACTACTAACACTAGCTATAAGGTATTTTACTAAAACAATGGTTAGTTTAAAACTGGTATCTACCCCTTACACACGAGGCACGGCTGGCGAGTGCCGGAAATACTAGATTATTTAGAAAAAAAATTAATCACATATTCTACTTCGTATGTCAGTGCAATTTTACTACTACCTCTATATACAAACATACACATACATAATCTCACGCCTTTTTCCCATGGGGGTAGGCAGAAACCACAGAACGCCACCTGCTACGATCCTTTACATACTCTTTTTGCCTCATCTACAAAAATAATTTAGGCTTTGTAAAAAAGTCAGGTGTTTTAGGGTCATTTATACAAGAATTGTATCTCATCAGTATTCTAGAGGTATCCAGTTGGAATAGAGGTCCGAGAGAGGTTCAGACCTCAGTGGTTACAAACGTATGCAGATTTTTTGCTCACACCTGCCTTTGTACCCCAATTCGTTTGTTTTTTTTTATGTTATTCTTGACGAGACGAGAATTCGAATGTGAGAAAGAAAATACGAAAAAGAATATGTATTTATAAGCTTTTGAACATTTTTAACTAAGTAACTTGGAACCCTTATTACTCCAAGCCTAAGTTTCTGCTTATAACATCAGCTGCCAGTGAAAGTTTTATTAAAATCGATTTATCGGAACAAACAGACAGAATCCATACTAATCCATACTAATATTATAAATGCGAAAGTGTGTCTGTCTGTTACCTCTTCACGCTTAACCGCTGAATCGATTTAGGTGAAATTTGGCATGGAGATAGTTTAAGATCTGGGGAAGGAAATAGAATAGTTTTTATCCCGAAAATCACCCCCTAAGGCGGTGAAAAGGGGGGTGGAAGTTTGTATGCAAGTTCCACATAAACAAGTTCCACGCGGACGTAGTCGCGGGCAAAAGCTAGTATTATAAATGCGAAAGCCTGTGTGCCTGTGTGTCTGTTACACTTTCACAACTAAACCACTATAATGATTTTGATGAAATTTGGTACGGGGTAAGTTTGAACCCCAAAGAAGGACATAGGCTACCTTTTAGACGAATTCGCGGCCAAAAGCTAGTTTTTAATGGCTGTTATTTTGTGTAAGTACCGTGTTAACATTCAGTCAGTAAAAAGCTGTTATTTTGACATTACAAACAGACACTTTAATTTATAAAAAAAAAAACATTTAGTTCGGACAACAGTGATCCATATTTTGTTAGTATTACAAAAGCTTATATAAAAAAAGCTTAAATAAGCCTAAAAGCTTATATTCTAGTGTTAGGAACAAAGAATGCGTTGATATTAAAATAAATAAATGACAATTAAAGCAGAGAATCATCAGGCATGAAAATATGTATCCTACCTAATTAACCTCCGCACAAAAAACCTAATATTTGGAGTATAGCTCTTTCAAGATTTTCCCATTCCAAATCTTTTCATTAAAATTTCTGCTAACATCTCAGTACTCTAGTATTCCCAGCGAGCGTCGCACAGAATCCGCTTCCGATTGGCTCGTTACGTCATGTCCGGTCCAATCGGCTTTGATCGCTGACCGGAAACCGTCGTACCACGACAATAATAACCTAATCAGCTGCGGACGGTTGGTAGAATCTAAGTCTTTGTGGTACTAAGTGTTGTATTGATTTTGAAGTGGGGACATAAGGGTATAAAGCAGGATACACAGATCTAAAAAGTTATCAGAAAACATTTTCGCGTGTAAGATTTTTAAAAGGTGTATATAGTTTTCTGTTTACTTTTTACATAATAATGCAAATAATACTTGCCAACACAGCTGACTGTCAACTCTTTTTCTTCTTTAAATTTAGAACAGCGTTTACTTCATAAATTTAACCATAGAGAATATATTTAAATAATGAGGTTGAATATGTTTAAACCAGCCAGTACCTTTGCAGTATGTCTGCTAATGATACATGTCTTGGCTAATGATGACAAAGAACATATAGCATCATTAGTCTTTGCTCTTCTTATTAAAATGGGGAACTGTTGTTAGTATTCATTTTTCTTAGAATCTTTTCATATGAATATGCGAGCTTTTGGGGCAATTACGGGCAACCAACCGTGTTTGTTAGTAACCGACAAAGCAACTTACATAACATCACGCCCGTAATCCCCTAAGGGTTAGGCAGAGGTGTACCCATTAGTACCTACACCCACATTTTACTAGTTATGTTTAAGTCCCATGTAATATCGCGAGCCTATTACCACAAAGCAACTTGTGTTTCTGAGAAAGCTTTTTTCAAAGAATATTATTTTTTTTTCAGTAGGTACTCGATGAGTCTTTGTTATAATAGCGTGAAAGGTCAAATTCTAACTTGTATTACCAAGTACCTGGTTATAAAAAACCTTGAAGCATTATAAATATGTTGAATCTAGCTTCTGCCGGATACTTCGCCCGCGACAAAGTCAATTATATTATCCTACTGGACTCGTACATTTTTCCGGGATGAAAAGTAACCTATGTAACATAACATCACGCCTGTAATCCCCAAAGGGTTTAGGCAGAGGTGTACCCTTTAGTACACCCACATTTTGCCAGTTATGTTTAAGTCCCATGTAATAGGGGGCGAGCCTATTGCCATCAACCGGGCACAAATCCAGACTCCGAGGCTGCTAATGAGAAATTCCTAATGGAATAACCCAATAACACTTTGCCCGACCTGGAAATCGAACCCAAGACCTCACGCTCAGCAGTCGCGCTTTGCGACCACTAGACCAACGAGGCAGTACTCCAGATATATTTTTCTCTGAGCCAAATTTCATACAGATCTGTTCAGCCGTTTTAGCGTGATTGACTAACAAACATTCATTAAAATTTTCGCATATTTATAAGTAGCTTTTGTCTGCGTAAATGTCGGTTATCGCGGACGCAGACGAAGTTGCGAAATAAAAAGAACCCTATGACCTTTTTTTAAGGTTCAAACGAACGCCGTACCTTTCATCAAAATCGGTTCAGTGGATTAGGTAGTCGTGAAAGCGTAACAGACAAACAGGTAGAGTTACTTTCGCATTTATTAGTATAGATTATAGTAAAGTGTGTATGCTAACAGCATTGCCAGACGTCGGGATAAAGCCGGACATAGTTAGGCTTTTCGATTGCTTGTCCGGCTTTTGTTAGGTTTTTAATTAAAAAGTTTGATAAATATTTATCAAGAATTTAATTTTGGCTGATGACTTTGCTTGACTGATTAATAAATAAAGTACTTAGACTGATTTTACATTCGATTTTAATTATAATATTAGATTAGAATTTAACAAGATTTATGGTAGGTAATCATAAAAAAATCTTGAATTTACATGCAATGTTTTTTGTCGTACCTATTGAGACACAAAATCCTCAATAATATATGGTGTCCGGCATTTTTACCCAAATGTCAGGCCAAACTGACTGGTCTGTCCGGCTATTAGGTTTTGCGACCTGGCAACCCTATATGCTAGTGAGGCAACAAAACACACAATTCCATCGACCAGCTGAGCACGGAACCTTAGCAGAGTAAGGGGCGTCGCTCACACGATTAACAGACGAGGTGCAGTTGAGGCGCGGGCGCATAAGAGGCACGCCGCAACAAGGTTTTCTTTACAAATGAATGGTAGTGCGCTCACATACAAGAGTTGCGGCGAGGGCGAGGTGAAGGCGGGGCGGAGGCGAGGTGCAGGCGGGGCGGAGGCGAGGTGCAGGCGGGGCGGAGGCGAGGTGCAGGCGCTGGAGGGGCGCTCAAGTGTGCCCAAGCCACGATCCCACCGCCATTTTGTCATTTTGTCATTCAAAATGTGAGGGAAGCATAGCCGCCTGCGCCTCGACTCTACGCAGAGACCTATCCTCGACCGTGCTGCGACGTCGCCTCGACTTTACCAGTGAGCGACGCGCCTAAGAAGTAAGGTCCGTTTATTATTCCAACCTCGGCGCACAAGTTTTAACTAGTTCGAGAAGTTGGCACAAAATGTTATTCTTTGTAGTTTGCTCTGAAACTGGTTTTAATATAAGCTTTTGACTTTATATTGTGGTTACATTAAGAGCGTTTACGGGGTACGGCATTTCCTCGTTGGTGTAGTGGTCGCAAAGAGCTACTGCTGAGCATGAGGTCTTGGGTTCAATTCCCAAGTCGGGCAAAGTGTTATTGGGTTTTCCCATCGAGAATTTCTAAAGAAAGAAAGAAAGAAAGAAAAACTTTTTATTCACGTGAAAGTGACGCACAATACAGAATAATTTTAATACATAATTCATCCTAAAAAAAAAAAATCCAAAAAAAAAAACAATCAATCAATTCTTTCTATTTTTTTCTTTTTTCTCAGTAGCTGCCTCGGAGTCTGGATTTGTGCCCGGTTGATAGCAATAGGCTCGCCCCCTACTACATGGAACTTAAACATAAATGGCGAAATGTGGGTGTACTAATAGGTACACCTCTGCCTAACCCTTCGGGGAATACAGGCGTGAAGTTAATGTTATGTTTCAAGTCCAAATTTTTGGAAATGAAAAAACCGATTTTAATGAAACTTCCTACACACAAGTAGGATACATAGGTCAAAAAAGTGAGAACATTAATTCCAAAATGTCTTATTAAAAAAAAAAAATTGGAAATGTCTGTTTCTATGGAACATTTAAATTCGGTCCAATTTAGCTGTAACACAATTTTTTGAAAATGTTATTTGATATTGGGGTTTGAACTTACCAAATTTCATCAAAATCGGTTCAGTACTCGTGTAGACCGACAGAGTTACTTTCGCATTTATAATATTAGTATGGATAAGTATCTATAGATAACTGTAAAATAAATCAATTTGAAACATCACAAAGAACATATTTCACTGAATTTAAATTATAAAATAATATTGATACTGTAAATTCTGTTTCAGTAACTAGAAATTTCATCAAAGCATTTCAGTACAAAAGGAATATTAAATAGGTAGGTACATGTAATATATTTTAATAAAATACATTGGAATATTTACATGGATTAATTATTTATTAGAAAGAGACGGAACGGATCTAATATTGATGGAATAAGTTCTAAAGTTTCAAAAGGGAATATTTAAGGTTGATTTTGCAATCAAATAACTTTGATCTTAAGAATTTTTATAGGTAGACTTGTAATTAGTGACCCTATATAATTTACTAGCTTTTCCCTTTCCGTGTCCCATTGACCCCCGTTTCATCCCCTTAGGGGGTAAATTTTGGAAAGTCCGTTCTTAGCGGATGTCTACTAACTATAAACTACCTCCCTGCCAAATTTCATCTTTATACGTCGGTTTTCGATATTTCGTGATGAATGAGTGACCTTTCGCTTTTTTATTATATCATCACTACATAGTATAAAACAAAGTCGCTTTCCCTGTCTGTCTGTCTGTCTCTATATATGCTTAGATCTTTAAAACTACGCAACGGATTTTGATGCGGTTTTTTTTAATACACACATCAAAAGTGTCTAGGGATCAACATCCCTAACATTTGTTAGGGATGTTGATCCCTAGACACTTTTGATGTGTATAGATAGAGTGATTCAAGAGGAAGGTTTATATGTTTAATACATGCACCCGTGCGAAGCCGGGGCGGGTCGCTAGTTTAGAATAAACAGTGACTGAGCAATTGGCAGCTCGTGTTGAGTATTCGATTCCTGCACGAAACAAATATTTGTATCGCCTACAGATGTTCCGGGTCTGGCTGTTATGTATGTATGTTTATATATTGTAAACTCATCAACCGATACAGGAGAAAAAATTCCTAGTAGGTATGGGGTAACGTTTTGTGTCAAAGAAAAAATAAAAGAAACTGATCAGCATGGCCAATTATATCCAACCACTGTAAGAAAATTAAATGATAACGACCAACATAAATACAAAGTTTTCTGTACAAAATATAAACTTCTTATAACTAAGGCAAAGTTGCCAGCACTTCTTATCACGAACTTTGACATAACAACCAGTGTTGCCATAATTTGTATTTTACTTAGAACTTTGCAAGTTATACTTTTCTTGAGATTTGACAAAGCAAGTTTGTGAGAGTCTTTTGATAAAATTATCATTTGTTTGAGTTTGATAATAATTCAGAAGTTGTTACTTTTTAGTGTGATATTTTGTATAGATACTTTCTCCTTACTTATAAAACGTTTCTCAAAGTTATGACACGTGTAAAGATCGTCAAAATGTATGGATGAACAGAAGACGAATTCTATTTATTTCATAATTGATTCATACAAAGGGAATGAATGTCGTGATGGCCTAGCGGTTAAGGCGCCCGTCTCTCATGCATGAGGTTGTGGGTTCGAATCCGGGCAAATACCAATGTGACATTTTCTATTCATATGTACTTTCTAAAGATTATCTTAGACATTACTGACATCATTCAGCGCCTCGAAAAGCACGTTAAGCTGTTGGTCCCGGCTGTTATACGTGGATCTTTGACAGTCGTTACGAGTCGTCAGAAGCTTGAAAGTCTGACAACCAGTCTTACCTAGGGGTATCGTATTACCCAGTTACTGGGTTGTGGAGTACAGATAGGCAGTCTCTCCATGTAAAATACTGGTACTCAGCTGCAACCGGTTAGACTGGAAGCCGACCCCAACATAGTTGGGAAAAGGCTAGGCAGATGATGACAAAGGGAATGAATGATTGAATGATATATTTATTTGCAAGAATATAGGTAGCTAATATAAGTTCATAAGATCTACGGATTTCACTATTAAATAGGTAGGTACAGTAAGCGGTCATAAGTGCAGTAGCATGTTAAGGTTTGAATTGCTGTGAACACGCGGTACAGGCCGCACCTACATCTGTGTGTATAAGTGATTATGTATTACAACAGTACCTGCGAACACCTCAGAATTCGCACACGGCGTCGAAAGGTCGTAAGTTAAAAAATGTCAATAGCCTTGTGAGATTGCTACTCCACTTATGAACGCTACTGTACATGTATTCATTTTAATAAAATACATTGGAATATTGACATGGAATATATATCCTAACTAATATTATAAATGCGAAAGTAACTCTGTCTGTCTGTCTGTCTTTCTGTCTGTCTTTTCTTCACGCCTAAACTACTGAACCGATTTGTGTGAAATTTGGTACAGGGTAAGTGTGAACCCAACAAAGGACATAGGCTACTTTTTATTCGACTTCGACTTCGTCTGCGTCCGTGATAACCGACATATACGCGGACGAAGTCGCGGGCAAAAGCTAGTAGAAACATAGGAGTAAACTAAACTTACCCGAATGTAACAAGAGCAAAGCCGCAGGAAATAGCTAGTAAAACATGTTAGTAAGTGATATATGACTAAATAACTGACTACGGAACCCTAATCAGACGCCAGCGAGCGACGAGCGTAAAATTTGATAAATTAGGGTCCAAAATAACGTTATCTATTGCCTTTCCGGACCAATTTAATGGTTTACGACGAATTAACTTGGTTATGAAGATTTATTGTTGTATTACTAAGGATTTGTAGGCTTTCATCTTATCTATTATACTCATAGAATTAGTATCCGTCCCAAATGGAAAGTAAGATAATTTTGAAAAAGAAAGTGTACCTACTTTAAAATTTATGAAATGCTTACTCGTATTTGCACTCATTTTGTTTTTTTAACTGCGTCGTTGTTATAGTGGTCGCAAAGCAAGACTGCTGAGCTTATTTTAACCCTGAAAACACAATTAATTTTCAATTAACTAAAAAAATCCGATTTTAGTTGCATCAAAATAAAAAAAAGTTAGTCAATTGAGTATGACAGAAGAGTAACGTCACATTTTACTATTGCCATAAGTCAAAGTCAAAACATTTATTTCAATTAAACCATTTACAGGTACTTTTTAATTGTCAAGGCGTCGCGTCGGTCAGTTAGTCAGAAAGCTGAAGCTAGTTGTTTGTTCCAAAACGGAGGTAGGCCTCTATGGAGAAGAATGAGCAAGAAACTTCACGGCACTCTTTTCAATCCTGGTTACATTATTATTGTTGCGTTTACAATAGCGTTTTGACAAATCATTAGAATCGATTGGTATGTCTGTCTATACCCTAATGACAAGTGTGAACACAAAGTATTAAAAACTCGCACTTAGCAAGTACTCCGTTAATAATAATTGTTACACACCATTATTTACCAACTCATTGCTATAATGTAATAAACACATAAATATTTACTTAACAAACATAAACGTATTTGCTAATGAACACGCGCAATTAGCATATTGTGCCTTTGTTTAATATTCAGATTCTGTTTGCAGTTACATGTGTTGGTTTGTATGAGTTTCATGGACATTTTGTTGGGAAAATGTCACTTAATTTCCACATTATAAAATTGTCTCACTGTTTTTTTTTAATATCTTTATAAATAACTAGCTTTTGCCCGCGACTTCGTCCGCGTAAATGTCGGACCTCAGTGTCATCCCCTTAGCGCCTTATCATACTAGCGGATCGCGAGCGTCCTCAAAGCGGAACGGGCGCGCAGCGAATGCGTTTTCATCGCGTGTTTGTAGTCTGTCCCGCCTACAAACACGCGATGAAAACGTTGCGAATTTCGCCTCGCGTCCGCGACGTCTCCGCTGTGCAGCCGCGGCGTGTTCGCGACGCATTCGCTGCGCTCCCGCTCCGCTTTGAGGACGCTCGCAATCCGCTAGTATGATAAGGCCAAGGCCCTAAGGGAGTGAATTTTGGAACTAACTATAATCTACCTCCCTGCCAATTTCATCTTTGTGAGTGATGTAATTTCAGTGAGTGTTATGACCTTTCGTTTTCGTATATTTAGATACAAATGAATGGTTAAATGGCTAAACACAAAACTCGAGAACGGCTTGACTGTTTTGGCTGATTCTTTTTTTGTGTTTGTAATTTTCCGGTTAAGATTTCTATGAAAGATTTTTTTTTTAATTTACCAGGGATAAGGAATTTTGCACCCGTGCATAGCCGCTAGTTTCAGAAATAAAAGTTTTTCGAATTCATGAGTACTTTCACTCCTGAAAGACGGCCTGTGGGTTAAAAGTCAGCCTGTATAACGAATATTATTTTTTAAGAAAAGTCCAAGTTAAACTCTTCGGCCTTGTACTATTAAAAACAATTTTAATAGTCAAGTTTTCCTCGTGATATTTACCTTTACCGATGTCAGTGATATCAAGATAAACTTAGAAAGAACATGAATTATGATAATAGTTCTTATTATCTGTTCAAAAACGTACATACTTCAGCATACACAAATTCAAATACAGACAAAACATTATTCTACGATACGATCATATTATTTCAAGTTACATACTGTCTGTACCTATCTACAATACTGACATGAATTCCAAACAGTTTCCTTGAGAAACGTGTACTTGTGTATTCAAGTACTTATTGTACATATCAAGTAGGTTTTATCAGATGTGAAGTCAGATAAATACGTTATTTAGACACACGGCTGTGTGCCAGCCAAGTTCGGAACAAAAAGAAACTAACGCTGGAGTGTATGAATACGAATAATCTATTGATGAAAACTGCACTAAAATCTGTTGCGTAGTTTTTGAGACCACGCATCGGATTTTAGTGCAGTTCTAAGGGTACGGGCACACTATGAGTTGCGGCGCCGCACCGTGTGTACACTATGATTATTAGTATGTAAAACGACGCAACGGCCGCGCTGCGTCGACGCAACGGAGACGCAACGCACCGTGTGCTCGCGCTCTAAGTGTACAGAAGCGACTTCGTTTTATAATATCTAGAGATAAGTTCTAGGGGCTCACCACCATCTTTTAAACAGTAACATTTTAATATTACTTTGTAATTTCAGTTCTGCCTCGTTGGTCTAGTGGTCGCAAAGCGCGGCTGTTGAGCATGAGGACTTGGGTTCGATTCCCAGGTCAGGCAAAGTATTATTGGGTTTTTCTATCAGAAATTTCTCAGTAGCAGCCTCGGAGTCTGGATTTGTGCCCGTTTGATGGCAATAGGTTCGCCCCCTATTACATGGGACTTAGACATAACTACCTCTGTCTAACCCTTCGGGGATTACAGGCGTGATGTTATGTGTAATTTCAGTTCTTGAGCTTTCAACTCTCGGCGCTGTGCCGAGCGTTAAAAATCTATTATTGCGCAAGGCAAAGACATCAAAAGTGTCTAGGGATCAACATCCCTAATCAATGTTAGGGATGTTGATCCCTAGACGCTTTTGATACGTATATTAAAATAATACTGTTTGACCCTTTGATTTCCTCACGATGTCATTCTTAACCAATGTTAGTGATGTCCAAAATAAACTTAAAAAGTTCATTATGAATTAGAAAAAGTCACATTGGTACAAAACAAAAACGAAAACATCTAAATATGACATGACTAAGTTGAACGACACAAAATAAATTAGATTATGAACCACTCAAGTTAATAGCGGGAACATTTTTCATTAAACGGAGTGTTTCAGCGAGTTAGGGACTGGTCCCACTGCGCGCTTAGCGATCAGAGATAAGGCGGCGTCGTCACTGAGCTTGTTTCGTTAATTTATTGACCCCCTTTTTTGACGTTAGGGCTTGGCCATGATATGACTATCTTTAGTAATTTTTCCATCATTGTTCTTTGTTAGGGCTTCTAACATAATATAGCGCCTCTAATCCCGGAAAAAAAAGGGTTAGGCAAAAGTGTACCCATTAGTGCATTTCGCCAGTTATGTTTAAGTCCCATTTAATAGGGGTCGAGCCGATTGCCATTAAGCGGGCACAAATCCAGACTCTGAAGATGGTTCTGAGAAATTCCTGATGAAAACCCAATAACACTTTGTACAGCCTGAAAATCAAACCCAAGACTTCATGCCCAGCAGTCGCGCTTTGCGACTACTAAACCAAAGAAGCAGACAAAAATAAAAAATCAGCAACGACGTTTTTCTTCACCGATGTCAGTGATATCCAAGATAAACTTAAAAAATACATTATGAATTGAAAAAATCACATTGGTTGCCTGCTATCGAACCTGCAACCCTCGCCTTAACCACTAAGCAATCACGACGTTTTTAATAAATTACAATATGGTGAAAAATTAGAAAACTCTTGATAACAAAGCGAAATTGCAAAACAATTGGAGCTCAAAAAACCTTCTAACAACTCCCTGACATTTCAATTTAAACCACATACACCAACAAAAAAAGATTTTTACAGTTTTCCAATTATTTCCGCCAATTAGGGCGAAAACCCGCTGACAATTTGACCGTGAGTTCCGCCAGGTTTTACCATTTTTTTCCTACAATTTTCGTTGCAAACAGTTTGTTGGCTGTCATTGCCATACTGGAAACTTTTACAATTTTATTTGTAGGCAATGTTGGAAAATTGGGGTTTTCCGACGAAGCGCTGGTAGTAGACAACAGTTCTTTTTTTATAAATATCAGGTGGATTTCTCTTGGGATTCGCTACTTGTTGTTTGTAGGGAACTAATAAAAAGTTGGTTTTGTTATTTTTGTTTTTGGGTTTGTAGGTATTCCTGATTTTTTTTTAACAAAAAGGATTGTGAATGTACTACTATTTAAAAATGTCATACTTTATGCGATCATATTCTTTGATTATCCAAATTTTATCGACAAATTATGTTTTAAAAAGCTTGTTTTTTTATATCTACATATTATAAAAATAAGGCTTTTGTATGTTTGTTTCCGCAGGGAAACTAGTCGATTGATTGACTTGAAATTACACAATATTGCATTTTTATAACAGTAGGCACACATGAGCACAATGTTCTGCTTGCGTTAAAGTTTTACATCCTGTAAGTATATCGTAGGGTAGGTTTCACGAAAGATTGTTAATTATTCTGAATCCATTCATATTGAGCGATACCCCGTACGACGTATGTATATGTCACGGCTAATAGCCGAAGTGCGGCTACACCTAGTTTTAGCCGGCTACAACTAGGTGCAGCCGACCACATGCGGTTAAACTTAGATGTATCCTACTTATCTTCGGTTAATTCGGGACTTGGGGCACCCCGACTAGGACAGGTTAGGTTAGAAGGGGATGGCAGGGTCCAGTGAGCGAACGAAGCGAGCGAACAGACCCTGCCATCACCTTCGTGGTTATTTTTTTTGTAATCCACCCAGAAGTAGGAGCCCCGCTAAGCGGGGCTCCGTCGAGCATTTCCGGCGGGAAAAACGGCTGCACCTAGTTCTAACCGCTTTAATGAAGGCTAAACCTAGTTCTAACCGAAGATAAGTAGGATACATCTAAGTTTAACCACATGTGGTTGGCTGCACCTAGTTGTAGCCGGCTAAAGCTAGGTACAACCGCACTTCGGCTATTAGCCGTAACATATATTATACTAGCCTAGCCTTGAAGTTAACGATCCGCTGTCAAATAAATTATATCCACCCAAATTGTAAAGGGCGAAGCTATTAACAATATTGTTCCAATATAAATGTTAAACTATGTCAATATTATTATAGGAGTGGCGATAAAACGATAGGGATAGCTTTGACACCTTCTTATTCTTACTGGGTTCGATTCGCAGGTGTGGCAAAAAGTGTAAGTAGGTTTTTCCATTAGGAATTTCTCAGTAGGAGCTGGGAATTTGGAAATTGCCCCCGTGCCTTGAAAAGCCTGTAAATCCGTTGGTCCTGCGTCTGATCTCTCCCCGATCATGACCGATTGCCGTCCCATAGGACTATGAGAGTTAGGGAAGAGGGAATGCACCTGTGTTTGCGCACATATTTGTGCACTATAATATCTCTTGCGTCTTGGCTAGCCTCCATTGACATTGGCCGACCGAGATTCGGTCAGTAGGGTCTCATTATTATTATACTTTTACTAGATTTTTGTCTGACAACCAGTCTGATCAAGGGGTATCGTATTACCCAGTTACTGGGTTGTGGAGGTCTGATAGGCAGTTGCTCCATGTAAAATACTGGTACTCAGCTGCATCCGGTTAGACTGGAAGCCGACCCCAACATAAGTGGGAAAAAGGCTAGGCAGATGCTGTGTACTAGATTTTGTCCGTATAAATGACGCACAGTGTTTCAGGATTGCTTGGGAGCGGACATGTTTTAACTAATAGCATATATCGATGTAGTAAGACCTAATAACAAAAACTGCAAAAGAAACCCTATGTCAATTATTCTTAGTTTTCGAGAAAAAAAATGCTAAAGTTGCTAGTTCAGAGTATGTGTCAAATAGTAAAAATGTATTTTTTTCTTGAAGAGTCAAAACTAAAAGTAATATTTAATAACCTCGTTTTAACACATAAAATGATATGTTATTTAAGCTTTACAACAGCTATGAAATGTAAGTAATTACGAAGATATTAGAAAAAAATCGAATTTTCGTTTTTATTTTTTATTATGTGAATGACATCATTTCCGCAACAAATTTTCTCCTAAGGGGTAAGTTGACCTTTTGTTCTTGCTGTATAAAAAAAATCAGCCATATAACCCGCAGTATTAAGAAGTTATTAAAAATTTAAGAAAACACTCAGCGCCTATATTTTTAGAAATGGCAAAAGTACTGTGTGATTTAAAATTTGTTTGCTATTAAAAGTAAGACAGGCGTACAATTTAACTTAGACGATCAAACAAATAAAATATGATTATACCTAATCTTTAAAATAGAATAAATGAGAATTTTAGCTAATGATCGATCATTAGGTTTAATAAGATAAGATTAGGTATAATCATATTTGTTTGTTATTTGTTATTCGTCTAAGTTAAATTGTACGCCTGTCTTACTTTTAATAGCAAACTAATTTTAAATCACACAGTACTTTTGCTATTTCTAAAAATATAGGCGCTGAGTGTTTTCTTATTTTTTTAATAACTTCTTAATTCTGCGGGTTATATGGCTGTTTTTTTTTATACAGCAAGAACACAAGGTCAACTTACCCTTTAGGAGAAAATTTGTTGCGGAAATGATGTCATTAACTTAATAAAAAAAAAAAATTTGCACTCCGGGAGTGCCGGCAGAAGTGAAAACTTGATTATTAACGTTGAGCATGTTTGATATTTTGGAATGGTTAGGGAATAATTTTGCACCAATTGCTTTATCAGTATAAAAGTACCTACTATCATTTATGTGGTAGAATACAATATTCATTTATTGCGCTATCGTACACAAACATGACAATTTTTATTACATTAAAAATTTAACTTTAAAACTATTACAATTATCATTCGCGCAAGCGCCCTGCGCTGTCTAAACGAAACAGTAGGCCCAGGCATAATTTTCGCCACGCCGTAGAGAGGGGATAGCTGTTTACGCTTTTTCGATCAGGTCACGTGTCCTGACGCGCGTGGTCACGTGTCCCCTGACGCGAGTTTAAGATTTTATACCCATTACAGAAAAAGTGCTCAACGCCGCTAAAGAAGTTTTCACTTCAATAAAAACGAAAATTCTATTTTTTGCTAATATCTTCGTAATTACTTACATTTCATAGCTGTTGTAAAGCTTAAATAACATATCATTTTATGTGTTAAAACGAGGTTATTAAATATTACTTTTAGTTTTGACTCTTCAAGAAAAAAATACATTTTTACTATTTGACACATACTCTGAACTAGCAACTTTAGCATTTTTTTTCTCGAAAACTAAGAATAATTGACATAGGGTTTCTTTTGCAGTTTTTGTTATTAGGTCTTACTACATCGATATATGCTATTAGTTAAAACATGTCCGCTCCCAAGCAATCCTGAAACACTGTGTGACGGTTATAAGGTGAGGCAGACCAATTCACAGATTAAAATAGTAGCCTATATGTCCTTGTCTACAACCTAAGCTACATTTTTTTTCAAATTATATTACGATCTGTTCAGTGGTTTTGCCGTGATAAGGTGACAAACAAACAGACAGAGTTACTTTCACATTTATGTGTGGATTACCGAAACATGAATTGGGCTATCGCGTCGCCGCGTCTACAAACCTATATCAAACAATAAAATGATAATTTATACATATATTCGTCATAAACTCAAAAAATATTTGAATATAAAAACGATTTGAATTTCAAATTGAGCTTGTGAATATTCAAATATAATTGCTTGGTGACAATTCTGCGATAACAATTCAAACAATCGGGATCAATGTTTGTTTTGAATGCGAAAAAATTGAAGCTTTATTGTTTTATTGTTAAAAACATTAATACTGGATTTATTTGGGTTGTTGTTTTATAATTTTTATTCATTTTGTTTTAGGTACAATTTTTGTTTAGGGTACCGTACGTAAAATGGCAAGTTTCCCGACGATGTTTTCTTTCACCGGTATCAGTAATGTTATAGATTAATTTAGAAAGTAGATAAGAGTTAAAAAAACCGTATTGGTACTTGCCCGGTACCAAACCTGCAACCTCATGCACGAGAGGCAGGTACCTTAACTTTTGGGCCATCACAACATCTAAACTAATATTACAAATAGAAAAGATTTGTCTTTTTGTTTGTAATGGATAAA
This sequence comes from Hoplodrina blanda, assembly GCA_949316365.1. Taxonomy (NCBI): domain Eukaryota; kingdom Metazoa; phylum Arthropoda; class Insecta; order Lepidoptera; family Noctuidae; genus Hoplodrina; species Hoplodrina blanda. Next base: position 12,634,985 of record OX438567.1, on the reverse strand, counting down.
CTCAAAAACTGCTTAACCAATTTTAAAAAAATCTTTAATCTACTGAAAGCTACATTATCAACGAGTAAAATGGGCGAATAACATCACGCTATGCCCCACGAGACCGGAACAGTAGACAAAGACGTACAGTACCCGGCGATAAATATTGCACATCGACCTTTATCGTATTTCGTATTTTATACAAAGAATAAAAATAATTATCAAAAAAAAGAAGCAAATCATAATTGTTTTAACAGCTCCTAATAGATACCGGAATGTTTGTATTTCGTGCGACAGAGATAACGCTCTACGAAGCCGAAATTAGCCAATTGTCTCTTTCCAAAGGTCGATGTGAGATATTTATCGCCGGGTACTGTAACTTAAAACAGTTACTAATAAAACTTAACTAACTACTTAACTTACTTAACTACTTAATAAAATAAATTACAATTCTTAAATCAAATGGTATCATTAAAACGACAAAATTAAAACCAACTTTCCATAATTTATCCATAGAAAATCCCCACCGTATAATTGTACAGAATATTTAATCACTCGGCTATTGTTCTAGCTTCAAGAAAAAGGTCACGTTAAAACAAAGGGCACAAATGAGGCATTTGAATACAATAAAAGAAGAAATTAACTGGGAAAAAACTAAAATCATGACCAATCGCGATGAAATACCCATAACCATACAGTCCAAGCCCATAGAATATGTCGCAGACTACATCTACCTTGGACATCTAATCGCAATAAAATCCTGTACAGAAAAAGAAATCGATCGTAGAGTGAAAAATACGTGGAACAAATACTGGGCTATGAAGGAAATCTTTAAAGGTTACATACCCATAAAACTGAAAACGAAAGCGATGAACATCTGCCTTACCCCGGTTCTTACCTACGCATGCCAAACGTGGCCACTTAAAAAAACACTCTTAAATAAAATAAGAAGCTGTCAAAGAGGAATAGAACGGAGCTACATGAACATAAAACTGAAAGATAGAGTCAAAAGTTCACTTATAAGGAAAATTACAAAAGCGAGGGATGCAGTCAAGCAAGTTCTGACACTGAAATGGAAATGGTCAGGTCATATTCAGAGAACTACGGATGAAAGATGGTCACAAATAATTTCAAATTGGTACCCAAGGAATAAAAAAAGAAGGAAGGGTAGACCATGTACAAGATGGAGTGACGACATAATACAAATAGCTGGAAAGCTATGGACCAGACAGGCACAGGATAGAGCCATCTGGAATGGTTTGGAGGAGGCTTTCACCGCAAAAGGCGGCCCTTACACCTAACAATATTAACCTTATTTAAGTACGAAACTAACATTACTAACAAATTAAAATATAAGTACACAACATAAAAATAGAAACATGTAAGGGATAAAAATAAAGCTAATAAATAAATAAATAAAAGAAGAAATATACTTATAATATATCTACCTACATACCTACTTATTATACGTAGTGCATGTACTAGCCAAAATCTTATTTAATCTTATATATAAAAATCTCGTGTCACGCTGTTTGTGGTCGCACTCCTCCGATCCTTTATGATTTTTAATGCATTTTAAGTAGATATGAGAATAGGTCGAAAATTAGATTTCTTACCGCTAAGTGATTAAATACACACAGACGAAGTCGCGAGCAAAAGCTAGTGTCATTATAAAAAACGATGTACTCAATGTTTAAAGTTTTAAACATTTGGATACTTTTAAACATGGAGCACGCTATTTGCTACGAGCCTACGCTTCGGTGCTACGACGTAAGCTACGCGCTACGCTCGTAGCAAGCGTAGCCAAATATTCCACATCAAGTTCACTCGTTGCGCCAAAAAATATCAGGAATAAAAATTTAAAATGTACGGAAGTCGCGACACGTGTGAGTACCTATTCATACGGACTCCCTGATAGTGGCGTCGGGAATCCGGTGGTAAGTGTATGGGTGGGAATGGAAGCTTTCACACGTACCTGCATAATACAGCCGGTTCAATCCGGTTCTACTCGGCACCAGAAAGAACGTGTGTATAGGAGCTTTGGTTGTGGCTTAGGCAGACCGAATAATTTTATAGATGACTAGCAGATAGGCTTTGTGACTTCGTATGCTTGGTTTTTTTCACTAGCGTTAACGGTTACTGCTCCGCTCCCGTTGGTCGTAGCGTAATGTTATATACCCTATACTATTCCTCATGAATCTGGCTATAATATGCTATATTTATTTTTCATTCTGACTGCAAGTTTCAGAGTTTAACGCGTTTAAACAAACAAACAACAAAAAAATAAAACCGCCTTCAAAAACTACAAAATAAAAAAAAAACTTTAGTTTTGGAAGTCGGTGGCTTTGGTTTTGTTTTTTGTTATGTAGATATTGCCACCGACTTCCAAAACTAAAGTTTTTTTTTTATTTTGTAGTTTTTGAAGGCGGTTTTATTTTTTTGTAAAAAAGCTTTTTATTTTTCACTTTTTAGTGCTTGTGTGTTAATGTTTGAAATCCTCACAAAAAGCCCTTTCAAACAATACCTCACACGATATATTTAATTTTGAAAAGTAGTAGGAGGGGGTTGACGTTTCCCCCCCCTCTCTTCCTTCAGTCAGTCATCGACTACACGTATAAACAAAGCAATTTTACTTGTTACGACAGTAATGCTATGATTCTATAAGGAGTTCCGTTCCATATCTCCGAAGTTCATCATCAGATCATGACAATATTGCTATGGGACCTATTCGAAAGTATACTCTTTTAAACAAAAAAAGAATCATCCAAATCCATTCATAATTGGCTGAGAAATCAGGTAACATACATACAAAAAAAAAAAAAAAAAAACATACGCGCCGAATTGAGAACCTCCTTCTTTTTGAAATCGGTTGAAAACTCTCTTCAGCTATATTAAGTATAGTTGGAAGGCATGACGCAAACTTTAACCGTTGATTTAGATTAAGATTCTAGACAACCTAGTATTGAAATCTATACTAAAATTATAAAGAGGTAAAGTTTGTAAGTTTGTAGGGGTAATCTCTGGATCTACTGAACCGATTTTGTAAATTTTTTGGTATTTGCGAAAGCGAAGCTACGGTATCACTGAGTGCTATAGGCTATATTTTACTAAAAAAAAATTAGGGATCCGTAAGAAAAATCATGCGAATGAAGTCGCGCGGAGAATGCTTGTCGGTTATTAAAAAATAAATAAGTTATTCCATAAAAAAGTACAACACTTAAATCAAAATGTACGTCATGATGTCACTTTCAATCATTTTTGGCAATAACTGGTTCACCAATAACATAAAATCTTATCTATTTTTCCCGAAGGAGGTATATACAGGCTGTAACAAGACACATACTTGTTAACTACAGAGAGTGCCCATCAAACTAAATAACTTTGAGAAAAAATTATTACTGGGAAAGGATTTATATTTTTTGGTGCGAAAAATCAGTATTTTTGTTTTTGTTTTTGTGCTTATAGGTTTAAAGTTAATTTATGCTATCCACATTTTATGCTTTGATTCATGACAACTCCATTTATATTAAGGGAGAAATATAAGTAATATTTACAAACTTAATTATAAAGAAAACAATCAGAATGAAAAAAAAAGAAACTAAAACTAAATGGCATCAAAAATCGCATTGCCGTCAACTGGAAATGTACCCAAAAGACTGGCCGCATTGCCACGTTGGATATGGAGAAATACATGAAAACGTTATTACACGACTGCCCCAAAAAAAGGAGTGTTATGTGTTCAGGGTTAATGTATGTATGTATGTATGTATGTGAGTTTCTTTATTCCACCATAACTTTTGAACGCCTGAACCGATTTAGATGTATGGGGTATCGTTACAATCCTTGCATTGTTCCGAGTAACATAGGCTAGTTAAAAATAAAAAGAAAGCGGTGTGGTCACTTTAAACAGGAAATTAATACCAGCCTCAATTTTTTTTTTTTTAGACATGGAATACTAAATCACAACAGATTTTATTTCTTTTGTTTTTACATCTAACTCCCATAGAATGCCCATGATCCTTTGTTTTTACACGTAATATTATTTAACCCTTAATAAAAAAAATGTTCAATCGAACTCAATATTTCCATTTACTAAATATTTTTCTTTTGAAAAAAAGGTCAACTGTATTCATGATAAAAGACATTGAAAAAATTTCATCGATTAACGCCAAGTGTTCCATGACGATGACGTAGAAAACTTAGTAATTACGGAACGTTTGTAATTAATTATTCAACAGAGTACATAGCGTGTATTACACTCGAACTGAACAATAACATATGACGTCATTAGTTATGGATAGTATAATTATTATCGATTACTTACCGACACCTACTGTGTTTTAATTGGGAAGCCGTGGCGTAGTCAGGGGTGAGTTTACAAGTTTATTTACAGTTACGAGTACAAGTAAGTTTATAGGTAAAAATATTCGTCTTGCTACTATCTCAATGCAGAGCAAAAGCCTCTTCTCTTACAGAGAAGATACGAGCATTGATAACCACACTTGCTCAAGGTAGATTGGTGATTTCAGACCAACGACCATACAGCCTATAGACGCCTAATATACGATCTAAGGGTGCTTACATAAAGAAGCAGGTTACAGGTACGGACAGGTCGGTACAGATCATTACCGATTGGTACGGGTAAAATAGCTCATACAATCAATATGCGCTCGTTCATAAAGAAACAGGTGGAAACTTGTCGGTACCGACTATCTGTACGGGTTTAAACAATTGCCAGCGTAGTGTGTCGTCTTCGCCGTCAAGAACAGATTTACTTGTTTTTTATATGTGGTTGAACCCTTACCTATCAGTACCGACCCGTACTGGCATATCGGGACCGAAAAACCTGTAGGTATCTTTATATTTGCACCCTAACGCACGAAAACTATTCTGCCAACTTGCTGAGGTACTAGGTACACGAGGTGGACGGGGTACTGCGTTCTGATTGGCTAACTCAAGGTCAGTGCATGCTTTTACGGCTCACAGGAGTGGTCGAAACTAATACGAACTTGGTGAGTGACGACTTAAGTAAGAGTAAGACTTTTATGCCTAATGTGTTGACAGACATCGGTCGTCTGTTATTAGGAGTCTAGGTATACAGGGTGGAATTTTGTAATGCCACCTGGAGGGAAAGTACTCTTAATACTGCAGATAAAAAATTTTACTCAAAGGAAACATTCCTTTATTTTTGAATAGAAAGCAAACTGCATTCAAAGATTTTCGAAAATTCTCTTCTCCCACACCCGGGAATCGAACCGGCTAAAATCTGAAAAAATTATACCCTGTACTTTTATTGCATCGATCGTTAGCATCGTCATTACCTCATACACGCAGCTACGAGTATGTCGCAAAGGAGTCTGCATTACAAAAGATGGATGTTAGTTAAAGAGCTTTAACTTGACTCATTGAATTTGTAACTTCAGATTTCCTGGTTTTCCTTTCATTTAATTTATCATGTTTGTTATAGAGATTTCATCCTTATAATTGACCCTAACGATCGAAAAAGCAAAAGGTCGCTCACTCACTCACTCACCATAAAATATCGAACATATTATACATCTTAACATATTATAAAGGTGAAATTTGGCAGAGAAGTACTTAATAGTTAGTGAGGAAGAGGTCCGCTATCCGCTAAGGAAGGAATTTCAAAAATTCACCCCCCAAGGGGTCGAAAATTTGTAAGGAGAAATCAACTTTGACGCGGACGAAGTCGTGGCCAGAACCTAGTTAATTATAATACCAGGTTTCCTTCACCTTGACGACACCCTGTAGCCAAAATTTCTCCTTCACGAAAGACTCACAGTCAGTCAGTTGGAAATCGTACAAAAGACTGAAAAGAAAAGAAGATATTATGTGCCTATCGTTTGGTCAGTAAGTCTGTTATTGTGTCGCCATATTAAATGTTCGTACACCGTCGCGTCGCATCAAGATTCAAGTCTCTGTGTGAACTGACCACTGACCTTTACAATTCAAAAGAAAAACATATCCTACATATCCATCTGTCAATATCGGTTAACAAAACAATCTGATGAAAGTTCCTGACATTTACAGGTTTAAGGTTGCAGGTCAAAGAAAGAAAGAAATATACAAACAAATATTTGATTACAACAGTAACAAATCAAAAACTTTGATTACAAGAAACAATGTCAAACACACAAAGATTCAATAGAAACTTGTTTTTGTGAAAGAAACAAATGAAAAACAAATACGAAATCAGCGAATTGTTTTAATATCATGCTCCTTTGTATGTGAAAACAATTCGAATGAGTTTGTGACAGATTTAGTAATAATACAGACTCGTTCATTAAATTAATGAAGTATTCTTTGGTGTTTGACAGGTACACCTCTGCCTAACCTTTTGGGGATTACAGGCGTGATGTTATGAAACAAAAACTTAAAAAGGTCAAAAATTTCGAATTGTCAAACTTTTACTGGATTTAACATTATGTTGACATTTGAATTCTAAATAATAAATACGATGGCCAGCAGTTTAAGGCGGAAACAGACTGATAAGACGCTACGCCATCCCACGCGTGCTTATTGGCCAAAACACAAAGAGTAGTTTCACGAGACGAAATGTGGCCAATGAGAACGCTTGAATGCCGTGGCGTGGCGTAGCGTGTTATAAGTCTGTTTCCGCCTTTATTCTCGCCCTTCTGAAAGTAACTTTTTAACCGACTTCAAAAAAAGGAGGAGGTTCTCAATTCAGCCGGTATTTTCTTTTTTTTCTGTATGTACACCGATTACTCCGAGGTTTCTAGTCCGATTAGTGTGATTCTTTTTTTGTTCGATGCAGTATACTTGCCATTTGCTTGCAATTTCATGCAATTTGGTTTAGTGCTTTTTATTTTGTGAGCGTTTTTCTAAATTAAATATATCGTGTGAGGTATTGTTTGAAAGAGCTTTTTTAAGGTTTTCAAACATTAACACACAAGCACTAAAAAGTATTACAGATAAAAAGATTTTTACAAAAAAAGACAACCGCCTTCAAAAACTACAAAATAAAAAATAACTTTAGTTTGGAAGTCGGTGGCAATAGGTACCTACATAACAAAAAACAAAACCAAAGCCGCCGACTTCCAAACTAAAGTTATTTTTTATTTTGTAGTTTTGGAAGGCGGTTGTCTTTTTTTTTAAAAAAAGCTTTTTTTAAGAAGAAAGATGATCAACCAAATAATTTAATCAGTATGAAATAAAGCCTAGCTCTCTACACATACATAACATCACGCCTGTAATCCCCGAAGGGTTAGGCAGAGGTGTACCCATTACTACACCCACATTTCGCCAGTTATGTTTAAGTCCTAAGTTAAAAGGGGCGAGTCTATTACCATCAACCGGGCACAAAACCAGACACCGGGGCTGCTACTGAAAAATTCCTGAAGGAAAAACCCAATAACACTTTGCCCGACCTGGGAATTGAACCCAAGACCTCATGCTCAGCAGTAGCGCTTTGAGACCACTAGAACAACTCCTACACAACATAGTCTTTTTTTTTTTTTTTTTTTAGGTGGTATAAATCATCAAATGACTCCTTCCGCCCTGGGTGGGGCGGAAGGGACTGTCAGACTTTTACTGACTAAAAAACCACCCTGTTCCTTCTGTTGCCCTTTACGTTCCGGGGCCACGGTATCCTGTTAAGACGTCCCGCAACCCATAGTCTAAAACAATAAATGCGAAAATGAAACACTAAACCACAGTAAACGGAGTATTAAACTTTAGTAGCAAGTGATAAAGTTTATAGCGGCTATTCCAAACTGTTACCACTTGTAAACCAAGCTTTATTAGCTAACTAAGATACAAGTTACAGGTATTATGTAACTGGTTTAAGTGGTACTTATTGGTACTTACTTTTGTACTCTTAAGTTTCGTATTTCTCGTCTTTTATGATCGAAAATGATACTTTTAATAGCCCTGTCAAGTTGTCTTAGTATTTGTGCAATAATAATTAAAATGAAATGTGTATCTGAAACAAGTTATTTCAGATTTTAACATAAATAATAATAATTATACCAGCCTATTACAGTACCAGTGCATGGCAAAGGCCTCTTCTCATACAGAGAAGGCACGAGCATTGATCACCACGCTTGCTCAAGGCGGTTTGGCGAGTTCAGACTTATATTAAAAATGAGTCTAGGTTTCCTCACGATATTTTTCCTTTACGGACGTCAATGTCCAAGACTTTCTAAAAAGTACACAAAATAAGAATTTTTTAAAGTCACATTGGTACTTTCCCGTATTCGAACCCACAACCAAGATTTTAACATCATAACAAAAATATATTCGTAAGATTCCTAATGCCCGGGGGATCCCCTTGTTTGGAAATACCCCATGTATGTTCTGCGATTCTTGATAGTTTTCGAGATTTATTAATTATTATTATTCTTAAAAATCTATGGTAGCTGCTTCAAAAAATGCAATCTTTTTTTTTGACGGCTTTTTCACTTTCTTCTATTTTGCAACTTTCATTGTTATGTTTTCAACTAACTTTTTATACCTAAGTATCCTAAGTAAGTTCATTCATTTCAAAAACTAAGGACTTGAAAGTTTGTCTGAAATGCCGTACGACGTAAACGCTCTTAATAACCAATATTTTTATTGAACACAAAATGAGAGAGTGAAACAGCCGCGGTTCATGCGTTTTGGAGTACCTAATTAATATATATATCCGACCCGCACCAAATTTTACGTGACTTTTGCGAATTTCTTAATTAAAAACAAAAGTCAAATACCTATACAAATATTATGATGTAATAAAATTATCAAAGGCTGGTGATTAAAACAATAATTTTATAAAACAAGATTATATTGTTAAATTAAAAAGAAATCACCACTCACCGAGGTATCAAGGGAGGTCTTACCAATGCTATCAGGTTAATTGATAACGCCTAACTAAAGGACAGTGACCTATTCATAGCCTGGAACAATGGGGCAATATTGCCCATAAAACCCGTCAACATCAATTAGGTACTTACTTACACCACCCACTTGTAAAGAGCAAAAAACTAATAAAAAAATGTTTTAGACAATTTCGTCGACACTAATAAATAAAATTGTAAGTATATCTTCGCAATGTCAAAATAACATCGTTTACAAAATAAATAATGAACATTTATACAGTACATACACGAAAAAAAAAACTATTTATAATATTTTTGTTCCGACTGATCTCCGAAACGGATGAACCGATTTTGAAGAAACTCTCAATGACACATGGCTATTGGTTTATGGAGTAAATAAGGTTTTTTTTAATATAAGAAAATCATCAATTGACTTCAAGGGAGTGTCAGAGTCGTACTGACCCATCCGTGTTACTCTAAGGCCCTTTGCGTTCCAGAGTTCCAGAGCCGCGGTGACTAGTAGCTACTACTATTTAAATAAAGAATTAGGGTTCCGCGCAAAAAAAAAACGCTGAATGTGGAACTAGTGATAAAAAAATCAACATTAGTTCCATTATTTTTAGATTCTTATAAAATTGATTGATTTTTCTTGATTGATTGAGTGATTAGAAAAAAAATCAGTAGTTCCATCATGGAACTATTAATGGTACTAGTGGCAAAGAACCCATATTTCTTATGTAATTGTAATTATTTGTTTTCAACTTTTAAAATTTAGTACTAATTTTTTTTTTTAGCTTTTATATACAATTTTTTCTTTTTATGATATGTGCGTCATTTTCGCGTGAATAAACAGTTTTTCTTTCTTTCTTTTCTAGAAATATATTCACGTAAACGAATTGGCGACCTCATGCTAAAGTTAGTAAGAAATAAAATCACATAGTAAAAATATTATTTTATGAATATCACACACTTTTTTTACGATCTTCTGAAGCGTTTACACGTTTGTACTTCCACGAGAACCGTGTTAATACCTATTAAGCCTTTTTGTTTTATTTTCCAACTTTATAGCTAAAAGGGTGTAAACTTTTATGATGTTGACAAATTGACGTTTTTGTTGCACCCGTATAAAGATCTAATCTAACGCCTGATCTACAGAAGGTGAAATTGAAATGGTTGATTTTATGGGGTCAGTTTTATTTGATTGATTTGTAATAAAGTAGCTTTTCCCGTGATTTCGGCCGTGTAATTTATTTTCAAGTCCCAACATTCCTTTATTATAAAATAATAATAATATAGCTTTTCATAGGTAAAATAATTTTAAAAATCGATTATATTTTTTATTAATTTATCTATTGAAACAAAACATATTTGTATTCTCTTTATAATATAATATAAGTTTAGAAAAAATACAATAGAAATAGATTTGAAAATTTGATTTTTTTGTGTTATTAAATAAAATATGAATAGGTAATGATTTGATTTAACATTCATGTTATTATTTTTTTAAGTAACTAATTATCTTGACTTTACAAACAGACATTTCAATTTCATTGATTTATATCTAAGATCTCTCTCTGCTGTCTCAACTTTACTTTAAGTTTTTTTTTTAGAGTGTCTACAAAGTTTACTCGACGTTTTTGAACTGTCAAGCATATCATACTAAGTTTGACAGCTTAAAACCTTCAAAACTTTACTGTTAAGACATCTTTTTCCAAGATGTCATTTAGGATTATGATTTTAGTTTTGTTTGGGGTTTTAATTAAAGTTTGACATATTTCTAATGATATTCTATCTTCTTCTTGTTTTATCTATCTGCGTTTTTAAATATACCTAAGCCGCATTTTTTAAAGGCACTAGTTAGGTTTAGGCAATATATCATAAGACCGATATTTCTTTTAACGGAGAAATAAATAATTATGGCGGTTTTCCAGCGTTTGTATAGAGAATATTATGTCAATCTGCAGACAATTATTTTCACTCCGGATTAGCATAGCCCTAAATGCTACAATTTTTTGACTGCCTCGTTGGTCTAGTGGTTAGTGACCCTGACTGCAAAGCCGGAGGTAGTGGGTTCGATTCCCACCCAGGACAAACTTTGTGTGATGAGCATAATTGTTGGTTCTGTGTCTGGGTGTAATTTATCTATAATATGTATGTATTTATAAATTATATAAGTATGTATATCAGTTGTCTGGTTACCATAACACAAGCTCTGCTTAGCTTGGGATCAGATGGCCGTGTGTGAGTTGTCCCAAGATATTTATTATTATTTTATTGTAGACTAACCCGCGACATATCGTATCTTTCTTTATTGTGTGGGTAGTAAGGTGTTACGACCTCTATTACCTCTACAAACAAACAACTACAACTTTACCTCTTAATAATATTTGTATATTATTAAATTAGTATAAGTATTAATAACAGGCATCGTGTACATAAATGGGGCTTTACCGTGTTCTAGACTGTGTTGTTTCCAATACTTACTTACCCCTGAAAACAATTTATGAAGAAGAATAATGAGAAGAATTAAATCAACATTAAAATGAAGGTCACTAAGCATAGCCAAGTCTTTAAAGGTTAATAACACAAAAAATAGAAAAGTTTATTAAGTTTTTAATTAAAAATATAAAAACCAGTAAAACAGGTTAGGTTCTACTAAAAAAAACTACAAACAGTCCTATTAAAAAAGTAGTTTCGCGTTAATTTAGTCTTTCTAACTTTTTTTGCTGAAAAAAAGGTTTTCCTTAAATGAGTGAATTTCCCGGGACCGAAAATTGCGTGGCATCAATGAAATCGGTACTAAAAAACATAGCTATAATGTTCTCACATTTTTTTCCGGTTAGGTGAAATAGTAATCTATGTGTAGCACTAAATATTTTATTAATTGGATTAATAGATACTCCAAAAAAATTAATTAAACCTCGAAATCTTTCATTGCCGTGTCTGTCCACACTTCACCTTGTTGTGTATTATTCCTCATTGATAAAAATCTATTGGTTATTTATATTAAAACCTAGTTTTATTTGATACATGAATAGTTAAAGTATTGTTATGGAAAACATTTATTCAAATATTTAAACAATAGAACGAATGGTTAATAAAAAATCATTTGTCCCAGAACTACCGTTCATCGCCGTGTCCTAAACATGTTCAAGGATATTGTTTTACCTACGACTTGCGTCCCCCCTCCCGGTATGCTAAACGTTGCATATTAGTGCCCCCTAAGTGCTCGACGTGGAAGGACGTACACACGTGCCTGCGTTTTCGCGCCATAAATGTAAGTATTCCATTTTTATGTTACTGGACATTTTTTCTTTCATCGCCGTGGATAGGTATAACTTATATTTGAATAAGTTTGTCTTCATGAGTAAGCAATCGATAGAACACCATTTCTCATATGTTAATTTATGAAGTGTTTATTTCTTCGAATAGTTAATAGATTTTTTGTTATTTATATTTTTTGCCTTGATTTTCATCGCCGTGCTTTCATTGCCGTGGTTTCCGTGGCCGAAATTTACTATGGCAATGAAGAAAAAGACACGGCAATGAAAAAAATTTCATTGCCATGCCTTGTAAAACAATTTAGTTTCATTGCCGTGGCCAGGTATTTCATTTCCGTGACTTGTGTTTTCATCGCCATGGTATGATTAGGCAAAGAAAACATCTTTTATCACCTGTAATACAGGTAATACCGATTACTGACAGTACAAAACTCGTCAAGTTAACTCTAGACTCTCTGGTCTCTCTTTAGACTTGATGAGTTTTTTACTGTACAGTCAACTACAAAAAGATGTTTTCATGTTAACCTTACAAAATGATGTAACATTTGGTACTCTTTCACACGTATATACACTGACACACACGCAAGCACCCTCTCATACTACAGTCTGATTTTAATAATGGATTGTTTATTTTTAGGATGCCAAGATGCCTAAACCAAAATTATCTGAAGAGGAGAGAAAGGAGAGGAAAGGACTGGCTAAACAAAAGCGACGTCAGAAATTAAGAAGCAACCCTGTATTAAAAGAGGATATCTTAAAAAAGCTTTTTTACTAAAAGAAACAGCCGCCTTCAAAAACTACAAAATAAAAAATAACTTTAGTTAGGAAGTCGGAGGCTTTGGTTTTGTTTTTTTTTATGTAGGTATTGCCACCGACTTCCAAACTATAGTTATTTTTTTATTTTGTAGTTTTTGAAGGTGGTTGTTTTTTTTTTGTAAAAAAGCTTTTTATTTTTCACTTTTTAGTGCTTGTGTGTTAATGTTTAAAATTCTTAATAAAAGCCCTTTCAAACAATACCTCACACGATACATTATATTTAGAAAAATTCTCACAAAATAAATAGCACTAAACCAAATTGGATGAAATTTTTATGGGACCAAATGGCAAGTACGAGTATACTGCATCGAACAAAAAAGAATCACACTAATCGGACTAGAAACCTCGGAGTAATCGGTGTACATACATAAATAAAAAATAAAAAAATACCGGCCGAATTGAGAACCTCCTCCTTTTTTTGAAGTCGGTTAAAAAGAAGGCTGCAGGAGTAGTTGTTCCTCGAAGTGCAATGACTTCGCAAAAGCTTCGGAATCCAAAAATATATCTGATCATGCCTGTCTCCGAGAGGGAAATGCAAACCCAGACAGATTGTGTATGGGAGTAAGATTTGGATAGATATTACAAAAGGAAAAATGGGAGTATGTTTAAGAAAAGAAAGACTGTAGTATTAAAGTCTCTAAGTAGTGTTGCGAGTGTAATTCAACAGTTTTTGTTTACTTATTGTACTTTCATTCTTTTTTTGTAATATCTCCTTACCCAAATTTTACTCCCATACAAGTGTTGGAATCAAGACCAAACAGTAAAATAAACAGTCATTTTTATTCTATCTAATTCTGTCTATTTCAATAGATAAAATATTTTTTAATTTCCGTGGATTGATTCTTTCATTGCCATGGCACAGTCCTTTCATTGCCGTGGACGCTTGTTTCATTGCCGTGCACGCATGTTTCATCGCCATGGCACGAAATTTTGAATCCTGATATCTCGTTAGTGTTTTAAGTTATCTGCTGGACATTAAGCAAGAATATATACATTATCAAAAACTTTAATAAAAGCGTTTTTTTTTTTAAAAAAACCTTACTATGAAAAAAAAACACGGAAATGAAGATTTTATAGGACCTGTTGAAATTCACTCAAATATTTAAAGTTGATCAAGGTTTCTCGATTACAATCCGTCGATATAATGTAAGTACCCCCTTAGGACTTTAAAAAAAGTTAGATGATGTCCAATTTAAATATTCAATTTGTTTTTTTAGCTGGCAATTTTACCAGGCCGTGTAATATCGCTAGGGACTGCTATTTAGTAGAACTTCAATACTTCATAATGGTCTTTTGGGCGTACCTTCATTTTATCTAAGTACTTAGGGTATGCTATAATATTATTTTGTCCCAGTCTAGGCAAATAGACAACAAAATTATATGTAAGCCTAGGCAACAATTTTAACAATCGTTATTTTTACATCACTACCGTCGGTGAAGGAAATCATCGTGAGGAAACCTGCACTTATAATTTGTACTAGCGACCCGCCCCGGCTTCGCACGGATGCATGTATTATACATATAAACCTTCCTCTTGAATCACTCTATCTATTAAAAAAAAACCGCATCAAAATCCGTTGCGTAGTTTTAAAGATCTAAGCATATAAAGGGACAGACAGACAGAAAAAGCGACTTTGTTTTATACTATGTAGTCATAAGTCTGAAATTGCTAATCCGCCTTGAGCAAGCGTGGTGATCAATGCTTGTGCCTTCTCTGTATGAGAAGAGGGCTTTACCCTGCAGTGAGAAAAGGGGTTTTATTTAGCCTACCTACTATCTACACGCTGAACAAATATCATTACAAATAAATAAAATTGTCGTGTCTGTTTAATAATAAATAAGTACAAATTTTGTCACGGTAATTCTAAAAAAAAACCAAAAAAATATCATTTTTGTCTGTCTATAAGTTTGTCCCGGATAAACTCCAAAACTGCTGGTCTACTTTGACGGGACTTTCATTGGCATATAGCTGGTGTTACAAGGAGTAACTTAAGCTACTTTTATTTGAGAACGAAGAATTAGGATTCTGTAAACAAAATAACCATTCATTCATTCATTCATTCATTCAGAAAAGCCGAGCCAGAAAATTGACTGGCAAGCCAGAAGAACTCGCATCACTTCACACTCCTCTAGTTGTATGGAAATGAATTGACCATAACGCTCGAGTGAGCCACGCTAACGAGGCATTAGTGAGAGGCAATCGAATCAGGTATCGATACTGTGCTCATCTAGTATCGGATTGGAAGTATCGATAAATGCATAACACAACATCAAGCCTTTAATCCCAAGTAAGGTGTAATGTGTACCCATTAGTACACACACATTTCGCCAGTTATGTTTAAGTCCCATGTAATAGGGGGCGAGCCTATTGCCATCGACCGGGCACAAATCCAGACTCTGAGGCTGCTACTGAGATATTCCTAATGGAAAAATCCAATAACACTTTGCCCGATCTTTTTTTTCGTGGGGAAATTCTCATGGATGCTCTCTGTCCAACGGAGGGTTATGTCGGACTCTTACCAACTAAAAACCCCACGGTTCCTCCTGCTACCATAAGTCAGGAGCCCGGTATTCGTGTGACGCGTGATCTGCGCCTACTGGACTTTGCCCGGCCTGGGAATCGAACCCAAGACCTCATTCTCAGCAGTCACGCTTTGCTACCTCTAGACTCGTTGGTCTGACATTCAGACTAATATATCGATACCATATACTAATATTAATTAATAATTTTTGGCATGTCAAATTTTGTTTTGATGGTTATGTTTTTATTTTATTTTGTATTTTTATTTATGTATTGATATATTTTTATTACGTGTGTGTGTAGCTAGGCTATCGTATTAGGTTAAAAAACCTGTAATGGTAGTTTTAAGGCTTTTTAAATAAGTATAAATAAATAAATAAATAAATAAATATCGATACTTTTTCCGACACACTACGTAAACGGTAATTAAACTAGCCGGCCACAGACTGGACTAGCCACGTGTATTGATTTTAGTTAACTGTGTACTGACGTGATTCGGTCGGCTAGCTTTGTTTAGCTACGTCGTCGGATGGATGTAGAATAATTAATTAGTTGGTACTTATTGATTAGTTCAAGGTTTTATTAGAAGTTTTTGTTGATGTTGCTAATGTAGTTTAAAGGGATGACTTAAGGGACATCATACAAATTGAGATGGATACAAAAATAGCTCCATTTAATATTACTATAACGCAAAAATGTTTGACAAGAACTTCCAACCTCATCAATTAAACGTTCTTTTTTGAATATTTTTTCAGATAGATAGATTATTTTAAAAAGATATTTTCTTTATTTAAGAGTTTTACATTGAATTTACTGAAACAATTGTAGGGATACCAACAAGTAATAATTATTCTCGTATAATTAATGTAGATATTTATTTTAAATTAAAAACAGGTCGACTTCAAAAATCCCTCACGATTTCTTCGAAAGCTGGTAGTTTGAACGTGGGTTGGTTTATTTTGGCTGTACTACATCCAATTTATAGTGCAGTTTGACATTGAGATTTTTGTTAGAATTTCCGTAGACGTTTCGGGTTGGCGTCTAACCTTTAGACCCACGATGGCCTGATTAGATAGTTATGGTAATGCTTTTGTGTTAACTCGAAAAGTACTAGGTTTTAGGTTTAGTCTAGAAGATACAAGCTGACTTATATTATTGTCCATTTATCAGGGGCTGAAATCACTCATGAAATTCTAACCTACTGCTATTATAAACCCGAAAGTTTCTGAATTTGGATGGATGCTTGTTACTTTTTTACGCTTAAATGGCTGAAAGGAATCATCTAGGACTTTGGCTTTATTCTGAAGTATACGCAGACGAAGATCGTAGAAGCTAGTGAAAAAAAATTAGCTTTAACCAACAAAAATGTAGGTACTACCAGACAATCAAAATGTTTGGAAGACCGGATCTTTTTATAAGCTTTTTTAAAATAGATTTTAGAGATAATAACGTTAAATGAATTAATGCCTATTTTGCGAGCATGAGATCATGGGTTTGATTCCCAGGTCGGGCAAATTGTTATTGGGTTTTTCCATCAGAAAAATCTCAGTAGCAGCCTTAGAGTCTGGATTTGTGCCCGGTTAATTGGGACTTAAACATAACTGGCAACATATGGGTGTACGAATGGGTACACCTCTGCCTCACCTTTCTGGAATTAGAGGTGTGATGTTATGTATTATACATGATATACAAATATTTGTTCATAGTTAGCTTACATACAGGAACCCTTTATTACGGAGCATCAATCCCCTACAAGCAAATGTCGGCAGGGAATAATCAATTCATTTATCACGACCGATGACAGAATGATTGAGTGACTTTCAAGTGATTATTCATCCAGAAATGACAATTGAACACAGTCCTCTGACTTCAACATCATTAATCATGTTATCACAACACTTCAAGTACCTATGTATGTACTTTGACCAAGTTGATTGGCCTATGTATGTATTAATATTCTGGCTTCACGCTACTGGCGCTTGCGACCTTTAGTCCAACGAGTGAGTCTTCAGTACAGTATTTTTTTCAATTATGACTCCCTAATCTTCAGTTTGAGAGCGAGATGCGCTCGTT
The DNA here is from genome assembly GCA_949316365.1 of Hoplodrina blanda. NCBI lineage: Eukaryota > Metazoa > Arthropoda > Insecta > Lepidoptera > Noctuidae > Hoplodrina > Hoplodrina blanda. The sequence continues at coordinate 12,617,478 of OX438567.1, read as the reverse complement.
TAGTATAAGTAGTTACCCATTTATCCTAATTACTACCTTACTATATTCTATTTCAAGACATAGTTATGTAAAACAAAAAATATAAATAAATATCTTTATTGCTTCTCCATAATTTATAGGCTCGGCGCTCGCCCCCTACATTACATGGGACTTAGACGTTACTACTAACTACTACGTGGGTGTACTAGTGGGTGCACCGCTGCCTAAACCCTTCGGGGATTACAGGTGATGTGTTAAGGCTGATTTAGACGGTGCGAGAAATATCGTGCAAGTTGTGGTACATTTCCGTCAATGATCAGTCACTTTTGACATGACAGCCGCGCGGTCCCGCAATGTACGTCAAATCGCACGATATTTCTTGCATCGTCTAAATGAGGCTTTATTGTGAAAAATTGGATCAGACTTGTAAATTTGTTTCTCAACAACGACATGCATCTGAGATCGAGGAATACAAAGAACCATGAACCACAATGACTTTAGCTCATTACTCCCTCTCCTGGGGGAGATGACACAACCCCAATGTGCCTGTATTTTCATCAACTGTGAAATCTACTTAAAACCGACTTTCAACATATTAAAGCTCCAACATTAAAAGGCTTCCATACAAAAACGACAGACATACGTCATATAAACGACTTCCATTCAAATCTAAAGCTAGACATATACCTTTCAGTCCATACAAAAGACGATGCATGATATCTTGGTATAATCCTAGAGCTATTGTAGTTAGTCTATTGTGTTGTGTGGGTTATGAAAAGAAAGGGTTTGTGTGTGTTGTACCGTGTATCTTGTGTGGCGTCAATTTATTAAGGGACATTTAAATGTTTTTGATCGATATTGTGTCTTGTAGGTAGGTAAAGGATGGATAGGAATATCGCAATGAAAACTTTTACCAGACTGTATATCAGTAGGTAGGTACATGATTTTAGAAATGATTCACCTTGAAATGATAGGATCAATGTTCGATGCTAGCTTTAGAAAATTACCTAAGTATATGATTGGATTATTTTTCGAAAAAGTTAGAATTATTTACATTATTTTACAATTTTTCTATGTAATTTCATGACTGCACAACCAAAAAGCTTTTAATGCACAAAAAGACGTACAATTTGAGTCGTGAAGCTTTTGAAATACGAACGATGTAATGTGAAAAATACATTTAGTTTCGATAACCATATTCGACTGGTAACCAGAAATATAGGTACATATCTATTTATTTTCAAAAAAAATTCTTAATAAATAAACGTATCTTTTTTCATTCACTGAAATTTTATTTCAACCAGAATAACAAGCTAAACTTTTCTTGTACTTATCACAACACATTAAAGCCATTTAAAATTCCGCTCGTTTCGCAACAAAACGAGAGAAAACATTAAGAATCTGAGACACAAACAGTTTAAGAAACTCTTAGAGAAATTGACGAAATAAAAGTAGGGCACAAACTTCTTCGCCTTGTCGCACACGGGCCACAGGCGGCCACAAAATGTCGTCATTGAGTTGAAAGAAAGTAAGAAAGTCGGTCAGTTAGTCAGAAAGTTGAAACTAGTTCTTTGCTCATTCCAAAACGGTGGTAGGCCTCTATGGAGAAGAACGAGCAAGAAACTCCACGGCACTCTTTTCAATTAGGTTTTTACAAAATCCTGGTTACAATATTCTTGTTGCTTTTTCATGTGAAAACAATGAATAATGCTTGGCTGTTTCGCTTACTTCAGAAACTAAAAATTCGCATCACCTCCACGACGGTAGCGAAACGGCGAAGCCATACATTTTTACTGATATGTAGATTTTATGAAGTTAGGGTCGGTAGAGTTAGGCCGTGTAGATTCAGAAGCTTGGCTCTACATGAGATCAGGGGTCCTACCATGAACTCTTATCGCGATCCAAAAACTGAATTGTTCTTTAAATAAGTCATTAAAACGCATCAATATATGTCATTACATTGACGTATTTTCTCTTATCGCGATCCAAAAACTGAATTGTTCTTCAAATACGTCAAAATAACGCATAAATTGATGCGTTATATTGACGTATTTGAAGAACAATTCAGTTTTTGGATCGCGATAAGAGTTCATAGTAGGGCAGCTGATATCTTTTTCACAGGGCAAACCTTATGTGGTCGTCTTGGCAACATTTTACATGAAATGTTTTTTATTGGGATATAATTGTGTAGTGTGAGCTCGTATGAGTGGAACACCAAAATACTGGAGTTGTAAAACTTTTACATGTTAGTTTGTGAAAGTCCCATTGAGGTATATAGGTAACGACTACAGGAGAAAAACTACATGAGAGGTTCGTTTTATTTTAGTGGTGATTTTGCTAGGATATCTTTTTTATTGGTAAAAGATACTGCTTTTTGCTGAGTACCTACCATTTCGTTAATGAGCACTTTCAGCTAGCTGCTGGGTTTTTTTAGAGTTCCATACGACCGAACCGACTTGCTCAGCCGTTTGTCCGTCTGTCTGTACCTAGTGTAGGCGCTGCGTGTCGGTGGTGTGCAGCAGAGCAATCAATAGAATATAATTATTATTTATTTAATTTTTATTAAATTTTTATTAAATTTTTATTAAATTTTTATTTAATTTTTATTTAATTTTTATTTAATTTTTATTTAATTTTTATTTAATTTATTATTGAATTTATGTGATGAATATGAAATGTGACTATTGATATTAATTTTTGTAAATGAGTCTTTGTTACTTGACATTAAATGAATTCTCTCTCTGTCTTTCCAAACGTAATTGGTTGACACTTGATATTTTCAGCCTCGATATTGACTGCCTCGTTGGTGTAGAGGTCACAAAGCGCGACTGCTGAGCGTAGGGTCTTGTGTTCGATTCTGAAGTCGGGCTAAGTGTTATTGGGTTTTTCCATCAGGAATTTCTCAGAAGCAGCTGCGGAGTCTGGATTACTACCCGGTCGATGGCAATAGATCCGCCCCCTAATTACATGGGACTTAAACATAGGTAACTGGTGAAATGTGGGTGCACTAATGGGTCACACCACCAACTTTCATACTCCAGGCTACTACTGAGAAATCCAATAACACATTTGCGCGACCTGGGAATAGAACCAAAAACCGTAAGCTCACCACGATACCAACAAGGCAGTTAACTAAATAAATAAGTAGCTACCTACAAAATCTAGAAAAAAATCTTAACCTATAAAACTTTTTCTTATACTTGCTTACTTATTTAACTTAACTTATAAAACGTTTGTCTGGCATTCGCATGTAGCCCGAACTATTAAGTTCTAACTTATAAACTTTTGTTATAACTTATTCTTTCACTGTATCTGCAATGCGGCTAGGCTTTTCCAAAAAGACTAAGACGGAATAAGATAATACTTAAACACATAACATCACGCCTATATTCCCCGGAGGATTAGGCAGAAGTGTACACATCAACACACCCACATTTTGCCAGTTATGTTTAAGTCCCATGTAATAGGGGGGGGGGGAGCTCAATGTCATCAACTAGGCACAAATCCAGACTCCGAGGCTGCTACTAAGAAATTGATGGAAAAACATAATAACACTTTGCCCGACCTGCGATTCGAACCCAAGACCTCATTCTCAGCAATCGCCCTTTACGCCCAGTAGACCAACGAGACAAGGTTAATACCTAGTTTTGGTAATAAGTTTTAATGCGGTGGGTAAAAAAATATATATTATCACATACCCGTTAAACTAAGTAACATTAAACAAAAAATATTGCTGGGAAAAGCCTTCAATTTTTCTTAAAACAAAACTTCTTTTTATACTTAAAGTTTAGTTAGAATAAATATCAAACTTGTTTTTGTAAAAAACGCAAAAAAATATGTTGGAACTTCTACGTAACCATCAATATCTACGTAAACAGAAAATTCCCAGATATGACGCTGAATATTTAGTGTTTTTTTTTTTTTATTACTAGCATTTTTGCCCGCATTTTCGTCCGCGTAAATGTCTGTTATCACAGACGCAGACGAAATCGCTGAATAAGGCACAAGCTATTAACTTAACTATAAATATATTGAGACGCTCTTAAATTATAAAAATCATCACATCACGCTTGTAATCCCAAAAAGGTTAGGCAGAGGTGTACCCATATGTACACCCACATTTTCGCCAGTCATGTTTAAGTCCCATGTAATAGGGAGCGAGCCTATCGCCATCAACCGGGCACAAATCCAGACTCCGAGGCTGCTACGGAAAAATTCACATACATATATAAACTCACGCCTTTTTCCCATGGGGGTAGGCAGAAACCACAGAACGCCACCTGCTACGATCCTTACATACTCCTTTCGCCTCATCTACGTTCATACATCTCGTCATACAAGCACGCCGGTTACGAGTACTGCGCTGACTGAAAAAATCCTGATGCAAAAAATCCAATAACACTTTGCCCGACCTGGGAATCGAACCCAAGACCTCATGCTCAGTAGTGCGATTACTAGACCGACGAGGCAGTTATCAGATCATCACAGAAAATCAGATTATGACCTTGTTAATTCTGTTAGCATGTACCAAGTCATATCTCAAGTACGGAAGTAAGTATTCAAACATTTTGACCCAAAAACAATAAATTAACAAAGTAAATTCTATGTAAAACACAAAGGGAACCCTAATTGAACCCTATTAAACCCCAAAAGTATAGAATTACACAGAAATTGTATTCGACCTTTCGACTGGAAACATTTGATCCTTTTTAATAAATGAACACAATGAAAATGTGATGTAATTTATGATTTTAGAAGTTAATACCTTTGATTTTTGATGGTTTTAACAGGAATTAAATATGTACAAAAAGATTTATTAGAGAATCCTTTAAAATAATGTGTCTTCTTTAAATAGAATCACATACAATGAGATATTCGTGTCATGTTTGTGAACGGGCGCTGTTGGGATAGATCATCTCTAAACTGCCATGGCTTGTTAAATTGTTAAATACGTTTTAAATTGTTTTATATCTTCCTATATACCTTATAGCTCCGATGAAGTAGGGTACGAGCCTATTGCCATCGACCGGGCAGTAATCCAGACCCCGAAGCTGCTTCTGAGGAATTCCTGATGGAAAAATTTGACATTGCAATTTTGAATTAAACGACAATGATAATAACAATTAATATAAATTTTGACATTGTTATTTTTTATTTTACTACTTGTTTCTCGATTGCGACTAATTTTATATAATTTTATAACACAATGGCAAATCATATACTCTTCACTTTAATTATAAGACTGTACAAATAGTAGTAGCTATGCATATAGGTTAAGATTTAAACTCTTATGTATCTTAACTGCCTTTGTTGTTTTAGCGTTAAACTCTAATTGGATATTTGCATGCCTAAATGGTAAAATATGGCCGAACCTATCTGTAACAAATTACCACCATTTACTGTACCCATGTTTGCAAAATAAACGACTTACTTACTTACTTAAACTCAATAACACTTTGCTCGACCTGGGACTCGAACGCAAGACCTCATGCTCAGCAGTCGCTCTTTGTGACCACTAGACCGACGAGGCACTCCAACGTCCAAACTACGTTGTATCAAGGATTTTAATAATTGTAATTTCTATTCTGTCTATTCAAACAGTAATATTACAAGACCATAATTAAGTTTACATTAAAGACTAAATAAACACAGCACCCTCCACTTACCTCTCTCGTCACAGAGACCACACAAGGTAAACCTTGACCCGACGGAAGCTGCCTACAGATCCCTTACACAGCCTTACTAATACCTACTGGCATATTAATGAGGTTAACAAATTACTAAGGGATCGCTTTAGCCAATAATCTGTTTTAAGACAAGAGAATGCTATGAAACTGAATTATTTATAAGAGTGTAGGCTGTTTTGTAATTCTCTCCACTTCTTAAAAGGGGATCAACTATACAACGTGATTTTTTTTAATCATTGTCGATCTTTTAAGGGATGAAAGTACTGATAAATATGTACAACTCCAATTTATTTATTTATTTTTTTACACATAATAATTATAACCACTTCACAGTAATAATATTGGAGATCTTAAAAGTCATTTGTAATAATTTGTATATAATTCACGCGTAATTCTGTAGGTATACAGAAGCTAGTTAGAAATAAATTGCAAAAAAAAAATGACCCAGATATTTTCCCCTTTCCCGATATCTGAGTTACAGCAATTTTAAAGTTTTTTACGCCTCCCAATTAAAAACTGTTAACTAATTGGAAGAAATTTATTCAACCCGAACGAATATTTTTCTGATATCTCATGAATTAATTAATCCTTCGAAAACCAATTAACGAAAAACTACTAAGAACTTTGGAAAAAAAAAGCGTCGTAAAGTTCACGGTATGGAAATTTCTGGAAACTATCAAGAAAATGTAACATTAACTTTAGAAAGTCAACCCAGCTTCGACCCTAATTTATCGGAGACATAATTGGACACAATTAACTGAAATAAACTTAGAAAGTACATATAAATCGAGAATGTCACATTGGTACTTGCCCGGATTTAAATGTACAACAATTTCATAGAATACACCTAATTGCTCATTGATCAACATCTAGCTAGACTACTTTTACATCAAGCGCGCCATCAAAAAAAGGTCTAATAAAAAGCGACGAACTCCCAAAAAAAAAAACTTTTCGGAGTCCATTAATAATTTGACCTTTTCCTCAAATTGGCGCTGTATCAAATTCCACATGTGGCAGACATGTCCTTTGACCTACAAACTCGCACAGACACGTGTAACAAGTTTAGAGTTCATTCCATGAAGTTTATAACTCTCATTACTAAACTGTGTGCAGCCAATTTGCTACAACCAGTGGTTCTGACAGTCGGTAGTCGTACCTTGAAGATTAGCATTTACTTGTAACAACGATTCACTGCGTTTGAAGCGAATACCTATTCTGCCGTGTTACCAAAAAAGGGCACAACTAACACTTTTTGTCAAAATGAGTTATATATATATTCGGAATCAGGAAAAAAAGGCCTATCTGCCTGATTTTTTGTGGATTTTTTTTGTAAAATGTTAGTTGTGCCTTTTTTAATTACGACGGCAGTATTATAAATAACTAGTTTTTCCTGCGACTTCGTCCACGGTCCACGTCAAAGTTAATGAATTATAATAATAATATATTTTCATTCAAGAAACATGATTCATTCGTGTTAGTAACAATATTCCTTACCGCTATGTTAGTACATATTCCTATTCTAATTACTTAATCTAAAATCATGAATATACCCCACGGAAACCGGCGTTCTTCGAAATAAAAAGTAGCGTATTTGCTATTCAAGACTGTAATCTTTCTCTCTGCCTTTCATCTAGATGCGTTTAGCTGTTCTGCTGTGATTGAGTAATCAACATCCATTTAAACTTTCGCATTTACTTAATAGTATTAAGATATACAAGCCTATTAATTGTGCCACTGCAAGGAAAATGCCTCTTCTTATCCAAGGAAGACACGAGAGCATTGTTTACTGAGCTTGATTAAGTCGGATTGGCTATTTCAGACAATTAAATGTAAGTCTAGGTTACCTCACAATGTTTTCATTCACCGATATCAGTGAAGTCCAAGATAAACTTAAAAAGTACATATGAATTGGAAAGTCACATTGGTATTTGCCCGTGTCTGGCGTTTTCCTTTACCATATACTTACCTATATCTAGAGATTTTTTTTATGTTTTTCTAAACTACGGAACTAGCATGGGTCCTAATGTGAGCTGTTACTTTTGATTCCAGTAATAGGTATGGCAAAAACGCTTGAACGCACGGAAATTAGTTCTAGTTTCAATTAGTGCGAGCAGAAGCTAGCAATTACATAAAACATGATATATACAGTAGTTAATATACAACGTTCACAAATGAGCTCCAACAAACAGATAATCTTAACAACTTACCCACGTAAACCCTTCAGGCTGTTTGTTACTCCTAATTAGCGAAAGTTTCCTCTCAGAAACTACGTGGCACAGGACTGTATTTAATTAGTTGCGACACTTAATTTATAATGCACTCATTAACCTAAATACAATACACACATTAACTTAAACACAAAACACTCTACTTAAACATTTAAAATACTTTGTCCTGAATGAATGACTGACGTCGACATAGCCGTGATGGCCCAGTGGTTAAGGTGCCCGCCTCTCGTGCTTGAGGTTGTGGTTTCGAATCCGGGCAAGTTTCAATGTGACTTTTTCAATTCATAAATGTACTTTCTAAAGTTTATCTTGGACATCACGGACATCGGTGAAGGAAAACATCGTGAGGAAACCTGGACTTATACCAGCCTATTACTGTCCCACTCAAATCATGTCAGAGGCCCTTGAGACGGTTCAGAAACTCTGACACAAGGGTGTGTGGGGTCGTAAGACCTTACTGCCCACACGATAAAGAAAGAATGACTGACTGACTGACGGATCAATGCACAGCCTAAATCATTGGTCGCAGAGACCTGAAACTTGGAGGGAGTGTTCTTTGTATGACGTAGATAATATATTAACTTTGATGCAGACGAGGTCGCGAACAGAAGTTAATATATATAATTAATTCAGTTTTAGTCCCAAACGGAAATTATGCAAGAAGCTGGATTCTAATCTAAGGGATAGAATCTAAAATCAGGTAACTTGAAAGGGTTTCGGATAGCATACAGCCTAGCTCATCTTTTAACCAGGAGTTTTCAAAGTGGGGGGGCGCGCAGAGACCAGCAATGGGGGGCATGGCGTCAGTATAGTTAAGGACCTTATTTACAGACAACGAGCGTTTACGACGTACCTATGGCATTTCACACAAACCTAGGTTTAAAAGTTTGACATTAAATTTTTTTTTTGTCTGTGTAATATTTGATACTAAACATAACATGGTTCCTGTAATCCCCCGAAGAGTTAGGCAGTGGTGTACCCATTAGTATACCCACATTTCGCCAGTTATGTTTAAGTCCCATAATTATATGGGACTTAAACATAACTGGCTCATAATGGCATAATATGCTCGTTCTCTATTAAGAGAACGAGCATATTGCCATCAACCGAGCACTCTATTCTAGGAAAAATCCCAATCACAGTATGCCCGACCTGGTAATCGAACCCAAGACCTCACGCTCAGCAGTCGCGCTTTGCGATCACTAGACTAACGAGGCAGTCACCTAAAACACTAACCTAAAATTATATTATCTGGTCTAGGTGCGTGGATATTTTCCTTTATGGAAAGGGGGCGCGTCATTTATAAGTATTTATAACCCCTGTTTTAGACGAAGCAACTAATGGAGCCTTCATGAATAAGTCAAGCACTAAGTTAGACTTACGCATGAAAGCGTTAATTGCTAACCGCAAGTTAATTATTTCAGGAGCTGCCTGAATGAGTAACTAATTAACACATTAAGCTTTGAGCAGTCAATCTAATAACATTGCTGATTACCTCATCTACCAGCCACTAAAGACGCGTATTTATTGGAAACAGAATTGAGAAACTACACTTATGTATGTAAGAGAATGTTGGGTATGGCGCAGCTTTTGTTTATAGTGAAAATAGAAATAGTATAGTTTGTTATCAGTGAAAGAATTTTTGTATTTGGACCAGTACTTCCAGAGATTACCTCATAAAAATAGTTTAAAAAACTAAAAAACACGCTTTTAGCATGCACTAAAAATTATTTTTTTCGTATTCCTGACAGCAAACCCTTTTATTTGATACCCATATCATGAGGGTGGATTTCCATGGCCAGTCCGCCATCTTGGGGAGGCCGCCATATTGGATTTGTAATGACGTTTCTTAGCTAGTCATGTATTGTCATCAGAACTCAGAGCGTGTGCAAAATTTCATCCTAATCGAAGACCGGGAAGTGGGTCAAATTAAGATTCCAAGATTTTCTTACACACATAGTTATAAGTGAAGCTAATAAAAGCGTGTTAAAAACAAACCATTTTACCTCTTTATCGTATTTAGCACTCTCCCCGCGACTAATTTTTGTGATAATAAAATATAGCCTATCACTCAATGATAACGTAGCTTCCAATTTGTGAATGAATTTTCAGAATCGGTTCCGTAGATATAGAGATACCCCTACAACCTCAAAAGCTTTACCTCTTTATAATATTATCTCTTCTCTATACATATAATAAATCTGTAACTGGTCGCTGTCTGATTTAAATAATCACGTCGGACATTTAATTTTGTTCTATAAAAATACCATAAAACAACTGTTTAGTTCAATTTTTTGTTAAGAATATTGTAGATAGCTGCGGATTAAACATCTGAAATAATTATCATCACGCTATACCTTCCAGGAGCTAAGCAGTCAATAAAGGCAAACTAAAAAAAACGAATACTACTTAATTTGTCCATGCCTATGAGATAAATGCTTCTTTATACTTTTGACAGACCGTCACTACGGCTGACGGCTTTGTCATTTATGATAAGTACCTATATAATATAGGTTTACTAAATAGCACTGTGTTATTAAAGTAGATAATCTTATACATTTTAAAAATGCCTGGAAGAAAATCGATCCTCTCCCAGTACCTACAGCAAAAATGCTAAAAGGCTGAGATTAATTCGATCACAGAAATCTGAAGATCTTGAGGCGAGACTTATGCGGGCTACACACCTTCAAGTATCTTTCAGTTTTTATCATCATGGCTTCCGTAGACGTCGCTTTAGCGATCGTAGGGCTAATTTGTGTGTTAAAAGAAAATAGAAGAAAACGAAAAAAACGTGAATTGTGGTGTAAACACTGGCTTCTGTTGAGAAAATCCTATTCACACATCCTTGATAAATGAATTGAGAATTACTCCAAAAGATTTCAATCATTAAAAAAAAGATTTTAACTAATATTCTTTGATTACTCTATTATGGTAATCCTTGCTCTTGATTTTCCATAACGAAGGCTCCGATTGGTATAGTAGTATAAATTCTTCCAGCCATTCGCGTTGAGCCATGGTCGATAAGTTTTCGCAAAGGCAGATAGCAAGGTCGATGCGTGTTCACTTCACGCTCGCTGCAAGAAAACTGAAAAACTGCGCAGTTTCGACTACACACTCTCAGTTTTAACTGTACAGTTTTATCTGTACAGATTTATCTATTCATATTTTGATTAGATTCAGTTAAAACTGTACAGTTCAACTGTTTGTTCTACACACATAACGATTTAACTGTACAGTTCGACTGTACAGTTAAATCGCACAGTTAAAACTGAAGGTGTGTAGCCCGCATTACTGCATCTCAGGAACATCGGGCCTGGTTACGTGCTACAGAAACTTCAGCTCAGCATGAATCTCGACTGAATTCATATCGTTCTCGAACGAGGGCCTCTCGGATTCGAGAGAACAGTGAACGGCCGAGACACGTTTATCCGCCGATCGTGAGACTCATCAACTATCGCGTGACTCTCGACTCCTTACTTGATAGACAAACTCACTTGAGCTGTCAGAGAGTTCGAACAGCAAGTGCTAGGTCTCGCGAGACACCTGAAGAACGCGAAGCGCGTCTAACTGCCGGTCGCGACGCACATGCACTATCGCGTGAATCTGAGACAAAATCCTTTGAAATCGAAATCATTAATCAATCAATCATGATTTGTATGGCAATGGCTATTTTAATTGTTATTGAAAAAAAATTAGTTAGTCCAAAAACATAATTATTTGGTTAATAGCACGCAACATTCTATTGGCAGTTGCTCTGATTACCAGATGCGGTTGGATACGGCCTTGAGCATTTACAAATCAAAGCTACAATGTGAGGTGTAATATTAAAGCGCGTTTTAATGGTTTAGAACGAAAATAAGTAATATTATTTTTGAAAGAGGTTGAAGGCATACCATACACCCTCCTTACTTGAAATATGTTTTAGTTCTATGTATGGCGCAAACCAATTACCAACCGGGCACAAATCTAGAGTCCCGGCGTCTACAGATAAATAGGTACCTTATATAAAAAACCTACTATTGTAACTTTGATGCCCGGCGCCCACTATCGGTGGGCATCGGTGCTGCTTGGTACAGCTCGGGCGCCTTACGGCGGCTTCGGGCGCTTGAGGGCTGCTTCGGGCGGCTTCGGGCGTCTGAAAGCTGCCTCGGGATTCGTAAGCATACCTAATAACGCTGAGGATGGTTTCGAGTAGCTTCGGCAAAACTGGAATAGTTCGTGTGGGAGACACGTCACAGAGCATTCGTGACGTTACGTGACAACAGTTGTATGTGTGTATTTATAATGGTGGATTGGGACTTATAAGTTCTCATTGTTCATCTTGCTGAAGAAGAAGAGTCACTTTGAGCCTTAAGGCAAAAAAAGAAGATTTTGGGTGAATAAGCTTTGGAAGCAATGATGTACTTTTTTCTTCTGTCATCGTCAAATAAAACAAACATTTAAAACGTGTTATTAATGAGGCTGTTGCCTCTGGGTGTTGCCAAGCTAATGGAGGCGCGCGAACGTTATGACTGTTCTGCGACGTTACTGCCACGAAAATGCCACCGAGCTACCCGAAGACAGCCTTGGTGTCCTTAGGTATGCTTACGACTGTCGAGGCAGCCCGAAGCCGTCCAAAGCAGCTCTCAGGCACCCGAAGCCGCCCAAGGCCGCCGTAAGGCGCCTGAGCTGTACAGAGCCGCACCGATGCCCACCGATAGTGGACGCCGGGCCTTAGAAGCCACCTTTGCAACCATTAGATCCGCTTGGAGGATTATGATGGCATGGCATTCAATACTTAATTCCTTAAGTAACACCAAGGCCCACGTGAGCGAAGCTGCGGGCACAGCTAGTTATAGACTATAAATTAGCATGTTGCCACCAACAGCGGAACATGTTGGCCGCAACAAAATCATATTGCAAAAACATTGTTTTGCATAATAATGTTTTTACACAATTTTGTTGTGGGCTACTGCACAAAAGGACAAAAACAAAGTTAACCCAAATATTCAAATGAAAATTCCTTTTCTTGAATAAGCCGACTGTCATTTTCCTCCTAGTTTTCTCAGTAATCGTTTTATTGTCTTCCAGAAAGTTCTAAATAAGTTCCCCGTGAAACTACGTGCTCACATTCCCCCGGGGTCATGTGGGAATGTTTCCCGGGAATAATATTCCACTTACAAAGCTTTGAATACTGAAATAAGCTTTTGATTATAATTCTGCGTAATAGAACATAACAATGTGTTTTTAAAAGAAAATATTTTTTTAAAAAGTGTTTTTTTTTTCATAAAAATAACGTAACATCACGCCTGTAATTCCTGAGGGGTTGGCCAGAAGTGTACCCATTAGTAAATCCACATTTCGCCAGTTATGTTGAAGTCCCATGTAATAGGGGCTGAGCTATTGCCATCAACCGGGCACGAATGCAGACTCCAAGGCTGCCACTCAGAAATTCTTGATAGAAAATCCCAATAACACTTTGCTCGACCTGGGAATCGAACCGAAGACCTCATGCTCAGCATTCGCCAACAAGGCAGTGCCAAAAATATTGTAATTTTAAAAATACAACATAAATGCTATAAAATGTATTTGACTGACAATTTAATGATTATATTTTGTCCTGGAACAGAAACCTGGACTTATAAATCAATATGAGTCTGAAATCTCCAATCCATCACCTTGAGCAAGCGTAGTGATCAATGCTCGTGCCTTCTTTCTATGAGAAGAGTTCTTTGCCCTGCAATGGGACGATAATAGGCTGGTATTATTATCTTGCAGACTGATAACAAAGAGCCTTCTAAGGCCCGGCGCCCACTATCGGCATCGGCACGGCTGAGGATTTTAGGTGATAAAAAGCATTATACATTAACTTCACGGCAATAAAGTAGAAATTTCCATGATATATGATCGTATATTAACAAAAATTCACATCATGGAAATTTCTACTTTATTGCCGTGAAGTTAATGTATAACGCTTGTTCCGGCCCTGCAACACTATAAAAAAACCAAAGAGCAGGGGCGGAAGTTGGCAACACTGCGAGCGTCACTTCGCCAACGACACATCGGCGCACTCGCCAGACATTGTACGCTATTATAAATTTTAAATGAAGAAACTTAAAGTAAACGTAGTCAGTATAAACCGTGTTTTTATTGTTGTTATTCTCAACAATGCTTTTTATCACCTAAAATCCTTAGCCCTGCCGATGCCGATAGTGGGCGCCGGGCCTAATTTTGTTCATTTTCATTCAATATCTTTTTAATATTAAAAAGCTCTAAATAAAATACGATTATAAAGAAAATACTTTCGATTCAATTTATTCAGGGGCTCATAATAATGAAACATTATTTCTGAAATGGTTTTATTCGATTTTCATACTAAAATAATATTTAATAACTAGCGTGGGAACATTGCCAGTTGAGAAAATATTATAATATTTATCTTCCATTGTTAAGAATTTACATCATTTTCAAAAAATATTGACCAACTATTTAGTAAAAATATATTTATAATACATATAAGTAGTCATAATATTTTAGTTACTTAAAGTACATACCTCCAGTAAAGTTCCGTGCCTCGGAAAGCACGGTCCCAGCTGTCATTCGTGGATCGACAGTCGTTACGGGTCGTCAGAAGTCCGAAAGTCTGACAACCAGTCTTACCAAGAGGGATCGTATTACCCAGTTACTATATTGTGGAGGTCAGATAGACAGTCGCTCCATGTAAAATACTGGTATTCAGCTGCATTCGGTTAGACTGGAAGCCGACCCCAACTTATTTAGGAAAGGCAGTTTGATTGATTTTCACTACTTAAAGTAAACTTAGTATAATTATTCTAAAGAAAATTGATTCTCGTAGCGTCGTAGCGGCGTAGCATTCGTAGCGCCTGTTTGTGTTTCTCTCGTAGCAATGTGCTACGTTATTTCGCAGCGTTGTTTATTTTTATTTAGCGTTCTAGAATGGATGGCGTACCTATCGGATTATGGATGTTTTACGGTTATGATGGTAAAATACGGTTCTTAATCGAAAAGTTATGTTTTGTTTACTTGAACTGTATTTTGTACGGTTTTTCCATCCAAAAGGTGGCAAATGTATTTTTCCATTACGTAAGTTTACTTTAAGCGTGTCCCACACTGGCGCGGCCTGCGGTGGCGGCCAACCGCGGGCCGCGGCTCCGCCCCCTGCGACAACACACTGCCGCGGTGGCGGTGGCGGCCTGATGCGTCATTATTAAATTAGTAGGGGAGCCCAAAATGCTAAATGTGGATTTACTCCAGCGTCGTGGGGACCTTTTAGATTGTAAAGATTAGATGCTAAAAAGAAAAAATGGTTAAAGATGGAACCCTTTCACTGGTGGAGTGAGGATGAAGGATGAAATCTCTCTAACAAACATGATAAATTAAATGAAAGGAAAACCAGTAAATCTTAAATTAATTTAACTATTTACAAAAATTTAGATTTCCTGGTTTTCCTCAGAAAGAGATTTCATCCTTATAATTGACCCTAACGATCGATGCAATAAAAGTACAGGGTATAATTTTTTCAGATTTAAGCCGGTTCGATTCCCGGGTGTGGGAGAAGAGAATTTTCGAAAATCTTTGAATGCAGTTTGCTTTCTATTCAAAAATAAGGCGATTATCACACGGCACCGCACGCCGCTCCGGCATGCGGTGGCGGTGAAGCGGATTTTGATGCGGTTTTGGTTTTAGCCAGTTATTTTTTACCGGTTTTGACCAGTTTTCAGGGTGTCCAGGTTGGGGTTTTTTTTCCCCCCAATTTGGGGAAAAATTTTAGGGAACTTTTGGTGAAATTAAAACTGCGGGGAAAATTCTGGGAAAAAAATAAAAAATTCTGCGAATCCACTAGCGCGAATGCAGATATGCGCGAAGTATATTTTTATAAAGGACTAGCGACCCGCCCCGGCTTCGCACGGGTGCATGTATTATACATATAAACCTTCCTCTTGAATCACTCTATCTATTAAAAAAAACCGCATCAAAATCCGTTGCGTAGTTTTAAAGATCTAAGCATATATAGGGACAGACAGACAGAAAAAGCGACTTTGTTTTATACTATGTAGTGATATAATGGGCAAAATTCTTGAAATAAGGTTCCGTACACACATCACTTTATCCATTAGATAAAATTTATAACGGCTAATTACGCGTCATGGGTGTAGTGTCCATGGTTTTCGAGGGTGCTGATGCCGAAAATGTAGTCAAAATGAAAATCCAAGATGGCGGCCGCAAAATTTTACAAAATATGCTTCATGGGTGTCGCGTCCATGGTTTTCGAGGGTGCTGATGACGAAAATGAGGTCAAAATAAAAATCCAAGATGGCGGCTGCAAAATTTTACAAAATATGTTTCATGGGTGTCGTGTCCATGGTTTTCGGGGGTGCTGATGCCAAAAATGTGGTCAAAATGAAAATCCAAGATGGCGGCTGCAAAATTTTACAAAATATGCTTCATGGGTGTCGCGTCCATGGTTTTCGGGGTGCTGATTTCGAAAATGAGGTCAAAATAAAAATCCAAGATGGCGGCTGCAAAATTTTACAAAATATGCTTCATGGGTGTCGTCCATCCATGGTCGTGGCAGCCGCCATCTTGGATTTTCATTTTGACCACATTTTCGTCATCAGCACCCCCGAAAACCATGGACGCGACACCCATGAAGCATATTTTGTAAAATTTTGCAGCCGCCATCTTGGATTTTCATTTTGACCTCATTTTTGGCATCAGCACCCCCGAAAACCATGGACACGACACCCATGAAACATATTTTGTAAAATTTTGCAGCCGCCATCTTGGATTTTTATTTTGACCACATTTTCGTCATCAGCACCCCCGAAAACCATGGACGCGACACCCATGAAGCATATTTTGTAAAATTTTGCGGCCGCCATCTTGGATTTTCATTTTGACTACATTTTCGGCATCAGCACCCTCGAAAACCATGGACACTACACCCATGACGCGTAATTAGCCGTTATAAATTTTATCTAATGGATAAAGTGATGTGTGTACGGAACCTTATTTCAAGAATTTTGCCCATTATATCCTTTATAAAAATATACTTCGCGCATATCTGCATTCGCGCTAGTGGATTCGCGGAAGTATCTATCGCGCAAGTGTAGGCGCACAAATGTCTATCGTGGAACTGTCATTCGCGCAAGTGACCTATCGCGCAAAGGGAGTCGCGCAAGTGTCCGTGCGCGCAAAGGGTCTCGCGCAAGAGTCTTGCGCGTAAATGTCTTTCGCGCATGTGTCCTGATACCCACTATGCTGCCTAGGTCAACAAATAAAAAAATTGATTTAATAATATAAGAAGCCAAAAGTCCCTAAAAATACACCTTAACATATAACGCCCTTTAAAAAAATTATATTACCCCCTTTTGGGGAGAAAACCCCTAAATTGGGAACCCTGCACGATGATCCGCACGGTGATGCGGTTGTGACGAGAACACCGCTCGACCGCGCGGTCGTGCGGTGTTCGTGTGCAAGGTTCAAGCGGATTTCATAGAGGCTAGTGCGACGTGAGAACCGCATCACCGCATGCCGGAGCGGCGTGCGGTGCCGTGTGTTAATCGCCTAAAGGAATGTTTCCTTTGAGTAAAATTTTCCATCTGCAGTGTTAAGAATACTTTCCCTCCAGGTGGCATTACAAAATTCCACCCTGTATATGGTGGAGGTACTTAACAGGGTGCAAGGTATCCCCCCTTATATTAATCTGCCACGCTCGAGTAAATCCAAAAATCCCTTCCTGGGCTCCCCTACTATATAGTTTGACCGAAACTGCTGTACGGCGCCTTAGGTATGTGCGCGGCGAGACGCGGGGGAGTACCGGCCGCTCCGTGCCGTCAGTCTGCCGCCGACGCTCACGGCGGTAGCTAGCATTTGTTTGTACCGGACCGTCTATGACAGACGCACATGAGATAAATATACAAAGATGGGTCGTGCGTTATCTCGTGATGTCAAGACCGTCTTTTTTAAAATGGTCGGATATTTTAAGAAAAATAGACCAAAAGCTTTGAATAGAATAGTGATGCGAATATTGCCAAAATCGTAGCGGAGGCAATTTTCAATTCAAATGAAAAAAACTTTCTAAAGTTTATCTTGGATGTTACTGACATCGGTGAAGGAAAACATCGTGAAGAAACCTGGAATTCTAATTAATATAAGTCTGGAATCGCATCTGGCTTTACATAAAATATTGTAAACCGATATCGTAAGATCAGTCCGACAATATTGATCTCATGTGAACTCATGGTCTTTTTTCCTGGGACCCCACCTCCCCGCGCTTTCCTAAGGGGCGGTACAACACTTTCGGTCAAACTATAATTAAACATTATTTTGATGTGTGAGATTCCTATATTATCTATTATTGGCATCTCATAATATTACTTTTATGAACAGAAAGTGCGAAATTATTATTTAAATTTACTATTTCTGTTACAATATTCGTATTTGACGTCATTTTTCAACGTGGTACACGCGGCCTGTTGCAAAAATTTCCAACTGACCGCGTGGTGCCGCGTGACAGAAGCACAGAGTATATTCTACTCATGTGGCAGAAGGGGCGTGGCATGGGTAATGTGACCATACGTCCCTTTTTGAACGGGACTGTCCCTTTATTCGTGACTTCGTCCGGGTGTTCCCGAACGATGCTTTGGGACGCAGAATTTTTCATTTTTTTAATAAACATAAAAACTACGCATCCTTTAACAGTTCTCTGTAATTTTCCTAAAGATAAAATATTTTTTAAAGTGCATAAAAACATTACAAAACCTCAACGAAATAGCCTTATATTTTTTATCGTTTAGCTAATTATTCAATATCTACTTAATTTTCTTAAAGAAATGATCTCAACAGATTTATTTTATTACTGCGACTTTACTGACGTCGTACTTTTGAAAATGTCCCGTTTTAAGTCAAAATAAAATGGTCACATTAGCATGGGGGCGGGGCTTGCGCCGCGGTCAGCCGCTCGCGGGCCGCGTCTTGGCCGCGCGTGTCTGAAGGCTCACCTACATTTCTAACGAATACAACTGACCGCCACCGCGGCCGCCACCGCAGGCCGCGCCAGTGTGGGACACGCTTTAAGCATATTAGGGTAACTATAACTTAACAAAACTTGACGCTTAACAAAAGAACATCAGGGGGATAGTTCTACTAACTTTTAAGAACGATCCTAAATTAACCTATATTTTTTTTTAACATTGCCGGAGAGATAGATTTTGACATAACATAACATTACGCCTGTAATTCCCGAAGGGATAAGTAGAGGTATACCCATTAGTACACCCACATTTAACCAGTTATGTTTGATAGGTTTTGTACGTTTTAGATGTTTAGAATTGGCCTTCATGATAACATGTTGTTTGTCATTAAAATAACCCAAAATTCCTGACACATTAAATATATTTTTTAAATATAATTAACCTTATTAACTAAATAATAGTGTGTTGTCTAAACCACAGTTAATTCTAAACAAACTAGTTTCAGATTTCGAGTTCAGACTTCCAATTTCCAATCAAAATAAACAAAATGAAACGAAAATAATTTCAACACCCAACATTCAATTTACCGTTAACAAAACACTGAATGCACAACTATTGAATTAATTGAACAAATGGAATATTTACTCAATAAATCAGAGCACACGAGAGTATCATTCCTGTATACAGTATTTGAAAAACAATTTGTATGCAAATGAACGTGTGGGTGTCATACAAGCAGGATTAATTGGGAGCTCTGGCATGTGTACTGTGTAGCGTATTCTGTGTATTATTATGTGTATTATTGTGTACAGACTGCTGCATTATTTAGAATGCAATGTTATAAATACTTTGACTAAGGTTAAGGCTTTATGAAGGGGCCCGCTGGGGCCAGTATCAGTTCTAGTAAAAAAGAAACATCTTGACTTGTTATTTCTATGAATACCTACAACAACATACTACATCAATTTGAGGACACACACAGTAGAGATAAACTACTATAACATGATGCTCCCCTCCATATTACTATTTCAATAATAATGAGTAATTAATGACGCCGCTAGTCAAGCAACAATGACACGCTGATTTGTTTTTGTTTCGAGAGCCGTCTCAGTACGCACACATGCGTTGTGAGTCTTGTAAATACTTTTACAAATACTTTCAAACGTTTTGAATTGTGGTAGTTTATCTCTAGCTATCTCTGCTCTAGCTGAGCAGCACTCTGGGTCACAGATTCACAGAACAATTTTTTGTATGGCCATACAAAAATTTGTCAAAAATGCGACAGATAATAGTTCTGGGTCTGTCTGTTTGTGTATGTGAGTTTATATGTTTTTAAACGCACCCACGATACAAAAGAAAAAAGTTTTTCAAGAAGAAAAAAAAGAATGAGGTAAATACATTATATCTGAACATACATACACGACATACAAATTAAAGCAAACAATACAGCTATCCTGCTAACGATACCACTTCGAAAATAATAACAATACACGGTACAAGTACCTACTTGAACAAAAACCCAATAAAACAAAACGTTACGAGAGGAATCGTGTCGCCAATTAAAGTGGAACAAGCAACAGTAATAACAAGCTGTGCTCGAACAGTCGGGACTAAACAACAGAATATCGTTCAAGTATCGTAGGCTTGTGATACACGGTTGGATACGAAATGGCTGATAAGTCGGTCAAACAAAAATTGGTGATGCTTTTTTTAATTCGTGACAACATTTATATAATAAAGCATATTATACAGATGTTATCGTGAATTTAAAAAAATCACGAATTTTTGTTCGACCGACTTATCTGCCGTCTCTTATCGTATCGTGTGTTAAGATTTATTTTAAACTTGCTTCTGCCCGCGGCTTCGACGACGTAAAAAGTAACTACGTGCAATGAAAAACGAGCTGTTTAAAAACCGGTATGCATATGGATGCCAGGGTGCTGGGGCATCGATTTTTCACCTAATATTTTTTGTGTATATTACATTCATCATCATCATATCAGCCTATGGCCGTCCACTGTTGAACGTCCCGCATCAGAAGGGCAGCAGGGCGCAGGAGGGCGCTCAACGATCTCCGGCCACCGTGAGGAGGGGCCTGCGAGCGGCAAACTTGGGGCAGTTTGTCGCTCGACCAGACATAGGCCTGTGATGGCGGCGCGCAGTGTTCCGTGCGCGCCTCTCTAGTGGAATGTGCGGTCGCAGGATAGGCCGCACATAGTGAAGGGGCTCGCCAATGGCGGTCCAATACCAGTTGGGGGCGCGGATCATGCGTAATGCGAATACCGGGCTCCCGACTTATGGTAGCAGGAGGAACCGTGGGGTTTTAGTCGGTAAGAGTCCGACATACCCCTCCGTTATCCCCAAACGGAGGGCATCCATGAGGATTTCCCCAAGAAAAAAAAAAAAAAAAAAAAAAAAGGCCTCCCCCAAAGAGCGCCAGCCATTCCCGGTCTTGGGCAGCCCGCATCCATCCGCTGCCCGCCACCTTCTTCGTCGGTCCACCGTGCAGCAGG
Source organism: Hoplodrina blanda (assembly GCA_949316365.1). Lineage (NCBI taxonomy): Eukaryota > Metazoa > Arthropoda > Insecta > Lepidoptera > Noctuidae > Hoplodrina > Hoplodrina blanda. The sequence continues at coordinate 12,596,095 of OX438567.1, read as the reverse complement.
GCGTCCCACACTACGTTTGCCTAAACGTGGTCTCCACTCTAACACGTGCCTGCTCCACCGACCGTCTGTCCGTCTGCAGACATGGCCGGCCCACATCCACTACAGCGCACTAATTTTGCGAGCAATGTCGGTGACTTGATATTACATTAATAGGTAATAATAAGTATTCAGTGAATTGCTAAAAATCGGACATCTTCATCATTTTTTGGAACTAGAGTGTTGGAAGCGACACAAAAATCGCTCACCAATAAAAATCGCCCGTCTACGTCAAGCCTTAGCCAATACTGCGTACGTTCAAACTCCCACACAAATGATTCACTTCCTAGTATCCAGTAACACTGTGTGGGTAGTTTGTAGTAACATTATGACGTCATTATGGCACAATGGACATCGTTATGATGCTATCCCAATTCCCGGAGGAATGACTTTGTACAACTGCTGTAATTTCGATGTTTAGTTTGCTAGCTCGATATTTGACGTGGATATGTTTGTTTATTATCTACCGGTAGTATCAAAGCCAAGGGTAAAATTCAAAGTCAAAGTTTTTTTAAAGATTTGATTTGATTTGATTTATAACGAAGTTCCTTAACGATGTCATGAGAAAGGATTTTCCAAAATTCACCGCTTAAGGGGATGAAGCGGGGATCCGAAGTTTGTATGTAGAAAACAACTTTCGGCCTAGCGGCCCTAATAACAGACACAATGTAAAAATTACAAATGTCTACCTATTACGGTTCAAAAGCTACACCCCTGTGACAAACGGACGGACACGTTCACACCATTTATGAAACCCTAAAAAAAAACAGAATTAAGTTTTTTATATTTTATTTTACCGACGGTTATTTATATAACCGACGTTTTCGCGGCCGAAATCGCGGGCAAAAGCTAGTAAGATATAAAGATACATAAACACAGCTCATGTCCATTTTGTGTATAAAATATGTAGGCGGGTCATGAGGCAAGCCATTTGTCGTAAAACTAATGAGTTTAGCGAACACCCACGGGCATGACGCGTACTTTAGAAGTTACCCTTCACGTTACCCTTTAGATGTACGGTAATGTACTGCTATTTCGTTGTACGTATTACCATTTATTATCAAGACATGTGATTTGTAACTCTTAATGAATGGTATGTAGTTTGTTGAAACGTTGTTTAAAACGAAAATTACCCTTTTAAATTCAGTGTTGTTAACGGAAATTACCCTTATTTTTGTCGTAGTTATTTGGAAGTTCTGGTGAAGTTCTCTTCTTGTTAGGTACTCTATGTTTAAGTAAAATTCTTCTTACTTTAATCTTATTATTTAACTAACTGAAAAATTAACAGTGGTTGTAAATGTTTTAAATTAAAATAAATGCTTTGGCATTTGACTTAGACTTAGTAACATCAATTGTGGCAACATTTTCTTAACGTTTACTTGACTGCGCGACATAAAAGATAACGACTTTATAACAGACGGGACCCATTATTGCGAACAGCCGGTCTAGATTTTAATGGATCCAGACTTTAGAAGTCCCTATGTTTCGCAATCACAGAATTTATTATTTATTTTATGTGAGTATTGATCATGAAACTATATTACCTACATTGATCTAGTTATTCAATATTACTCAACAGAATTCTAGACTACTTTTTTTTGTATTTATTTAAAGTTATTTTTTTAAGCAGATTGCTTTTTTTTCTTGCAAGTTCAGTTTTAACACAGTCGCGAAATCCTATTACTAAACCTCCGCTATCCATCCATCTGTCTGTCTATCAACGTGCTGTATCCCATAAACCATAATAGGTAGAGATATGTTTGCACAGTGTATAGGTATATATTCGCTATAACAACAAAAAATAAAAATAAAATAAATTTAAAAATTATAGTCTAACTAACAAGATATTATGTTTGTTTTATGTAATGAAATTTTATAAAAAACATATTAACAGGATGTTTATTGTTTATGTAGGTATATGTATTGTATACAGGTACAACATACTTTCTACCGTGTACGATTTTATAGACCGTTAAAATTGTTCGAAAAATAAATTCTAAAACGGTATTTTCACAGTTAGCTGCCAGTTTTTTAGTGAAGCTCGGACTACTTTTTTAGGAGCTGAGTAAAATTGCAAAAAAGCTTTGAAATAGCTATTCCCAAAGCACTGCGAGAGGTTTTTTAACTATACTTTTGTTTTATATTCCTAGGAACAGTGTTGATTGAACTTTTTCTTTTAAAAATCCTTTCAGCTAAGTTTTAATTTCCATCATTACTTTTGCTATAAATCTTTCCTGTAAGAAGTTTACAGAAAAGATTTCGAAAGGCAAGAGTACTTAAAAATACAAACAATCTTGTTTGTGCAAGAAGCTTCTTTCTAAGTTTGCCTTAGAAAACACTGAAGACGGTGAACGAAAACATCGTGAGGAAACCGTGATTTATAATAATTTATACATTGCTGATGGATTGTGTTAGGAACAAGAATGAAAGGGAAACTTTAATCAATGAATTTCAATTAAATAGGTTAGAGGTAGGATTAGTTCAATCAATTTTAGCGCGACCAAATTCAGATGTTGCAAGACGATTATGTCAGTTAGTATACTTCATTGATTAAGATTTCCCTTTTAATATTAGATTTGAGTACTTGTTTAATGTAGATTGGATAAGGCACGATGGGGTTGACGTATCCATATGGATAAAAACCCCAAATTAAATCAATAAAGATTGGAAAAAAAAAAAAAAAAAATTATACATGTATATAAGTTTGAAATTGCCAATTCGTCTTGAGTAAGCGTAGTAATCAATGCTCGTGCCTTCTCTGTTTGAGAAGAGGCGTTTGCCTGGCAGTGGATCAATAATACCTAGACTAATATTAATTGGAATTCCAGTTACCACTGACAAATCTATCCGTAAAAAACATTCTTATTCATAACACAATACGTGCCGTAATTATTATGTAATAAATATTATAATATTGTAAAGAATGTTAATGTAAATGTCATTGAAATATCCCTGAATAGAAACACAAATTATGGATAACTATTTCGTACATCTATTCCTGCACTAGCTACCCATTACCGACGCTTGTCAAGTCTCATCTTTTATGGTGCGGATTATACCTATAGCAATCTTTGAAAGATATATAGGTACTTGAAAATCGTTTCACACACTGCGATGCTAAAACTGAATCATAAAATGTTGGTCCTCACTCCACGTGCCCACTTGTCACCTCCGTGGTATGAATTCTATTTATTTTGCGCTGATACATGACGGTCTAGTACGTGACTAGAATAACCCGAAGCTACCCCTTAACTACCCCTATTTATACGTGACACTCTAAAGGGGGGAGAGGTTTAGAGCTAAAAGTAGATATCCAAAAATATATCGAAGATTATTATTCACTGAAGGTATTACGGCTTTCAAAGTTTGAAGGAAGACAGGGAGGCTCTTGGAGTGCTATTATATCGAATGGAAGGGATATTTTAACGAAAACTTTTACCGTATTATGATCTTCTCAGTAGCATCCTCGGAGTCTGGATTTGTGCCCGACTTATGGCAATAGACTCGCCCTCTATTACATGGGACTTAAACATAACTGGCGAAATGTGGGCGTACTAATGGGTACATCTCTGCATAACCAAGCTGTTGAAAGCGTTTTGGAGATTTCAGATTTATTTTTTAATGAGACGAAGTTTCCTTACGATGTTTTCCTGCACCGATGTTAGTGTTGTCCAGGATAAATTTATAAAATACATACATCCTATTACAAACACACTGCAATTAATAAATGTATGTAATATACAATCCCATAACAGCCACAATCAGTGTCAAAAGATGGTCAGAAAAGAGGTTTGTTTTGACAAATTGAGACCGAGATTGCTCCTCTGTGATTCGAATCAAAGATTGAAGTGGATAGATGTGCCCTACCAGCCCTACTGCGTTAAATGATGGTCACGTCTTGTTTCGTTTGTTTTATCATGAAAACGCGAGTTTTATTTGAACAAAATACGTGAGCATTATAGCGTAAGTATTATTTCTCTCATACGGTAAGGAATATTTGTCGATGTAGGTCTTTGTTAACAAGATTATAAAGCAATGCTATAAAGAGTGTGATATTAACAAATAGCTAATTACAAGCACACATAGTTAAATAAGAAGTCCATAAAAAGAAAGTACACACAATTTAATATAAATAGCTAACAGTGTAGCAGATAAAATAAGATAGTCAGGGACTTCATAGGTCTTGTGTATCCTTTATTTGTGAATAAATTTATTTTATTATTTATTATTAAGATAAGAGAGTGAGAGAGTGAGAGAGAGAGAGAGAGAGAGTACTGATATAATAAATATTTTTTGTTTTTTGTTCGTTTGTTCAAACAATACTCACAGGATTTACAGTCGGATTAAAAAAATCTTATCTTTTACATATGATAGATTCATGAGAAATAGTATAGGCTTATAACATCACGCCGCGATACTTGGGAGCTGAGCAGTGACCAAAGATGTAACTTACATAAAGAACTACACGGATGAAGTCGCAGGCAGAAGCTAGTTTAAAGAGATAAGACTGAAAATAAAAATAATATTGTAGGTAATCTGAAAAGGGATCGGATAATACACACATTAAAATAAACTGTTTAAATAATAATGCTAAAGCTTAAGCCAAAATAGGTGTTTAATTAGTAAATTAAATTTTCAATTATATTTCTTTAACACTTTAATTTGTAAGTGTTATTAATCCGTGCCTTAATTTTAACGGTTTCATTTAAAATTATTATTATATTATTATTAAAAATTATAAAATCTAGTGGTGCTACTAAAAAACCTACGTGAAAATGTAGGACTTTTTATCGTCTGTTCAAAGATTTCAATACAAAGTCGTACACACCTTTGTGTACGGAAACACCCCTGCTATCCGTATGTCACAGGGCTGCATCTTTTGAACCGTTATAGTTGGACACTTAATTTTTTTACAGAGTGGGATGTGTAATTACTTCGACCGCTATACTTACAATCAAATAATGAACATAAAATAATTAATAAGTGGAAGCATTTTTTTCGGCGTTTTACTCGATTTTAATATGGTATATGGTACCGTATGGTAATATGGTACCTACGATGCTACAAAACCCTTAGTATGTGTATCTAACTAGCACTTACTACACTTTTAAATCCACAAAAAAATAACTTGATCAACATCAAATCCTAAACAAAATCACAAAATCAAACTACGTCTTTCCAATTTCCCTTCAAACGTTTAATTTCCACGACCACAGCGCTGTATAGCGCTTTAGAAACTCCTTAATTAAGCGCTCGCTAAACGTTCAAAGTTGTGATGCAAATTGAAAGTAACATAGAGTGACAAGTACTCGCTGTATTATTAAAATAAATGTTGCTACAGAAGCTAGTGATTAAGTATTGTATAGGCCAGGTAGAATAAAGCAAGTGGACTGTATTTAGAAAAGGTTTAATAGGTGGTTCACAATTATAGCAACTTAAGTACTTGTCAAGTAGGTATGTCTAAGCGCGGTCGTGTCGGACGATGCAATGATGGCGACGCTATTGCCTCCCCGGTCTCCCCGCGCAGTGCCGCGTCCCTCGTTGACGACGTCATCGTGGGCTCGTTGGATTTGGATGTATGTGTGTGAACAAGTATTAATACCAGCCTTTCTTTATGGGCAAAAGCCTCTTCTCATACAGAGAAGGCACGTCAAAGTCAAAGCATTTATTTCAATTGGATCATTTACAGGTACTTTTGAATTGTCAAGGTGTCGGTCAGTTAGTCAGAAAGTTTAATCTTGTTACTACTTTCAAAACGTATAAGTCTGTTTGGAGAAGAATGAGCAAGAAACTAAATGGAAGTACACATGGAGTTTCTTGCTCATTCTCTTTTAAATTATAATAATAATAATAGTAATGGACTCAGCGATCATTGTGCCGATAGTCGTCACAGCCAATGGCTTAATAGCCAAGAGCCTCGACCAACATCTAAGAAGGCTCTCGTTAGGTGGCTGGATCAAGGGCTTGATTCAGAAAGCAGTACTTCTGGACACGGCCCGCATAGTTAGGAGGTTCCTCTCTTTGGAGCCCTGATCGCCGGCTTGTACCCTGCTTCCACCACCGGTGGGCTACTATTTTTTATATTTTTAAATGTTTGTATTTTGATATTAATATTTAAAAATGTAATTTATATATATATAAGAATAAAGGAGAATAATAATAAAAAACAAATCATTTTATTATCAGGCAACTGTGGCCCATAGAAAAAAAAATTGTTTTTACAAAATCAAAGTGACATTTTTCTTTTTGTATATGATTGTCAGATTTATCGAAAATAGTATACGCTAATTATAACATCACGCTACGATCCACAGGAGCAGAACAATTACCAAAGAAGTAATTTAACACTAGTAAAATCGCGGACAGAGTCTAGTAGCAATATAAAACAATAACAAAAAGTAATAAAGATTATTGTAATCCATTTAAGAAGACTAATCCTAACTGACGCGCGTTCACGAACATGACGCGTAAATCACGAGGCAGATTGGATTACACGACTCACAACTCACGAAATTACGTTAGTTTGGCCTCACACTAAGTAGCAATAATCCATCTTTAGCCCCCAACCATCCAATCAGGTTCTTTTCCAATAAACTCTCGGATTCCATTCAGAACTCATTACAGTCGTCTCGATACCAAATGAGGATCACGTGTTACACTCTAAGGCCTCGTTACAACTTATATTGTATAACGTCATGTGTAGGGATGGGAAAGGTTCGATATATCGATAGAAAATAGTAATGTGATTTGTTTTGTTTTATCTTTTGTTCAGTTTTTGATCTTACTTTGGCATTACGTTGTAAATATTGACTTGATTCATTTGGACTGATTAAAAGCTAAGTAATTTATTTATTGTAATGTAATATTGACATTTTGAATTTTAATTTTGTGCAATTTATTTTAATGTTTTAATGTCTGATGAATATAGGTAGATAATTATAATCTATTGTAATTTAAATTTAAATTTTATATAATTTATGATTTGTGTATGTGTGTGAATGATTTGTAACTTAAATGTGTCTCTGTTACTTGAAATAAATAAATAAATATAAATAAATAAATAACATAACATCACGCCCGTAATCCCCGAAGGGTTAGGCAGAGGTGTACCCATTAGCACACCCACATTCATTGCCACGCACATTGCACGTGCATTGTCATGCTTTTGTCAGCAGTTTTTTTTGTAGTGTAATGAAAAAGGTGTAAAAACGAATTTGAAAGTTACATTTTCTTCTCATCATTGCGATCATTTTGTGGCTTTGGATCTTACGTGAGAATCTTCTGATTACAGAGATATTGAAGGTGAAAGTTCTAACGTTTTTATGGCTTTTTTCTACTAACAACATAACATAAAACAGGTTTTAAATGTTTATAACTAAACTTGAAATACATCCACGATGCCTTTACTGCTGCAAAGACAGTGTTTTGCGAGCATTACATTGCGCAGAAGCATACAGTGATTTTTTCATAAGTCATTTCCCAGCATTTTTTTTATGGTTAATGATGAGCAATTATATTTATATTAATGGCAGTATTCGAAGTTAACGGCTATGTACACCCTGTATGAATACAGGCTGTAAAAAAAGTATGTTACATCTATGAAATTTTTACCTGAAATAAATGTAAACACTCGATACCGTATCGATACTTTGAATTCTATCTTACCCCTATACTTAAAAGAAACCCAAAAAGAAAGCGACAAAAGAATATTACGTACTATAGCCATCTCTCTCTAATTAGATCGTTTAAATGCATCAAATGGATATCGAAAAAGGTTTTAAGCTGTGCCTTGAATTGACTTTAAGTGCGTGTAAGTTGGTGATTAGATAGATAGGAACCTTTCGCTTTTATGGTTTAACATTTTTCGAAGTTATTTCGTATTATCTCGTTCTTTTCGTAGGCATAAAATAGCATTTATTTAAAACAAATGGAACATAATATCATTATGTATTTAATAGCTAACTTCTGCTTGAGAATTCGTCTAGATAGAATTCAGAAGTAAACCAAAGTCATAAATTATCACACAGAAAAAAAAACATAACTAATATATGCTATATTTTTCTTGTTATCCAATTCCGTTCAGCCGCTTAAGCGTAAAAGAGTAACTAATATCAATCCAACTATCCTCCAGAACACAGGGATACTAATATAGCTTCTTATAAGCAAAACATTTTCAGTTTATGACCAGTAGATACTTCCGGAGATCGGCGAGTTCAAACAAACTTTAACTTTTTAATATCATAGTACAGTACCCGGCGATAAATATTGCACATCGACCTGAAATGATAGACCGAACCGACTGAATGATGTATGTCCTGATATGTAGATCGAAATGATAGAATATAATTTTACTCGTGTTTTTATTTATCAAAACCTGTATACATTATAAACATGGAATACGTACATTACAAAGTCCATTATCAAAACGAAATTTTTATTTAGACAATCTAAAATTAAATGATATCCATTTTTATCACAATTGAAATAAATTGCTATATTTACGTGATATATTTACAAATCAAACGAGATAAGTAGGTACGTGAAATAAATACAAAGTTTGTTAATGAATTTTGATAATAACACTTAAGTAGAACGAATAAAATTAACTTTTAAACTTTAGCAGATATAATTTTAACTCTGATTAAAATTGTTAAAACTTTCAGAAGGTACGTAGTTTAGTTAAAATTTCTAGATTAAATTAATTTATTACCAACTTTTCTGTGCATAATTATTATGAATACAATTAACATTGAGCTAAGATAAAGAGGCAAGATGTTAAAACTAATTTTAAAAAGTTTTAAATTATTAAACTCTTTAGCTACTAATCTAACTTTGAACCAACTAAAAATAGTTACACTTTAAATGAAATTGTTTATAATTTTAAACTCTCAATATTTTTTAAATTAACTTATTTTAAAGCACACTAGGAATTTCTTCTGTATCGTCGATGCGTTTGCACACATATATACTCACACACACAAACATCCAGACCTAGAACAACTATCTATAGGCCATACAAATATTTGTATCCTGCGGGAATCAAACCCGCGAGACGCAGCGCAGCAGCCAATCGCTCAACCACTGCGCCAACCGCGCCGTCAATGTAAATTTATGAACAAAATTAATTTAAAAACGTAAAATTAGCTTCCTTTCATCAGCACTATGTCAAACATTACAATTTCCTTAACTACGTAAACTTCGTAGCTACGAAACGAGAGCACGCCAAAAGCGGGTAAATTAATTTGGTCGTAGTACGAGACACAGAGGAGGTAACAAATGGAGTACCACGCTTCCTAAATGATTACTCACACAACTTTGAAGACAAAGGAAGTGAGCGACTGACACCAATTATACATATTGAAGAGCGTCTGTTACAGCGTTGCCAGACGTCCCGATTTTGGCGGGATGTCCCGATTTTTTAATCAAAATTAAATGTCCCGCGCGGGACAGGCTCAGTCCCGCTTTTTTTTCTCAGTCACGTAAACGTAATTTGAACTCAAATAAAAAGATAAATATTTAAAAACTTCTGAAATACCTACGTTTTTTTACTATGCCCCGCTTTCGACGAAAGAATCCTGCTTTTTCTACTCAAAAAGTTTAAAAATCTCGACTTGGCAAAATAAAAACCTGGCAACGCTGGTCTGTTAGCATCATTATCAAATGCTACGTTTGGTTCAAGACTGCTGTTCGGCTAAGCATTTAACTGGTTTTGCTGAGTTGGTGACACTATGGCTGAGAAATGGAACATGATTAGTGATTTTTATGTCCTATGGCAGACATTTCATAAACTTACGTGTTAACATAAACCAATAAGGTCAGCGTGGGTCTTCCTAAGGCGTCCCCTCCCTGGGTTGCCATTATGAAATTTAGTTAGACGAATAAATAAAAGGAAGCGTGCAGCAAATTGTAGTACTCCATGTATTCTATACTCCTTAATCGTCTAGTCTCTGTTCGTTGACTACGCCATGTTGTGCTCGTCGTGTTGATTAATTAATGTTATTTTACTGAGAGAATAGCCTGCGAGAGCGTGAGGCGAGGGAAAATTGAATGTTCAAGCTGGTACAGTTTTAGGGTGAATTGAATTACCCACTTATCGTGAAAAACTACCGTGTGGCTGTTCGCATTTATTACACACACTAAAAGTATAAAGCAGTTATTAGGGTTACCCAAAGGGAACTGAACCCTATTACCCTATATTCCTCACGCTCTAGGATGGTGACGTAACGTGACGATGGAACGTTACGGCTACTATTTACAATCATAATTGGATATTTTAACTGCACACTATTTTCATAGTCGTAAAATACGAAATCAGTAATAAGTAAGTAAATAACTGGTAAATTAAATAATGTCACTGACTTAGATAAGCGATTCTGACATCCATAGATGAATTGCTGACATGTGTCACACGCACCATCATAGAACGTATGGGATTTAAGACTTCACTGTCTCTCTGTATCATACTGTGGCTGTACCTTTTGAACTGTAATAGGTAGACACTTTAAATTTTCAGAGTATGTATTACTTTAGTTGCTATCAATGACTTATAAAAATAGAACAACGTTAAAAATTAAAGCGGACCTCATACCTGAAATGTATGTTGTTTTAATCTATACTAATATTATAAAGCTGCAGTGTTTGTTTGTTTGTTTGTTTGTTTGAACGCGCTAATCTCTGGAACTACTGGCCCGATTTGAAAAATTCATTCAGTGTTAGATAGATTAGTTATCGAGGAAGGCTATAGGCTATATACCATCACGCTACGACCTACGGGAGCGGAGCAGTAACCAAAGACGCGGGTGTAACCGCGGCGGACAGCTAGTGTATTATAAAATATTGTGCGGTTGTACGGAATCTTTCGTGTGCGAGGACGGGTCGCACTTAGCTGGATTTTATCACAGTAACCTTTAAATATTTTATGTTGAAAAACTTTCACTAGAACGCTATTATGAACTTTTTGATATTAGATATTCCTCTATATTTTTTATTTTCATTCAAAAATATTGTAGGCATTTATGTAAATAAATACCTATAACAGAATTTTTATCAAAAAATATAACTTGATTAAGTACCTAATCATATTGCCACGTTATTTTTCTATATAAAGCTAAAATTACAAGAAAGACACGTATCCCTATTATTGTTTGAAGCATAAATTACAATAGAGGCACGTGTCGTGTAAAAAAACAGCTCAAAAAGTGTCGCAACGCAATTTTATTCCCTTCAGAATGAAAAATAAGTGTAAATTAATCTTTTGTACAACTGTAATATCAATTTCACAATTTATATTGTTCATCGTTAAACAGAATCGAACGAATATTTCTTTCTTATATTGTTTTACAAGGTTTGACCACGACTGCTTTCGTGTGAATGTCGGTTATCGCAGATGCAGACATAGTCACGGATTAAAAAGCTTATGTCCTTGTTTGGGATTCTAGCTTAGTCTGTACCAAATTTCATCAAAATCGGTTTATTAGTTTAGCTGAGAAAGCGTAACAAACAAACAAATAAACAAACTCACTTTTTCATTTTGCAAAAAAAAAATTAGAAAACGAATTTAAACAAAATTGCTTTATTTATATTTATGAATAAAAGCAATTTCGTTTGAATTACAGTTCTATAAGCAACTTAATATTTAAATTATTTTAATGAAAATATTAAATTAAATACGAAACAACACTTTAACGGGTTATATTTTATTTTAATCCAGTGCTATAAAAGCAATCTATTTAAGTGAATTTTCTAATTTATTGAATGGCCAGGTTTTAAAACGGATAACTACCAATTATCAAAAGTACCATATTTATTTTTATTTTTTTAAGTACCAAGTACCAGTGTCCATATTTAGGTACTATTGTACCTAAATATGGACAGCTTGTTCGACTGTACTTAGAAAAACAAAAAAAAATAGTTTTCTTAATAACGTAAAAGTTGTCACTAAAAACAAAAATAAAAGAAAAAGAACCCAAAAATAAATCCTCTTTTTTACGTCTAAGACCTTTCTAGCTTCCTACAATCTTTTTGGGTCAAAAGTAGACATTTTCTTTTGGTAAAAGCCACGAAGGTAGAAAAGCTTTTGTTTTGAAGTTATTGCGCCCCGATAAATAACTACGTCTGTGGCTTGGGACCGAAATATCTTTTGCTTGAGTTTGACGTGATGGCCCAGTGGTTAAGGCCTCTCATGCATGCGTTTGTGGTTTCGATACCGAGCCAGTACAGTAGCGGTCATAAGTGGAGTAGCAATCTACAAAGCAAATTGATTGACATTTTGCTTAAACTTACGACCTTTCGACGTCGTGCGAATTTTGAGGTGTACGTAGGTAGGTACTGTGTTATTACGTTCAAAAGTGCCTTATAATGGCCTAATTAAATAAATTATTTTACTTTGACTTTATAGTAATCAGCTTCAACTTTAGCATCACTTAGGTATACACACAGATGTAGGTATGGCCTGTACCCCGTGTTCACAGCAATTCAAACCATTAAAAAAAAAAAAAGCATGCTACTTATGACCGGTACTGTACCAATGTCACTTTTTTAATTCATAAGTTTATCTTGGAAATCACTGACATCGATGAAGGAAAACATCGTGAGGAAACCTGGACTTATCCATACTAATATGTTTAATGCAAAAGTAACTCTGTCTGTCTGTCTGTCACACTTTCATGACTAAACCGGGGTTAGATTGAACACTTTTTTTTTAAAGGTGGTAAAAATCATCAAATGTAGTCTTCCGCCCTGAATGGGGCGGAAGGGACTGTCAGACTTTTACTGACTAAAAAACCACCCTGTTCCTTCTGTTGCCCTTACGTTCCAGAGCCACGGTATCCTGTTAAGACGTCCCGCAACTCCGGCAGGATAGTTTGAACCCTAACAAAGGATAAAGGCTACTTTTTATTCAACGACTTCGTCTGCGTCCGCGACAACTGACATCTACGCGGACGAAATCGCGGGCAAAAGCTTGTAGTTATAAAAATGCTCGTGTCTTCTCTGTATGAAAAGAGGCTTTTACTCTGAAGTGGAATAAAAAATACTTGCTTAAATATTATATTGATCTGACTATGAATAGTTGGTCCCTTTTGCTTCTATAACTCGGTGGGCTATCGACCATCTCTCCTTTATTCCACCTTTAAGAACCTTTTGAGGTATCGAGTATCGAATGGTAATGGAAACTAGAGAATACTTAACTTTTCAGTCATGTATTGGTAACATTATATTGGTTGCTTAATGGAGAGATATTCTATTTCTAAAAGTATTTTAGTGTTACCATTTGAAATAAAACCTTTTGGTTTTCACTTGTAACTGTCACTTTCACTGACGCAAATAGATGAGCTGTAACTCTCGTTAAAATTGGTTCAGACAATTTTTTTTAAGTTTGTTTTTTGTTTACTGTGTAAACATTCATAAGCATTTAGTAAAAATCTTTTATTTTGTCATTACCCACGAACAGAAAACTTTTATTTATTCATATAGATAAATCATTAATAAAATTAAATACATATTAATTATGATCGTGGTTTTTATTGGCAAAGAATATGTGACCATTCAGTAGACAACAACGTTCTTTCATGACACCAGAAATACAATCCCAGGAAATACAACACACATATAAGATTTATATGTAAATAGAACATGTGTTATTCCAATTAGGGTACCTTTCCTAAAATAAAGCAAAACTGCGAGTGAGTATACTGAATATTTTAAAAGTTCTAATTAACACAGCCGACGCCTTTCAGACCTTACATTTAGAACAAACGAACACGTATCCGCCCACACTCTTAGCACACTATTTATTTAGCCCGCGTTCACCAACGACCTTTGTGGTGTAGACTTTTGTCATGTCTGAAGACTTAAAACTAGGCTAGAACAATGTATAAATGTTTTATGTGAGGTATATATATGAGTAATTGCGTGACATACAATTTAAACTCTCGAGTGACGCATGGCACCGCAAAGGTATAGCGTCTATAGTTCAACTTTTAATTGTATTCAGTAATTTGACAGTTCAATGAAATAATGTTACCATAGTAAAACTAATTAATATCTAGTGTTGGGCTAGTAAACGATTTTGCTTAAAGAACGAATGATAAAAATGGTTTAACTTTAAATATTCGTATGTAAGATGTGAAATATAAGAATAAATAATAATTGTTATTAAAAGTAATTTTCTTAATTTATTTTCTTCTAATACGAACACACACCATCACAGGTAAAGGAGGATGTCGCATAAAGTAATAAATATTTTAAGATGAAAGAAGTTAAAAAGTATTTGAGGAAGGTTTTAGTAATGAGACCCGGCCCTTCGTCATGGAGTGCAGTACAGTTTATATTTATACAAAACTTTTGAGCACAGAAAGCATCAACACAATATTCATTTTTAAAATACCTCTGCGTAAAAATAAATTTACAATCATACTGAACAAAACTTTCTACAGAAGATAATTTGGTACTAAAATGATATTTACTTTCAATTTCTAAAAGGTCGGGCAGCTAATATTACAGATTATAATTTAATTAAAATCGTGACCAAAGTATCTATCTATATCGCTATATTAAAATGATACCGATCAAATGTAATCCTGTGAAAATTACAGTTAATCTCGTTGGCCTTTACAAAACAACGAAAATATTTCAACCGACTTCAAAAAGGAGGTTTTCAGTTCTTCTTTAAATATTTTTGATGTATGTCCTTATTTGCAAGCCAAACATACAAAATTATAACATAACATCACACCTGTAATCCCCTAAGAGCTCTTACACACGAGCGGCATGTTCCCAACGGCAGAGGTAACTGCAGCCGTCGATGCGCGTCGACGGCAGTCGATTGCAGTCGCAATAAGTTGAAATGTCGACGGTTGTGTAAGAGCTCTGAGGATTAAGACCGACTGACCGACTCCTTGACAATTTAAAAGTGCCTGTAAATGGTCTAATTGAAATAAATGTTTTGACTTTTGACTTTTAGGTGTACCCATTAGTACACCTACATTTTGCTACTGAGAAATTCCTGATGGAAAATCCCATTAACACTTTGCACGACCTGGGAATCGAACCCATGACTCATGCTCAGCAGTCGCGCTTTGTGACCACTAGACCAACGAGGCAGTCGATCAGTCAGGCCTGTATTAATTTTACAAAAACTGCCTTTCATAGGTCGGTCAGCAGCAGGTGAAGCATTTGCCTATAATATAATATTTCAGATCCGAGCTCACAATCGAATCTTGGATTGCTACATTACAAGCGAATGCTTGTTAGTCAGCGAGGCAGTATTGTAAATTAATGCTTAAAATCGAACCTTGAATTATTTTACAGCTAAAACGCCAAATAGTAAAGTTATCATATTATTATATTTATCATCGCTCCCGGCAAGGAAGCGCCTTTAGATTACTAAAACGTTTTTACCACTTTCCAACAAAAACAACAGATAAAACAAACTATAGCCTCAAGCTACCACTTCGTAAAAATGAACTCAAAACCCGCTATCTAACAGGTCGTTATTTATGTGAGAAAAAAAGCAGTGAAGAGAGAAAACAAAACACAACGTACACTGTATTTTGCCTCAACAACGTTATATGTTTCTGAGAAATATGACTTTGTTATTACAGTATCACATTAGGAGCTAGAAAATATAGACAGTGTAAAAGAACATATGCGAGGTTGACTTTCATATTCTTGTGCTTGAGATAAAATATAATAGTTATTGTTTAAGTTTGATTTTATTTTACACATCACTGACACCTGTTAAAGAAAACATCGTGAGGAAACCTGGAGTTACTACATAAAATAACATCACGCCGGTAATCCCCGAAGGTTAGGCAGAGGTGTACCCATTACTTAGTACATCCACATTTCGCCATTTATGTTTTAGTCCCATGTAATAATGGGCGAGCCTATATTGCCATAAACCAAGGGGTTATTGTACATTCGCCACAAAGTAAATTCGTCACATTTTGAAAACTCCATACACACTAGTCTTGAGTGACTATTAAATCTGAAATCACGATTACGCGTTGAGAAAGCATTGTAATCAATGCTCGTGCCTTCTCTGTATGAGAAGAAGCCTTTGCTTTGCAGCGGGACAATAATTTAATAGGTTGGTATTATTAAATTAATATGGTTTTTTTTATGTAACATGTTCATTAGTTGTTTATTTACTGTAAATTTTGTTGTTATGAAGATAGAGGTGCCTCGTTGGTCTAGTGGTCGCAAAGCGCGACTGCTGAGCATGAGGTCTTGGGTTCGATTCCCGGGTCGGGCAAAGTGTTATTGGGTTTTTCCATCAGGAATTTCTCAGTAGCAGCCTCGGAGTCTGGATTTGTGCCCAGTTGATGGCAATAGGCTCGCCCCCTATTACATGGGACTTAAACATAACTGGCGAAATGTGGGTGTACTAATGGGTACACCTCTGCCTAACTCCTCGGGGATAACAGGCGTGATGTTATGTTTATGAAGATAGAGGTTTTATTGAATATTTGTGAATCAGTAAGAAAAAGTTAGGGATGAATTTGCGATTTCAGACTTACAAATTACAAGTCTCAGTTTCTTCACAATGTTTTTCTTCACCGATGTCTGAGATATTCAAGACTAACTTAAAAAGTACATATGAATTGAAAAATTGACATCGTTACTTGCCTGGTATCGAACTCACAACCTCGTGCATGAGAGACGGGCACCTTAACCAGTTGGCCATCACGAACATAAAATAAACAAAATCTCTCACATAAATATATCTATGTTTAATAGCATTCCGAAACAAACCTGACTGGAACAACTTTACCTTAAAATATTCCAATCAAACTTACTGTAAAGCCAAGCCGGGCCCCTGGGCCCCCGGGCCCAACTTCGAGGTTCACTGGCCCATTCAAATAAATTGTAGACACGTCAGATGGAATTTGAAAAAAATGCGTTCTCCGAGTAGCGTTCTACCCGATCCGCTTAATATTTCAAATGAATGAAGGTACCTTTTCTGTCTTATCAAGTTACGCGGTAATATGTATTAAAAAACAGGCCAAGTGCGTGTCGGATTTGCACACGAAAGGTTCCGTACCATCCCGTTCAATATTTAACACTACTCACATAAAAAATACGTTTCTTAAAAGGAATGAAATAAAAAATGTTTTATGACACAGAGACCATGTTCAGTTGTGCACCTAATATTATAATAATACAATAAAAAAACATTATTGTGTACCCGGCAGCTGCGGCATACAGGCCCATTTCAGCATATCAGAAAAAAAAAATGTCAGACCACTTGTGCCTGACGCTGGTTTTCAACTGGACCTTTGTGTGTGACGTATTACGGATGGTCCAGTAAAGACGACCCCCTTTAATTGTTAACTTTATTTAAATTTTTGTTTTTGTTATTATTACAATAATAGAAATACACACGTTTCATCAGACACAGTGTATCTAATGAAACGTAATTGGTGGAGGGTAGGAGCTCCACCAATTACGTTTCATCAGATACAGGTTGCTAACAAACAAACGGACGGACAGCGGACGGCTTAGTTCGTTCCTCTGGCACCTTTGACTACGGGACTCTAAAAAGGAAAAATATGTAGGTCCTGTAACATTTGTCAAAGGCATCTGGTCGGCTAGACGTATGCTAATTTATTATTTTTGGTCGACAAAAAATGGTTGCTGGTCCCTGAATAAAATATTATGGGTGCCGGGTATGAAGGTCGATGAATAGACATTTTATTTCGGTCGTAGGTGTTATGTAAAATCTTAAAAGGTAGATTTATTATTAGGGCCGATTTTAAAGAGGAATAATTTTGACGGTTTGACAGCTTTTGTATAAAAATAACGAGTATAAAAACACCCTCTCCCCCTCCCCCTATAATAATAGGGGGCGAGCTATGGTTTCATTGAAATAAATGCTTTGAGACTGCCTCGTTGGTCTAGTGGTCGAAAAGCGCGACAGCTGAGCATGAGGTCTTTGGTTCAATTCTCAGGTCGGGCAATTGTTTTTCCATCACGAATTTCTTAGTAGCAGCCTTGGTGTCTGGATTTGTGCCCGGTTGATGGCAATAGGCTCGCCCCCTATTACATGGGATTTAAACATAACTGGCGAAATGTGAAAGTACTATTGAGTACACCTCTGCCTAACCCTTAGGGGATTACAGGCGTGATGTTATATGTTTAAAAACACATGCGTAGTTAATGCTGTGTTTTTTAACACCCCGTAAATTATGCCAGTGTAATATATTTATTCCTTAGACAAACCTTATGTGACTATTGAAATATAAACCTTAAATAGACTACTGTAATGTGCTATTTCTAACGTACCTTAAATGGTAGTCTACCTACTCGTAACCATGTTCATTCATTGCGTGTTTACTGCATAATATTTATGTCTTACAGTTTTTTTACGACTCGTTAGTATTCATTTAACAAACTAGCTTGTGCAAGCGACTTTATTCGCATCAAATATATTTCTGCATTCAAAATTTAAACCCCCGTTTCATCCCCTTAGAGCGTGAATTTAGGAAAATCCTTTCTCAACGGTCGTCTACTATCTATGAATTACCTCCCTGCCAAATTTTATGTTTATACGTCCAGCGGTTTTCGATATTTCGTGATAAGTGAGTGAATGAGTCACCTTTCGCTTTTATACAGCATGTAACAAAAACCCTGTCCGATCCTTAAGTATTATTCGGCATCGTACTGCGTACACATACAATAGGCACAAATAACACGCGCCGCCCGGCGTCGCCGCATCGGTGCGATGTCCTCTGCTAGAGCTGTACCGAACGAAACTTCAAAAACTAGTCATTTATTTATTGCCAACATGTGATTTATTACGCATTTCCGGGAAAATATTTCACTTGGAAAATATGTATTTACAATATTATTTTTGATTTATATTTTTCGTTTTTGCCAACCTGTCACTAACGCCCAGTATACGTAACCATTTAATGAATTTGAGATTATTATTTTTCCCCAGTGAAAAAAAAAGAAGAAAGAAGAAGTAATTAAATTAAAATAAAACATAAAAACTGATCAACGGCAACACTGATCTGACAGGGTTTTTGTTACATAGTGTATATTTACAAGATAGAATTATTAACTTTTTATAAAAACATTTTACTTTTTATTTCGTGGGTAAATAAATCCTCATGTAGGTGTGTCTGGGGATAACGATACATAACAAATTGTAAAGGAAAGATATTAAGAATATGATGTACTTATTTAGAAGATTTTGATTATACTGTCAAAAACACACAATTTCTTCATAAACAAAAAAAATGTTTCTTTTAATGTTTTTTTTATATCGTAGTGGCTGTGAAATGGCGCGAAATCTGCGCCCGTTTCAAAACAATGTCGCGCGGTTTCCGCGTTCAGACAGCGCGGAATCCGCGCGGTTCTGGAACGGATGCCGATAGTTTTTTATTTATATTATAAAGCATCTTCGACTAACCTTACTACAATATAAAATAAAAAAACAGGTAGATAGTAATTACTTTTGTTACTAAATATTTCTATACTAGCCCGCGACTTAGTCTATATGTTTATTTTTCGCTTTGCTTTGCTCCCATGGGTCATAGCGTCATGTTATATAGCCTATTAGGTCCTGCCTGCGGCTTCGACACGTAAAAAGTACTTAGCTTTCCGTAAAGTACGATAGAGGGTATAGAGGCCTATACCCAGCAGTGGGTGAAGACGGGCTGTGGATGATGATGATGATGATGAAAGTAAGATAGTATTATCCTAAGGAAGCACATTACTATACATACATTACTATTACATTGCATTATTTTTTGCACCTGCTATGTTATCTCTTCACCACCTTTGGTTGACTGGTAGAGAATGCTTAAGGCATTAAGTCCGCCTTTGTACTTGTTTTGTGCATAAAGTTTAAATAAATAAATAAATAAATAATACTGGTATAAAAAGTATTTTCGTTGTTATTCCAGGAAATGATTTATCTATGTGCCAATTTTCATTCAAATCTGTTACACGGTTTAGGCGTCATTGAATAATAAACATCCAAACATCTTTACAAACTTCCACATTATTTTATAATATTAGTAGGATATTATTTCTCATGAATCTGGCTATCATATTTTTTCCAATCCAACTGGTACTTCCAGAGATTAGCATGTTTAATCAACCATCAAAGGTTAACTCTAAAATTATTTGAGTCGACCTAGCACTTAACTAAACTACCTTCTAATGCAGTCTTGCAAAACCATCTACAGTAAGCTTAACTGCCATACTTTTCAAGGTAGGTACTCACAGTAACAAATCTTCACAAATAGGTAGCTTGGGGACCCCCTCAAGCCAGACCACCGGCGATCGATCGCCGCAGCAGTGCATTAGTATCCGACCGACTGGAAATTGGATTTGAGGACTGACTTTGAATTCGTGGGAACTTTGCAAGAGTGAGTTCTTGTGAATTATGTACGTGAAAGCGGTTGCAGGTTTTGTTGGTAAATCAAAGTGAATTATATACAATGTTGGGTAAGTACCGTGGTTATGCGAGAAAAATTCTGATTGTAAGTAGTTAGAATGGCTCACTATTTCATAAAGATTACAGTGAAAGATATTTCTTACTAGGCTCTAGACAGACGGACTGCATTTCAACTGCAATCCAACTGCAAATTTGCAGTTCGGATGCAGTTTGAATGCAGTTGACACGACTGCAATAGAACTGCAAACCACAATATAAAGATAACCAGTAGTTGCACTCGGCCGTAACCTTGAATTAAGTACCTACGATTTCGTGCTACGTACTCACGCGTTAGGGCTGCCCGCACATAGGTAGTATTTTAATTTCATCAACCTATTGAGTTTCTTTCTAGTTATGTGAATAAAAATATATTTTCTTTAGTTTAAAAAAATAATTCGTTGTGATTGAAATAGTGTTCAATAAAAATACATGTTGCGTTGTACTTATAATTCAAAGATTTAATAAAAAAAAATCGCCGAAGGAAACCAAACTCCAATCCTTACAAACTTCAACGGGTAAGGTTTGCGGTTACGCCTCCTTGATAGGGGGTGTGGGGGGGTGGGGGGGGATCGGGGGGGAGTAATTGAGTAGCCCCCACCATTTTTGCCCGCCGGAGATACTCGCCGGAGCCTTACTAGGGATTTCTACCGAGTCACCTTAATAGGGTCGTAAGGGGGTCAGGGAAGGCGTGAAGAGGGGTAGAGTCACCCTCCAGCCTTTCCCCCCGCCAGAGGGTCTCGACGGAGCCCCGCTGCGCGGGGCTCCTACTTCTGGGTGGTTTAAAAAGAAATAACCACGAAGGGGATGGCAGGGTCTGTTCGCTCGCTGCGCTCGCTCACTGGACCCTGCCATCCCCTTCTAACCTAACCTGTCCGAGTCGGGGTGCCCACAAGTCCTGAGCTCGCTTCGCTCGCTCTTGTCCACAATAAAAAAGAGAAGAAATCCAATCGGTGTCCAAAGGGGTAGCGGAGTTGTCAAGAAATAGCAAGCAGTCGGTGTCCAGAGGGATAGCGAGGTCGTCAGAAAGCAGGAGGCAGATATTATCGAAACGGAGCACATTCACGTAAACTCGAAAGCAACGGAATGGCGCGCAAAATCGTGTTTACCTGTCACTGTCAGTGACAAAAAATGGCGACTTAGCGTTTCGTTTTACGCATTCTAACAGACGCAACTCAAAAAACGTAAGAATTTAGTGAAATTTACGTTCCGTTTCAAGTAATAGTCCCCTTGACCCCCCCACAGTGTCAGAATCCTCAAATTCAGGAGGCGTAACCTCAAACCCAACCCGGTATTATTACCAGGTAATAGGTTACCATTAAGGTATTACTCTCATAATCATTTCATAATGATATTTCGTCTATGGTAAATACCTAATTATTTAAGTAACTAAGTACAGATAGCCGAAACTAGGAAACTACTTAGGTACCAGTTCTACGGGAACGGCGTATGTAGGTCATTCGGATCACTTTTTACACCCTATCCACAATTTATTTATGTATTTTATTAAATTATTAATAAATTATTAATTATTTTACTCGGTGGAAAAAGCGAAATGTGTAGTTATATAAGTATTAAAAAAATAAACAAATTACGTAATAGTAGGTAGGTAAGTGTTTAATTGTTTTTAAAGTCTTACCTTCATATTTTAAAAAATGTTATCTCTGGGTGCGTTATCGAAGAATTCAAGCAACCAAACACTGCACAATATAGTTTATAATTTCTCCTTGCCATGTTGAGAAATCGCACGCTCACTGCTTACAAAAATATTACACCATCCATTCCTATATAAAAATGTACTCTGTGATCCATTCGTCACTACGGCGCGGCGCGGCGGCGGCGCAGTCAAGACTGTTTGTGTACCGAGAGTGTACCGAACTCGACGCGCGTAGGTATGACTCGCGTTGCGACCGTTTCTATGAAGATCACCTACTGTAGTATTTTTATACTGTGTGCAAACCAACCGTGCGGTCCAATTGCAGTCGGCGTGCAGTCGTGTGAACTGCATTCAAACTGCATCCGAACTGCAAATTTGCAGTTGGATTGCAGTTGAAATGCAGTCCGTCTGTCTAGAGCCTAGAACTTTTTACACGACTGCCCCAAAAAAAGGAGTGTTATGTGTTCAGGGTTAATGTATGTATGTATGTATGTATGTGAGTTTCTTTATTCCACCATAACTTTTAAACGCCTGAACCGATTTTGATGTATGGGATATCGATACAATCCTTGCATCGTTCCGAGTAACTAATAACTAGGCTAGTAAAAAATAAAAAGAAACCAGTGTGGTCACTTTTAAACGTAAATTAATTCCAGCCTTAATTTATTTTTTTAATGAATCTGGTCGTGTCTAGGTTTATCGTCTAGAATTTGACAAGTAGATTTAAAAAATATATAACACTGTAAATAAAAAATGTCGTAAAAAAAACTGACGAGTAAACAAAGTACAAATATGTGCAATTTTAGCAGTCGTGTTTTTTAATTTTTTAATTATAGTAGCTTGTTCAGTATTTGAAAATGATGGTCCAAGGTTAAGGGGCATCTTAACCATTAATATAAATAATAATAATAATGTTTATTTCACACGTTTCTATGTCAAAGTCAAATCATCAAAGTCAAATCATTTATTTCAATTAGACCATTAAAAGGCACTTTTGAACGTCGAGAAAAATTTGAATCTAGTTGCCCATTCCAAAAGGTAGCTTCGTATGGAGAAGAACGGGCAAGAAACTCCATACTTACTCTTTTAAAAAAATATATGGTTTACAATAAGTAGTAGGTACATTAATTCTATTTATACGAATGTGAAGACGATGTACCTAAAATAAAAGTCATGTAAAGTACTACTATACGTACCAAATGCTACAAAGATTAGAAATGGAAGCTAAATTATTTTTTGTAGATACACAGTGCTCACACGTTTACATTAATGTGATCGTAAACTATCTTTTCTAACATTTCAAAAAACATCAAATCAGTGTGTGAGCCATAGTCATCACCAAAAGTATAATAATAAGTCTTAGTAAAAAACAATATAAAATTATGACCATTATAAATCAAATAATTGAATTTTTAGCAGCCAGTTGATTAATTTTTGTCAAGACTTTAAATTGCCCTATGGAGCAGGACCAGCATGTTTCCAAGCATTATTATCCTGAATATAATCCTCCAATTTGTAATATGCTTGTTTGCAAAGTGTTATTTTAATATATTTTTTAAATTTACTTTCATTTAGTTTTAAAATATCAAAAGGTATTTTATTGTAACATTTCACACAGTACCCCATAAAAGATGTGTGCACTTTGGATAATCTAAAAAATGGTTGCACTATTTTGTCTTTATTTCTAGTATTAAAATTGTGTCTATCGCTTATTTTATCAAAAAGATGTATATTTTTTCTTACATACATAATATTTTCATAAATGTATTGACAAGGCACTGTCATAATATTAATCTTTTTAAATAATTCCCTAAGAGATTCGCGACGAGGTAGATTATAAATGGCTCTGACAGCTCTCTTCTGTAAAATAAAAATGGATTCAATGTCAGCAGCCCGACCCCACAGTAAAATTCCATATGACATGATGCTGTGGAAGTAACTAAAATAGACCAAGCGAGCGGTTTCGATGTCCGTTAACTGTCTAATCTTCCTAACAGCAAAAGCTGCTGAGCTCAGCCGCCCTGCAAGAGATGTTATATGTGGTCCCCATTGTAGTTTCTCGTCTAGCGTTATTCCTAAGAAAACCGTTTGATTAATAAAAGACAGTTTTTCTCCATTCAATACGAGATCACATGCACTACTTCTAACATTTGGTAAAGTAAATCTAATACATTTGGTTTTCTTTTCATTTAGTACCAAATTATTTACCGTGAACCAATTTTGGACCTGAAGAATTGAGTTATTCACATCGTCAAGATTTTGAGTACGTCTGTCTATCTTAAAAATTAATGATGTATCATCTGCAAATAACACCATCTTAGGTTGATTTTGGAGCAATTGGGGCAAATCATTTATGTAAGCTAAGAAGAGGAATGGACCCAATATCGAACCTTGCGGAACGCCCATTGTCATTTTAGACCCCAATGAGTTTACGCCGTTAACCTGAACTTTAACCGGTCTATTTTTCAGGTATGATCTTAGTAAATCAAGAGATGTATTCTTAATCCCATAATGTTCTAAATGGCGTTAATGGCGTTCGGCAATAGTGTAACTTTTTATCAGTAAAAGATTTTTTGTTATCGGACTAGGACTTTCAGAGTTTACTCTACAAACAAAAAATGTAACAAGATTTACCTCTTTATAATATTAAGTAGGTATGGATACATAGATACACCTCGATACCCCTTAATGTCAAAACGTTTTAAATATAAATCCATTTCTAGCATCTTAAGTCTGCGAAATCCCTAATTAGGTGTATTTGAATAAGCTCGCTTCCGACTGCCGGATTAGGATAAGCAGGCAGCGAGCTAATGAAATGCAAATGTTGAGAAATCTGAAATTACATGAATAGAAGATTTTAAGAATATCTCAAGAGATACACACATACATAAACTTACGTCTTTTTTCTATGGGGCCGAAACCATAGAACGCCACCTGCTACGATCCTTACATACTCCTTTCGTCTCCTCCACGTTCATACAACACATCATATAAGCACGCGCCGGTTACGAGTACTGCGCACCTGACCTTTCTAAAGAACCTCACCAATAAGGTCAGTGTAGGTCTTTTTAGGACATACCCTCCCTGCATTGCCACTCACATTTGCCATATAAATACCTTTTGTTAATCGCCTTTCACTCATCCTCTCAACATGACTGAACCATTCAAGCATAGTATCTTTTCAATCCTTGTCACTACATCCTCTTTGAATTTTGATAGATACATTTTTCTTTTGAAATTACGTAATATTGACAACCGTTGCTATTACCGTGTAACGTCAAATATTCTGTAACGTAATTTTTACCTTAATAGGAAAAAAATCTTTATTTATTGCTTATAAGAGAGTCTACCACGAAAGGTAAACGAAATGTAAATTCAATTGATGTTTTTATTGTAAACTGGCTTCTGTCTGCAGTTTCACGACATTCACACTTTCAGACATCGGTTAGTAATATATTATATGTAGTTATAAAAAGAGCTCTAATAAAGACAGACAGACAGACAATTAATAGATTAATGAATTAACAATCTTAATCTTCTCCTACATACATACACATACATAAACTCACGCCTTTTTTCCATGGGGGTAGGCAGAAAACACAGAACGCTACCTGCTACAATCCTTACAATACTCCTTTCGCCTCATCTACGTTCATACATCTCGTCATACAAGGACGCCGGTTACGAGTACTCCGCACCTGACCTTTCTGAAGAACCTCTCCTACATAACTCCTCCTCCTCTCTCTTCTCCTACATATATATAAAAGGCAACCGTTATTGACTGACTGATCCATTAACATACAGCTCAAACCACTGAACCAATTGCGGTGAAATTTTGCACGCAGATAGTTATTATGACGTAAGCATGCGCTATGGAAGGATTTTCCAAAATTCATCTCCTAATGGGGATGAAACGGGGTCCAAAGTTTGTATGGGAAACAAGATACTAAGGCTATATAACATCTTCCTACGACCTACGGGAGTGGAGCAGAAACCAAAGACGTAATTTAAAGCGGGTAAAAATACCACGTGGACGAAGTCGCGTGCAGAAGCTAGTCTTGTATACAGCATGTAACAAAAACCCTGTCCGATCCTTAAGGGTATTATTCGGCATCGTACTGCGTACACATATACGTAACCATTTAATGGATTTGAGATTATTATTTTTCCCCAGTGAAAAAAAAAAGAAGAAAGAAGAAGTAATTAAATTAAAATAAAACATAAAAACTGATCAACGGCAACACTGATCTGACAGGGTTTTTGTTACATAGTGTATAATTAACTTTTTAACTTACAAAATCTTTATAATATTCTTTGTAATAGTAAACGAAATACCCTCTATTTTGTAAAGGCTATGATCCTAAGATTATAATATATTTCAAACATTATTATTAATTAATTAACTATACTAAGTTTCCGCCACAAACCTTAAGTTTCGTTAGCCAAGTTTCGTTGGCCAAGTAATCGGTTTCAACCAAGTTTCGAGGTGGAAGGGTCTCGACTTGATACTTAAAATAAATGATTTATCTTGTTACATGGTTACCCTCTGTAAAGCTAAAATTGGTGTTTTGTTTGACGGTTTATGTGTACATTGAATTATTGAGGAGCTATGAATATTTTGTGATGTATTTTGAATGGAATTGAACATGCATGGAATATGCTACACAACGGATGTTTGCTTTCCATGTCAGTGTGTTTTGGTTAAAGGTCAAAATTTGATATGATGCATTGTGTTATTCAGTCGTAGCACTTCAGATTTACCGTTTTGTTGTAAAATCGTTCTTATTACAATTGCATAAGATGGCTCAGTGTTTACCTTAAAGCGCTGCCGTCCGTACATATGTATGTATTTAACAAGTAACACATACAGTTAGATGCATATAATAGACGCCTAGCCTTCTATAAAACCGTAGCTTGTCATGCTACCATAGCTTGTTACGCCGTAGCAATAATGCGATACAAAATGCTATTCCACAAATTGCTAGGGATTGATTTATACTTCACCTAATTCACCGAAACAGTTTTTTTACAGAATAATTTAATTAATGTATTTTTAAGACTGTTTCGTAGTTTTAAAGTAATGATGTCATTCTTCTACATTATCAAAACTATTATTATAAAGTCCTACATTTAACTGTCCTAGCTGTCCTACGTTTAGTCTTTTGACAAATATATTAATTTACGTATTTACGTTAAGCAAATAATAGTTTTAGTTGCTCGTGCCTTCTCTGAGAAGAGACCGTTGCCCTGCATTGGACCAATATTAGGCTGATATTATATATATATATATATATATATATATATATATATATAGTACCACAGTAGTAGTAGTTATAGCTGACCGGCCCACGCGTTGCTTAGGCTCAGATTTGCAATAAAAAAATATTAAGACCAATAATTTAGATAAAAACTATCCCATCTTTTATGTTGGATCAAACTGCACACGGTGTGCCAATTTGATTAAAATCGGTGAAGTAGTTTAGGAGTTCATCCCGGACAAACAACGTGACACGTAATTTATACCTATATATCTCCATTGTTACAGCGATGTCGTCGTGCCGTGTAGCGGCGTGTGTGGCTGCGCTTGCGGCGATGAGCTGCGCGCTGCCCCACACCGTGCTGGCGCTGGACCTCAACAAGCTGTATGGTCACCATACTAAGCGTTCCGGTAAGTAACAAACACACAATACACAACAAGAGCAACACACAAACATTGTTGTATACATGTCAATAAGAGCCTTTACACGTTAGCGTTTTGTTCACTTAAACTTATACAAGAAAAAGTAAAAAAAGCGGACTTAGGCGATTAACACACGGCATCGTGCACCGCCGCGGAGGGCGATAGCGTTAAAGCGGATTTCACCGCTCGACCGCGCCGTCGGGCGGTATACGTGTGTTAGGCATCAACGGATTTCTTAGAGGCCAAGGTTGGGTGCAAACGTCCGGTTTCTTGATCAGGTTTCCGGATCAGGGAAGCGTATAAACACATATATGATTGTGTATACACATACTACATAATATACACACACATGTAAAAAAAATGTATGTATGAATAATTTATGTGATCAATAATGTATATCAATGCGATATGAGCTCCGCTTCAATGCCTACCTACCTTATTGCTTTCGCTACCAGTCAGCTAGTTTGCAACCTACAGCATAAATACGGCAGCATAGACAATGGTAGACGGAAATCATTTCGATGTAGTTTTTTTTGTTGTAGCTCGTCCGAGAGATACTATACTCTATAACTATTGTTTCCGCCTCACGTTACTGTGTTCCGGTTAAAAGGTTTGGGCATGGAGTGCCGGTGTTACTACGTGACATATTAGTTTTATGGAGTACGTATGGAGTTTCTTGCCCATTCTTCTCTATACAAAACTACCTTTTGGAAGGGGCAACTAGTGGTAACTATTCAATTCCTTTTTTCTTTTTGTAGGTATATGACGTTCAAAAGTGCCTTATAATGGCCTAATTGAAATAAATGATTTGACTTTGTCTTTGACTTTATCTGTAACTAGCTTCTCAGACCGCATAAATGTC
This sequence comes from Hoplodrina blanda, assembly GCA_949316365.1. Lineage (NCBI taxonomy): Eukaryota > Metazoa > Arthropoda > Insecta > Lepidoptera > Noctuidae > Hoplodrina > Hoplodrina blanda. Next base: position 12,567,414 of record OX438567.1, on the reverse strand, counting down.
AGTTATCGCGCCCGCAGACGAAGTCGTGGAATAAAAAGTATCCTTTGTGCTTTCTTGGGGTTCAAACTTACCCCGAAACAAATTTCATTAAATTCGGTTCAGTGGTTCAATCGTGAAAGCGTAACAGACATACAGATTTACTTTGCATTTATAATATTACTTTTGCTCGTAGCTTCATCCGCGTAAATGTCGGACGTCAGACGGCCTATCTTTACAATTTCTGATATGCTAACCCTGGTGGGGCTGAATCCACCAGGATACTAGTGAAATCTGCCCTACTAAATCAAATTAGTGGGGCATATTCCACTGCAAAACTTTAGGCAGTCTACTTCGCCACAGCTGGATGGCGGCTTGATAGGGCAAAGTGGAACTATTTAAAAGAGTAAGTTTGGAGTTTCTTGCCCATTCTTCTCCATACAAAACTACCTTTTGGAAGGGGCAACTAGCTTCAATTCCTTTTTTTCTTTTTGTATATGACGTTCAAAAGTGCCTTATGCCAAAATGGGCTATTTGAAATAAATGATTTGACTTTGACTTTGACCTTGACTTTGACTTTGACTTTGACTACTCAACGTACCCGATAGTTACCCGCTTCAGTCTGGCCTTTTAAAACGTAAAATCAATTAATTTGTTAAAACATAAAATTCAATTTCTCTTTAACACCTTCGTGAAAGCTTTCAGTACCACGCACCCAATTAAAATATAATTGAAAACTCCGAACACTGGAAAAGTACATTTTATTTCGAATAACGACAAAGAAGACAGGGGAATGGATTTGTTAGCCTTCACAATAACTGTTCTGTTGTTTTATTTGTTAATTAAATCGGAGATAATGAGTCATGTGTGTGTTAATCTTTTTGTATTAAATTAAATTCTGAATGATGGGTTTTATTGTTTGTTTATTGCGTTTATCTCCTAAACTTCCAGTCGAAAAATTTTTTTATATATGATAGCCAGTTTCGTGAGGTTTAGTATAGGCTATATAGTATTACGCTACGACTTACGGGAGCGGAGCTGTGATGAAAGACGTTAAAGGGTTGAAAAAGTAAGAAACGACTTATTTTGACGATATTTAGATATTCTCAACGAGATTTTATGACTTGAAATAAAGACAAGTTACCTGGTAAGGTTATAAAAGAAATACAAATACTTTAACATTAATATATTCTAGGTACTATTATTCAAACATCGTGTCATATCTTTGTACCCATTCTATCGCAAAAAGAAACCAAATATTCGTTCAATAACTAAACAATTCAAAACAAAAACCGCCGCAATAAAACAGTATCAAATGAATAACAAAACAACTCACAAAAAAATAACAACACTTTTAATAAAAAGCGTCAACAAAACCTAAACATATTTTATTTCATCGTTCTTTTCCAGCACTCCATTTATTTTCAAGCGTTCCAATTTCAAAAAAATAAAACGGCAGCCATGTTGTTTTGCCCAATTGCCGCGAAAATGCACTCGTTCATGTTTCAACATCGTGATTGGTTATCAAAGCGATCGATTGCTAAAAGGTCGTGCGGGAATCAGTTTACCAATCACTCGACTACCAATCAAATGGAAAATGGTGGACTCATTTTCGTTTTAAGCTGAGTGTTACTGAACTTTTAGTTTTGAAATAAACTTATCTGAGAAAGACTTTGAATTAATACTCCTCATTAATTAAATCCAGTCTGATTTTCTTAACTGTCTGAAGAAAATGAAGAAACAAAACCGTGTTGGAATAAATAAATGAAAATGTTGCTTAAATATTTAGAGCTTGCTCAAAATACAAAGAATATACACCGCCATTTAATCCCTGGCTTTCAACACACTCTGAAACACAGTGTTAATTTGTAAATCTGTTCCAGTCAGACCGTGATAACGTAATATATTCAGAATACTGAATAGACGATGAGCTCATTTGGACAATTTCTACGTTTTGAGAGTATGAACAGTCATATTTGGAAGGTTAACGTGTTTTGTACATCGCACAATCGTGAATTGGGCCATGTATGTAAAATAATTGAGCATTTTAGGGGCGTGTTATGAAATATTCCCTGTAATATGCTTTTTAGACAATGAAGAAATAACTTAGGCTTATGTTGTGGATAAAGTAGGTACGCTTTATGATTGAATAACAACATTATTATAGTAAGACTAGCTGTCCGCCGCGGTTACACCCGCGTCTTTGGTTACTGCTCCGCTCCCGTAGGTCGTAGCGTGATGGTATATAGCCTATAGCCTTCCTCGATAACTAATCTATCTAACACTGAAAGAATTTTTCAAATCGGACCAGTAGTTTCAGAGATTAGCGCGTTCAAACAAACAAACAAACAAACAAACAAACAAACAAACAAACAAACAAACTCTGCAGCTTTATAATATTAGTATAGATAAGTATAGATTGTTGTGGCGCGGTAAGGCGGCATGTCCACCAAAGGTTAGATATAATCACTACATAGTATAAAACAAAGTAGCTTCCCGCTGTCTGCGTATGTATGCTTAGATCTTTAAAACTACGCAACGGATTTTTATGCGGTTTTTTTAATAGATAGAGTGATTCAAGAAGAATGTTTATGTCTACATTGCCCCCGTGCGAAGCCGGGACGGATCGCTAGTGATTTATATAACTTAAGCTAAGCTAGCGCTGTGATTGGTTAGTTTCACACGTATTCCTCTCTAAGCATCCTCGCACCTCCTCGTTCCTAGAGTGAATATAGCCTTGAAGAACCTACTGGTCATGGTGTTCCTCTAAGAGACAAATGATGATCAATTATATTTTCATTTTGTATGTTGTAGGTACCTATTTTATTACTAGTGTCCGCAAATCCACGTCTCAGCGCGTCTCAGCGCATTTTGTATGTTACAATTAAATTCGCCAAATATCTTAGGACAGAACTAAGCCCAAAGAACATTTATTAAATTAAAACTTAGTTTAGTCTGACAAAAAATATCTAGAAATCCCATTTCCAGACCTTCTAAAAAATAACAAAAGAAAGTGATTAAAGAGTAAGGTAGCTTAGACCCATTTCTCACGTTTTAATCTCACAATCTTCGCGGGAAACAGCAGCAGGGGTTGAATTAAAAGAAAAACCATAAGGCCCCTAGCACACGGCGTATTTTAAATGCGCAGACGACGCGCAGGTGACGCGCGTATACGTGCTGCAAACGAGATTTGAACGCAACCTTGTAACCTAAGCACACGGGGCGATCGTGAAATCCGTCTATACTGCGCGTATGAGCGCAGTTACAGCCATCATCAATACAAACGCAAACCATCATCAAAACAAACGCAACAATCAGCATTTACGGCGCCGAAAACGCACGTTCCTGAAACGCGAGTCGTCTGCGCGTTTAAAATACGCCGTGTGCTAGGGGCCTAACAAAAAGTTCTATTCTTTTAATAGAAAGAAAAGATTCCTTAATCTTTTTTCTTAAGTAGAACAGATCATTAATTACCTTCATCTTAAAGTTATAAAAATATTTTCTTAAGTAAATACATTGTTTACTTCAAAAGTTTTGCAAAATTACTTTTTTTCCGGAACTAAGATGAATGAGACTAATTTCCGAGAAAAGATGGAAGGTTAATGTGATGAATGAAGGGTTAACTAGAATATGATAAATGGAAAGTGAAAAGTTTTAGATTAAATTCGATTAGATTTATTTATTTGCTAACAATGTAAAAAGTGTTTCCGCTACATTCTACCTTATTACTCCAAAATAAGATTGCTTGTAGGATATTACTCCAAATCTTAGTAGGTATTGTGCAACTAGACCATGGTAAGCTATCAAGAGTGTGTGTAAGTTCAAATGCTTTTTATATTATAATTTTTTTTTCGCTGATAATGTACCTAACTTAACATAAGTTTATTTATTTAATATATAAATTTAAGAATAAATTTATTGGTAAATTTAAGAATAAGAATAAAACATGACTTACAAGCTTAATAACAAAAAAAAATAGAATAAAAAAAGAGAAACTAAAACTAAATAGCGTCAAGAAATTCATCCGCATCGCCCGCCGTCCACCGGAAATGTGCCCAAAAAAATGGCCGCATTGCCACGTTGGATGGCAATGCTTAACCTCTGGCCAAGGTAATAACAGCCCTTGGGTCACGGGAAGTTTTATAAATAATATTTAATATTATTCGATAAAAAAAAAAATAATTTGCTTAAATGAATTCAAGCTTCATTTTATACTTTCATATTTATTTATTTAAGTATCGATGCAAAGATCGTTTTTATAGTGTCTTTCTTGTTCATTGCTCATGTTGACATTTATGTAGTCTCTAAAACCAACAACCCATTACAGTATTTATAGCCCAAACTATAAGATCCATTTAACAATGTCCCATTAGCGAAGGGACGCTTCTTAACAAGACATAAGGAGCAACACTTTCCGTTGGAGAGGTCGAAAAGGTCCTTTGAAATGTGGGATTACTACTCCATAGTATTTGTAACATAATACGTACAACGTTATAGTAAGATCTCGTTCTTTCTTTATTTATTACTAGTTTTATCTATTCTGCCCACGACTTCGTCTGTGTAAATGTCGGTTATTGCCCAACTAGCAAAATAAATAATATATAACTAATGCGTCGAATTGAGCACAAAACTGTTGAACTGCTACAAAACTATTATAAAACCTTTACATGTCTGTTAGTTGTAAAATTCAAATACTATACAACGTTTTTGCTAGTTGGGTGGCGATCTAATCTTGTTACTTGATACAAACTTTGGACCCCGTTTCATCCCCTTAGGGTATGAATTTTGGAAAATCCTTTCTTAGCGCATGCCTACGTCAAAATAACTATCTGCGTGCCAAATTTCAGCTCAATTCGGTCAGTGGTTTGAACTGTGTGTTCATGGATCTGTCAGTCAGTAACGGTCAGTCAGTAATTAGGGAATTTCACGAATGTGTATGCCAGTTCTGTCGTACTAATTTCCAAACTCAGGGCTACTAATAAACGCCTCAAAGAGCTGTCAGCGGGGCCAAACGCCTGCCGGGGTTGCGGGACGTCTTAACAGGATACCGTGGCCCCGGAACGTAAAGGGCAACAGAAGGAACAGGGTGGTATTTTAGTCAGTAAAAGTCTGACAGTCCCTTCCGCCCCACCCAGGACGGAAGGAGTCATTTGATGATTTTTACCACCTAAAAAAAAAAAAGAAAGGGCTACTAATAAAGGTGTATGCAAAATTTCAGCTCAATCGGATACCAACAAATGGTCGAAAAATGGCTTGCCAATTTTGAAAGGACAACTTACATACATACATACAAACAGTGCAAGCTAAATAAAAGCTTGTAATAAGAAATGTCTAATGTTAATACCGAATAACAGTTTGCCAGACCAGCGACTTTGACATCTTACATGGAAATACATAGGAGACAGGCAGTGTGGATTCTACAAGTTTAAACATTCCTCTCGAGGATACGCCAACTTGTTTAAAAGATAACTCGGTACATTTTTATTAAAAATTCAAGAAAAAAGGTCGTTCAAACCAAGTATTAAAATTATAAAGACACTCAAAGTTACTAACCTAAATACCATAGTTGATGAACAATTACATAGACAGAGAGAGAATTCTAACTTATATTTCTCTTAAAAAAACCCAAAAGAACAAATTCATTTCTCTCAGGACTCAGTATTAACGTCGCTATCGTCTGTAACACAAGGGAATAGAGTATAAAATCGTTACAAAAAGTTGGAAGAAGAAACTCAGTGCCTCATTACTGTCATCTCAAGGGGCAGTCCCTATTATCTTGCAAACTGTGTCTGGAGTAATCTTTGTTCGTGGGCTAAGTTTGAAGAGGTAACGGGAAATGTTTTCAAGGAATAAATTGGAGAACTTGACGTTGTTTTTAAAACAGTATTCATAGATTTTCTTGCTCGTAGTTCGCCATAGAAACTTGCTGTTTGGTACGAGCAACTAGCTTCAACTTTCTGACTGATTCTTTGTGTCAAAATTGCCTGTAAATAGGTTTATCTATACTATATTATAAAGAGTAAAGTTTATGAGTTTCTGAGGTTGTAGTTGTTATCTCTAAATCTACTGAACCGGTTTTTAAAATTCTTTCGCAAATTGGAAGCTACATTATCACTGAGTGCTTAGGCTATATTTTACTATCAAAAAAATTAGGGATCCGTAAGAAAAATCACGTGATCAAAGCCGCGGGCAAAAGCTAACTTGAAATAAATTATTTGATTTTGATTTTATTGGTTCACAAGAGTTTGGTACATTGTGTATTTGTGACCGATTGATGGCAATCAAACGCGGCGTCCAGAGACAGGAGGAAAAAGTAATGGCTTCCCGGTGGCGAAATGTTCAGACGACATTATTGTTGCCAGTTGCCACCTAATTAGGGCTGGCACAAACAAAGAGAGGCCTAATACCCAGCAGTGCCAGGCTGTGAATAATAATGATTTAGGGTCTCACTCATAAAGACTAGCAATATGCGTGCGTACCATCTGTACGTAACCCTTCGGGAAATTAGACACGGTTTTGATTGGTTGACAATTAAAATCACGCCTTTTAAATTAAGTACTAGATAAGTAAGCAACACGACTCACTTACTCTTGGCAACTTCTGCTAAGTTGATACATATTCCAAAATATTATTTATTATTTTGATGCCTCGGAAAGCACGTCCCAGCTGTCATACGTGGATCTTTGACAGTCGTTACGGGTCGTCAGAAGCCCGAAAGTCTGACAACCACTCTTACCAAGAGGTCAGATAAGCGGTCGCTCCATGTAAAATACTGGTATTCAGCTGCATTCGGTTAGACTGAAAGCCAACCCCAACATAGTCGAGAAAAGGCTAGGCAGATTAATGATCGCTTATTTTCACCTAGACCTTACGTTGCAAACGGTCCACAAACTGGAAATTATTTTGTTGGTTTTAAGTTATATAATTTTTAATTAAGTACTTCATTTCTGATTTATTTTATTTATAGTTATTTTTTTCTTTCCTAGGTCATGCCCTTAGTGGTAAGTACTCAGCTTGTTTTTTTTAATTATTGGAAGCAGTATTCAAGTTCCCTGCAAATCAATTCAACATGTGTCACAAGTCCTATTACCTACACTTCATCATCATATCAGCTAAACGACGTCCAGCAGTGGACATAGGCCTACCCTAAAGATAGCCACAATAACAAGTCCTGCGCTGCAGCCTATTGCCATCAACTGGGCACAAATCCAGATTCCAAGGTGTTACTAAGACGTTCCTAATGGAAAAACCCAATAACACTTTGCCCAACCTGGGAATCAAACCAAAGACCTCATGCTCAGCAGTCGCGCTTTGCGACCACTAGACCAACGAGGCAGACAAAATGTGTGCATATACAAACAACCACATCCGGGACAACCATCTATAGGCCACACAAATATTTGTTACATGCGGAAATCGAGTTTGAGACACACAGAGACACATTTGAGACAACTAGATTCAATTCTATTTTTTTTTTTCATGTAGTGACGTTCAAAAGTGCCTTATAACGGCCTAATTGAAATAAATGATTTGACTTTGACAGCGCAGCAGGCTGCTGCCAGCAGCCAATTACTGAGCCAGGGCGTCAGTCATATAGACTTGGAATTTGTCCTAACAAAACCTATAGTAAAATTGTGTCATTAAGTTCAGGAGAATTAAAACGGTAGGCTACCTTTCCCTATTTCGTAAATATTCTAGACCCTCGACAAAGTTCAGCCTAAAAAAAAATAACTAGAACAAAAATTGCCGCAATTAACGATAAGCATAATTAGTTACCTTTTTAATTAAACTGGGGCCATCAAATGAAATTAGTGTCCTCTACGTAATTAAATGAAGGTGGCTAGATTAAATTATGTTTGCAGTAAAAATAAATGCTTTGGTACTGTTGAGCGGCAGCCATTTTGTTTTGAGAATCTAGATGAAGGGACCTGTGTCCAATAAAATGTGTAGTTTATTTTTGTTTTAACTTATTTTTAACTGACTTCAAAAAAAGGAGGAGGGTCTCAATTTCGTCATGACAGTATTTATGTTTAGCAAATATTTTTTTCTACAAAAGTCCAGTTAGAAAACCAAGACTAATAACTAATTAATGTTATTAGTTTTTTCTTCATTTGTACTTTTTAAATTAATCTTGGACATCACTGACATTGGTAAAGGAAAACATCGTGAGGAAACCTTGAATGATTAATTACTTATAAGTCTGTAATAACCAATCCGTCTTGAGCAAGCGAGACGGTCAAAGCTTATGCCTTCTCTGTATGAGAAGAGGCCTTTACCTTAAAGGACATAAATAGGCTGGTACCATGGATTCAGCACATGTTTCTACCCCCAAAGACTCATACAAAACTGCAATAACCACAAGGTCGGATTGTATGGAACATTTCATCGCTGAGGAGTTTAGAATCATGGATTGCATCCATGGTAACATAGATTGTATCCATGGCAACAGGCTACATACCCACGATCAATCGATCGTGTAGAAATTCCATAAATCGCTTACCTCTTCTACTTGTGGCATACACCTTATCTTGCAACGAAATTGGTAGCTCCAACGTTTGCTAACCAAAATTACTAAATCAGCAGGACACAGAATCACAGATAATAAAGTACTGGTACCTCGAAATGTTGATACCACACCTGCATTCAAGGGATCCTATCTAAGGGTCAGCGCAGAAGATAATGAACTAAAATACCTTGTAAATAGGGTTGGAAATAATGTGCAAGATGTTATTTTATATAATTATTATGTATACTGTAAAGATTTTCTTAGTTTGACTGCGCTTATCTCAGGAACTACTGAGGTTAGGTTTTAATTTGTTCTCAAATAAGTCTTCCTAATCTCTTACAATAGCATTAGGGTACTTTAAGATTTAAGCCTTTACTCTTAATAATAATTAGAAGGAAAACAAATTAATAGGCTTAAAATTAACTCACAAAGAAGCCTTCTTAAGACGTTACGGTAACGTGAAACGTATGAGGTAAGCTACGGCGTAGCACATGGTGAACTACGCCGTAGCACGGCTCGTAGCGTGGAACTGTGAATGTTTGATATATACTACTACGCACTTTCATTTGCTTTCATATTAGTTTCTAATCACTGACTTGTTCCTTGCCTCCTTAATAAAGAGTATTGAAGCAGTAGTTTTTCTTTCTTTAAAAAGCAAAAAAACATAAAGTCTAAAATATATTTTTTTGTGTGAAGAAATCATCCCAATAAGACCATTAATAATTTCGCAAAAAAATAGATTATATCTTACCGTAATTTGTCGAAAATAACTAAATAAATCCTACTATTCTAGTAGTATATCTTCTAGTAAGTATAAAATGGTTAGAGTGAACAAGCTTCTTTTGGGTAAGCTCACTCAATCGTAGACCTCATGCATTAGAGGCGGACGCCTCACCATCACGACATCCACTGAAACTTACCATGGGTGGCCAAATTATTAGGGACAGCACTCATAGAAATGTAATATCTAGTTGAAACATTATTTTGAAACAAAGTAATAGACTAATAGATTTATTAGGGGTTTTTTTTATTTGATGTTATTACTGATATTAATATTATGTTTTGATGTAAAAAAAATTGTAGAGCTGGAACAATTTTTTTTTAAATTGATGTGACTTTCTCATTTCGTTGATTTTTGTTGAAAATTACTCTTATTACAGCAGTGTAAAAAAAAATTTCAGATTGACATTGCAAGTTTATTTCAGCTAACCGTAGTCAGAACGTGAGTAATGTTTCGTATAGTGGTACTATTTTTAATCTTAATACTTGAATTTTAATTAAATTAAAGTTATAACTTGAAAACCTCTAAATTACTTTTTTTCTAGTATTGGCAACGTTTCAGATAAGTCTTCAAGAAAAATTAGAGAAATAAAAACATTAATACTGCACTCTACACATGCCCAGAGAGGTATAGCAACTATTGCAAGTGTTTTAAGGTTTGTAGTTATTCTAATAAAGACAACCCATTTCCCTGAAAAATTTAAACAAACTAGAAATTATTAAAATCTCGGCGCTGTCCCTAATAATTTGGCCACCCACTGTACATCCAAAAACTAGTAAACAAAAGTAAACAAAACGACACTTCTACAGTATCCCATGTAATACCCGTATCCTATTTCATATATATCGGGTGTCCGGTAATGAATGGATAATCTTAAAATGGGTCATGGTAGAACTAACGGCTATTCAGAAAAAAATACAAATAAAAAAAAATACCAAGTAGAACCAAAGATATGAGTTATTTAATAATAATCGACGTTTTTGGTACCTTATTTTACATTCTTGTACACCACGACCACAAATTTATGATCTCCATCGGTTTTTTATTGTTAACGTTATTTACGTTAACTAAGCTGATAGATAAGTCATCAAAAGTAGGGCTGCTATTACACGGTTTTGAAAAAAACCAACTTCTTTTAAAAAACATCGTGAAAATTTTTCTTATTAACAAAGTTTAAGCGTCCGTAGTTTTAAAAACATGTATCGAAACATAAGTGGCCAATAATTTTAAAAAATTATGTGCTTATAGCCAATTTCAAAATGGTATGATTCATTATTGTACCTATTGTTAAAAGGGAATTATTGCTATTCGTTTTCAAAAGGAGTGAAATTTAGTAAAACAATAAAGTTTGCAATATTGTAACAAATATGAACATTAGATGAACCTGACCATCTGGGTATACATAAAATGATTAGTAGATGTTAGTACTGAATAGGAAAGCTTGTTAGCCTGTTGTGGGACTTGTGGGTTTGAAAATGTGGTGTGACCGTGATTTTTTTATTGGGGCTGTCCTAAGGAAAATTATTACGGGAAGCCCATCCTTGGAAGACTTACGAAGCTGTGTCCGGTCAACTACATCGAAAATAAGCAATCGACGTGATAAGCCACTTCTTAGGAGAGCATTTATTCTAAGATGTAAGGTCTGAATCAGAATGGGTGGCAGACAATTTGAACATTTATTGTAATTTACAACGAATACAGTGTTAACATCACGCCTGTAATTCCTGAAGTGTTAGGCAGAGGTGTACCCATTAGTACACCCACATTTCGCCAGTTATAACACTTTGTCCTATAAACACTGCCCAATCTCATGCTCAGCAGTCAAAAACAGTGTTGTTAATATCAAATGATGTTTTTTATTAAACCCCAATGACCAGGTACATTTAATGTAAGTAAATAAATATTCCAATATCTCAAACTTTGTTGTTTAACCAAATTTCACTCCTTAACTCCTTTTGAAAACGAATAGCAATAATTCACTATTTACATTAGGTACAGTCTGTTGGCAAAGACGTCTGACCCTCCCTAAAAATAAACGAATTTGGACCCTCAGCTTGTAACATTAAGGTTTATTCAATTTATATGAGCTTATCAGACAAGTGCTCGAGAACTCGATGAACGAATACGATACCAAAACAGACACGCAAATTTGATCTTTAACACGTTACTTTAAGGTAACATTGTCGGAGCTACCGGCATTATATATAATTTTGTTAAGCTATTTTAATCCTTATCTCGTTGACATTAAAGTTGAAAAGCCTTTAAGTTACACAACATAATTTTATTACAAACCAATCTTTAATTTCGCGTATTCCCAACAAGTTCTTGTGGCTTAGCGGTTTAATGCTGGATTGGCGACTAACAACATGTCGGTGTCAAAACACAGTTCACCTATTATCAGTTTCTTTTTTAATTTGTTTTCATTTCTACAATATTGGTTGCATTATTAAAGAACGACCAATATGATTTACGTCAATTTATCTTGTAAACAGGTGGGTAAATTAAAAAACTTTAAAGTTCATAGAATTTAGTAAGGCAAGGTAAAATATGTTTGCGCGTAGTTACTGCATACCCGTAGCATTTGAAAATACCAGTTTTATAATGAATACTAATATTTATTTTTCAACTACCCACTTATTACAAGTTATGCGAAAATAATTATTACCATTTTAGAAAGTTTTTATTTGAAGATTATCCGTCTATAGTTCTTTACAATAATACAAGAAATAGTTTTTAAATAAATTCTAAATTGAAAGCAAAACAATATGTTCATCGCAGGATTTGATCTCACAACTTGTTTTTCGCAGTCTTATATACAGGCCACGAGACCAGAATTACTTGAATGCAATCATTAAAATAAGCTATTACACTAATAATATTATAACAAGTAGTTATAATATTTAACCTAATGCTAACGTAATAAAGATCAAATTTGCGTGTCTGTATTATTATTGTGTTTGTTCATCGAGTCCTCGAGCACTAGTTTGATAAGCTCATATAAATTGAATAAACCTTAATGCTACAAGCTGAGGGTCCAAATTCGTTTGTTTTTAGGGTGGGTCAGACGTCTTTGCCAACAGACTGTACAATAAGAAATCATACCATTTTGGAATCGGCTATAAGCACATGATCTTACAAAATTATTGGCCACTTGTGTTTCGATACATTTTTTTTAAACTACGGACGCTTAAACTTTGTCAAAAAGAAAAACTTTCACGAATTTTTTCAAAAGAACATAATTCAAGTTGTTTTTTTTTTAAACCGCGTAATAGCAGTCCTTCTTTTGATTACTTATCTATTAGCTTAGTTAACGCAAATTACTTTAACAATAAAAAACCGATGGAATTCATTAATTCGTGGTCGTGGTGTACAAGAATGTAAAATAAGGTAACAAAAAACTTCGAATATTATTAAATGAATCATATCTTTGGTACTACTTGGTTTTTTTTTTATTTGTATTTTTTTTCTGAATGGTCATTAGTTCTACCACGACCCATTTCAAGACTATCCATTCTTTACCGGGCACCCTGTATACGAGTATACAACCTGATCGTAATGTAGTACCTACATTATTGTATGGATCAGCTGTTTTCTTATTCACATTTCGTACTATGTCCCTTAATAAAAGTTGCTCATATTCATGAGTACATTCACCCCCTGAAAGATTTGCAACGGATTAAAATTCACGGTGTATACAACAACACCTGCCTACATACATAATGTACACGTGCAAATTTCTTGGAAACACGAAACTCAAAATGAGGAAGCGTGGAGAAATAGTTGGAGTGTAAAATTCAACACCATATTGCAATATGTTGTTGAAGCCGCAGAACGTTTCCTCTCAGGAATATATTTATATTACCGTATATGTATCTTGCGGGGTTGAAAGATTTGCTGGAGAATATTGTGTGCGGTTTTGTGTGGCGAGGAAAAGGAATTGAAATTGAAGTTTGCTACATTGTGTAATGTCGTGTTGGTCCAGTGGTTAAAACACCCGGCTCTAATGCATAAAGTTAACGTAACATCACGCCTGTAATAACCGTACAGTTAGGCAGAGGTGTACCAAATAGTAGACCCACATTTCACTAGTTATGCTTAAGTTCCATGTAATAGTAATCACACAAATTCAGACTCTGAGGTTGCTACTGACAAATTCCTGATGGAAAAACCCAATATCAATTTGCCTGACCTGAGAATCGAACCCAAGACAGCAGTCATGCTTTGCGACCACTAGACCATCGATGCATGAATGAGGCTGTTCAAATTCGTGCAAGTACCGGAAGTCGCAATAAGTATGTACTAATGGGTACACCTCTGCCAAACCCTTCGGAGATTGCAGGCGTGATGTTATGTGTTGTTAATTCTGGTCATAAAAACGTGTTGTCATCGAAACTGAATCAACATGGAAATTTTCAACTCCGTAGGACAAGAGGAAGTGGTTCTAATTCAGCTTGCAAGGTTTCACCTATCCAACAAACAGTGAAATACATTTTTGATTCCATTAAAAGACAGGAAAGCCTTGTAAATACTTCTGTCTAAACCACAAAGCGGCCGCTACACACACATACACACCCCAACAGCTTAATAGCTTACAACGTGCATCTTTATTATCGTTTAAATAGTTCCCAGCTGGCCCATTATACCACAGGAAGCACCTAAAACTTCATAATTATCCGCTACTGTCTGATGATAAAACAGCAATCTTGGGAAATAACTTCACACGCATAACTTGCAATATAAATGGACTATGGCAGTTAAATATTAAATATATTATCTCTGGTTTTAAAATAACATATCAATATCTTTTTATACCAGTTATACTTAATAATACCTCGTTGGTCTAGTGGTCGCTAAGTACGATTGCTAAGTGTGAGGTCTTGGGTTTGATGCCCAGGCCGGGCAAAGTGTTATTGGGTTTTTCCATCAGGAATTTCTCAGTAGCAGCTTCAGAGTCTGGATTTGTGCCCGATTGGTGGCAATAGGCTCACTCCCTATTACATGGGACTTAAACATAACTGTCGAAATGTGGGTGCACTAATGGGTACACCTCTGCCTAACTCTTCGGGGATTACATGCGTGATGTTTTGGTAATATTATTTAACTTATGAATCACCACACGGCGCTCAAGGCGGATTGTCGTTTTCAGACTAATATTAATTAGAAGTCCATGTTTCCTCACGATGTTTTCGTATCATTAACCAGAGTAGGTCCTACAGCCCACCGCTACAAAGCGCTGCTAGTCATGATATCATACTGTCAGTGTTTAATGTAATTTACATTGACCTCCGTGACCTTTGAAAGGTCAGGTGTGAGTAATACCATACGCCCACGTTTTGGAATAAAGGTGTAAGGTCTCGGATTACAATAAGCTTGTAGCCAAATTGCTCATCAATTTCTGTTACCCAGGAGTGCCTAGGACCCGGTTCTCAAGTACCATGGTGTGGTATTGAAGCTTTGCTTTTAGATAAGACCAATGTAAGTTTTGGGATAAAACCTGCCAAGTGCGAGATGGTATCACACGCTAAGCGTTTTGTACTACCGTACAATATTAAACGTAACATAACTACAAAAAAAAATCGTAAAAAGTAACTAATTATTTATCGTTGTGACTACAAAACGGTTTTCGGAGTTTTTCCTTTACTTGTGCTACATGGCATTGTTTCTTGCCAAATATCATGATTCTAAGTCAATAAGAAGTCCCCTATAGGTTTGGATTCCCTAGCGAGCGTCAAAATATGCGCCGTAAACTACCTCATTTTTAGATTGCCTTGACTTAGAAGTTTGATTTTTTTATTGGTCTAAGGGGTAGCAGACTCCTGCCGAGGTCGCGGGACGTCTTAACAGGATACCGTGGCCCCGGAACGTAAAGGGCAACAGAAGGAACAGGGTGGGTTTTTGTCAGTAAAAGTCTGACAGTCCCTCATTTGATGATTTTCACCACCCCAAAAAAAAGGGCTAGCAGACTTAAGTAGCGTTCCTGGGAAAAAGGGTCTTGACCAACATACAGACGGACAACAAAGTGATCCTATAAGGGTCCTATAAGGGGTTTGCCTATTGAGGTACTTAACCCCAAAAACATAATACTTTCATTTATTTTACTTTAATTTATTTTAGTAACAGGTAGGTACTCGGTAAAAATATCAAGTTTCTCCGATATATCATCCCACTAGTCCCCAACAAATATCAACCCACTGACATCAAATACTTTATGCCCGACGCTCCTCAAATTTCATAAAATGTAAAATTTTAAAATATTCTCCCGTAAAATATCGTCGTATTTTAAGATATGACATTTACAAAATTCTCCGCTCGCTTTACCCGATCGTTTCGCAAAGTGTTCGTTCGAGTACACGAGTGTATAATCGTGTTAAGACCTGAATAACCTTTTAAAGTAACGTTTTAATAAAACGTAGTGTTTCTGAACGCTTTTGAAGGGAAGCTTTATGAAGAGACTTATGAGTTAAGCTTTTTCCTGAATTTACCTTTTTACTTTGTAATTTTTCTTGTCTTGTGATTTATCCTTTTGTGAGTATTAAGTTCTTAGTTGATCTCTTGGGACGATTAATGAATGACATACCTTTAGGGTAGGATATAAGAAACAGGGTATAAAACCATTAAAAAGAAACTCCATTAAATATTAGTGGGCAAATGCTATTACTTTATAAAAGAACTACACACATCAAAAGTGTCTAGGGATCAACATCCCTAATCAATGTTAGGGATGTTGATCCCTAGACACTTTTGATGTGTATATTAGCTGACAGATCAGTGTTAGAATACAATCTGCCTTAGTCATGATGCGTTTAGTTTACACATACCTATAGACTGTTTGTATATTTAAACTGCTATACTAGTCAAATTACTATTAATGACATTATGTAACGAAAATGTTATGATAAATTATTGTTATTGACATGGATTTAATTTTCTATTGATTTTATATTATTGTACGCCCAAAGGGTGGGACAGCTGTCAACAAAATGTTTTTTAACACCAGCTATATTATATATACACCTTCCTATGATCTACAATAAATACGAATTGAATTGAATTGAGGTGTATAGTTAGTCTCCTGCTTGTTTGGAGGGAAGTGGAAATTCTGTTCTGGGATACTAACTAGCAGAAACCAAGCGACATTCCCTCTTTTTTCTCTTTCGCTCTGTGTCTTTTTAGAACTATGATGTCGCGATGTAGGAAATGTCAGATATAGTTTGCATATAGTGCGATCAATGTCGGCGTATGGGGCGATTCTGTTTTTTGTATTCTGAAATTCTGTAAACGTAAAAAAAGCCTCGGAGTCTGGATTTGTGCCCGGTTGATGGCAATAGGCTCGCCCTCTATTACATATATGTATACGCCCTCGATAACTGTGGGTATACTAATAGGTACCTACACCTCTGCCTAACCTTTCGGGGATTGCAGGCGTGATGTTATATATGTGTAGAAAACAAACTGTTTGACGAGGATGAAAAATACACCTTTATTAATAACTTTTATTTAAAACATTCTACAAAATCTTTCACCACTGACCTACTGTCCACTTTCCACTTGACCCAACAAACGGGCACTTCATGTAATTACCAAGACAGGCAGAATCCAAATTAAGTTTTAGCACACCCCGTTGAAACTTAACGAGCGTGATGCGACAAATTTTACGGGCGTGTCAGTAAATTGTATCGTAATAAACGGGGACACGGGCCCTTGCTTGGAGGGTTCTGGTAATAACCGGGTAGAGTAATAACCTAGGTTATTTGTTAGTTGGCTGTTAGGGCGAGTTAGTGGGATTACAGGTGAATATTGATGAAAAGGTTTATGGCTAGATAGATTGAAAATATCCCCCCGCGCCCGCCTCTCATGTATGAGGTTGTGGGTTCGAATCCGGGCAAGTACCAATGTGACTTTTTAAATTCATATGTACTTTCTAAAGTTTAACTTAGACATTACTGATATCATTCCGTGCTTCGGAAAGCACGTTAAGCTGTTGGTCCCGGCTGTCATACGTGGATCTTTGACAGTCGTTACGAGTCGTCAGAAGCTTGTAAGTCTGACAACCAGTCTTACCTAGGGGTATCGTATTACCCAGTTACTGGGTTGTGGAGGTCAGGTAGGCAGTCGTTCCATGTAAAATACTGGTACTCAGCTGCATCCGGTTAGACTGGAAGCCGACCCCAACATAGTTGGGAAAAGGCTAGGCAGATGATGAGATTGAAAATATGGGTACATATCAGAATATCGAAAATCAAAATATCGAAAATCAAAATATCGAAAATCAAAATATCGAAAATCAAAATATCGAACGATCAAAATATCGAAAATCAAAATATCGAATGCTCATATGATCGAATGATCATATAATCGAAAATCAAAATATCGAAAATCGTCACGTTTTGTAAGCGAGCGAACCGAGCTCGGGGCTTGGGGCACCCCGACTCGGACAGGTTAGGTTAGGTTCGTGGTTATTTTTTTTAAACCACTCAGAAGTAGGAGCCCCGCGCAGCGGGGCTCCGTAGACGGGGTTCCGTCGACTACGCCAAAATTAGATTGTCCAGGTATTGGTCTAGTCGACGGAACCCCGGTCTATGGAGCCCCGCTGCGCGGGGCTCCTACTTCTGAGTGGTTTAAAAAAAATAACCACGAAGGGGATGGCGGGGTCTGTCTACTAACCTAACCTGTCCGAGTCGGGGTGCCCCAAGTCCCGAGCTCGCTTGGCTCGCTTACAAAACGTGACGATTTTCGATATTTTGATTTTCGATATTTTGATTTTCGACATTTTGATTTTCGATATTTTGATTTTCGATATTATGATACATTCGATATTTTGATTTTCGATATTTTGATTTTCGACATTTTGATTTTCGATATTCTGATATGTATCCGAAAATATAGATCTTTCTTTATTTTAAAAGCGCCAATCTCTGGACCTACCAGTCGTAAGTATAGCCTATTCTATCTATACTTAATATTATAAAGAGGTAAAATTTGTTTGTAAGTTTGTAAGTTTGTAAGTTTGTATGTAGGGGGTAATCTCCGGATCTACTGAACCGATTTTGAAAATTCTTTCGGAAATTGGAAGCTACGTTATCACTGAGTGCTATAGGCTATATTTTATTTAAAAAAAAATAGGGGTCCGTAAGATATTTGGGTTTTTCGGACCCAAGGTGTAAAAAATCATACAAAAAAGTTCCTTATTCGGCGTACGCCGCCTAAACTATGAAAGATAGAACCAAAAAATGTTCCAATTAATTAAAGACCTTAAAAATATCTACAAAAAATTCCGCGACACACTATACCTATCTATTTCGAGTTAAACACAACAACCATTTTTTTATTTAAAAATCTTGAATTTTTTTAGGACTTCATTTAAATGCATTTATTTTACACATGTCATTACTCCTTATCAAAATAAACTATTTTGTCACAAAGTACTGTTTATGTAGATAATATTTAGTCTTTTATTCATTAAAATTGGACGTTTGGTTTAAAAGTTATGGCGAAATCAATCTCTATCTCTATAAAAATCAATTGCTGTTTGTTAGTCTCGCTAAAACTCACTCGAGAACGGTTGGGCCGATTTAGCTGATTTTGTTTTTGAAATGTTCATGGAGGTCTAGGGAAGGTTTAAACGGTGAGAAAATATGGGGTAAGGGTAGGATTGGGGTAGGGTGGGGGCAGGATACCACGCGAACGAAGTCCCTAAAAACAGCCCTTTTAATATGAAGTCGGGAAGTCGGTGTCAAGGGTAGGGGTATGGTAGGGGTAGGGTAGGTGTAGGGTAGGGGTAGGGTAGGGTAGGGGTAGAGTAGGGGCAGGGTAGGGGTAGGGTAAGGGTAGGGTAGGAGTAGGGTAGGGGTAGGGTAGGGTAGGGGTGGGGTTGGGGTGGGGTAGGGGTAGGGTAGGGTAGGGTAGGGGTAGGGGTAGGGTAAGATAGGGGTAGAGTAGGGTAGGGAAGGGGGTAGGGTAAGGCAGGGTTAGGGTAGGGGTATTGGTAGTGTAGGATACCACGCGAACGAAGTCGCGGCGGGTCAGCTAGTTCCTTATAAATCTAGCTGTACTTAATATACGAAAAGATTTTTTCAATAAGTATTACAACACGCTACCACCCAGGGTGGAACCAATTCGACTGGTAGTTCTGGTAGTAAGTATGTAGAATTTTAATTATTTTGTACTTGTACTTTGTTCTTTTACGCTCATACAATAACTTGCACCTACCATGTTATCTCTTCACCACCTTTGGTTGACTGTTAGAAAATGTCTATGGCAGTCTGCCTTTGTAATTTTGTTGCATAAAGTTTAAATAAATAAATTAACACATTTAAATTAAACAAACAAACACTCTTCAGCTTTATTATATTAATAGATCACACGTGAATACAGTGTACCTTTCATAAAAACTATTATAGGAAGTATCAACTTTCCTATCAAGTTTATTCGGCTAATCTCATAAAAATATTACACTTTTGTACACTTTTACTAAAGATACAAGATAAATAAAGAAATAACAATACTTGGCAAGTTGTCTAATAAGAAAGATATTAATGTTACTTATCCATTTAGTGTCATAACGGATACGACAGTTGTAATGGATACCAGACGATGGCGGTAAGATATTGGCAACATTAATATCATAAATAATTATTGTATTGTCTGTGTTATTTTTGTGGGTGGGTATTTATTTGGGTAAGGTGTCTAAATATTCCTGTTTTTATGATGAGAGTAGCTTTCGCTCGCGACTTCATATTAAATAAAAAATAGCCTATGTAGTATTCCAGATTACAGACTATAATCTATGGTATTTCGCGCGTATGTTTGTATAATATATATTTATTAATATACTAGGTTTTGCCCGCGATACGTCCGCGTGGAACTTGTTTATATCGTACTTGCATACAAACTTCCACTCCCCTTTTCACCGCCTTAGGGTGTGATTTCCGTGATAAAAACTATACTGTGTCCTTCCCCGGGTCTTAAACTATCTCTATACAAAATTTCACCTAAATCGGTTCAGCGGTTTAAGCGTGAAGAGGTAGTAGACAAACAGACTGACACACTGTCACATTTATAATATTAGTATGGATTTAATTATTGGAAATTTTCTGTTCCTGTGCACATATATTATGTACTATGTTTTGTCTCTGCGTAACCCTAACGTAAACTGGTAGAAATGAAGTCCGCCTTTGTACAATGTATTTTTTACATGTGCATGAAGTTTAATAAATAAATAATCTATCTCTGTGCCTTTCATTCAAATCTGTTCACCCGTTCTTGCGTGATTGAGTTACTAACATCCATCCAAACATTCACATTTGAAGATGAAAAAAGCAAAAAACCAAGCAAGACTTTACCTTTCTTCCTAAAAATTTAACATTCATGCTACATTCACATCCTGCAGGATCATGAAAGTGTTACATTTTAATGAGATACCCACTCCGTGATTCACAGGCTTGTATAATTTAATTATGTAGGCACTTACGATAATGTTTTTCGTACGAGAATAACAAAAATAATTTAATCCAGATTAACGTTGGACGGTAAAAGATTATGAAGGCACGGTTTGCGTTAAACATGACGTTATTCTTTTATAATTAACTAGCTGACCCGCCACGACTTCGTTCGCGTGGTACTGGTATCCTACCCCTACCCAACCGATACCCCTACCCCTATCCTACCGATACCCCCACCTCTACACTACCGATACCCTACCCAAACCCTACACTACCCCTACCCTATCCTACCAATACCTACCCCTACCCTACCCCTACCCCATATTTTCTCATCGTTTAAACCCTGGACTACGACAAACATTTCAAAACCAAAATCAGCTAAATCGGCCCAGCCGTTCTCGAGTTTTAGCGAGACTAACGAACAGCAATTGATTTTTATATACATATATAGAGATTTTGTTTTTCTTTATAAAAGCTGCACTTGCTTTTGCCCGAGACTTCATCTGCATAGATTTCAGAATAAAGACAGTCTTACATTATCCCTTGGGAATACAAAAATGGGAGCCTAAGTGCTATTCAAGACTATAATGTATCTTTGTGCAAAATTTTATTTAGATTTATTTAGCCGTTCTGCGGTGATTAAGTAACAAGCATCAAAACTGTCAAAACATCAAAGTCAAAGCATCAAAACACGCCTGTAATCCCCGAAGGGTTAGGCAGAGGTGTACACATTAGTACACACACATTTCGCCAGTTATGTTTAAGCCCCATGTAATAGAGGGCGAGCCTATTGCCGTCAACCGGGCACAAGTCCAGACTCCTAGGCTGCTACTGAAAAATCCCTACATTTCTAGTTGCTAATAGCCTTTCTCAAATACGAACATTCACAATTACAGTAATTACTCACGAATGGTACTAACGAGGGAATATTACGTAACTAGTTTCTTTCTCTCACCGGAATAAGACTGAAGGCTTAGTAGTAATAAGGCTTAACTTAATGGAAAAACTACAAGCCGTACCTTATAGTTACGAGACGTTATTTTCCAACAAGAATTGGAACAAATATTAAACCTTTTATTTATTTTTTTGGAAAAACAAACAGTTACACAAAAGTTTTACACATACACACACATACATAAACTCACGCCTTTTTCCCATGGGGGTAGGCAGAAACCACAGAACGCCACCTGCTACGATCCTTACATACTCCTTTGGGTCAGTTCACACCGAGACGCGATGCGACGCAACGTGAAGATACTGGAAGAGGCCAGTGACTTCGCGCTGCGCCGCGCTGCGCCGCGCTGCGCCGCGCTGCGCCGCGCTGCGCCGCGCTGCGCCGCTCGCCGCCGCGAAACGCATCGCAACGTCGCCGCTCTTGCACGTCGCGCGTACCGGCGATTCACCGCTGCGTCGCGATGCGTCGCTCTACGCCTCGTGACGCCTCGCGGCGTAGAGCGACGCATCGCGACGTAGTGCTGCGTGGTGTAACGTATTCTAAATTCTCACAATGAAATGTGTATCTTTTCGTGTAGAAAATAAAGTTATATTTTGAGTCGCTCTTTTAAAGTGTGCACGCACCGTCGCGTCGCGTCGCGTCTCGGTGTGAGCTGACGCTTTCGCCTCATCTACGTTCATACATCTCGTCATACAAGCACGCCGGTTACGAGTACTCCGCACCTGACCTTTCTCAAGAACCAAAGGCGACCCCTCCCTGCGTTGAAGTTTTCTTAATTGATAATCTTAGTATTTAAAGTTAGTAGTATGTGTGTAACTTACAACGTTATCCTTATTATATGATAAAGACTAGCTTTTGCCCGCGACTTCGTCCGCGCAAATGTCGGTTGTCGCGGACGCAGACGAAGTCGAAGTCGAAGTCTAATAAAAAGTAGCCTATGTCTTTCCCCGGGTCTTAAACTATCTCCATGCCAAATTTCATCAAAATCGGTTCAGTGGTTTTGGCGTGAAAGCAAGACAGATAATAATAATAATAATATAATAATAATAATAATCTTTATTGGAACAAAAACACATTTTACAAATTATTTGCGTACGTAAATAGCTACATTAGTTGCAAAACTGTGTCGCAGCTATTAACGCCCACCTCCAGGAGAGACACAGCGTTCCAAATTGCAGATTATGAAATAACAGCATTAAAAAATTAAAAAATTATAACTAATGTAGTGCATGTGGGAGTGTTGTGTGTGAGTGTAGTGCGTGACTGTAGGGTGTAAGTATAGGGTGTGCTTGTGGGACCCCCCCACGAGCACACTCTACGCTACGTGTATTTGGTGTGCATGTTTACGGAAGAAGGATTTTTATGGTTTTACAAACATTTCCAATTCCTCATATGTTAGTGTATGGAGCCATTCATTAATGATTTTTTTGCAATCCCGATAGGTACATGGGTAGATAGTAGTTGGAGATAGACAGACAGAGTTACTTTCGCATTTATAATATTAGTAAGGATGTTGACTATTGGGCCATTGATAGGCCACCAGGGTACCGTCAGTACCGTTCCGATAGTACATTTTACAACGGGCTTTAGGCGTTGATAAAGAAAATTTTTGAATTTCGAATCGTGATGGCCAAATGGCAATCGACAATTAATAAGACATTATTTAAAAATAAGGTTACGCTAAACTGCTAACGTTCTAAGAGGCCGGATTTGACGTTTCTCCTACGTAATAATTTGAAAAATCCAATTCACAATCCTGAATAATTACTATGTTACCCATACACTATAACAACGAGTATCACTTGTAAACATTAAGTTTAACTTAATTTTGAAAAAATACACTCACAAACACGAATTAATTGCCGATTTATATTTTGACAAGACGTTTTGACAACACTACACAAAGGATTTTGATAGCTGTCAAATCCGGCTTGTTACAATGTTAGCTGTATAGTGATCGACATTCTAAATACGAAATGTTAAAAATAAACCAAATCTTACGCAATATCTTTTCTTAAATTATAAAAAGAAAACGATGACTTGACAAGTCTTGTACTTACCATACACGAAGTCAAAGTCAAAGTCAAAACATTTATTTCAGTTAGATTTCTTCTTACCGCGAGCACACAATTACTACACGAGAATGAAATCAAATAAAATGATTTCACAATACAAATGAAAATTGGAAACGTCAGTTTGCAATTAGGTATCCGACGGCACCCAATGCAAGCGGGAAACTAAAAACGAGGGAGGCGGGGCCGCCCGGGCGGCGCAGGCGACCGATTGTCAGTCATGTTTTTTTTTATGGGTTCACACAATTTCTTATTCAGCCTAAGTAATACAGTTTAAAAATCAGGTAATAGAATGTTAAAGAGATTTTATGGAAAACATTTATCGGGATGTAAAAGTTTTTTTATTTATTACGCTTAATTTTTGTCGCACTGCTGGCAATGGGGTTTCTAGTATTAAAAAAGAAGTAATATTAGATCGGTAATAGGTATCTAGATATCTTTATATTCTCTTGTTTATTTGGATGTGAATGACTTACATTATAAAACCTTAGAAAAACCTGCTATTTCCCCATATATCCCAGTATTTTTAGACATTATTAGCCACCATATTTAATTAACCAAATCATACATTTTGCATCTTTGTGAAACAACCTTAAGTACGGATTGATCTTATCAGTGTTGCCATTAAAAATAATTCTTGCCGGAACGAAGGGCTGCCTTTATTTCGTAAATGAGAAAATGCGAAGAATTTAGACATAACTAATTGCTGTTCTCACTAATAAAATTTGCTTTTTGTTTAAATCTGTAGGCCATTAGGATTTTGGGAGGCATTTGAAAAGTTTATTAGGGGCCGTCAATAAAGATTAGCCTTTGAAAGCTCAAATTAGATGTAATTGTTGTTAAGGCTTCGCAGATGTGATACTTTTTATTTAAGAGCTTTCTTTTTATTCATTAAGTCCTACGTCTTTCTAACTTCTTTTTGTTATTCTACTTTTTTGAATACTTTTCGCGTTCTGGGCACTTGCCCCATTGACAGCTATGTGGATAAGATTTTTGATGCTATGACTTTAATCCTTCCCTTTTTCTAAATTTTATTTTCCGTCTAATTTTATTATTATTTATATAAATAAGTTTTGTGTTTAGGTTAATTATTGATTTTAGAAGTTATAAAAATTAAATCATTTTAAATGATGGTAGGTCATGTTTATCATGTCAATTCTAACTATTAACAAAAACGTTAAAAATCTCTTACTTTTTCTTGCTCACTCAAGTCATAATTTCGTGGTGCCTCGATTTATAAATTAGCTGTAAAGAATCCCACAAACACGTCATATACACCCCAATGGTGTGTAAAGGCCTCTTAACCAGTCAAATCTCCTGTTGCAACGTACCTCTGCTACTTTTAACCAGACCTTTTCCACTATTTTCCAGAATACTGTCACCCGTACGAGCCGTTCAAGTGTCCAGTGGATGGAAACTGCATCTCTATCCAGTATCTGTGCGATGGAGCCCCGGACTGCATCGATGGGTATGACGAGGACTCTAAGCTCTGCACTGCTGGTAAGACAATACATACCTACATTATTTTTTAACTTTTGGAATTTAATCTGTCATTACCTGTGTGTACGAAGTGAGTGAGAGGAGGTCTTCGGATG
Source organism: Hoplodrina blanda (assembly GCA_949316365.1). NCBI lineage: Eukaryota > Metazoa > Arthropoda > Insecta > Lepidoptera > Noctuidae > Hoplodrina > Hoplodrina blanda. Next base: position 12,542,088 of record OX438567.1, on the reverse strand, counting down.
GCGAACCAATGTAACCGGTGGTGGCACGCGGCAAAATGACGCTAATAGTTTAGCAAACCTAGTGTTTGATAGAATCTTATTTGTGCAACAGAAAAAATCACACTAACTTTTTTTTTATTTAGGTATACTTATAAAATCGTGACGAATACGATTGTTGCAAATTATAAATGTGAAGTTGCAAGTAAAGAAATTAAAGTTATTTCTCCAAAAGTCCTCATAAGTCAAGATTCTTCAAATTTCAAATAGGACCCTTAGTTCCTGAGATTAGCGAGTTCAAAGAAACAAACTTTTCAACTTTATAATATTTGTATAATGGGCGATATGTACTAATAGGTCGTATAAAAATAAACCAAAAATTATATAGGATAGTCGTATTTCCAGCGTCGAAAACCGACTCCTATTCGAAATTTTCCGTTATCTAGGCCTTATATAAAAGTTGACAGTATAAAAGATGTCAAACGCTAACATGACTACACATTCGGATATGTTGGTACCTAGTTACTTAGCTATTTCAGTAACAGGTTCATTAAAAGTAGGTACAGCCAACAAAGGAGATAGGTATGCAGGGTCGTCCGATATTGTTGAAGTTTTTTAGAAACCGACAGATGTTTTCAAATGTAATTTCATTTAAACAAGTAGAGAATAAGATAGAAAAGAGTATGCTTAGATGGTTCGGTCTTGTTGAGAGGACGAGTGAAAGACGATTAACAAAAGGTATTTATATAGCAAAGGTGAGTGATAATGCAGGGAGGGGACGCCCTAGGAAGACCTACACTAACCTTATTGGTAAGGTTCTTCAGAAAGGTCAGACGCGCAGTACTCGTAACCGGCGTGCTTGTATGACGAGATGCATGAACGTGGATAAGGCGAAAGGAGTATATAAGGATCGTAGCAGGTGGCGTACGGTTTCTGCCTACCCCCATGGGAAAAAGGAGTGAGTTTATATATGTATGTAGACAGTGGCGGCGTTAGGGGGTGGCGAACAGGGCAATCGCCCGGGGCCTCGCTCTTGCAGGGGCCTCGCGCATCAACCCAAGCAAAGAATCATCGGCAAAATGGTCTAAAGACGAACGACCACACATATGTCATTAGATAGCTCTTTTAATTTGCAACAATAGTTATTGTGGCGGTTCATTTCAAATCGCTGGGGGAAAAAAGTTATTGCCATGCCAAGGTGGCTAGAGGATTTGCAATGGAGGATTTTTTTAATAACCATTTGCAGTCGTTGGTTTGTATTCGCTTTATGAGTACCTAACTACGTTACAAATGGATTTATTTGTGTTCCCGCGACTATTTAACCTGACATTGATATTGACTACTGATTTGTGTACCTGCTTCTACAGGTACAGGGTGACCCAGATAAGGACGTCTAAACGAAAATTTTGGAAGCCTCTCTTCTTGGACTATCCAAACCACCCCAATGTATGTTCTACGATTTTTTGTGGTTTAGGAGCTAGACGATTTTTAGTATTTTTTTGGGAAATTCTTCCTTTCCTCAGATTTTGTTGATTTTCTCTTTTTGTATCGCGTTTTTTGGAAATATTTTTATTCGTAATTAATCCTGAAAGTGTGGTCTTCGATCGATTAAAACAATTGTCTGTCTTATCTTCACCCGATATTACCAAAACTTACTTAGTTCAAAGGGAAAAATGTTGTTTTGCAAAATTCGTTGCAGTTTTCCGGCCCTTAAAGAAAAATCACAATAAGGGCCCAAATGACCTTAAAGTAATTTCAAAAACTTCCACGGACTCTCAGCTCTTTGAAACAATACAAAAACTAGTATTTTACAGGACATTATTCGGTGCAATAGAAGCTCGAACACGGTAAGGCGAAAAAGCAATATTTTAGTTTTCAAGTGAAAGCTGATGGAAATGAACTAAAACGAACTCTTATCATGTTTTAAATACAATAGGAGCTCTATGTTATGTTTATTATTAGCACAATGGTGATTCGGATTAGTTATTTAAGTTAGGTTAGGGTTAGGTTTATCGGCGGTAAGACCCGTCATGGAGGATTGGCTAGGGCGCCGGCACGGCGCCCTCACATTCCGGCTGACGCAGATACTGACCGGACACGCTACTTCGGGAAGTATCTGTGTCGCATAGGCCGGGAACAATCGCCTGGTTGTCACCACTGCGGAGATTGCCTGGAGGACACGGCGCAGCACACGCTGGCGGATTGCCCGGCTTGAGCAGAGCAGCGCCGTGAACTCTCCGCAGTAGTCGGTGACCTCTCACTCCCGAACGTCGTTCTCTCGATGGTCGGGAGCGAGAGTGCGTGGGAGGCTGTCGCCTCCTTTTGCGAGCATCAGCGCAAAGGAGGCGGCATAGAGGGAGAGGGAAGCAACTGCCTCGCTTCCCTCCAGGAGAAGACGCACCGGGCGCCGGAGGGCGCAAAATGACCTCCGGCTTCCATGAGTTGCCGGCCTGCGGGCGGTGGACCAAGGGGTAGTCCACCGCCCGATCAGATGCAGGCCCGTGTAGGCGGCGCACGCGTTCCGCGCGCGCCACACTAGAGGATTCGGCGGCGCTTAGACCGCCGACGTAGACGGGACCCGCCTAGACAGGTGGCGGGTCAAAGCCTGGCGGGGGCGCGATGGAATGCGCGAGCGAATCCCGTACCCCTGCCCAAAGGTTGTCTTTATTAGATAACATCACTATTTTTCATGTTTCAACACAATCATGTTTATAAAGCTCCTATTGTATTGAAAACATGATAAGAGTTCATTTTAGTCCATTTCCATCATATTGAACTCTTATCAAATGAGCTTCTTCACCTGAGGGTCCGAGGAAGTTTTTGAAATTACTTTAAGGTCATTTGGGCCCTTATTGTGATTTTTCTTTAAGGGCTGAAAAACTGCAACGAATTTTGCAAAACACCATTTTTCCGAAAACGCGATCCAAAATAGAAAATCAACAAAATCTGATGAAAGTAAGAATGTCCCAAAAAATACTAAAAATCGTCTAGCTCCTAAACCACAAAAAATCAGAACATATACATTATTTTGCTTAAATATTACTTATGATACATCGCCATAACTTTTTTCTCCCAGCGATTTGAAATGACCCGCCTCAATAACTATTGTTGTACATTACAAGGGCTACCTAATGACACATATGTGTGGTTGTTATTGGTTTCTAGACCAGCTTCCATACAAGTTTACCCCACTATCGAAATAGTCCTGAGAATTATTACTACCACACCTGTTACAGTTGCTTCTGCTGAAAGGAGTTTTTCGAGGCTAAAAATTATTAAAACATATTTGAGGAATTCGATGACACAAGATCGGCTTTCAGCCCTTGCTATTCTTTCAATCGAAAATGACGTACCTAGCTCATTCGCTAGATTATTGTGCTAAAAGTTGTGTTAAAGATTATAGTATTAAGAAAAGCCGCAAACATCAATTTAAAAAATTACCATCTCTGTATTAGTTAATTTGATAAAACTTTTACTCAATGCGAAATAATTTAAAACTCAAATATTTCTTTGTATAACTACACCATATTTTATCCCCTCTAACATGACAAACACCTAAACCAAACAACCAGACTTTTCACGAAGGACAAAGGGCCTCGCAAAGACCTGCCGCCCGGAGCCTCGCAATGGGTAAGGCCGCCACTGTATGTAGATAGTAAACAGTTCATTAATTAAGTTCAATCGAAGACAAGTTTCTAAGAAAATTTTAACTAGGTAAAAAAAAAAATTTTATCTATCTCTTTTGTTGAATGTACAACAAAGATGTACAAAACAAGACACCAACATGATTAATCTTCTCCTAACGTGTTGATGTAATAAGTGTTCCTTACGTGTCTGTCTTTTCTCACGCATTAATATCGTTGTTTCTAGAGAAGATAATTGTGTTTTCGAGACAATAAAAGAAAATGTCTTGTTTGTTAGATATAAAGGAAGATTTTCAGGGAGTCTTTAGTTATTTATTTGAATCTGAAACATTTTATGTAACTATTAATGTATTATTCATTTGTTTTCGTTGAATCCCAGTTTTAATTTAGTACGACAATAGACGGCGAATATTTGTGACGTCATTTCACCAATTCAATTGACTTATTGATTTCAAAGCAACTAAAAAGGCGATGCGCGGTGCCGTGTGTTAATCGCGCTAAAATAGTGTAAAGTACCCAATTGGCCTTCTGTTTTATTTTCTTTTCTATGTCACCTTAAGTGTAAGTATCTAATTTCCTTGTTTCGTCGTAACAGCTGTTTACCTACTTTCATCATGAGGGTCATGGGATTCGTTAGGCCAACGCAAAATTGGTTTCTGGGGTGACAATCACAAACACGTGACCGGCATCATTGTTCACGTGAACATTGTGAGACCACGAGATGTAATTTAGGCTTTATTGTTATTTACGTCTAAGCCGTTTAACACAACGTCACGCTTGTAATCCCCGAAGGGTTAGGCAGAGGTGTACCTATTAATACACCCACATTTCGCCAGTTATGTTTAAGTCCCATGTAATAGGGGGCGAGCCTATTGCCATCAACCGGGCCCAAATCCAGACTCCCAGGCTGCTACAGTTACTGAGAAAATCCTGATGGAAAAACCTAATAACACTTTGCCCGACCAGGGAATCGAACCGAAGACCTCATGCTCAGCTGTCGCGCTTTGCGATCACTAAACCTGCGAGGCAGTCCACAGGCGTTTCGTGTTATCTTAATATACCTATATAATTCTACATGTGTTTGAAAAAGTCACATTGCAATTGGTACTTGCCCGGTATCGAACCCGCAACCTCATACATGAGAGGCGGGCACCTGAACCCCTAGGCCATCACGATATTTACAATCGAATATGTAAATACACAATTATGAAACACTGAATAATCTTTCCCATTATGAGAACCTGCATGACTTAGGTACTGTAGGTAAAGGTTGACATACTTATACCAGTTTAAAATTCAAGGAACTTACCTAATGCATTTAAAATCATTGAAATGTATTATTTTCTTCAGTTAATGTGTAATGAATGTTGTACTGAATGATTCATGAACATTTCATATGAAAAAGATGTACTTTTTAGCAAAAAGATTTTCAGAAACGAGTTTCTAATGTGAGTTTTTCTTTTTTTTTTCAAACTTAGTTTAATTAAATAACCTTCTACTTTATAGGTAGGTAATGCAATTATGGACTATGGAGTTTTATGCAAGTAGATATTACCTGGGTATATAAAGTATACATAGGGATGTACCTATAGGATGTATTTTCACATAACATCACGCCTACAATCCCCGAAGGGTTAGGTGGAGGTGTACCCATACCCCCACGTATCGCCAGTTATGTTTAAGTCCCATGTAATAGGGGCGCGGGGGTGTGTGTATGGGGGAAGGGTTACTTTTCCTCCATAAAATATATCTATCTTTTCTTTTCAATAAAAATGAAAGAAATATATCCAACCATAAAATTACAATACTACAAAATAAGCACTCATTTGAGCAACCGACCTACCTTTAAATAAAACAGATAACCGGTATCTATTAAAATAAAATATCAATAAAACCTGATATTTTATTAGGCACTGAAATACCAATACTACAGTCCTATTCTGTAATAATCTCCCTTGATGAAGTGAGCTTGAGATGACCTGTCGATCCCTCGTATTATTTAATTCTACGTAGGTACGATATTATACAGAAATTACGGAACAGACCGTACAATTTATTAAAATTCAAGGTTGTAAAATTTCTCATCCTCCACTGAACAGGGAGGATCCTCCGACCAGACGAGAGTTGTGTCTGGTGGGCTACTGCCCGACGACGATTGAACACCCCTGAGGGCCTACCACAACCTCTTAAAACAATATTATTTTAATATTACTTTGTAATTTCTGTTGTTGCATTTTCAACTCTCGCCGCTGATCCGAGCGTTGAAAATCCAACAGAGCGGAACGCAAAGTAATATTAAAATAATATTGTTTTAAGAGGTTGTGGTAGGCCGCCAGAACTTCGAAAAATTTAATTCATTTTTTTATGTTACTTATGTGCGTCACTTTCGCGGGACTTAATAATTTTTTCGTACCACTTGCTCAAAAAAGTGACATTCTATGCCACAAAAAGCGAACATAACAATAGTCATTATTAATCTGTCAAAAACAGGGAAAGAAAATTGTACTGAATTTCATTTATCCTCTAGGGAGAGAATGTGATTTAAATTTGGAATACTTACCGAAATTTATACTGCACTACACCTGTGTTTACACCATTGAGTTCGTATATAAAGCATTATACATCTTTTTGAAAAAGGAATACGCATTTATTATGCAGTTATGTATGATTAAATAAAATTACGAAAACCGACGAGGCCGTATGAGCTTGATGCGTTTGCTTTTCCGACAAAAAAATATTAGTCTAGGAATTTGCCGCGTTTTTTTTTTCTTCAAATACATAAACGTTAAGTTTATTTTATTTTATTTTTATAAATAACTTAATGTTCTAAAATGCATATCTCATATTATTATTGTGTTAATTTTTTCGCAAATGGTACGAAAAGTAGAGTATTTTCCTCGGTGATAAAGCTGTCTTAGTCTTGGGTGAACTTAAATCCCTCGCTACACTCAGGACTCGCCTTAAATCCCTCGCTTCGCTCGTGATTTAAGTTTTTAACACCCTCGCTACGCTCGGGAGTAAACCTCGAGTCCTTCGTTACGCTCGCGATTTAAATCGTCACCCGCGACAGAAGACACTGCTTTATCCCCTTGGTTAATAATCTACTATTCTTTCTTCTTTCATTATTGTCAGGATTTTTATTGATATGCTAACATCGCGGGGAACTTTGATTGAGTGATGTAGGAAACGTTAGTTGTTGATTACCTTCTGTGCGATAGTTGTTGCTACATTTATATTACCTAATATTTCTCTTTACAAAAACAAGAATATTAATACACTGTGTGGGTACCTTAAAGCTAAATATAGGTTTTAAATATTCCACACTAACCTACAAAGGCTTTTTCAGTTTTCCATTCATGACCTAGGTAAACGTACTTTATGAATGGACCCACATTCTAAATGGGTTTAAAACAAATAGCAGCCAGTTACATAGGTTTTAAACGAGCTTTCGCATAAAACCTTTTTGTGAAATATGCATAAAGAAATACGGTTATTTTAACTGCCTGTAATTTTAATAAATAGACTGCCTGTTGGTTTTATAGTCGCAAAGCGCGACTGCTGATCATGAGGTCTTAAATTCGATTCACAGATCGGGCTAGGTGCTATTGGGTTTTTCCATCAGAAATTTCCATTCAACATTCCATTCCATTTCCATTTTTTTTTTTCATTTTTTTTCCATTTTTTTCCATTTTCTCAGTAGCAGCCTCGGAGTGGATTTGTACGCGGTTCGTCTGATCTTTACACTTATGTTACATTACCATACTTTTATGGTCTATGCGCATATTACCTAGAGCCCGTACAATGACAGGTGGCGCCTGTGAACACATAACTGCTTACTTATTCTAAACTTTAAAATGCTTAGAAGTTTGAATTTACTTGTAAAATCATTAGTTTCCATTAAAAAACATTCGACTCAAAGGACCAAAATAAATTGCTAACAAAAAATGCAAAATAATTAGCCGGTTGATGGCAATAGGCTCGCCCCCTATTACGTGGGACTTAAACATAACTGGCCAAATGTGGGTGTACTAATGGGTACACCTCTGCCTAATCCTTCGAGGATTACATTACGTTCTGATTTTCTTCGAAAAGCATAGCATAATCGACCTAAAAGGTTTAGCACTTTTAGAACACAAGCCTTTTCTTCATTATAGTGGGACGATGGATAGGTCCTCGATCACTTAGATACAGCTATTGGTATAAAAACCGGCCAAATAATTCTGAAAACTCCTCAAAGCGTCACATCAAATTTAAAGCCAACAAGCTCCGTCATAATAAAACAAAATATGTCGTAAAGAAAATGCTATTTCGTGTCCTAATAAAAATACCTACTTAATGTGTCTTTTGTATTAGATGTAAGTCTATAAAACACGGAATTACTTTAGAAACTTGTGTTCCAGGGACCTTTTCAGGGTTCCGCACCCGAAAGGTGGCAGCAGAACCCTAATATCACGTTCAAAAGTGCCTGTTATTGGTCTAATTGAAACAAATGTTTTGACTTTAACTTTGACATATTGCATTTTCCCTTAGCATTTTCCATGTTAATTTCGTAATAGTATTGTAGGACGAAATTCGGAATAATAGGTATCCGTAGTATCCGTACCAAGCACCTAACCTACCTTTTTACCGAAATGAAAACCAAAGACAACATTTTATTTTATCTTTCTGAAATATCCCTTTTACGTTACCTTTGACGTTGACAACAAGTTCAAAAACATAAAAAAACTTAATAACTTTCGTGGAGTACCTATAACTTTGCCGCGCACATCTGTGGCCTACTTACATTTTCTCTTTGAAACTCACTTCAAACTTCAAATCAACACGACGAGACCTGTTTTCTAAAGATTTTATTTGAAAAGATCTGTGCAAACTTCCTGACGAGAACGAATAGTTTTTTCATAATTTTAATGAATCCGTGACATTGTATGAAGTGGGTACTATAACCACCAGTGGCGTAGCTGGGGGAGGCGTAGGGGGCGGTCCGCCCCGGGTGCCACCAGTCCGGGGGTGACACCCGACAGTGAAAAAAAAAACATACTAGCCCAAGAGAGGCTTCCAAAATTTTCTTTTGGACGACCTTATCTGGGCCACCCTGTATTTAGTACCTAACTTACGTTATCACAATATTATATTTTAATTATGAAAGACACATTTTGAAATGAGTTAATTCGTAATAATAATAATAAATATAAAAGTAATAAATTCTTGGGGTGACACCACAGTTAGACACCACACCTCTGATTAAAGTCAAAGTCAAAGTCAAAGTCAAATCATTTATTTCAATTAGGCCATTTTAAGGCACTTTTGAACGTCATTACAAGAAAAAAAATAGAATTGAATCTAGTTGCCCCTTCCAAAAGGTAGTTTTGTATGGAGAAGAATGGGCAAGAAACTCCATAATTTAAATTACCACTGTGATTTGGGCACAGTACCTAAGTCACGGGGGCTGCTACGTGGGTTTAGCATAAAACAATAGGTATACCTAATAATTACCTATAATACCTGTGAAAGTTAGACGGACGGACAAACTTAGTAATCTAAGTTTCCGTTTTCATTGTTTTAGTAAGGAAACCGAGAAACCAAGTCTTGTAATTGTAGTTTAATTGAAATAAGTTTCCGTGGAGTTTCTTGCTCGTAGGTACTTCTTCATAGAAACCTACCTACATTTTGGAACGGACAACTAACTTCAACTTTCTGACTAACTGACCGACTGACTCCTTGACATTTCAAAAGTGCCTGTAAGTAAATGGTTTGATTAAAATAAATGTAAAAAAAATTACAATGTTTTATTAACATTTTTAAATTTATATTTAAATTCCAACATAACTTTTGTAACCGTCAGCCACATAAAATGTTGAAACTCGCAAAGCTGTCGCGCAAACAAGGTAAAATTTTTAATTACGTAGCTAAATAGTAAACAATTTATAAAATAAAAAAGTGCTTAGAGGAAAATTAAAACGATTATTTATAGGTACTTTCTCCACGTTAAACCGACGCTTTTTAATTTCGACTCTATTTTTAAATAAGTAGGTAGGCAAGTAATTGTGAGAAAATTTGACAGCTGTTGTGGCGGGCTGTCAAGTCCAATATTCTAATTTTAAACAGGGTTAGACTCGAAGATAAAATAAAAAATAAAACGGCAGTCTTTCTCTACAGTAATTACAATACCTAACCTACACAAATTACAATCTGCATGACTGAACGATTAGTATGTTAAAATAGGTGTAAGGTAATAGGTGTAAATAGGTGTAAGAACAGCATAATTTATAAAAGACTACAATATTTAGATGGACTTAGGTACCTACCTACTTAGTTTTAAACACGAGTTTAACTTTCTAGAATTATAATAACCATGTGGTCAGACTGAGCTAAAATGATGAAAAAATATCGATTGTCACACTGTTGTAACCTACCTTCGTTTCAATGACGTCATAACATAGCGCGATGTGTTAATGTCCATAAAACATGGCATTGTATCGTAAATGCGAAAATACAAGAAGGCATTGTTTTAATGCTCCTACAAGAATAGGTATATCCTAATACCTTATCTATAACAAAATATTGAAGTATCGGTTTGAGATGTTGAAATAACAGCTTTTTACAAAATAAATATGAATGTTTACACGGTACCTACTTAAATTTTTTTTTCCTTTTGTCTGTCTATTTTTTTGTGTTCTGGCTAATCTCCAAAACGGCTAAACCGATATTGCCGGAACTTTCACTGGCAGATAACTGATGTAGTAAGCAGTAATATAGGCTACTATTATTTTAGAAAAAGAATTAGCGTTCCGCACAATAGGTACCCGTAAAAACCAATATTCACGCAATCAAAGTCGCGGGCTTAAGCTAGTCTATACTTAATATTATAAAGAGGTAACATTTGTTTGTAAGTTTGTATGTAGGGGGTAATCTCTAAATCTACTGAACCAATTTTGAAAATTCTTTCACAAATTAGAAGCTACGTTATCACTGAGTGCTATAGGCTATATTTTATATCAAAAAATTAGGGATCCGTAAGAAAAATCACGCGAACGAAGTCGCGGGGAGAGTGCTAGTACTATATAAGATGTCCTCCAACAGATTGTAAATCGATAGATTTATTACTACGATCATATCTATATCGTATCAATAAAATACTTTTCTTTTTACAGCCAAGAGGCCACCTGTTGAGGAGACGGCATCCTTTCTTCAGTCATTACTGGCATCCCACGGGCCCAACTATCTCGAGAAGTTGTTTGGCAGTAAGGCAAGGGACGCTCTCGAACCACTGGGCGGCGTGGAAAAGGTCGCCATTGCTCTCTCAGGTAATATATCTTCGTTTTACGACCGCCACTAGGGCTCTTCAAAATATCTTTATAGTCCCAAGAAATATGTTTTCTGTTTCTCACCCTAAAAGGATGAATATTCTTGGAACAATTTCATCTTACTTCAAATATTGGTCGTTATTTATAAAATGTATTGGCGCCCAAACTGGGACACCGTAAGCTCTGTTGGGCGCCAATAGTTTGAGATGTATTTACGTTTACTAGAAGTAACATTAAATATTTACAGTATAATAATCTCTAGACCATTTCGGTCACGGCGCCCAATCTCAATGGAGACTAGCCAAATACGCAAGAAATATTATAATGCACAAGCGCTTCTCTAACTCTCGTAGTCCGATGGGACGGCAATCCGACACAACCAGAGAGAGATTAGGCGCAGAATAACCATATATTTATATCTAAAACTTTAAATTCCAGAATCCCAAACGATTGAGGACTTCGGTGCCGCATTACATCTGATGAGGTCGGACCTCGAACATTTACGCTCGGTATTCATGGCAGTGGAGAACGGCGACCTCGGCATGCTTAAATCTCTCGGCATCAAGGACTCGGAACTGGGCGACGTCAAGTTCTTCCTGGAGAAGCTGGTTAACACAGGATTCCTGGACTGAATAGGACCGGAGTCTGCCTCTGATTACTATCACGTCGTCCAATTTGCCCCCATAAGCTCATCCTTCTACAGTTACCTTCCTTACGACTCCATTAAATATAGGAGAAAGTAATCCTTTATCTTCTATCCCGTGAGAAAGTTGAATGTTTGAAAATTATAAAATCAAAAAACCCTTCGAGAAATGATTTTGGAAGTCAGAATTGACTTCTACAACCGGCCACGTAGACTTTTCTGACTCCATAAACCATTTCTTATTAGGCTAACACTAGCTTACAGTCAAACTTTAGGTAGATAAAGAGGGTATTAATTTTCGAATAGGATAGGTATATTTTTATAAACATAATATGCTTCACTAGGTTATGAACCAAAATCCTTTTTAGTTAATAATATTCAAAGAGATTATCAGGGCCCAACACTCGCGTCTATCATTAAGTGTGAAATGAAGAGGCTAAGACTGTGACTTTAGTGTAATACTAGTCAAGGTTAAGCTAATTATCACATTCCACTTCATGATGACCCTGATAACTGTTATAGTATGTATGTGGTTCTTGCATGTCGCCCCCCAAAATGTATCCTTCCTAACTTGGACTTAAATCAGAGGCGACTCCAATCGAAACGTCAAGCGTCCATTCTAAGCGAGATATAAAGCTAAAAGTCGGTTGATATGAAGATGTGTGTCCTTAGATTAATAAAGAAATATAAGAATCGTTGAAAGAATGCATACGCTTTATATCTGGCTTTTGGAAAAATCCAGAATAGGACCATGGAAACATATCATTGTAAACTTAGATGTAGGTATAAAAAAATACATATCATAGATTATAATCTGTAGCGAATAAAGTACAATTATTTTAATATGATCGGTATTGTAGTGTACTACATTTTATAGACCCTTTTAGTATGTACTTTTTCGTCATTGAAAAGAAAACTATATAACAAAATAAAAAGCATATCTAGTTATAACGGTGCTGCACTTGAATTCAAATACATATCAAAATTAATGTGATTAATAAATAAATGTTAGATTTATTGTATGTTACTTATTCTAGAGTAAGACGTAGAAATGAATTAACATCGTAGATATATTAATATTGAACCCATTAGAGTCCAAATTCTATTGTCAGTCATTTTTAACATCTTAAATCTTCATATTGGTGTTGTAATGATAGAACTTTTGTCAAATGCGGGCTAATAAGACAACGAATTATTAATAATGTCTCATTTCGTATGAGAAGAGAAGGTACACGATGTAATATTGGGAGTTTATTGACATACCGTAGAAGAATATAAAAAAATTATTTCAAAACCGTAACGCTTGCTTTACCGGTTATAAATTACTTAAAATACAAAGCACACAAAGACCAGTGCAATCACAGTATTGCTATAAACTTACATTGTAATGTCAAACAAAGGCGGGAATGGAAATAAAAATGGCCTCTACAAATATACAATGTTGCCAGAAAAAAAAATATTGAAAATGCAGCCTGTATTTGCCAGAAGTTTATAATAAAACCACAATAGATCTTCTAGTATTTTCAATCGCCAAATCTTAATCTCAATCACAATGTTTCAGTGTGTACCTACCTATCAGTAGTCAATATATTCTCTCTCCGTTAGATCTAAAATTCATATTACTATTTTAACTACATGTAGTTAGAGCATTAGTGAATTTTTATGAATATCAATGGTTTTAGTAATACTTATAGGTTATTAATTTTAACTTGCGTCGGATTCTCTTTAAATATTCAACAAAATGGCGATCTTTAAACTCTGTTAGATGATATTATGTGTTTTGAAGTAAGTATAAATGGCTTATTGTTCTTAAATAACAAACCAATAAATGAATCATCTTGAATTTGGGTTTCATTTTAGCGTTTATAACAATCCTTGTGCATCATAAGCTGGCTACCTGGTTTCCATAAATAAACTACGCAACAAGCTTGTTTTAAAACAATAAAGTTTAGTGGTGTAGCGAAGCGAATAATAAGACCTTATTTAGCAACAAATGAATGAAATTAAGTAGGTACTTAACTTGTATTATTGCTTTAACTTATTGCATTAAACAGGAATCATTAAATTGAACCATGTACTTAAATGAGGATTAAGAAATATGTGGAATGGCGTCGGGCAGAAACTAAACACACAACATATAATGTAACTACCTAACCGAGAAGTAGCCCATTTTCCGCCACTGTCGCCTTTTAGGCTAGAAGTTCTAGCGTGTAAGTAAAGGGTGTGTACCACAATTTACGCAAGGTTTGAATTTGCCGCCATTGGTGTATATTTCGACTTTTAATTCTATTCAGTTCAGTAACTTGACAGTTAAGGATTTGTCACACTGCATGCGTTCTGCGGTCTCCGGTCAGGTCAAAACGAACGCAGCCCGCATCATGTAGAACAACATTGTCGCTTTGACCTGACCGGAGACCGCAGAACGCATGCAGTGTGACAAATCCCTTAAAGGGTTACCAAGTTTTGACAAAAAAAAGATAGTGAGGTGGTGTAAGAATGAACGAAACTGAATGAACTTAAATAACTTGGTATTAAACCATTCTTATCATTCGTTCCTTACGCAAAATCGTGCACTACCCCAACACTAATATTATATAGTGCGTTTCACCGAATAGTTCCTATGGCGTTATGTTGGCAGCAATATTTTTAAGTGTTATTGTTCAAATTAAAGTGCGTTTCACCGAATAGTTCCTATGGCGTTATGTTGCCTACTCTGTCTGTCAAAGTCATGACGAGAAGACGCTCCCGCAGATTTTGTTTAATTTGAACAATAAAACTGAAAAATATTGCTGCCAACATAACGCCATAGGAACTATTCGGTGAAACGCACTTTAGTAACATTTTTTTTTTTGAACTGTCTAGTTACTGAATAGAATGAAGGTCGAAATATAGTTAATGTTGCCAAACAAAAAAAAAGTTTGTCGGCTGACAGTTTAGGGTTTTTTTGTAGCAAAAATGTGGCGCTACACAAAAGAACAACGCATTTTTACTGCAAGAGATATTTACTGGTCTCTCTTGCTTTGGTAGTCAGAATTGGCCCCTTAATTATCATTGTGATTCAACACAAAGGTAATGTCAAACTCCTACTAAAATTCAGAAATAAGTACCACATCTTGACGTCTGGCTGTGAATACCGGGCGCACTGTACGGTAATTTTTCGTTTGCATAGAATATCTTCCAGATACTTAATTTTTGTGAAGAAAATGGTTGGTACCGACCCTCTGCCCTATTACGGGACAACAAGGTCATACATTAATGAGAACGTTTGAGATCATATCGCAAGACTGGCTCAATGAATTACTTAGGTATCGGAAAAAAACTAAAAACTTCGGCGCGAGAAGGCGCCGAGTGTTGTCATTTGCAAAGTCATTTTGAATGAATATTGACCAATCAGCGACAAGTCAAAACGCATAACGACATCTCGCGGCAAAGTTTGACAACAATGAATCCATTGACAGTTGAATGAAAGTAACAAACGCTCAGCGCCATTTACGCGGAACTAATTTGAAAGTAATTTTAAGCCGTTACAAATCATGTTTAGGTATTTTTATTCGTATGATATGACACAAACGATCGGTAATATCGGTATGAAATTCTTCTACATCTCACCTTAAAACTTCCACGAAGCATAGCTCTCTCGTTTTTCAAGTCATGACGCACAGTGTTCGGTGTAATAAAAATTACGTAGGCCTTCTCCAATAGTTAGACAAAGTCAAAAACATTTATTTCAAATAATTAATTTACTGGCACTGTGAGTCAGCTTACCTAGAAAAACTGTAAAAAGAATAGTTAGTCAGTTAAATTGGCGAATACTGACGTCACAGCGTTTGCCATACTAAATCTATGGTCAATCGCGGTTTGACAGCTCAAAAAAAGTACCCAAAAATCAGGGTACCTAGTCCTCCGGGAAACACTTCAAATCCAATCAAAGGTAAAAACAAATGCACCAATCAAACGAAGAAATAATAATCAATACATTTACTTATGTAATTATTTATGTAAGTATTTGAAATAAGGTACATAATATTTACAAAGGTTATGACTATCATTATAAAAATTACAACATTGTATAATTTAATTATGGAATAAGTAATTATTATTTCGGCAGCACAGGTTAATTAATAATGTCAAATAATATATCATAATGACCCAACGAACAAATTAAACTGTTTTTATTGTCTTAGACAATTGGAGATATTGCTAGATGGGTTCTCCATAGGGTAAAGTTTTACTCTTCCTTAGCACACTGGCTGCTCAACGTCAACACTTCGCTAAAGAGTACTAGCCTATTATCAGACAGTAAATGGGCTTCAGAGTTTTCTTTCTGATCGCGCAATTCACAACATAATAAGGCTATTTACTATATTTTGTAAAAAAGGAAAACCTATTTAGGAAAATAAATATGTATTCTGGGTTTCAATTTTCTCTATTAATATTAGACTCGTTATACTCGTATTATCTTCTTCCTTCCTAGTCCTATGTTGCGGTGGTACAGACGCTGCAGAATATAATGTCTTCCTAGGGTTTGTAGGCCTATGCTGTATGATACAAGGATTTCAATGAAAAGGTCCTCAAAAGCTCCAAATCAATCATGTCACGTCTACACTTCTTGCTCAAACTTACGATTTTACGTAACCACTCTCATGTCAATTTATAATCGTATGTATAAATATGTAAGTTTTTTTTCTATTTATGGTTTATTATAGGACCTTATTTCACTCTCAAGTAAACGAAAAGTAGCACCAACTAGTGCTAAAAAATATCATAATCATCATCATCTTCCTGCCCCTGACCCATGTAACTTGGGGTCGTCGGCGCAACATGTTTTTTTTTTGGAATATAACTTAAAAATAAAACGAAAATAAATACTATGTAATAAGTAATCCTTGTGTTAATCACAAGTTTTCAATTAAGTATATTTCACTTACTCATAACAATCATACAAGAAAAATAAAAATTAAAGCTGATAAAGAAAAAAAAAGAAAAATATGTTATACATTTTTAAAATAAAGAAACTAAGTTAACTAAATTGAACAACCAAACATTTTTTTGACAGACATTCAATGACATACATTAGGTTTAAAAAAATGTATGGTGTGGAATGATACATTAGTATCTTAATACAACATTTAGAAATTTAACATCCCAAAATAACTTTTAATCTTGAAAGCATAATGCAGATATCCTTACAAAGAGTTATGTTTAATTAAAAACTATGCTATTTTTTTTTATTTTAACTTATAAGACCTCACTAGAAAATATTCTAGGTGGGTTTAACTAATGTTGCAATTTAAAGTTTTGTTTAATATTTAATTTCAACCGCAATTTATTTTGAGTCTGGCAACACTAGAGATAAACCTTTGATAAAAAACCTAACTAACAAACTAGAATGTAACAATTAATGACGCCTTACGCAGTCAAGACACAATAAAATAATGTTTTCTAACGTTTTAAGATAATATTATTTACACCCGCATTTTACTTTTGACAACTGTTCCAAGTATTAACTCTTGATTATTATATGTTTTTATTCCGTTAAATGTGATGTTCATAAATCTTTATGCATGTGACCATTAAGTTCGCGCTGTCGTGTACAATCTCCCAGTACACAAAACCTTACATCTCAACTCAATGATGGTTCACCTACATGCTACCTGAATACCGAGGTCTTGTTTTTGCCAAGTCTCATTTCTATGTCGAATATATTGTACCATGGCCTATGGGGAGGATTGTCTGGCAAAGGTTTTAGTCACTAATCCTCATTGCCTTAAATCAACCACTTCAGTTCTTAAGTTTACAAAACTTAAATTAATGCCACTATTACTTTTTTCCTTTTTTCTTTGTACCCTTTTCGGCTCTCAGCTGATCTTCCTCATCCATCTTCGTATAATGGGATTGTATATGAGCTAATAGCTTTTTCTCCCTAGAGAATGAATCTCCACACATGTTACATGAGTACTTGTCTTTTTCTTTACTTTCTTTGCTGCCTTCTGGGGCATTATGGATAGCAGTAGAAGTCGAAATTTGTGATTCTTGAATAATGTTATCAGTAGGCAAAACATATGAGGGCTGTAACAGTGGGTCTACATTGATAAATGTAAAGAAACCAGCGTCCTTCGGATGGGCAACATCCTCTAACGTGACTCGAAATGGTTCTCTGTCCTCCAATTCATCTCTTACTTCAGGTTTAGATTTTCTTTGGCGTTTTTTAGGCACTTCAGCTGGGGGTGCTAGCGCTTTTGTTGATATTAGTAATTTGCTAGGATTTCCAGTTTGAACTATAGTGTAAGATTGCTTTTTCATGGCGGGCGTAGTGAATGAGGCTGGAGGTGTAACAATCGGTTCGTCGTAAAGTCGAGTGGAATGGCCAACTGTTTGAAATAAACCAACTGGGTAAGGCTTTGATGGATCCTCAAGATCAATGACTTCCGAACTTTTAGATTTGTCATGAGAATCTTTCTTACGATCTTTTGACTTTTCGCTTTCTGATTCCGACTTACG
Organism: Hoplodrina blanda; assembly: GCA_949316365.1. Classification (NCBI taxonomy): domain Eukaryota; kingdom Metazoa; phylum Arthropoda; class Insecta; order Lepidoptera; family Noctuidae; genus Hoplodrina; species Hoplodrina blanda. The sequence goes on along the minus strand of OX438567.1, from coordinate 12,524,020 downwards.
TTTTTTAGCTATTTTATGGTTTTCTGAAACTGGTGTCGTATCTTCAACCAAAGTGAATATGTTATTTGGGCCCGGAAGTAATTTGAAACGACCATTCAAGTTTGGAGCGGAAGGTATATGCACAGATGGCGACAGAGAATTTGATGACTGTGATTGTTGAGACTCTGAAAAATTTTGAGATGTTCCTGCACCCGCATAATTTTCCGCGCGTTTTGTTTTGCTAGCCGGTCCAGCTTTAGGCTTAGGTTTTATTGGTGGAGCAGATTGAATACTGTGTTCTTGCTTTTGATTCATATCTGTATTAGGACTGCTATCTTTATTTTTATTATTATCTATACTTGGTTGATCACCTTTATTATCAGTAACTAGACAATTACCATTATCATATTTGTAAGACCTCCAAGGTTGGGGTTTTTTCATATTACCTTCAATTGTAATGTATTTAACTGTGGGAACTTTGGGAGGTTCTGGTGTAGGCACTGACTTAGGAATCGCTACTTTAGGTATTCCATTTTTAGCACAATTGTGAGATTCAACTACTTCTTTTTTTAGGAAGTTTCTATTACAAAGTTTACACTGAAATAGTACACCCACTCCATTTACTTTAATCATACTGATATAATCCATAATGTTAAATGGTTTTTCAACTGTCTCCTTAGTTTCTTCACAATCATGCGATGATTTTTCTGTATCAAAATCAAAGCTTAAACTATTTATCAGGGTATTGTTCTTTGCTTTATTTTCAATTGGTTTTTGCTCAATCTGTGATTTTTTATTAATCTCTCTCTTCTGTCCTAGTTCAACATTGGTACTATTTCCAGAAGTGTCTCTATTATTAGAAGGGTTACTACTATTCGGTTTAGTTGAGGGTACTTTTCCATCATTTTTTTCCTGAGTCAATTTTACTTCTTTAAGATTAATTTCTTCATTATCATCGGAACTTGGTTCTGTTTTAATTGCTTTTTTTTCAGTTCTTCTAGTAATTCGTTTAGTTGGTGGGGGGGATTCTTCTTTTACAGGCACTGGTTTAGGAGGGATGACTTTAATACCCTCCATTGCTTTTTTTATCAAAGCATCACAGATGTCATCATTACTCATATTGGTTTTATTTAACTTATCCTCCCAAGCTTTCCTAGTTTTAGTTTTAGTGATAAACGGCCCAGTCTTACCTACCGCCGTCCGTAAATTTTCTTGAGTTTTGATACACTTCTGTATGAATTCGTAAAGTTCTTCTAATTTTGCTGAACACCGGAAGCATATTTTATGTGGAAGGTCATCATTTTCTGCAATCTGTAAAAAAGAAACATATTTTAAAATTAATAACACAAGGTGCAGATAGTAGGTACACTACACTCTGAATTGGACAAGTTTTCATGAAATAGTCACATTTAAATGGTTCTATCTTAACCTATTGTAGAACAATTGTTAAATAAATATTTTAAAAAAATGTTTGATCTTGACTGAAGATCTGACATTGAGCCAATATTCAAATTCCTATGTTGCATTATGTTGTATTTTTTTTTTAGTTTTACTGTTTAATTGTATAACATTAACTTCTAAACACTATAATAATAACTGTTGCTGAGTATTGACAAATTCAATGATTTGAAACTAATTTTATGCTATATTACCACATGGTAATATAGCATAAAATTTAAGTCTAGCTTTACATTCTTTTTTTATTGTATTAGCTAGATTCTTTTTTTATTGTATTCTGAGATAAAACCTTTTTTTTTTTTTAATATTCCAGTATAACAGACCAATTTTTTTTATTTATTGATTGTAATAACTAGTATGGTAACATTTAGCTTTAATTATTCAAGTTAGTGATCACCATTAAAAGTCCAAGTAGGATGTTGTGCCACCACCTATCTGGTGTATTGCATGAAGGAAGTACCTTTTATATTCTATTTCAAAATATGATTGGTAACAATACACAGTGCAAGAAAGGCACCTACACAATTAGCTGGTGGCACAGACAAACAGAATTATGCCCGCTGGTATGCTCCCCTGCAGTATCAAGGCCTACTAAACAGTACTATTACTAAAGCTGCATATAATAATAAAGCTGAAGGGCGTTAAAAAATATTTGTTATACCGAACAATTTGTTACTATGGGATTTGTTTGTTACTAGCAAAGGCTGCAAAGGGTCCTAAAAGGTGATTTGGCAGGATTTGTTTTAACAAAATAATCCCCTCCTAGGACCATCAACCCTCAATAACCTCAAAATAACAGCTTGTTATCTCAAAACAAGTTCATGTTAAGGTACAGTTACTGGCACGTAACTTGGCAAGAGATTTTCGTAGTGGGGGAAGTTCGCGCATATAAAAATGTATGAAATTGTGTGTGCGCAAATTTCCCCCACTACAAAAACTCTTGCCAACTTATGTGCCGGTAACTGTAGCACTGTGTAATAAACCAACAAACAAATTCTTGCTCTTCGTGCTGCTACCAATAAACATAATGTATTGAGTCAATAATTATTTTTGTTCCTTTAACACTCCAAAGTACCTACTTAATCAAAAATGTTTGGCTTATCAGCATAACAGTTATGCTATGATGGTTTATCAGCAGTAGCTGCCATTAACTGTACACTGCGGTAGTCAACATTCTTTGTAGATATTTTGAAGAAAATAGTATGAAACTTCTACTCTTCTATGGTCAATATTAATAGTTATAAATTGGACTAGGTTCCAAAATAAATAAGTAAATCAATAAACAGCTGATTAAAAACACTAGGTACTAACGAGTCTCGCATGAAATTTGGTTATTTTAAAAATGTACATTTATAATTAAATAAAGGTTAAACAAAATAAAATGGTGATCATCGCCTAGCTGAGAAAAACAATAACCAGTACAAACATTATCTTACCCCAAAAGGCATCAATTCGTCGATCTTTTTGGCCGTCACTTTGTCAGGATCGAAAATGTTAAGGAACGGCCCATCTTTACCTTCACATAATCGACAGACTTTCATGAAAACAGGCGGAGTCACAGAACTATACGCCTCAGCAATTACTTCTGAACTTATAGACTCGGGTATCGAAGATTTAGGAGGTTGTTTTGCCTTCGATTTCACTTTTTTCTTGGCCATTTTGATTCCAAGTTTTTCTCTTTCTTACAACTATTACGTCGTGACGTGTTAAATTAACAAACCCTCAATTACACTTATTGGATTTCGTTTTAACACAGATGATAGTTTTCATTCAATATTTCAATAGTTTTACCTAGTACAGTACTTAGAATAGCAAATAACGAAAATTACAATATTTTAGACAACATGGCTGGCTCTGGCTGGAAGAACTGTCATTGTTCAGTCAAAATAGGACCATAGAGTAGAAGTAAATAAACCAAACTGCATTTTTTATTTACTGCTTTATGACATTTTGGCATGCCATGTAGCCAAGTAACAATGGACAATTTTTAATGACCTTTGACCTTGCTCGTTACTTTGACCCTAAGTCATAAAAAAATACATTTTCGGATTATCTAGAACTCTTGATATGAATAGTATAGTGAATGACTTGCCGGGTTAATACTACATAAGTTAGTTAATTTTCCGACATATTCCAATTGCGTGAATGTTAGGAGCTACAATCTGTAGTTTATAGGTATTATGGTTAAAAATTATAAAGTCTACTTTGGGCAAGTGGCGGCTACTTCTATTCACAGAACAACATAACACCACGCCTCATTTACAGACACATTTTGCCAATAATGTAATAGGGAGCGAGCTTGCCACTAACTGGGCAAAAATCCAGACTCCTAACTGGCTATGAGAAATTCCTGGCGGAAAAATTCAACACACACACAAACACTTTTCCCGGAAATCGAATCCAGAACATGATTATTTCTATGCCCTCGTCAAGTAGGTACCTAACGAGAAGTCCGTAAAAGATAAATATATTTCTAGTTAGGTGTAAGTCTACTCGTGAGATGTAGGTACAAAAATCCAAAGGTCGTCGCCTTCGTTGAGTCCAAGAAACTATAGGCTTCTTGTTCGAGACCTTTTAAATGTACTTACATCTATGGTCGGGTTACGCATGTAATCAAGTAATTATAGGCACTGTATATAAGTTTATTTCTTTTCATTAAGTTTAATTTTACACACTTAAAAAAAATAGCTTTAGCAAAATGTTCAAATATTATATACCTTTGCACTTGCGACAAAAAACGGGACATTTCTACGTCCCGAAGCATCACTCGGGGACACCGGGATAGAGTCACCAATAAAGGGACGGTCCCGTTTAAAGGCCGCTGCATACGTGACGGGTAAATACTCCGGACGGGACGTGAGCGGGACGGGCACGTGATTGCCTCGTTCAAAACGGAAACGTGGTGCAAACGCATACGCAACGTGACATTGATTCGTATCTAACGTGCTAGTGTTGTGAACAACGAAAGATGAATTTTTCGATTCAAGAATTGGCTTTAATTGCTATTGCTAAACGGGGACGTGCTAAACATCGTCGCCGACGAGATTTTTCCCGTCCACGTTCCTGTCCCGTCCATGTTCCCGTGACATATACGTATTTGGATACATTTTGTATGCAACGATGTTTCCAAAACTTCCCGTCACGTCCCGTCCGGATAAAAACCCGTCACGTATGCAGCGGCCTTAAAACGGGACGTATGGTCACGTTACGCATACTATACCTTGAAATACTCTAAAGGTAAGCGTCCACTTGTCGGTATCGTACGCATCGGACGGATCGCACGCAACGGATCGTAGTATTCTTTGTATAGAAACTCATATAAGTGCGTCCACCTGTCCGCACCGTACGCATCGCACATCGGCAATGCCGACACCGTTGCTCCGAGAGGCAACTTTTGCGATGCGTGCCGATGACGTCATACGGAATGCCGACTAGTGGACGCACCCCGCGCGCTCGCTGTTGTTTGTTCTTCATCGCTTTCCTCCATTCTCACAGTGTCCACACGTGCGCCACTACGAAAATCCGAATGAACTGGCATCGTCAATCCGTATGCTGGTACTCACCGTCAGTAATCCGTACGCTGCCGAAATAGTGGACGCACTGTGAAAAATTTATCCGTTTGATGCGATCCGTCCGATGCGTACGATACCGACAAGTGGACGCTTACCTTAAGGCGCTTTGCACACAGAGCAACTATTGCAGCAACTGGCAACTAGCTGGCAACTACCTGTTTACATATATTTTAATTGGACTGCGCACACATAGCAACTCGAGTTTCGAGTTGCGGCAATCGTCAACAGTTTTCAGTTGCTGCAATCGATGACTAAGTTAGTTGCTAATTGCCGCAACTAGCAACTGTTAAATATTATACCGGTTTTTAATGTTGCCGGTTTCCTCAACCGTCAATCGCAACGCGACGGGCGATTTCACACCCTCCCTCCCTCTCCCTGTGCCCGGCAATGCCAGTGTCGCTACGGAAACGGCATACGGCAACTCGGCTGTGAAAGTTGCTCACTGATTGCCATCTACAAACTATCAACTTTTACAGGAAACTTTTTAAGAGTTGATAGTTGCCTCAACCTCAACTTTAAGTTGCTCCGTGTGCAAAGCGCCTAAGTACCTGCAACGACTTTACAAAAAATATGCTTGATGACATGAAACAAGGAGTATATTAAAAATTATATTTATTATTGTAATGCATAGGTGCAAACTAGGTACTACTACATTATCATTAAGTTACTTAGAAGCTTCTTTTAAATAGGCTATAATGTCTGCACGCTCTCCTGATTTTTTCACACCAGCAAACACCATCTTCGTGCCGGGAATGTATTTCTTCGGATTCTCCAAATATTCGAAGAGCGTGTCCTCATTCCAGATAATTCCTTTGGATTTGTTTGCATCTGAATATGAAAACCCGGTTGCCAGGCCAGCCCTCCGGCCGAAGAATCCATATAAGTTTGGACCCACTTTATTTCTGCCACCAGATTCAATAGTGTGGCATTGGGCACATCGCTGTAAGAAGATTTTCTTTCCTTGTTCAGCATTGCCAGGAGGTACTCCCATTTTCCATGATTTTTTACTTTCAAGAAATTAGAATGCAACGTGACGTTTGCTCTCAACACACACACCATGTCGTTTTTTTTCAATGACGTTACTTGTAATAAAAGTCGTGGTACCCTGGATGTGCAAAGAGTTTTAAACTATTTAGTAGGTTTTTGTAACAAAAAGACCAATATAATGTCGCAAATAATCTTCTTATTTGTCGTTGGCAAAAATGTATGGGCCTCAAATCAAGCAATGTCTATCTACTCTATTTACTGACATCCATAGTTATTCACAAGAACATATAGGGACAAAAAGGAACAAGAAGACTAAAGCCAAGGGCTTACATCGGCAGTTTGCCAGCTACTGTCGTGTCTGTGCCTAGCTGTCCTTAATATACACTTGTGCCTGCGGACTGCTGTACTGGTGCTTTTTGGAAGCGGATTGCAACCTGGCCTCGACGATCATGTCGCAAATGCTATGTCAAAAAGCTAAATTATTTTGTTCTGCTTGCCAGTTGCCTACACCTATACTTATTAAACACGTATGCCATTGTGCCAGTTACAGGCATGTGTAACAATTACGGCTTAAGGTTCTCGTAGTATTTACTATAACATCATAATCTATGTACCATAATAACAGTTTGTACTGAGTTTTATGTTTAACATTTTCCTAAAATGTAAGTTACCTACAATAAAACTGATTGCATGACTGATTGCTATTTAGAGCTGTCAACTTTCAAAATTGAGTACTAACGCTGCGTGGTAGGTTAAACGCAAACCTATCAGAAATTAAATATAATCTAACCGAATTTTTAATGATCAATGTTCACGCACTAATAAATGTGGAACAGAATAGTCTGTATCCAACCTCCATAAACTTCCCGTTCCCGCAGGTTCCCGCCCGAAATTAAGGAAAGTTTTTTGCATGTAGCAATATTCTAGTATCTCAATATAGGTTATGTGGCAACTCACGCGACCGCCATCTTGAATTTAGTATTGTGCCAGTCGGGGGGGCGGTGACATATTTTTACCCGTCATCGTCGTAATTTTGTGAATTTGTTGGAAAAACGCGAAAATTAGTGTCGTTACATCGTGTAAATAGTTTATGTCAGGACTGAACGTGAGGATGGCGGGTCAGACTATAAACGATAGGCTGTTGGCCGCCCGCCACAGCATCGCCGGGCAGGGTTTAGCCAAATCCGTTTGCAAAGCTACCACCGAAGAAATGATAGCACCCAAAAAGAAACATTTAGATTGTAAGTAGAGTACTGTTATGGTAAAACTTACTTATTAGAGAATCATTCTCAAAGCATACACCTTTTTTTCCGGTCAATATTCTTACAACGACGTCGTCGCCACAGCGAGTGACTGCCAATGGTCGATAACATTTCTATGATGTTGAATCAAGTTGAATGTAATCCGTGACGACCGCATTCAAGTTCATAGAACGCGTATTCTGTTTCAATAAAACAATAATAGGATAATAGCAATTGAATTCACATTTAAATGTCGAAATATTTTTACATAAGGTTATTTCTCACGATTGTAGCTGTAGCTTGACACACATTACCTAAGTTATGTCATGTTAAACTTATGTATTAACTTAACGTGTTGGTTAACAAAAAAAAAACTGTCTACCTACTTATTGATTTTATGTAATAACCTATCTGACTACCTAGTGAGGATCTGCTACTTTAGAATTTGTTACTACTGCATAATGTGACTCTCTGTCTTTATTTTAGAGTCGCTTTTTCGTTTCTCGGCAGTTGTACCCAAAAATACGAACCCACTACTTAGTTACAACATTATTCAAAAAGCCAAAAGAATATTCAAAAGTATAATGTTGTAATTTGAGCAGAATAAATGAATAATAGTTTCTAATAAGGTCCATATTAGTGAAAAATACTTGATTGGTTTAAAGTTCTGTAAAACAGACCTAACTATGCCTTATCAACCAAGATATTGACCAAAATGTTAAAGAAAAAGTACCTACCTACCCTATAGAAAAGTAAAATCACATTTTTCCTAACTAACCTATAGATAGGCAAAAGAATCCTCCATAATATTGCTCCCACATTATGCTACTATATACCAATCCCCTAAATCATTTTAAATCTTAAGTTTTAATGAATTTATAATAGTAGAACATGATAGGTACTAATTGCCGAAATCAACTTACAATTATAAATAAACAATATATGACCGTTTTCTTTTATCAGTAAAAAACGTTGTCTTTATCAAGCTATGTACTAAAGTAAATTTACAGAAACCTAATCTTTTGAGTAGGTATGTTATTATTATCTTTCTTTTTTCTACTCAGTAGGTACAATTCTTTTATGTTTTGAGACCCATGAATTGTATTTAGGGAAAAATGATACTGAATAATTGAATCAAAACTTGACAGTCACCTAGCCCTTATTCCCCGTAAGGTAGACACCCACTTTTTGCCTTTAACATTGAAGTTCCATGTGATAGGGGGGGGCAAGCCTAATAATACCGTAACTAAGAAATTTTCGATAAGATAATTTAGATAATAATACTGTTACATTAAGTGCTAATTTTACATGAAATATTTGCTAATGGAATTCCTAAGACTCAAACTCTGCATCAATGAATGTAAAGCATGAATAAACTCCTGTTCAACCTTGTCGCATCGGGGTTATAATATTATATTTTATTTGCAAAACTTACATTAAGCACAAAACAGTGTTCATGAAAAATGCATACTTCAAGACCAAGTAACTAAGAAAAAATAATTAGTTACAGCGGTAACTACAAGTTACCGCTGTAAATAATTATGTCTAATACCATTCAAATAACCAACCATAATATTGACCAACTGCTAAACCCAAGTAATAAAATTATTTTCCTACACACATGCTACACATAAAACATGTTCTCTTAAGTAAAATATTCCGACATTAGAATTTTATTGCCAGTGATGTATGACTCATCTTTGTCTGGCTAAATGTCTAACACCCTATGCTTAGGCTCATACACTGATTAATGGGACAAATGACTGCAGCACATTAATTAATGCCTTGTTTTATGCATGTCAACAACTTTAATAAAAAAAAAGGAAATGTGTGGTTGAACTTTTAATTTATCAATGTCTGAAGTTTAATCACCTTTTTAGTGGGTGACAGTGTAGCTATTTTTACATTTAGCAAATATTTTGCAGAGATAGTAATGGGTGGGTTTTTTTTTTAATGTAGGTGTGTGGGTCTTATTGATTTTTTTATTATTATTATTATTATTATTATTTTTTTTAATTTAGTATTTGTCTTTTTTCATCCCTGGATCTCAAGTTTCCCTCACTTATGATGAAGAAAGTAAAAATATTTGCACCCCTCTGCCCAGATAATATAATTTTAGTTCAAAGTTTTTTATTGCAAAAATTTAGAAATGTCTAACTTTTAAACCTCAGTAGGTATGTTACTAAGTTTAAATAAAATGCCATAGGTAACGGTAAACACTCATTATCTGTAAATTAGGTCTTCAAAAACACTAGTGGTCCACGCCCCTCTTTGCTGCTGTCTGCTCCCCCCACTTCGAAATCCTCTGTTGTATCTTTTGATAAAGTTTAAAGAGGTGATATGATCATCAGCTAAATTGTCTTTGGAGGTAATTACTTATAATTCATTAAATAACATTATTTTATGCAAGAATATACTAGGTAGATATTTCTTACACTGTTGCCTAGAATATTATCTTATCAAGACTTCAAAATGGTGCTTCATTTAATTCAATGATTGTGAAATGCGGTCATTTGCAATACCTAAAGCAAACAATTCTAATTGGAAGCAAATTGCCAATTTTCAAAACAAAAACTCATTTTCTTGATTATTGGGTAACATCATCTATTGATACCTTTTAATTACTGATGCACTAACTTTACAACTCATTATTACCAAAGGCATCCATGATGTAATAATATTTGTACTAAAACATTTGCTCTAATAAACACTTGATTAATTTGCATGTGGTTCATTGATGCATAAAAATAATATAATAACATAACATCACTTTATTCCCGGAGGGTTAGGCAGAGGTGTATCCCCATCTATACCCAGTATACCCAGTATAGTATAACCAGTATACCCATCTTTCGCCAGTTATGTTTAAGTCCCATGTAATAGGGGGTGAGCTTTTTGCCATCAACCGGGCGCAAATCCAGACTCAGAGGCTGCTACTAAGAAATTTCTGATGGAAAAACCTGTAAAATCCTGTCCTTACACACATTGCTGACCAACATTACCATAGATATTGTATTAAATGTCAAGTAAAATTGTCAAACAACACTTTAAGTTAGGTAGATCTAAGGTAGGTACCTAATTAAATATCAAAAAAGATTATGGTTGAGAAGCTCAAGTTGTTAACAACACAACAATTATTTGTAAAAAACAAAACGGAAGACATATAAAAAAAGTTTGTTAATTAAATAATATAAGAACAGAAAAAGGAGAAAAAAATATCTTAATAGGTAATTTGTAGCTCAGAAATGAACAAAAAAGAAATTACGAATTAATAAAAATGAGTAAACAATTTTAATCAGAACTGTACTGCACAGTCAACAATATAAAATCGTTTTTACACTAATGACTTATTTTATAAACCCATATAAATGACACATTAATAAACTAGGTAATATATAAAAAACCAACACGTATTCACTCATCTATTTGAACAGGATACCTATTAATGTTACATTCCGAAGACCTTATGACTAAACATTAAGCGGGTCAGTGAAAGGACTACAATTAATGTACCTACCTATGTTTGGTCTACTACATGTACTATTATTTTTATACTTGTATAGTAGACCTCTGCATCAATTGTTTGTATTACAAGTATGGGAGACTCCTCAGCGTTTGTTAAATCATATGCACTGGGTAATATTAAAATAGGCTGTTTTGTATGAAACTAGCTAGCTATATAAATTTCATGAAAATCGGTTCAGTGATTTAGCGTAACAGACAGACACAGAGCTACTTTCGCATTATAATATTAGATTTTATAAACATTAAGTAATATTGCAGTCTCAAAAGGAGAAAAAATTACTGGTAAAAATTTAGTATCCTTTGGCAGGCGGATGGGGATGGGAGGTGGTGGGGGGGGAAGGGGGGAGTGTTCCCTCTCCCCCGGTACCACTCCCGTGAAAAGGTAACAGATATTTGTAATCTAACCTCAAAACACTATAATCACCTACTACGGTCGGGGAAAATCACAATCAAATATCAAATTTGCTTCCAATCAATATTAACAAAGGCGTCGTCGACGGAGCCCCGCTTCGCGGGGCTCCTACTTCTGGGTGGTTTAAAAAAAAATAACCACGAAGGGGATGGCGGGGTCTTTCAGACCCCGCCATCCCCTTCTAACCTAACCTGTCCGAGTCGGGGTGCCCCAAGTTCCGAGCTCGCTTCGCTCGCTCTTGAATACTAGGAGTAACACTGTAGTAGTAGACTCTACATCTTTCTATGTTATTATAAAAATCAAAACAACAATACACAACACATTATAACAGAGACAGTTTTTTTTTTGCTATCCTTTTCTCTATTTTGGTATGATATTGTACACCACAGGCGATATTTAGTTGTCGATCTCCTATTTTAACGTTCTGTTTCACCTAATAACGTTTACATTTCGCTTTTTATCTGTTTTGAGGTTAGAAACAATTTTTGTAAATTTCTGGAAAAATATCCATTACCTTGTAATATGAGTGGTAGCGTTATAATCGGGGCCCCATCCTCTACCAGATTTAACCACTTTTAGCCCCGTCCGCCTGCCAAAGGATACTAAAGCCAACCCAAATTACTTACTGGTTAGTTATTCCATTGCCTAAAAATGAAATACGAGGCAAATAATATAATACTTATCTATTCAACTCACATTTACCTAACAAGCTTAGGGTTCCCACAAATTTATTTCAAGGAAAAATATTCAATCATTTTTGTATCCCATGACGCAATAGGGATGTTTAGTATAACAAAATTCTTTTTTCACGACCCAACAACCCTAATCCAGGCTATCAAAAGATCAGCGAGCCAATTTTATTTCGGAATAGGTTTGTAAAGTGACGCTTTACTATGATGACGTAAAGTACCTATGTTTTTGTTACCTTGTTCAATTTGGTAAACAAATATGGCGCCATGTGTTTAAATTGTTAGTTTGAATATTATTTTTATGGTATGTTTCTTACATAGATCAATATATTCCTAGCTTGAAATGTGTGATTCATAAGAAAATTCGAACCTAATATTCGTAGATTTACTTGCTTACTTTAAATATAGTTAAAAAAAAACAGCTTATGCCCGCGTGAATTTTGATTATCTGCGGGGATTTAATTTATTGCGCAGAATCCTCATTATTTTCATATTTATATAAAAAGTAAGCCTAAATTATTTCTTATAACATCAGTCTGCCAGTGATTCCGTCAAAATACGTCCAAATGCGGAAATGCGGGTGTATTAATGGGTACACCTCTGCCAAACCCTTCGGGGATTACAGGCGTGATGTTTATGTGTAATTTTTTTTTATGCATTTAGTAAACACCAGTTACATATTCCACACTTCAATTTTATTTATTTGTATAGATTAGTATTATTCTTCCTATCGTAATTGTATGCAGCAACAATGTATTCTATCTGTTCGGAACGATAATTGGTGTGATTGGAGTGAAATATGATAAACAGGACAGGCCGGTTTCCTGTGCAGCTATCATATCAAATTGTCGTCGTACTGTAGGTACTCTGGAAGCTTCGGAATTGGACAACATTTTGTTGTTACTATTGTTTATTATTTATTCCTCTTCTTCTTTACGTGAGGTCGGTTTTCGCCATTTGCTTCGCTGGTAAGCATCGTCATCCGTAAAGGTGATCCCTCACCTGGAGTATTCGCCTGTAATGTAATATTAGATTCGATTTTGAGCTTTAGTTCGATTCTACAATGTCAGACGAAGCGAACGTTGTGCTGAGTGCATCAATATTAATTCGGAAACGCTAAATTAGAAGTGGTACGCATTGATGTTACAAGTTGTATCATATCGAAATATTGTATTATCAAGTCGCGCACGGTAATGCTCGGTTCTCCTTCCTCACTGATGTAATGCTCGATTCTGTAACGTTACGTTATAGGCAAATGCTCTAAGTGAGGGAGCATTTTAAGGCTAAGCTTTTGCATGTCCTTCCGGACATTTGTCATCCAGGTAGTTTACGGTCTACCTCCCCCTCTCTTTATTCTAGCCATGGAAAGGCACTTTTTCACGATATGGTCAGCGGGTCTGCGCATAACATGTCCGTATCATCTTAGCCTGGAATACTGCTCTTATATTACTGCTGCTCTACTAGCTGCTGTTGGACTACTATGAAGTGATAGACTGCTGTGGCTCCAGCTACAAGTCACGACTACAAAAGTATCCAAATCAGCTTCCAGGATAGCTTACCACTACTGAAACTATTCGTCGACTGAAGAAACGAAGACTAGAGTTCTCTGACGAGAATAGTGACTATAGGTATAAAACGAAGGGTGGGTTTCGCTGAGAGTACCCTAGCACCCTACACATAATTTCTTCTACATCTCATCTGCTTATAGTGCACTAGACTGATTACAAGATAAGATAAAATAAAATAATAAAAAAATTGCGCTGTATTATTAATCCAAATCCAACCTCCGATGTTTTATTCGTTAGACGCAACCGCAAAATTATAATCTGCAAACCGCAAAAGGATACAGATAAAAAACTTAACGGAATAAAAAGAATACATTGTTGTTTTCGATCACAAACAAGCAGATGGAAAGCTGAAGAAAAACTCCAATTACCTACCTTTTCTTTTTTGGCGCCAATGTTTATCTAATGGATTTATTTCTCTAGGGATTAAACGCGTCTGTTTTTTTTTACGGTTTTTTAAAAGCGTTACATAAATGGCTGTATAAAGTTTGTGCCCAGATATAGGCGTTAAATTGATATGCATACCGAAACCTGATCGTGTTTGTAATGTAGAATGATTACGTGATTTTTGTAATGAATGTAATGAAATACGTAGATGAGATACGCCCCAACATAATGCTTTATCATCGCCATTTTAACTAAAATATGGACATAAGCCCCTTCCAAGCTTTGTCACATCGAAAGAAAAGATTGAGCAAAATGGATAAGACTTTATTCTGGATTCCGAAACAAACTCAACGAATCTTGAAAGGAACCGGCGAAGTGCGAGTCGGAAGCGCACACGAAGAGTTCCGTACCACTGTACTACCTACATTAATGTCGAGCAAAAAGCGCCGAAATAACGTTTCTTGTGGCACCCTCCCGTAATTTTTTTAGGGATCCACACATCACGCTCTGTGAAAATACCAAAAGAGGCCTGTCACAGACGGACACACAGACAGCGGAGTCTTAGTAATGGGGATTGTTTACTAGACGATTTATTATGCAACTCGGTCGGTGATATTAGAATGTAAATCGTGAGAACCTCTGCTTCAGAATATCAAATGCGCTTTAGTCGTTTAAATCTCCATATTAACTTTATAATGAATGTTTTTATATAATATTTAATTCGTAATGTTAGAGGTCACAACATATTGAGGTCAAATGACATGATGTGAAAACAGATTAACGAACACACTGCGATTTTAAATCATCCTACGGAATTGCAAATAACATATTCATCGATATTAAGGCGCTCCACCCACTGCACCGCGCCCCGTCGCGTAGCGCGGGATGGCAGATTTTACCGTTGTATGCAAGTATCTCAATTTATATAGAAATCACGCTTAGCACAACACACTGCCGACGCGGAAACGCGCGGGAAGGCGCCCCGCGCGCAGATTCTGCCAATCTGCGCGGGAGCGCGGGGCGTGCGTATGACACACCGGCTCCGCAGCCCCGGGCGTGATTTCACACTGTAAAGACGTTTGCTGCACGATGGATCTCGACGTAGACAAATTTATTTAACGCGAGGCCGTCGTATGCTGCTTCACCGCGCGGGGGAGCAGATTACACCGCTAAGTAATGCAGATCTGCGCCTCCGTCGCCGCGCGCGTTATCTGTCGCTCCGCGCACCGCGGCGGGACGCATCTTCAGTGGGTGGAGCGCCTAAATATAATATACCAGCCTATTATTGTTCCACTGCAAGACAAAGACCTCTTCCCATACAGAGAAGGCACGAGCATTGATCACCATGCTTGCACAAAAGCAGATTGGTAATGTCATCAATGACTTATATTATTATAAAAGTCCAGGTTTCCTCAAGATGTCTTCCTACACCGAAATACTTAAGAGAAAACCAAGATAAATTTTGAAAGTCATTGGTACTGGTCCGTGTCCGACTGCGAAGTCACAACCTCCTGCATGAGAGGCGGACACCTTAACCACTTGTCCATCACGACGATTCACGAGTTCACAACTCATCCAATTACATCTCACAAATTGTTAGAGATTAAAATTGTATTTGGTGCTTCCAAATGTTAGTCACATATAAGAATGACCGATGCTGCTCAATTCTCTGAAATCCTAACACATTAGACCACTTAGGCGGAGTAATTAAAGCATTTATAGATGTGATCCAATTCTATAAAGCAGGGGTTTTTAAAGTGGGGGCGTGGCGTGGACAACCAGAGTAGTTAAGGATCTTATTTACAGATTACGAGCGTTTACGCAGTACCTACAGAATTTCATACAAACTTAGTTATACCTTATGGCTATTAAACTATTTCTCAAAAAAAAAATCTTTTAATTTTTGTTTTTCTCTGTGTAATCTTTGATACTAACCTAAAATTATATTATCTGGGCAGGGGGGTGCGAATATTTTTTCTTTGTAGAAAGCGGGCGCGTTATAAATGCGGAGTAATTAAAGCAATTCTATAAAGCGACTAAACACGTGGAAAGACCAACAAAGGGTAAGGACACAAAGACAATCATATTTCTCAAGCAGTGAGAAGTGAGAACCTATTGAGAACTCGTTCACCACTCATTGAACTGGGCTTCGTGCTATTTTTATTCTAATAAAGGTCAATTAGTTTGTTGTCTCGAATAGTCATTTTTACTCCGAGGCGGTTACTGGGTCAAATGATCGAATCAAAATTGTTTCTATTACTTACCATATTGTTACAACTTGTTGAGATTTCTAGAGAATTCTGTTGTGACCTCAACCAAATTCGGAATGAAGTACTACTTTTGAAGGTCACACGCAGAGGTGAAGCGTTATTATTGTGGAAAGGTCCAGAGAGAGTTATTGATTTTCTTAACGGTACATAAACTCGCAATCTTCTACACAGAAAAGTCATTAAGCGATCCGTATATTCTTGAGATTAGATTCCGCCCACGATTTTGACCGTGTGGTTTTTTTTCACCCGGGTTAAGAGTTAAGACACGTGTTTGGTTACTGCTAGTTTCCCGTGGGTCGTAGTGTGATGTTATAAAGCCTATACTATTCTTTTCGAAACTGGGTTATCATTAACAACATTTTTTTTCCAACTGGAAGTTAAGAGTGTTTAAACATCCAAAAAACTTTTCAGCTTTATTATATTACTAGCGACTCGTCCCAGCTTCGCACGGGAACAATGTAGTTACTAGCTATACGTAAAACCTTCCTCTTGAATCACTCTATCTATTGATGAAAACCGCATTAAAATCCTTTGCGTAGTTTAAAAGATTTAAGCGTACAAAAGTCAAAAACATTTATTTCAATTAGACCATTTACAGGCACTTTTGAATAGTCAAGGAGTCGGTCAATTAGTCCGAAAGTGGAAGCTAGTTGCTCGTGCCAAAACGGAGGTAGGCCTCTATGGAGAAGAACGAGCAAGAAACTCCACGGCACTCTTTTAAATTAGGTTTTTACAAAATGCTGGTTACATTATTCTTGTTGATTCTACAGACGGTGGGAAGCGACTTAGTTTAGATAGAGGCTATAGATTACATCTCCGCCTGTTCTGTTGTAACGTTTTGACAAATGAGGTGCCTATTGATCCGTTTTCGTCCGGACTAGGTCGCCAGAGCACCAGACTAAGCTTACAGCTTTAGCCGATTCGGAAGCTTAATTTAGTACCTATAATAACTGGAATTTGCCAGCTTTAGAAATGGAGGAATGAATCAATTTCAGAGGGTTCCTTTAGCCAGCTTGCTTTTGTTGACTCTGAATTAAGGGTGCTGCATTGGGCCAAGCTGTGATATCATCCTTACTTCTTAGTAGAAGCAGAATTATAATAAAAAAAGGCGTTTGCAGTTCTTGATAAAATTCTAGAAGTCGGTCGTTTGTCATTTTTATGGGTGCGTCTTCCGTTTCATTTTAATTATTTATTCTTTCCCAGACTGATGTAGCCTTTCGGGCCTAAGAAAGCTATTGTTTGTTACGTATGACTTTGTAATAAGGTTCACATTGAGTTACGTGTTGGTTTCTATCTGATGTGAGCTTCAAAATTACCCGTTATCGCATCGTTATTGTATTATTGAGGAAAATAAATGTTACGAAACTATACTCATCAACATCCTACTATACTATTGTAAATGCGACAGTTTGAATGGATGGATGTTTGTTGCTCAATCACGCCAGAACAGCTGAACGAATCTGAATGAAATTTAGCATAGATATACATAATAGTCTGGAATAGCACATATAGGCTATTTTTGATCTCAAAAAATGTCCCATTAAAGGTATAATAAATCAACTTTGACGCAGAAGAAGTTGCGGGCATAAGATAGTATTTGATAAGTAACATATTATTATTCTTATCTTTATAAAACATCAATTAACATGCATACTACGTACCGACAGGTGTCGACGCACTTGACGACTGAATCGCTAATCGACAGCCAACCAAAACAAGGATAAGATGATTCGCGTCATCTGACGCTTCAACGTGACCTGAATCGTGTGACGTCACAAACCACGTCACGTAATATTTCATGACAAAATATAGTAAATTCACGACACTTGACATATTCGATTAGAATTTTCGTTCGAGGGTTTCGTAACAAAATAAGTGTTTTTATCAGGTCAAGTGCGGTAAATAATAATTTTGTTACGCCGCCCGACCCGGCCTTCGTTGCGAGTGGTGTAATTGTCTTTTTTTTTTCTATGCCTGTTGTTTGTTGCTGAAATGCGAAAGTGTTTTTATTGTGTGTGCCATCATGCACGAGGTGACTAGATTATGAGATAATAATGCCATGGTTAGTCTGTGACCTTTGAATCGTTGTGGGAATTCTTCCTTTTTTTTAATACTAGCTTCTGCCCGCGACTTCGTACGCGTCAAAGTTGATATTATTATCCCACGGGAACCGGTATAAAAAGTAGCTTATGTGCTATTCCAGACTATAATCTATAGGTGTGCCAAATTTCATCCAGATCAATTCAGTAGTTTTTGCGTGAAAGATTAACAAACATCCATACATCCTTACATGTAAACTTTCGCATTTATAATATTAGTAGGACTAACTTTTGGCCGCGACTTCGTCCATGTAAGTCATGGAAGTCAAATAGACCGGAACATATCATATCCTACCTACTAGTTTTTCTTTTGCTCACGAATTCGTCCGCGCAAATGTCTAAAAGAAAGCCTGTCCTTTCTAAGGTTTTAAAATTACCCCCGTACCAAATTTTATCAAAATCGGTTCTGTGGTTTGGTCCTGAAAGCGTAAATATTTTAAATACACACACCGGCAAAATTAGAGGAACACAAAAAAAAGATGATTTTTTTTACAAACTTGAGGGTATTTCGACAAGTGGTTTTGTTATTTGAATGATTACCCTTTTTTCGTACAATATTATGGGGATTTTTGGCTGTTTTCAACATTCTAACATAAATTATACACTCTTAAGTGTTTGTTGACAATTAACGCTTCTGAGTGTTTTTGATAAGAAAGTTTGTTTAAGCAGTCAATGGTGGCCCTAGCTCATTTTGTTTGTTTTGTTCGGAGAGTTAACATTGTATTGCATACAAAATGAGTGATTTGCCTGTAACTGAAGTCGCCAGGGCTGTAACAATGATCGAGGAAGGTCACACCTACCGTTCAGTCAGTCGAACGTTGGGTGTATCAGTATCTGTGATCCACCGTAATGTGCAACGATACAGACAGACGGGATCTTACGTGCGCAGGCGGGGCCAAGGCAGAAAACGTGCAATCACTGCCGTAGACGACCGTTTTATAAGGGTGCAAACTTTGAGAAATCGTCGTCAAACGGCTGTTCAGACCAAAAATCTTTTGGAAAAAGTGCGTAACGTACGTGTTAGTGAACGAACAGTGAGGAGAAGACTCAATGAAGTTGGTTTAAAGTCGTACGTCCCAGCAAAAGCGCCAAAACTTGAGGTGAGCCATCAATTAGCCAGATTAGCGTTCGCTCGTCAGCATCAAAATTGGTCCGATGAGTGGAGTCGAGTTTTATTCTCTGACGAAAGCCGATATTGTGTGAATTTTATCGACGGATGAGAGAAGATGTGGAGACATCGCGGAGAACTTTACCATCAAGCAATTTTTTCCGAAACAACGTCTTACGGTGGAGGGTCTTTTATGGTGTGGGGTGGTATAAGTTTGACGGCACGCACCGCCTTGGTCATCATTGATGGCGGCTCTCTGACTGCACACAGGTACATAACTGAGATCCTAGAGCCCCATGTTATGCCTTTTGCCCCATTTATAGGCTCAGATTTTGTGTTTATGCACGATAATGCACGGCCCCACACTGCGCACATACTGCGTGATTACATTAACGAGATCGATATAACCCAAATGGACTGGCCAGCACGATCGCCAGATATGAATTCAATAGAACATGTCTGGGACATGATTGGACGAAGGATCCGAGCAAGAAATCCAGCCCCTAGGAATGTTGAAGAGTTGAAATTGGCGCTGGTTGAAGAATGGGACACTTTGCCTCAGGAAATGATCGACGGTGTCATCAGGAGCATGGGTAGACGTATCCAAACCCTGATAAGGGCTTGAGGAGGCAACACGCGCTATTAATTCTTTTATTTAATTTTTTTCTTTTAATTTTACTCTGTTTTTACACATCAAAATTTTTTAGTTATGACCATTTTTATTGATTTTTTTTTAAATAAACCTTAATGTACTCTTAAATTTGTGTTTTTCTTACATAAAATAAATAAACAAAGTTAAATAAAGCGAAAATAATAAATAAAAGACATTAAATCTCAAAAACTAATGGTTTTTTTTTGTGTTCCTCTAATTTTGCCGGTGTGTGTAGACAGACAGACAGTATTATATAGAAGTATATCTATACTTCCATATAATGCTGTCTGTCTGTGACTTAATGCCGTATTATAGAATCTTCTATAATACGGCATTAGTGTAAGTTTTCATCAGTGAAATATTTTCAGAGAACTCTTACAAACAAAAAAAAACAAATTTTACTTCGTTATAAAATGAGTATTAGATCACTGAACCTATTTCCTACCGGAAGGTATACTTATTCGCTGGCGAAGGGAAGGGGAAACCAATTTGTTTCCCACCCCCCTCCTGGTTTCACATCCGACTAATTTCTTTTCTAGCCCCGAGACAGTCTAATGAGTTCCTTGGGAGACGCCAAGCGTTTTCGTGCTATTGATTTTGACCTTTTTACACGACTGCCCCAAAAAAAGGAGTGTTATGTGTTCAGGGTTAATGTATGTATGTATGTATGTATGTACGTATGTATGTGAGTTTCTTTATTCCACCATAACTTTTAAACGCCTGAACCGATTTAGACGTATGGGGTATCGTTACAATCCTTGCATCGTTCCGAGTACCATAGGCTACCATAGGCTCAAAAATAAAAAGAAACCGGTGTGGTCACTTTAAAACGTAAATTAATACCAGCCTCAATTTATTTTTTTAATGAATCTGGTCGAGTCTATGTTTATCGTCTAGAATTTGACAAGTAGATTTAAAAAATATATAACACTGTAAATAAAAAACGTCGTAAAAAAAACTGACGAGTGAGAACGACGACGAGACGAGAAAAAACTGAAACAAAGTACAAATATGTGCAATTTATGCAGTCGTTTTTTAATTTTTTAATTATAATAGCTTGTTGAGGTCCTTATCGTGACCTGCTCCTTGGTCAGTATCAGCGAAAGACTTTTTGTAACGGAATAATATTAAGTAGGTACCTAATATCGTTTATTTAGTAAAAATACACATTTTCAATAAATATCTTACCATAAAAACAGCACTGTTGCATATTTGCCTGAACTACGGTGAACCTGTGCTTCAGGCTATGCTTACTGTGTAATAAATGAACATTAACTTAAAATAAAGTAAGAGTAGCAGGACGTAGATCATTTATTTCTTAGGGCGTGTAAGCAAATTTATTTGCTTCCTACGAGTAAGTCCTTTGGCTTAAATAATATTTCAGTGGACCTAAAGTGTATTGGAATCGAATTGGCGCTACTATTGAAATGCTAATTCATTACATCTCACTGGGAGTCCCTTATACTCCTAAGTAGGTCTTTAGGTCCTAGTACTTCCGTTTTTTTTTTCATTTAATATTCAACAATATTCGCATTCACGACCTTAATAATTTCATCTACTTGTTGTCCCTTGGTTTTACGATGTCAGCACGTTTTCGGCTTGTGCTCGCCCCAGGGAAATTGTTATTAAAGTCAAAGCATTTATTTCAATTAAACCTTTTACAGGCACTTTTGAATTGTTAAGAAGTCGGAAAGTTGAAGCAAGTTGCTCATACCAAAACGTAGGTAGACCTCTATGGAGAAGACCGAGCAAGAAATCCCACGGAAACACTTTTCAATAAGGTTTTTACAAATTCCTGGTTACAATATTCTTGCTTCTCCATGCGAAACCAATGTAGGTGTATCGGAATACAAAAACAATAAAGAAAAAGTAATAAAGATTAACCCATGACAGTTAAGAGCTGATCAATCCCAACTGACAGCGCCCGTTCACAAATGTCGTTATCTAATTCTAGATTTCCAATATATCAGGGTTGATCATTACCAGCAGAATTTAACACGCTTTTGCGATGCGTCAGTATCGCTTGATAGTCTGATTTCACCTTGAATGAGAGCGTGAGTTGTAGCACCATTAGTTGAATGAAAACATCGTTGATAGCAATCTGCCTTGCTACACAGAGTAACGTTTGTACCTAAACAATTTTAACATCGTGACAGTTTTCGCGGAGGACGAGATAAATAGACGCGAAACTCTAAACAGGTTCGTGTAAAATATACTTTTGTGTTGCTACAGCAAAAGTAAATTGAGACAGGCGTATTCGCGTTTATATTAATAATTTAAATGGAGTCGGCAAAATTCCCCGTTTCCTTTATTTGGCACGACATTTACTTATTTGATTTTCGTTCAAAATGTTTGCTTTTAGGTCTTAAAATCACAATTAAATTAGAGTCGTTAGTCAAGAATTTACGACCTAACTGCCCTTGAACTCCCCAAAATTACTCGAAACTTAATACTCTTAAACAAATTCTAAGATCCTCATAACCTATGTCGCCAAAGACCTTAGGACCTCACCCAAGGACCCAGGGCGACGGTATTAAACCGCGTAACGAATTAAATTAACCAAGAAAATCCCTCCAAGATCGTTTTACTAAAATAATTTGCAAACTCTACAAAAGAAACCAACTGGGTCATGCTAAAGGTTGCAACTGCCGAAATCTTGCTAATTGTTGGAGCTTTTTTATCTTTACAACTTGTTATACGATAGATTTTATATCTAAGATGATGTAATGGGGATTTTAAATGTTTATAAATAACTTGAAATGTAACTTTTAAAATTGTGTCATTTTTTTGTCTGGGAGGTGTGGCATAAAACTGTAGGTAGTAGGTGGCGGTAAATAACAGCAGGTTCTGCATATTTATTGGAAATATCCGGGAGATTGGAATAAATTACATTTCAGCAGTCTTGAACATACAGTGTCAGCTTACCGCCGGGTAGGTTGGTAGGTATGAAGAGAATGAGCATCTCCTCTAGCACCTACTTAAGAATTAAATTATATTGAATTTCCAAAAGCTTTTACATTGAAACTATAAACCAGGATGCTAAATCGATATTCCTCAAAAATCACACCATTATTTTTATTCAGAATGGACTTTATTATAAGGCTAAAACCTCCAATTACAATAAAATATTCACCTTCGTAATAATTTTCGACGTTACCAAAGGTTACAAGAGACATCAAATCGATTAAATGTTCGCTGTTGCTTAGAATTATAACCGCACAATGTCGGCGCTAATGGATATCAATTAGGGCTTTTACAACGTATAAGTTTGCTTTACGCTCAACTATAAAGTGACATAATTAATTTATTGAACTCCGTAAATGTTACGAGTTTTAGACGGACCGTAATTTTTGAATGGTTCTGAAGGGATGTGGGCGAAATTATGATGCTATGTAATGTGGGCGAATTTACTACGCTCAGATGGTGTATTGGTTATCGAAGTATAATGACCCAGGTGTTTGTTGGTCCCAAAGCTCCAAATATAATCTCTTAGAAGCTCTTACAATATTAAGGAAAGTTTGGAGTGGTGTTACCAAATAGTTAAGGCTTAGTTGATAATGTTTGAAGCTGTTACTAAGTGGAATTATCGGCGAATTCGATATTACCCCAATGGTATACTAGAGTAGATATGTGGAAAATAATCCGCTGTTATAACCATGTGGTATGTCCAAAATATGTCTGGAATTGCTATTAGGCTTTTATTACATTCATTACATCTGTTTTTTTTTATCTCTGACCGATAGACAGGATATCAAGTTTGCCATGTCTATTGTTTATGATTAGCGACCTTGTTTTGGCGAGAAAAGCCATTGTGAAGAATGATGGTAATACAAACAATGTCTGATAAGACGACAATCACCTTCACTGTCACTTCCCTGTCCATCTTTGTCAGCTTTACTTAGATGTAGTAAAAATCTTTATTTTTGTAAGGAATTAATAGGGTTAGCCTGATTTCATCAAGGATCTTTATTTCTTCCTTCGGCATCAAGGTTTATCGGTATCTAAAGTTTGGATGGGTGTTTGTTACTATATCGCGCCAGATAAAATTTGGCACCGAGATAGATTTTAGCCTGGAATAGTACATAGGCTACTTTTTATTCCAAAAAAATGTGCGGTTCATGTTGGTTTATTTAATAACTTTGACTACGGACAAGGTCGCAGCCGCTAGGCAATCATATAACCAGTGTCTATTTCCTCATGTGCCTTGTAGCGAGATCTTCCAGATTTACTGACTAAAACCACATGTGATTTCCAACTGTCTCTGGACAGGAAACGTGTCTTCAGCTTCACGTCACCATAGAATATCTGAAACATTTGTACAGAATATTAGGTAATTACCCAAATTGCTAAGCATATTTTCTCCATCTTTCCAGATCTAGTCCACTGCACAAACGAGCCCAACGTGTCGATACCACAGCTCGCCAACTTGCTGGTCGAGCGCACACAGAATACCAATTGGGTGGTGGTGTATAAAGCTCTAATAACCGTACATCATCTACTAGCATATGGGAATGAGGTAAGCTTGTTACATTACTGGATTATAAGCGTAAACGGCCGTTTTTTTTAGGAACGTTATGGCAGCATAGCCAGGGTCCTGCTGGCAACTTAATATGTTTATGATGAGGGACTAATTCGAGAAATGAAATACGGCCCTTAGGCTTGGTTTTCATTAAATCGGAGAAGAAAGATGTCTCGTACACAACCAATAGGAGACTGAATTGCGTTGAAGCTTTAAAAGTGAGATGTGAATATAACGCAAACGTTTAGTAGTACGAGATATCTTCTCGCCTCTCCGCTTTGGTAGAAATCGGGCTTTACTTTGTGGGACAGGACATTTTGTGCTTAACAGTACACTTTGAGCTTACTTGCCAAGTTTATAACAAATTGGGAAAGCCTTTGGCGTAAGTGTCAATAACCAAAATCACTATCCATCAGATAGGTCGTAACTCGTAATGGTGTTTAAAATTAAACCTTATTTGCTGTTAACCATACAACCAGTCAACCAGCCCAGTAGCTGTCACACCAAACGTTTCTCGTCAGCTAAAACGTGTGCACTGTTTCAAACGAAAACGTAACTCGAATGAAATTGTTCACCGGAGTTACACCGAATTTCCGTCAGAGTGCACATCAAACGGATAATTGTGTACAAAGCTGTAGTTATCGTGCACCATCTATTAGCATATGGAAATAAGATTTAAACATATGTGGCTTTTTTGGGATTATATTCTGGGCTAGATGCCTATTATGGTTCCACTGCAAGGCAAAGGCATCTTCTCATACAGAGAAGGCACGAGCATTGATCACCACGCTTGTTGACGGACGCGATTTCAGACTCATATTAATTATAAGTCCAGGTTTCCTGATGATTGTTATCACTACATAGTATTTAAAAACAAAGTCGCTTTCCCTGTCTGTCTGTCTGTCTGTCCCTATATATGCTTAGATCTTTAAAACTACGCAACGGATTTTGATGCGGTTTTTTTTAATAGATAGAGTGATTCAAAAGGAAGGTTTATATGTATAATACATGCACCCGTGCGAAGCCGGGGCGGATCGCTAGTTCTTGATAAAATACGAATAGTTATAAAATTTTGAAACTGCCCTTAAGTCTAGTCGGGAAAGTAACCATGATAAATTATTATCGTGTCATAGGAAAGGGGTACAGACTACCTACTGTTGTACCCTACATTTCCGTTGCTAGTACTAGGGTCTTATCAGATAGGGGCGTTTCACCCTTTCTGACTCACAGTTTCAATACTCGGGGCATTTTGTAGTGGAAAAACCCAATTGCATTCTTACCCGAATTGGTGTTTAATTCAAGTGTTCCGAAAGTACCTTTAAAGGTAATTGCGCAATGGAATGGTTTTCTAGATAATGATTTACTATATCGGGCGGGTGTACAAACACACTTCACGAAGCCAGAAGATATATTGTTCTTCCTTATTGTGATCATTTTCTTGTTGTAGACCATATACCTTTTGGTTACGTAGAAATTCATGGTCAAAGTTGCAAGTTTTTAATGTTATAGCTAAACTAACACCCCACCACCTCGGTACTGTTGCATACACCGGTAAGTACAATATTTAACGCGTGACTTTTCACACCAAGTCACTATAGGCAATGCGTAGTTAACAGAAAAAAGTGACGATGAACAAATGACGTTCAAAAGTGCCTTATTAATAGTCTAGTTAAAATAAATTATTTGACTTTGAACGGTTATTTGATTTGTCTTTACATCCCGTATCAGTGAAGTAAATATGTAGCTACCTACGTAGTAAATAAGCTTTGGATCGATGAACTGTTTACGAGTTCGTTTTAGTATCA
Organism: Hoplodrina blanda; assembly: GCA_949316365.1. NCBI lineage: Eukaryota > Metazoa > Arthropoda > Insecta > Lepidoptera > Noctuidae > Hoplodrina > Hoplodrina blanda. The sequence goes on along the minus strand of OX438567.1, from coordinate 12,497,752 downwards.
TATCAACACAGGTTTTCTCCAAAAAATTCAAAGGCCTTTCATTTTTATGGGGTCATCTGCGATACGATGGAAACTGTGTGTTTTATGGCTTCATAATTATTAGGCTTGGGGATGTGCACTGTTAAACATGGAGAACTGAGTGATTGAAATACGCCCAGATTCTCAAACACAACTCAATTTTAATTCGCCTTTATGTCTTGCGCTTTCTCTGTCACTTTAAGGTGTATTGTAGCGATAGAGATATGTCTTGAAAGTTAAGTGTCGTTTGCGAATTCGAGAATCTTTACTATCCATACTAATATTATAAGATTTTTTGTTTGTTTGTTTTTAAAAGCGCTAATCTCTGGGATTGACAGTCAGATTAGAAACAGTGATTTTGTATATGATAACTAAATTCATGAGAAATAGTTATAGGCTATACTATAACATCACGCTACGAACTACGGGAGCGGAACAGTAACCAAAGACGTAAGTAAATACGGGAGAAAAAAACCACACGTACGACAAAGTCGCTTGGAGCAGCGAGTAATCTCATAAACCTGTGTTTGACAGGCAAATTGATGATGAGAAAATAGTTTGGTAGTAGGTATATGGGTGGATGGTACTTATCCGTCAATTGTAATCCGTAGAGCTACTTGAGTTCCCAATGTTATTCATATGAATAAGAGGGAGCTTCCGTTTTGATCTTGGCAGAGTCTGAGGACCACAATTTTTTTCCTTAGTAACAGAGCTAAGTAGTTATGTCGTGATAGCCCAGTGGTTCATGTACACGGTCTCATACAACGCGTGTTTGAAACTGGGCAAGTAACAATGTGGCTTTATCAATCAGACATCGGTGAAAAAAAACATCGTTAGAAAACCTGGACTTATAATTAATATAAGTCTGGAATCGCCAATCCGCCTAGAGCAATCGTTGTAATTAACGCTTGGGCCATCTCTGTATGAGAGACTTTTTCCAGCAGTGGGACAATAATAAGCTGTTCTTATTATTTATTACACAACGTCATAAGCTGCCCAACAATTCTAAAAGCATTTTACCAAGGATATGCAATTTCAAGGCAATTTTTTTCTCAAAACGTGGATTTATTATTCTCTCAAACGTAAACGCAGGTATTGTTTGATTGTTTGTCACATAATTTATGTATATATGCGTGTTTATTCCCACGTAGAACAGCTGTGTGTACTTTGCGAATAGAACCAAGTATTTGTCAATGAGTCACGAGTTTACCGTAGGTTTAGATCAGGATTTCTTAACCTGTGGTCCATGAACCTCTTAGGGGTCCATGTAATGAACGCCAGGGGTGTTTCCCTTGTCAGAATAGTCTACCTAAGAGCCTACATAATGCATTAATATAAAAATTGGTATACAATATGTTATGCGTAAATACTGGGCGAGTGACCTTTTTGAATTTTCATGCATTTTTTGATGGTCATCCATTATTGGAGCAAGCGAAACGCGCAAAGTGAAAAACTAAAAATGCGCCTTGTATTATTAAAAACGACTTCTCAATTTGACATTCTAATCCAGCATTATCAGCAGCAACCGTTACACTGACGGCTCATATGAAACAATAAGGGTGGTACAAATCAAATCCCGATTTTTTTTAACTTTTTCGTAAAAAGTTTATGGGCTTTTTGAAATTTTGAGTAGTCAAATTAAGAAAGAAATTGTGACTCACTCAAAATGAGAACACTCAGCTTTAGACCTTATTAGTTAAGTAATTCTTTGTCAAAAGTACTTCTTGAAGTACTTTTGGCAGGTAAAAACACAGAAAGGACTATAAAATATACACATATGAGACCAAAAAACAATTTAGATCGGCCGTCTTCGTTTTATCATTCTAACAGAATCAAGTCTGAGTATCTTGATTCAATATGTTTCGCGTTTCTGATTTGGTTTTTCCTTCCATAACCAAAATTGCTTTTGATGTTACACATTACATTATATTCGTACGCAAAGAGTATTGCTCCTGCGTATCTAATTCTAATGTAATTCCATTCCATCTTCATTTTTACGACACTCTAGGGATGCTCTTCACATTTTCGGAAAAATAATCTACTGTTACGGAAAAAATGGTTAAGACTGAGTTGGTAGTACCGATGTGACTTTTTTATGCACTTTCTAAGTTTATTTGGGCATCACTGACATCGGTGAAGAAAAACATCGTCAGGAAACAGGGGTAGGGGTCCTACCATGAACTCTTATCGCGATCCAAAAACTGAATTGTTCTTCAAATACGTCAATATAACGCATCAATTTATGTCATTATATTGACGTATTTTCTCTTATCGCGATCCAAAAACTGAACTGTTCTTCAAATACGTCAATATAACGCATCAATTTATGTCATTATATTGACGTATTTGAAGAACAGTTCAGTTTTTGGATCGCGATAAGAGTTCATGGTAGGGCTGCAGGTCTAAAATCGCCAATCTGCCTTGAGCAAGCGTCTCAAAGAAGAGGCCTTTGCCCTACAGTGGGACAATAATAGACTTGTATTATTATGCAGAAAAAGATAATAAAGCATTATTCAATCAGCCCTTGCGCTTGACCCCAATACTTAAACGATGAAAATCAATACCTCGTCTAGAAGAGTAGATCAAAGCATAGGCCGTGAACCCGATACTAATTAATGTGAATCATTCAATTTCTCGCCTATCAAATCACAAATGGAGGTCACGGTGTTTATCATCAGGGAAACATCGACTTGTTTATAAGTCAATAGAAACAGGGGACTTTTTAAACGTTATTTCACTGACCGTACAATCTTATACTCTCTTATCTGAATGTCAGAACCCAGGTGGCGGTCAACAGCTGACAACTTTAATAAAATCGCCGTCTGCGCATTCCATGAATCAAACTGCTTATCTGACTCCGGATATCGTACTTTTATCGGTTTTCATTCATTAATTTTGTTACTGAGGGAAATACATTCTGTTGATGAAGTCAGTGGACCGAGAAAGGCTACTTCATTGAAAAGTAAACCGGCTGGAATCGATTGAGCTTACACATAATTATGATGCCCTATTTATGGAAGAGCTGAAATGGCGATCTTGGTGCTAAGTAAGTCGTACATTTTTAACGAGCATACGGACAATACTTTCTCAACCGTCTAAACTTTTTATTTATATTTCAACTAGCTTCTGTCCGCGTCAAAGTAAATATTTATCCCAAGGGAGCCGTGAATGTTTTTCGGAATAAAAAGTATAGCCTATGTGCTAGTCCAGACTAATGCATTTCTGTGCCAAATTTTATCCATATCCATTATGTAACAAACATCCGATTAAGTAACAAATTTTAATATCATCCATCCAAACTAAGGCATTTAAAATAGTAGTAAGACAGTTTTAGATGATTATAATATAAAATCGAATACAACATTAAGTCCTTGATAAAAAGTTGACACAGTTTGAAAAGAGAACGTCTGCAATGATGCAGTATCTTCTCGATATCAATCAGACGCCTCTCGTGACCCCTGCCATACAAGGTAGTTAATTAGCCAAACCCCAGACATGTATGTCGTAATACAATGACAGGCGAGAGGCGGGGCTCTACGTAATATGCACCTCGACATCTTTGCAAAAAAAAAAACACAGACGTCAGTAACACTGACAGCTAGTAACAGTGTTGCCAACTGCGAAAAAAGTTAACGTGTTTCTGAAAGGATGTATACGTCACACGCGGGTGTTTCTTTTTTTGAATTGTCAGTTATATGAAAAGCGTGTTCTATTTTTGTTCTTTCTTTTTTTTATTTGTGGCTAGATAAATGGAGCTACCCACGTAGATCATGTTTACACGATAAAATATACGTAAGTAACTTGTTTATTGGCAGTATCTGTTCTGTATACCAGTTGAAGCTGTTTACTATAGCGTATTATGTGATCACGTTCGTGATCGCATAGAATCTTGAATGTCATTACACGCTTTATATTAGCTTCACTTGTATGTAACTATGTAAGAAAATCTTGGAATCTTAATTTGACCCACTTCCCAGTCTTCGATTGGGATGAAATTTTGCACACGCTCTGAGTTCTGATGACAATACATGACTAGCTAAGAAACGTCATTACAAATCCAATATGGCGGCCTCCCCAAGATTCTGGACTGGCTGTTTGAAATCCACCCCCATAATATGGGTATCAAATGAAAGGGTTTGCTGTCAGGAATACGAAAAAAATAGTCATGTGACTTATTATTAACACGCTTCAATTGTAAGTAACTATGTAAGAAAATCTTGGAATCTTAATTTGACCCACTTCCCAGTCTTCGATTGGGATGAAATTTTGCACACGCTCTGAGTTCTGATGACAATACATGACTAGCTAAGAAACGTCATTACAAATCCAATATGGCGGCCTCCCCAAGATGGCGGACTGGCTGTTTGAAATCCACCCCCATAATATGGGTATCAAATGAAAGGGTTTGCTGTCAGGAATAGGTACGAAAAAAATAGTCACGTGACTTAAATCCAATATGGCGGACAGGCTATTTGAAATGCACCCCCATGATATGGGTACCAAATAAAAGGGTTTGCTGTCAGGAATACGGAAAAATAGTCACGTGACTTAAATCCAATATGGCGGACGTCCAAGATGGCGGACAGGCTATTTAAAATGCATCCCCATGATATGGGTATCAAATGAAAGGGTTTGCTGTCAGGAATACGAAAAAAATAGTCACGTGACTTAAATCCAATATGGCGGACAGGCTATATTAAATGCACCCCCATGATATTGGTATCAAATGAAAGGGTTTGCTGTCAGGAATACGAAAAAATAGTCACGTGACTTAAATCCAATATGGCGAACGCCGTATTAAATTTGGATGCGTAAAACAGTGAATTTTGTTAAGTTTTTTAATAATAAATATCTTTAAATACATACCTATTAATATTTTAAATTAGTAAGTAGTAAATTAAGTTTAAATAATAAGAAGACTAAAAAGTATAAAATAAAAATAATAGTTTAAAAAACTAAAAAACACGCTTTTACCACGCACTTAAAATTACAAAATAATTCGAACATTTACTTACTACGATTTATTATGAAAGAAAGCGTGGAGCGTTTTGTCCAAGAAGAGTAAAGATTAAATAAACGCTCCAAGCTTTCTTCATAATAAATCGTAGTAAATGTTCGAATTATTTTGTAATTTTAAGTGCGTGGTAAAAGCGTGTTTTTTAGTTTTTTAAACTATTATTTTTATTTATTTCGTGTCGCACTTTTCAAGATACATTATGTCAATGGTAAATGTACTTTCATAGTTACACGAGCCGAAACAAGTTGATAGAAATTATTTTCGCTGTTGTTATACAATTTTTTTTATCCGAACTCGTGCCTTATCAATTATTAATTTACCGCGTCACGCTACGGCTATTAATTTTCCGTACAAATAGCGGCGTAAGCGCAACGAAGTACATAATACTATTATGTAATTTATTTCGGATGATATTTTGGCAAGTATGTGAACATTCCTTTATCTGCGGATCTATTTTTCCAAAATTGGAGAGATGAAGCACGCAATCGTGAAAGTGGAGGAAGGTCTTTGCCCAAGAGAACAGAACAGAATAGGCTAACTAACTGAAAAAAAAAGCAAAACACTAGAGACAGTCAGCCAAGTCGCCTTTTAATAGATCTTACAATGCCTTTGTTTGAAAATGGTGCTTCCTGTCGTGATGTCTCGTGAGATTACAATTGTGTCTCAAGAACAGCCCGTACCTATTAGATGTTTCAATCAATATTCGGACGAAATCCCGGATCACCGCTTGACAGACGGATAATTCCCAGATAACAAAAGTCAGCAAAATGTTGCTATTTAATATTTAAGACAGGACCAGATATTAATGAGGAATCATCTAGATTACTTCGTTGTATTTCAATCAGCTGTCAGTTGACAAGTTCACACTATTTGATAAACTCAGATTCATAAACAACCAGACCTAGAACAACTGCCTATAGGTAGTTGTTCTTAACCAAGAACAACTATTTGTTCCGTGTGGTAATCGTACCCGCTATACGCAGCGTTGCAGCCAATCGTTCAGCTACTGCGTCCACTGTGTCGTCAAACATATCTTTCCTAGCCAAATCCTGCTTAAATTATATGTCTTCATTCCCACAGTACATTGACTGGAGGATAAATGTGACAGTGACTCTAATAAATGAGGTTATCAGCCAAATTCATCTGAGTCTCCCACCTCCTACCTTTTGGCTATTAAAACAAGCATCTATAACCACGTCATAAAGCGGAAAACCAATAAACATTTACAGATCGATTTTCATTAAAACGTTTCATCATTATCGTTAATGTAGTTCAACAATAAAGGAAACTAATTTGCTTGAAATTATAGTTATTGATGGATTGAATCGAGCATATCCATTTTGTGGTTTGGGGCTAAATATAGCAGTGAATAATACCTGGGACAGGTCAAATGGGTAAAGATAAAAAATACTAGCCTATTATTGTCCCACTGCAGGGCAGAGGCCTTTCCCCCAACAGAAATGGCCCGAGCATTGATCACCACGCTTGCTCAAGGCGCATTGGCCATTTCAGAAGTATAAATCCTAGTTTCCTCTCGCTCTTTTCCTTTACCAAATTCAGTGATAAAATTCTGAAATAGAAAAATCTTTGGATTTTGTTTGATTATCAACTTACGGCGCTGAGCCGAGCGTTGAAAATCCAACAGCGAGCAAGGCGAAATAATATTAAAATAATACTGTTTTAAGAAAAAATCGAACACAAATGGCATTCCAAGGCCTTGGAGCTGTGAATAAAAGTAGCTTCCAATGTCCAGCTGGGAACTACACTAGGCCGCGCTGATTGAATAATTGATTATGGCTTCAATTGCAGCTTTCGCACTACTGCTCCATCAGTTTTTGCCTGTGACTTCGTTTGCGAGAATTTCGATTATCGCGGTCGCAGACGAAGTCATAGATTAAAAATCAGACTACTATACAGTCCTTGTCCAGGTCTCAAACGACCTCTTTGTCAAATTTCATTACAATCAGTTCAGTGGTTTTGTCGTGGTCAGGTTACAAACAGACAGACGGAGGTACTTATGCATATTTTTTACTAGCATTTGCTTGCGCTTTGTCAAAATCAAATCCGTTCTTAACCGACATCTCCTGACTATATAAGTACTATCTACATCGATAGAAATGCAGTCTTAAAGACACATGAAATGTCAAATGCACAAGATGGTTTACTGTCGCTACTATTTCACGGAATAGAAAATGGATTAGCTTATCAATGTAGGTATGATAAAATCAATTGACTGAAACAAGTTTGCAGCACAATTTAGTGCACGTTTTGCTAGTATTATGAATGTGTTTCTGACAGTTGCTATCCGACTTGGGGGCGTACGATGTACCTACGTGTTTTTCTAGAGTATATGTCGGTTATCGTGCATGCAGACGAAGTCGCATTAAAAAGAATATGTAGATAGATAGATAAACCATTTATTTGGTGCACACACAAGACACAAAAACAATCAAAACATAGCAAGACAATAGGCTTGCTCCCTGTTACATAACTTAAACGTAACTGGCGAAATGTGTGTGTACTAGTGAGTACACCTGCCTAATCCTTCGGGGATTATAAAAGATAAAACATAACATTAATATAAAAATAAGGTGCCCTATGTTTTTTTGCTGGGGTTCTCCGCTTAGCTTATTCCGTTCAAAATTTCATCAAAATCGGTTCAGTTGTCTAGTTGTAAAAGAGTATCAAATAAACAAACAGGGTTATTTTCGCAGTTATAAAAGCATGGATTTATTTTATTGGCTTCCCAATTAATTTTATGGCGGAAATGTTGCTACTTTGGAGCGTCCTGTTTGAAGCCTATTAAATAACCATTAAAAGGAATCTTGTACAGACGACAGTGATTTAAGGTAAACACTGCGGCATCTTAGGCGGTTGTTATAGGAGCGATTTTACAACAAAAATGAATTAGTTTATGTGCTAGTGACGACTGTACATACCAATTGGGTAGATGCCACCATTAACCATTAATTTCAAGACAACTTCTCAAAAAAAAAAAACACTAGTTCAGCAGAAATCCAATTAATTTTCAAATTATGTACTGTAAAATTTGTTGTGGCTTTGAAATCAATGAATAGTAAGTCAATTTATTGACTTGTCCAATAGGTGACGTCACAGTTCGAAATTGAAGTATAAAATCTATGAGGAATCGCGTTTTGGCACTCCCTAAAAAGCATGTCAACTGGGGTGTCAACTACCCCATTGGGTTTGATTTGTTTGACAAAATAACGTAACAGTTTCGATTTAATCATCTTATCCGAAACCGATAAAACACATTTGTTACACCAAACGTTATAAACGTGCTAAATATTATAACATATTATAGTTAGCAACATGAATCGCTATGAGGATTTACACTTAAACGATTACAGCAAATAAAATGTCGACAGTGTGGCCACTTGTATCAATAAACGATGTCTATCTGTATGCGAAGTATACACATCAAAAGTGTCTAGGGATCAACATCCCTAACAAATGTTAGGGATGTTGATCCCTAGACACTTTTGATGTGTGTATATATTACACACATATATATTATAGTGGAACGAAGATTCATCGAAAACAAGTATCGTATTGTAGGATGAGAGTAAAACGGAGCGTATGAATGGTGTGTGAAATGGAACGTTAAGGTGTGAGTGAGAAGGAAAGAGAGTAAGAAAACAAAACAGTAAGGGAAAGCGATGGTGGCGGAGACGATGAATTAAATACGGCATGTATCTTAGGAAAGAGATATAATATACTAGCTTCTGCCCTCGGCTTCGTCCACGTCAATGTTGATACATTTTTTTTTTTTACAGAAAAGGTAACAAAATTAAGTAAAATATTTAACTTGTAAACTCCACACTATAAAGCTGGGACAGGCTTCATAAAAAAAAAGCATATACAGCATATACTCATGCGCTACGTCATCAAAGAAAAACAATTAGATGAGCTGATGATAATATAAGTCAGCTCGCCAGGCGTCTGAATCTAGAAAACTCGGAGACTACTAGGGCAACATGAGTTAGCAATGAGAATAACACTTTCTTTGTGACTAAAATAGACCACTGAATCGATTTGAGTCTTATAAATAGATTGTTATGTAGCAAAGCAATCAATGCCAAACAAAGCCGCAGTTTTCCACAAACGTTATTCAAAAGATTCCTTCCCATTCAATCTAAATTCTAGTTCATAAAGTTCTACTGCATACCAATAACAATGGTAAGTACCTACTGTTGCATAATATGTCAGTCTTCGTTATTATAGTAATACTAGTTTCTGCACGCGTCTTCGGCCGCATTGTTTTTTTTTTCACCCGCGTTGGGTACTTGCTCCGTTGCCGTGAATCGCATTGTGCATTGGTATATAATCTGGCTACCACTGGCAAAGACTTGTAAAGTTTTAGTTAAGTTCCTATGACGTTTTTCCGACTCCATTATCAGACCAGCTTTGTGACATCATTTTAATGCATTGTCATGTAAATTGCACATTTACGCAAAATTCCAACTCAATCGAACATCGGGAAGTGGCTCAAATTAAACTTGTAAGATTTGATCAGCACAGACACCTTTTTTTAGAGAAGTTGTGTCTGGGAATTATTGTTTACTGGTTTCTTCACCCGTATTATTATGTTCGTATATCTTTTGTTGATGAATTAGTAATTGATCTATATTATTGACGGTGATTGAAAAATTGCTGAGGCCCTTTTGAGGGACCGAGGCTTGGCTTGACAGAGGTTAATCATATTATTTTGGTACGAAAATATATCCGATTCATCCCGAACTCAGAATAGGCGACCCAATCTCTCGTGCCGTGTGGGAGGGATGATTATTTCGGGGATGAAGCTGTCTACCCACTTGGAATAAATACATATTATTATTACGAATATATTGCGAATATATTACACGAATATATTTGCGTAGGTTCTCACGTATTAATATCAGTTTGGTGTATATTGTTGAGACCGTTGAAGGTCAGGAAACTACACTTCCTATTATGTCGCAGTTTGCTAAGTACGTTAAGCTAAGTAGCAGGATGTTATCAGCAACCAAGTTAAAGTCCTTCCTTCTGTAGGTAGTGTATCATAGGTTGTGCCATCTTCTTCATCGTGTGGGCAGTAAGGTCTTACGACCCCACACACCCTAGTGTCAGAGTTTCTAAACCGCCTCAAGGGCCTCTGACATGGTTTGAGTGGAACAGTAAGTCCCAGGTTTCCTCACGATGTTTTCCTTCACCGATGCCAGTGTTGTGCCATAAAAAGCACTGACAGCAGGCAATAGCGCTCAGCACACGCACAGTTCGGACCGCGGGAAACAGCACGCGCCTCGCTCCGAACTGTACGTGTAGATGTGCGGGTCATACATTTTATACAGTTCGGAGCGAGGGATTGGAACGGCGCGTGCTGTTTCCCGCGGTCCGAACTGTGCGTGTGCTTTGCGCTAATGAACGAGGCAAAGGTGTCACTCACGGTTTCTCTAAAATATTTTGCGCGCATAAGCTGCTGTGTTGGGTTGTTGAATTTTCCGTCCAAAACCGGGAGTTAGTAGGCTCGACCCTATTACGTGGGAGTTAAACGTAACTGGCGAAATGTGGGTGTACTAATGGGTAAACCTCTGCCTAACCCTTCGGGGATTACAGGCGTGATGTTATGGTAAACTCTAAAAGAGTAGCCACCGAGTCAGCCATGTTTTTAAAGACATACATTTGACCTAAAAATGTTTCCGGAGAATAGGGCTGTTCCCGTGAGTTCGTCTAAAAATATCATTATTACATACGCTCGGAGAAGGTGTCATGTTTTTGTATATCAATGGAACTGTTGTTTATGATACTGGACAGTTAATGGGAATCGTTCGTAGTCATATCTGGTATTTTAGATGATTTTCTGGGAAACGCAAGTTTTACACGTTAAGGAAATATTAATTTATTAATTACAAGAAACATATACAACATAATAATATATAATTGCACAGTGAATACAAAACTTTTGGCTACAAGGCTGTTTGTGTTACATGTCAGTCAGTATGACGCACTGACGTTACAGGAGAAATTCTAAGAGGGGGGCAAAATATTAAAAAAAAATACTTTCCGAAAACAAAAAATAACGATCTAATAAATCCACGAAATAAAATGAAAGAAGTCTGTTTGGTGAATGGATTTTTTTTTTATTGCCGACTGTTGCTGGCTGCAAGTGCACCACATTCGACCACAGCGGCACTCGAAGCTCATTTCATACAAACTAGTAACATAAGCGCTGCACTTCCAGCATTCAGTTACAGTGGGCAGTGTAGCCATAAATTGTGCTCTATGGGTCATCATAACACTACATGTATACCATAATTATGTTGTACGATTTAATATTTGGTTGATTATAAATTATACTTGATATTAATGTGTATTTTTCTCTAATTTTCAGAGGTTCACACAATATCTAGCGTCGAGTAATTCAACATTTCAACTTAGCAATTTTCTAGACAAAAGCGGAGTACAAGGTATGTTCAGTTATTATTTGATTAATCTTTGTAAAAAACTAAATATTTAAAATACTGCAAATGAAATATAATTGTCTTGCTACAATATGAACACCATTGTTCAATGAAATATTGTATTACGTAGATTACGTTAAACCTAATTTAATTATCAACTTTCCGACTCAATATAGAAAGTAACAATGGTCAGAATAATTCGATACAAAAATGCGTTTTAATACTATGGTTACTTGTTACACTACTTGTGTAATTCTTAATAATCCCTACGTATTTTATTCATCACCTGTAACCCTAAAGGTCAATGCTATGTTACGATTTGTTGGGCGCCATTTTCAACCCAAAAAAAAAACAGTCTTACTTACCGAATGCATCTGAATACTGGTTTTACATGGAGCGGCTGCCTCCGCAAACCAGGTACTGGGTAACACGATATCCCTTTGTAAGACTGATTGTGAGACTGTCGGGCTTCTGACTACCTGTAACGACTGTCAAAGATCTATGAATGACAGCCGGGGTCAAACATTGGAAGTTAATGAGTTAGGTATACCTACTATAACTTACCTAAAAAAGGACCCAGCATTGAAGCTAGCAAGTACTATATTACCGACATAATATTCCTCTATCTATCCTCAAAATTTCAGTGATGCTTAAATGACATAGGTCTCACTCTACATATTTTTAACCGACTTCAAAAAAAGGAGGAGGTTATCAATTCGTCTGTATTTTTTTTTAATGTTTGTAAGCTAATATCTTGCGACTGAGTGAACCGATTTTCATGATTATTTTTTTATTTGAAAGCTGGTGCTTCCCGTGTGGTCCCATTGGTCACCATTTCAATATCTGATGATGAACTTCGGAGATATGGAATGGAACTCTTCACAGAATCACAGCAGCAATATCGTAACAAGTGAAATTGCTTTGTTTATACGTGTAGTCGATGACTGACTGAAGGAAAAGGAGGGGGGGGGTCAACCCCCCTGCTACCAGTTTCCAAAATTAAATATATCGTGTGAGGTATTGTTTGAAAGGGCTTTTTGTAAGGATTTCAAACATTAATACACAAGCACTAAAAAGTGAAAAATAAAAAGCTTTTTTACAAAAAAAGATAACCGCCTTCAAAAACTACAAAATAAAAATAGTTTAGGAAGTCGGTGGCAATACTTACCTACATAACAAAAAACAAAACCAAAGCCGCCGACTTCCTAAACTAAAGCTATTTTTATTTTGTAGTTTTTGAAGGCGGTTATCTTTTTTTGTAAAAAAGCTTTTTATTTACTGAAATATAAGTTCTTATTACTTACCTCGCACGCTGAAACCAATAACCATTTCCGTAAATACTCTCCGAGATGTAATATTTAAAGTAAACTCCATTCGATATGTACGAAAATGATAGCTTAGGACATGTCATATCGGACTCAGTAGCCCCTACCATTTGACAAGTAATACTCAATATCACGCCCCAAAATAATGTTGGGTAATAAACACGCAAACTTGTGATGCGTTGGATCGTTGCGTGATAATAAAACTGTGACGATAAAACAATAGTAGCGTGTTTTAGAATACTAAAGCTCTCGTCTATAATTTATTTAGAATATTTGAATGAAATTGTCTAAACACACAGTCTTCCTAAGTTGGTTTGGGCTTAACAAAAAGTGGCTCTGATTTGAAAGATTTGACGGTCATCAACGATTGGAGGATCTTATGATGTCCCATGTCTTTTACAAAAGTAGAACATTTATTTGTTTCGATCAATTTTAAATGTTATCGTTTTGTTAGAAAGGTTTCCTCCTCTATAATACCAGCATACTGCAAGTACCGATCTGGTTTTTGCTCTGACTATGACTCACGCTCACGTCTTCGATCGCGTGAAAGTCGAGTATCTGCGGAATTTTAATTTTTGGTGTAAAACCCTAATAAAAAAAAAAGTAGCCAGATTTAGCCTCCTCATAAGCATCACCTATTTGCCAGTGAAAATTCCGTCAAAATCTAGCCGTTTCGAAGATAAGTCGGAAGAAACAGACAGATTATATTTTGACGTTACAAACAGACACTTCAATGTTATTTATTTGTATAGATTTGCTCAGAATCGTCCATTATAGCTAATCAATTTCCATCAACACGCAACACCCACATCCCAGTGACTTAATTTGCAAACACAGATTCACACTCGAGAACCCGTAGTAATGTCGCCGTGGATGGTATTATGCAACGGACTCACGAACTACCAAGTGGAGTGTGTAGTATTTCCACGTCATTATGTACATTTGCCAGTGCCAAGTAATCTTGGCGCCCTAGTGGGTTATATGGCGCAAAACTAGAATTAAACGTTCGTTGCTCTAAATTGGGAAGTTTCTTTCATGTCTGGCGTATGACTGGAGGATTTTGTCTGTCTGTGGAGTTAATGGGCTCAATTATTGTAGGTATTGTTGGACTACAATTTTGTTGTAGTATCTTAGATACATCATAGAGCAGTCAAACTTAGTAACATTGACAAAAATACGACTGAGAAACGAATTTTATTTTTGGTGTGAAAAATCAATGTTTATGGTAATACAAAACATTGTGATTACGCGTGCATGCAGCAGTACAGGCTCGTGGGGGTATTTAAAGTTTAGTTACAATAGAATTCGTAATAATGATAAAATATGGAACTTTTCCATTTATACTCGTTATACTTCTTCAGTAGGCGCTGGCGCAAACTTAACTTTAGCAAGGTTTAATCTACTGCCTTTAAACAGCTTGTTCTTAAAAATCTTGTCTGGTAAACTCTAGTAAGTAAGGTAACATAATCCCGTCCCTCCCGGAAATGTCCTAAGATGCTTTTGATTAAAGAAGACGAATCACACGAGCGATATCGCGATCAATCGTAATAATGTATCATTAACAGAATAATCCATTTCATTCAATATGTTGTATCCAGTAACTAAGGATTAACACTACGGGAACCTCTTTTTTGTGTTATTGGAAATTTTTACCTGCCAATGAAGGCCAATCCTACTAATTAAAAACGTTCAAAATCTAGTCGCAATTTCATCTCAGCGACGATCAACTCAACAATTTATTCATTATTGACAGATAGACTGAGATTAGATGGCGAACATAAATTGCCTCCCATAACTGTGGATTTGTGTTCTTATATCATAGAACTGTCACAAGTATGTCAAAATGTTAGTGTTATATGCATTTCTGCTAACCCCTGTGTGAAGTAAAGGCGTTATGTTACGACAGGTCAATGTAACTAGGGTCCCAAAGCCCACAATATGAAGTGATGTATATCTGGCCGTAATACCGGAATGCAACTATGTATAACCATACCAACATTATGTGGGCATATCGTTTTCGTTCCGCCTAACGTATGAGCATGTATGGGTACTATTGACCGGTGACCTTATGGGTCAATGACACCACGGCCTCGGTCAACTGAGTAACTCTGATTTTCCTCTCGCAAATATTTTTATGAAATATGAGTGATGATTCTTTAAAGAAAATTGTTGTATGATATTTTCTGATTTTGAAAAGAGTGTCCGTGGAGTTTCTTGCTCGTTCTTCTCCATAGAGACCTAAGTTTTGAAACGAGCAACTAGCTTCAACTTTCTGACTAACTGACAGACTCCTTAACAATTCAAAAGTGCCTGTAAATGGTTTAAGTGACATAAATGCTTTGACTTTCGACTTTGTATGAATGGTTTTCTTTTACAGCAATAAAAATAAAGAAATTATATACATTTTTTTCATAGAAGTGCATTAGTCTGTTAATAGCAAAACAATGTTATGATAAAAATTATTTGCACAGTTTGACTTCGCAGACTTGAAAACAATGCTATTTAATTTTATTGTGTTTTGTTATTACATACTTACTTGCACTTTACGATTTACATACAGTATCGGGATTTATATGTTGCTCTTTTCTGTATTTTTGTAACGTCTGGTGGGGGCAATTTCGACTGTGGGGTAATTTAGACTACGGGGTAAACTATGGGGTAATTAAGACTATGGAGTAATTTAGACTTATATGTATACAATAATTCCTCATACTATACAATAATAATTATCCTTACTAGGTAGACAGAAAGCCACAGATGCTTGAATCTAATATTTAACGGTCACAGATCTCTGCTACTATAAATATCCATAAACCGACCTTCGGTCTCTTAATCAAACGGTGAATTTATTTAGCAAATATTAATTTTATTTGCTAATGCATTTTTTGCTGCCCATACTTCATAGTTCAACAGTCTAATACTGAGTCATCAAGTGTTATGCTTCTTAGCAACACAATACTACGATTCAAAGTATAACTAGGGCTGGCATCAAATAAAATTGACAGTTGACACAAAAATTCCAAGATATAACTTCTCTAAAGAAACACTTTATTTAAAGCCTTGAAAACCCGAATAATTTTCAATGAACTAAAATTTGATTTTTACTTGCTTTCAAATTCATAAATAGTTAGTCAATAGTCGCCACAAAAGTGACATACAAAATGTTTGGGAGAATCGCGTTTTGACAGGTCATTCAAAGTACATCAATTGGCTGGTGGTGTCATCTGATCTACCCTTTTGCTAATGCCGGACAAAAATTTTAAAAATCCTACGGTCCTTTTGGTGAAATTGAGACTTTACCGGAGAGAGATTATACCGAATACCCCTGAGAAAAATATTTT
Source organism: Hoplodrina blanda (assembly GCA_949316365.1). Lineage (NCBI taxonomy): Eukaryota > Metazoa > Arthropoda > Insecta > Lepidoptera > Noctuidae > Hoplodrina > Hoplodrina blanda. Next base: position 12,481,590 of record OX438567.1, on the reverse strand, counting down.
AACAACTCACTTTTCCACGCGAATTTTCTTACGGGTCCCTATTGAAAAAAAAAAAATCCCATGTTACTCGCTGATAATGAAGCTCTCCTTATATAAAAGAATTTTTAAAATCGGTAAGTATAGTAATTTTAGAGTTTATCCACTACTAACAAAAAAAAACAAATCTTTACTCTTTATAATATTAGAAGATAGATTTGATACAAATAAAATCATCGTTTACATTTTATTTTAATTCATTGCTAATCTTTCAATTAATCGTGATTCCTCTGGCGCTTTGTAAATCCCTTCCGGACGACACTCGGACGCCTTTGGTATAAATCCGAATGAATCTCGGACGGATGGTAACCCTTTCCGTAAGCGACATACAATAACTCAGTCATAACTCAGTACTACAAGGGCGTAAAGACCATTACTCAGATTCAAAGTATGCGCTAGAAGTAATGGCAGCAGTATAGGTAAATGGTCCTTATGGCCTTTTAAATCCTTACAAATTCCTTACTTTATTACGTTTCAACAATGTTCCTGACTGTATTGTTTTTTTTTGATCGTAAGGTTCATTTAATATTAAGGATGTTTTTTAAACTATTATTAGAATGTAATATCATCTTTACATTCGTATAATAATTTATATTATAATAAAGTCTATGAAGTTTTTTGCCCATTCTCCTTTCTCCATACGAAACTACTTTTTGGACAATTTTTTCTTGTAATTTTTAACGTTCAAATGTGCCTTTTAGTGGTCTAATTGAAATAAATGATTTGACTTTGAACGCAGAGACGTTTTAAGATAATTGAATAAGATAAAGAGTCGATTTAATTCTGGATCATTTAAGTGTTGTAATATGTAGAAAAAAATAATGTAGAAATTACTCCTGTTAATAAATAAATGTATCGATTTTTCTTAGCAAAAAAGATATTGAAAAGGTGTATAATTTATCGCCATATTGTTACCCTGGTCTGGCCCTTTTGGTTAGGTATAAAAAAAAGCCATATGCCAATGGCATATTATAATACCTAAACAAACGCACGATCTTCTCAAATTACTGGTGATTACTTGCAGAAGTATTTGAACTCCGCAACCCTTTGGTTAGTCTGTGCAGATTGTCACACTGCGATAATGGTTTACAGATAGATTCTGTTACTTATTAACCTTCCTTGGTCACCATAAAGTTGGTTTATAGCAATGCAGTAGTACAAGTTTTTTAGTTAAGTAAGAGCGCGAGCACATTTCACCGTGTCGAGCGCGGGCACACGATGCGTTGCGGCGCCGCACCGCAAAGATTTCAGTGAAATCTTTTTGCGGTGCGGCGCCGCAACGCGCCGTGTGCCCGCGCCCTAACAGTTTGAAAAGTACACTTCCAAAGAGTTCAAATTGTTAGAAATTAAAAAAAAAATGTAATGATCGCATTCTATTTTTAAACAACTACGTTTAAAAATGGAATACGTTTCGTTGACAGAACTATTTAGAGGACATTGAGATAGAGAACTATAAGAACCTCAAAGTAGATTGTTCCATTAGTAAGGATTTATAAACGAACTGTGCTATGCTATAATGTACTATATTATGTAAACATATACATACTCAACGTCTCTTGCCATAGACTCTGTACAAATATCACTAACAATATACAATTGTCTATGACGCATAAGGAAGTCAGTGCCCTTAAAACCGTCTGTCTCTCAAACGTCCTTCGTGGCGACGAAGTGTCCCGGCGCTGTTTATGTAATAGTTTTATTAGAGGGTCTTCGCTCTTGTTGCTTTGCGTTTGTACAGTCAACCATACGTAGATAACAAGTGAAACTAAATAAAAGCTTGTAATATTCTATATTCTGGGGTACATGCCCATATAATTCTTGGCCATCTCTTTTAACTACTGGCTTGAGGTTGACTGTACCATGATATTAGAAGGAATATGTAGGTTTGAGAGCTAGACTTTCTAGGTTAATGAGAGTCTAGGATGTTATGTGTAGGAACATATTGTATGGAATGAGAGAATTTGGTGATTTATCGGAGCGAAATAGATCTTTTGAATTATTTACTTGTGGAATTTTGCTAGGCAATCGTTTGGGATCGTCTATTATGTGTACCTGTTGAAAACCGGACGTTTTAAAAGAGATTGAATAAATTGAAAATTGAATAAAATGGAAGTGTCTGTTCGTATTGTCAAAATACTTTTTATTAAACTTACATGAATGTTTACACGGTACCTATACCGAAAAATTAATTTATAAAAATTTTATCCGTCGTTTGTGTATAACGGCTTATCTTCGAAACGGCTGAATTGATTTTGACAGAACTTTTACTGGCATAAATCTGATGTTACAACATGCACACATGCATGCACATGTTGCTACTATTTGTGTAGAAAATAATTAGGGTTCCGCGCAAAAAATATAAAACCCCGAGATAACCAACATACGTTTGATAGTAATATAAGTATCAATCAATCTGCCTATCCTTTTCCCAAATATGTTGGGGTCGGCTTTCAGTCTAACCGGATGTAGCAGAATACCAGTATTTTACATGGAGCGACTATATTTTACTATATTTCTAATTTTTTTTATTTTTCTCATAAGTCCATAGTGTTTTATAGTCCTCAATACATTCCAAAAACAACAAACAGGCATAATACTATATTTCATTTGCAGTATTTTAATACCTATTTAAGAATCTTCAATACAACATGTAATAAAACCTGCATATTAGAATTTATTGTCAACAAATTAAAAACTATGTAGGTCTGGGTAAACCATATTATCCTTATCTGAATAATTGTTATTGCTGTTAATTATTAATTAGTGTTAAGCAGCCATTGATAAATCGCGCTGGTGACCGTGTATAGGAATAATAATTACTAATGTGTTAGGAAACCAGTCGTACCTTGTAATTTGTACATAATTTTCCCGGTATTGATTTATGTTTACATATCCGTTTGTTTGTTTGTAACAGGTAAGCTCTGGAAGTATTAGTCCGATTACAATATAAGGCTAGATGATACCACCAATCAATTGACCTACTTTTAATGACTTGTCAAAACGCGATTTTCCCATAGATTTTGTGAGTTATTCCGGTCTGATCCCCTGCTGAATTATTATCATGTTTTAATTACTGTCTGCTCCATTATAAACTTTCGTCATTCCGTTCTAATTCCCTTACTATTTTTTGACAGGTAAGTACAGTCGAGAGAAAAACAGTTGTTCATGTAGAAAAATATTTATTTTCATTAGTTCAAAGTTCTGATTGCCACTCAAGGCAATCAGAACTTTAAACTTATCAAAAAACAGCTGTGACGTTACTTTTGTGCCGACTTAAATGACTAATTATTTATTCATTTGAAAGCAATTAAATATTTTACAATTAATTTAAAATTAATCGGGTCTAAAATAAAGTGTTTCTTTATAGAAGTTATCTCTTGGAATTATTGGTGTCAGCTACCAAATTCTTCAACTGTTATAAAGCTACACTATTGCCGAGTGTCATAGGATATATTTTATGGTATACATGACGTCCATGCGGACGAAGACGCGGGTAGAAGCTAGCGTAATTTTATTCAAAGGCAATATTGCATGCTTTACATAATTGGTGACTATGTAACAATCTAGGTACCTACCTACTTAAACGACAGTAGATCTTTAGGGTCCGACAAAGAAATGTTGCTATCTTTTACTTATAAGAAAGTTGCAAGAAAATTTTAGCTGCCAGATGGATGCAGATGTTCGTGAATGCCATCTTACATCATGTAAATGTTGTATGTTCGGAGCACATTGTCTATCGCATTGAGCACATTTCGCAGTCTGCACCCTGCTGAATGACACAACGGCATATCTCCAAAATAGACATTTTTACACCGACTTTTGTAATCTGGTTTCCATACACAATATAGATTTTCCAACTATGTAATTTATTTCGTGAAATTCTACTGTCTAACTGAATTTAATTTTCCCTAATGCTTGGCAAGGCGCGGCCGGTGCCCGGATTGGTGAGTTTAAAAAACAAAATGGCGGCTTTTTTGTTAATGTCTGTCCGTCTGTTCACGTGTAGCTGGTACACGCTTGGATTGGGTGCAATTTTTCGTTTTATTTTTGTTCATTTTGCACTGTACCGCTGCTTGAGTTAAAAAGCTTAATTTGCAGCACCATTTTATGAGGAACTTAAGTTTATTAAACAGAAAGACGGTTTACCATTAAAAATAGCAGTTTATTTTTGTTCATAGGCATGTATGTGCTTGCAATTTCTTTTCTCGGATATGGTATCACAAGAAAACATGATACCGACGAACTGGGTTAGACAAACTCGAAGTGATTTTATTTTTAGTGATTCGTTTATTTTAGAATTATTTTTGAACAAATAGAGATTAGCATACTTGTAACAATTAGGTACAATTCACGCTTTTGTATATGTTAACGCACTGTGTATTGTCGTCACGAAAATCATTAATCTGGACTTATTCCGTTTTGTCGATAAGAGCCTGTGTTTATTGCCTAATATTTTCTGTAATAAATTTAATATTGGGCAATAAAAAACGGCAATTAATATCACAAATCACTTTAGCAATAATTAATCCACAATAAAAAGCCACTTAATAGTTGAATCAACTCATTCACGTGTAGGTCATAGAACACAGATAATTTTGTAATGTTTGCACCTAAGTACATTCAATACATATTAAGGTGACATTCTTGGTATCTATTTGATTGGCCATTATTGGAATAGCCAATGAGGATTAAGATAATCCTACATTGTGTTATTGAAATTTCTTGGCCTTAGACAATGGGTCGATGGCCTTATATATATCGTCGGTGACGAGAGAAAACCTCGTAAATGTAATTTTGATCAATTTCGGATCATATTTTATAAAAAAATAAAATAGCCTTAACAAAAATACTGCATGCAATCATAATTCAATAAATATCTCATTTATTTTAAAGATTAAGATTAAATCAATATCAATATTTAATAAAATTGAACATAAATATCGAGTATAGACATTAAAAGTCTGTAAATTATAATAAAACACGAGAAATCAATGTCACGACTCCAAACATCAATAAGAGCCGTTTCTTCTTCTTTTCTAAAATTTTGTAAGACATTTACGAGCTTTTCACTTGTCGCCGACTAGGTATATGGAGCCAACAGCAACATATATCGCATGTCATAATAGGCAAGACATAATTTGATTTTTTTATGTCCAATATTTTAGCAATTTTTTCATTAAATTCCGTGACACATGTCACTATATAGTAACCAAGAGTGTCACCCTAAATTGCACATGCACTGTAAATCGTTGCATGGTTTTGATTGAATTTTTGAGACGCTTGACGTTGCATTGCAGCCCATTTGATGTGAAGGCCTAATAGCCTTGAATTGCCATGTTAGCTTTATTTTTGTTTAAAGAGATTATGTGCTTCAAATTGTGTCCATAATGCATTCGATGCTCTATGGATTCAAGTAAGTCTGGCTCTTGGTTTCTGGAAGCGTTATCTGTTATCAAATCTTAAGTAAGTAGAGTGATTAATTGATCAAAACAAGCTACTATAATTAAAAAATTAAAAAACACGACTGCAGAAATTGCCCATATTTGGACTTTGTTTACTCGTCAGTTTTTTTTACGACGTTTTTTATTTACAGTGTTATATATTTTTTTAAATCTACTTGTCAAATTCTAGACGATAAAATAATTTGAGGCTGGTATTAATTTACTTTTTAAAGTGACCACACCGCTTTCTTTTTATTTTTAACTAGCCTATGTTACTCGGAACGATGCAAGGATTGTAACGATACCCCATACATCTAAATCGGTTCAGGCGTTTAAAAGTTATGGTGGAATAAAGAAACTCACATACATACATACATACATACATACATTAACCCTGAACACATAACACTCCTTTTTTTGGGGCAGTCGTGTAACAACAACAACTGAACTTGATGTAAGATTTTACAACAGATTATAGGAGCTTAGTTCTAGCAAAATGAGCTAACCCACAATGTCTCAATGCTTAATTTGCCAAATTGTGTTACATTAAAATCTTGCAATAACAGTTCTATGTACGTCCCACTGCTTAGAATAAATTTCAAATTAATAAGCATTAAATGCCCAAAAATTTTAAAAAAATCAAAAATAAAAATTAGTAATTGACGTGGGTTGGTTCATTTTAGCAAAACTAACCCCATACAATAAAAGGTTTTCAGAAACCAAGGGCAAGCACCCAGGCTTTAAGTACATCCGTTTTTGGCTTGGCCAAAAAGCCTGTCGAAATTATCTTCATTAATCAAACATGTCACTAAAATTCCACAACTCATGATCAAACAAAAGCCATTCAGACAAAAAACCATGTGTAAGTAGTTACAATCAGTCTAATTAGCTATTATCCTATGGGGACTGGTGTGAGATTTGTTACGCTTAACAAACTGCCATAGCGCAATTTGGGAAACGTATAAAAAAAATGATATAATAAGGGTTCTGGTTTTTTCTTTTTTGGGACCCTAAAAATAATAATATTGACTAAAGCCCCACAATATACTAAATGAATGGTTTCTTAGTCACAGCGTAAGATTAAAAGATTAACTACATCTATTCATCTTTAATTAGAATAAATGTCTATAGAAAACACCACTTTTTTTTATGGGGACGCGAACGTATCCATTCAGTTTGCCGCGTCTATTTAAAGCTAAAAAAACGGGTACGTAAAAACTGTCCAAAGTGCCCCTATATCTGCGCTTTAGAGGACATTAAAAACGCCACTGATGCTCTACAAACGTGGTCACCTACTGGACCTAAGTACTCTAAAAACGATCTGATGGTTTCTGTGGACAAAAGTTGGATTGAGCTGAAGAAGTGTAGTCCCTAACTGTTCTGGGTATCAGAAAGTTGAATCCAAAAGATACAAATAAACTCGACTCACGGTAACTCCTTACACATGTGTCAAAATCATGCATGCAAGCATCAAACTCACCACAACCCACCAAGAACATGTTTTATTTTCCGTCTATATGTCCAGGATATGACATGTCCCCGTTCATCCGGCGTTACGCCAAGTACCTCAATGAGAAGGCGCTTTCCTACAGGACTGTGGCCTTCGACTTCTGCAAGGTCAAGAGGGGGTAAGTACAAGAATTTGGTGGCGTAAATCAAGTTTTATGTTCGCAGGGTAATTAAACGATCAGAGGACCTAGTATGGGAACTCAGAGTAAATGTAACGTAAATTCGATCAATGTTTAAATTAGGAATACTAGATAAACACATTTCTTTTTCTTTAGGTATTTTCACCATCAACTAAAATACTATGAAAAGCGCCTATACTTAACTCTATAATTTTAATTACACAATAAATTAAGCAACTATCCCCTTACGACTAATCTTCACAACTGGTAGCTCCAAGTAAGCAACACAATCTCAAACAAAACTTTCAACTCCTCAGCAAGGAAGAAGGTTCCCTCCGCATGATGAACGCTGAGAAGCTGCTCAAGACATTACCAGTCTTGCAGGCTCAGTTGGACGGACTGCTCGAGTTCGACTGCACAGCGAACGATCTCACCAACGGTGTCATCAATATGTGCTTCATGCTGTTGTTCAGAGACCTCATCAGGTGAGACTGACGTTTTAATACAGGGTTAAGTCCTAGTCGTTAATATGAAAAAAATGTTTCTTACAGAAGTGCAAGGTCCAAATTTAAATAACAGCAGCTTTTACGCACATACTGAATATATGGTAATAGCTGGTGTATTCTATATAGTGAACTTGATGAGAGCTGTCGTCTTAGCTGATTCTAGAGATTGAGACACCAACGTAAAAAAAAAACCGTCTTACGGCTCAGTCTTGCACACACACTTGAATGGACTGTACCTAACCTAAAAATATTTCATTCTGGATACTTACACCGGTTCTGGGTTCTAGCTTATTTACTTTGCTATGGGGAAATCCTCATGAAAGTCCTCCATCTGGGGTGGGTGGAGTATATCCAAGAGGACGAAACCTCCCCTACATTTTCTCCTGATGGTAGCTGGTATAACTGTCTATTGTGCAAGATACTATTTATTTTCACCAACACCAATATCACCCAAGTACTTGCCTAGTCTAGTAAAACAACAATTAACACAAATCCTTAATATTCCAGATTATTCGCGTGCTACAACGACGGCATAATCAACCTCCTGGAGAAGTACTTCGACATGAACAAAAAGAACTGCCGCGAGGCTCTCGACCTCTATAAGAAATTCCTCATCAGGATGGATAGGGTCGGAGAGTTCTTGAAGGTAAACCAATTAGTACTTTTCTTTTCTTTGTGGATTTAGCATCGTTCTGTCTTTACCTTATTGGCAAGTTGACACCATTAACCAACAATTCCAAGACTTAACTTCTCTAAAGAAGCACTTTATTTTCGCCCTGAAAACCCAGATAAAACTTTCAATTTACTGAAAAATTAGATATCTTGTGGCTTTGAAATTAATAAATAGTAAGTCAATTGAGTTGGTAAATAAGTGACGTCACAGTTTGATATTGTCGTACGCGATCCCTCATAGATTATGAGGGATCGCGTTTTGACAGTCCATAAAAAATATGTCATTTGATTGGCCGTGTCAGCTACACTATTCCTTAGGTTTTATGATATAATTTAACCTACGCGGACGAAGTCGGAGGCAGAAGCTAGTCATTGATATTACTAGTAGAAAGGTAGTGAATAATTATTTAGGTGTTGAATTTATTGTCTATTTGACAAACAAGCTTTTGTTTTCTTAAAATACGGTATTTTTAGTAGAAAGGGGGTGAAGAAATCGTAATCGTAAATTAAAAATAAAACTTCTTTGTCAAATAAAAAACATTATTACCGTATGTTATTTTTTTTAATAATAACATAATAAAATGGTAAGTATGTTTTTCAATAATTAAGACAAAAACTCATTTGTTCAAGTCTCACTACTCATGCTCGAAAGTGAAACTTGAACGTTAAAAAACGGGCAGTTTTTTTACAACGTTACCCCTTTCGACACGATCCCTGACATCGTACTCCGAAACCCAATTATTTTCCAGTAATTGAGTTACAGAGGTCGACTGTTAGACGGTATAAGTAAAATTGCAAGCTTACTCAACTCCAAATACAGTTTAAAAGCTAGCTAAAAGCAAGGGGGACTCGCACACGAAGAGTCTCGTACACTACGTCTTATAAAATGATAGTTTTTGAAGATGTTTGTATGTTTGTTACTCAATTTATTTATTTAATTAAGGAACACAAAACAAAATACAGACCACACAATACATGAGTAAAACAGAATTAAAGTTCAGGTCTGCACTCCTAAATATGTGTACACAGCATGACTTACAAGAAAATGTAAAAGTTAATAATGAAAACAAATTAAAAAGGTTAGTGACAAGAAATAAAAATTTAAAACGACTAATTAATGTGAAATTACGTGTAAACCGTTGAAAAGATTTGAAAGAAAATTGGCACATAGATAAGCATATTTTCCTGAATTGACACATAGGATACTTTAATTCGCGGTAATGTGTTTTCTTGGGATAATAGTTCAAATTACATTACGAAAAGTTACTTTTTACGTGGGCGAAGCTGCATGCAGATGGTAGTATAATAATAACCACTAACAACGTATGGACTGGTATAGGTCTGAAATAAAGATATTTTATCTTATTTTATTTATTTTTATAATATATCAGCCTACCACTGCAGTCCAGTCTCACACGGAGAAGGCACCAGCATTGATCACCACTTCATATTTACCATAAACGCTAATAAAAACACGTTTCCTGTTTTTTTTAAGGGGTTCAAAATTAAAAGGGCATCCCCATCCCCTTTGATTTTTAACACCTCCCGTTAGAAGTGAACAACATTAATTACGTAACATGAAACCTTAAAAACTATGGAAAACACCTTGCAAACTCGTCATCGTTGTATAAGCAAGCCTCCATGACCTTTTACATTTTCTTGGCAATTACGTACGATACAAACTATATACAAAAACTTAAACATAATATACTAGATCCTGCCCGCGACTTTGCTTTTGAATTTTTATCCCAATTTTTAATCTACTTCTACTATATATATTGTATAAAAATCAATTGCTGTTTGTTAGTCTCGCTAAAACTCGAGAACGGCTGGGCCGATTTAGCTGATTTTGGTTTTGAAATGTTCGTGGAGGTCTAGGGAAGGTTTAAACGGTAAGAAAATATGGGGCAGGGGTAGGGTTGGGGTAGGGTAGGGGCAGGATACCACGCGAACGAAGTCCCTAAAAACAGCCCTTTTAATATGAAGTCGGGAAGTCTGTCTCAAGGGTAGGGGTAGGGTAGGGTAGAGGTAGGGTAGGGTAAGGCAGGGTTGGGGTAGGGGTATTGGTAGTGTAGGATACCACGCGAACGAAGTCGCGGCGGGTCAGCTAGTAAATAATAAAATAAAACCTATAAATCTCTTCGATAACTTAGCTTCCTATTAGCGAAAAAATATTTTTGAATCGAACTAGCAGTTTAGAAGATTAGCGCGTTCAAACGATAAAATAGAGAAACAAGCTCCTTTACCTTTATTTTGTTAGCAATTAACTCGTGAGTTAAACTTTAGGTGCTAGCGAAACAAAACATCATAACTTAAATAATATTTTTATTTTCTTCCTCCCAGAACATGATCCTCAACAAGACACTTTTATTAACATTCAATGTTAACGGAAAATAGCCTTTATAATCATGATCGCATCTATTCCCCAGGTGGCAGAAAACGTGGGTATCGATAAGGGCGACATCCCCGACTTAACTAAAGCGCCCAGCAGTCTTCTAGATGCCTTGGAAGGTCATTTGGCCACTCTTGAAGGCAAGAAGGGGTCTGCTGCCAATACTCCCACACAGACAGCCAGGTAAGAATGATACTGGTCCTCGTAGATATAAGAATTGATCACGTACAGTTGAGAGCTAACAGATGTACGGTCAACAAAAGAAATAGTAACCAGGGTCGACAGATATAGTTGAAGTTTTCTTAGATACTGATGGATGTCTTCGATTTAAACTTAACTTAATTAATGAACTATTTATTATCTGCTTTTTAAGTTCAATTACATTCGAAAACATCCATAGATTTCTAAGAAAACTTCAACAGACTATATCTAACGACCCTGGATACCTGTCTCTTTTGTTGATCGTACATGTAAACAGTTCGCAATATTCAAAGGCGATTTTCTCGTAAATAGTAGCGACATCTTTCGCACCACATGCGAACTACAGCTGACGTTTCCTACATCGCGACATCAAAATTCTCCGATACAGTACAAAACAAAGTCGCTTCCCGCCGTTTACCTATACGCTTAGAGCCGCAACGGAGTTTAATGCGGTTTTTATCAATACCTATACATTGATTCAAGAGGAAGGTTTATGTACATTGTGCCCGTGTGAAGCCGGGGCGGGTCGCTAGTGATCATACATACAAAATCCCGACCCGTCGAGCAGTAGCCCACCAGACACAACACCCGTCTGGTCGGAGGATCTTCCCTTATAAAATCGCTTTAGAATGTTGCCAAGTGTTATTGGCTGCGACTGTCAGTCTAAAACAAAGTCCTTATTTAAATCGTGGCGTAAAGTTATGGCAAGACTTCTCGTTTATTAAAGGGTATTTATTAGTGCACATGTACAAGTTATCTAAGTAATATTTTATTAGTTTTCAGAAATTTAGCTTTTACTCAGAAATAATGTAGTTAGAATGATTATTATAAAATGTTCTAATAAAAAAATATGGTTTAGACCAGGGGTTTTCAAGCGGGGGGCGCGCCACCAAAAGGGGGGGATACCAGCAAAACGGGGCGTGGATCATTCGTGTAGTTAAGGACATTATTTACAAACTTAATAATATAATTAGGTTTAAAAGTTAGACATTTAAAAATTATATTATCTGGGCAGGGGGGCGTGGATATTTTTAGGTTTTGTAGAAAGGGGGCGCGAAGTTAGGGAACCCCTGGTTTAGACTGAAACGTTGAGTTAAACGTGATTTTCTTGAAATTAAGTCTCTCACAAGTAGATTTTATATTTTTTATAATAGATCATAATACCTTTATTTAAATTCCAGTACGCTATAGACACCACAGTCCTTTCAAGTACCATTTGTCTTCTTTAAAAGTGTGTGATGCAACTCAAATGTCTTGCAGCACACACATATGTGTCTGTGATGCGCCTTAACCAACTTGCAGGGTGTCACAAAGCACACAGCAAAAGAGTGAAGTATGCAGGCAAACGTCAATTTGCAGGCATGTTTAATTTTACTCTATTTAACATTCATACTCACAGGGTCAGCTGGAAGAGCAGCACAAGGCTCCAGCATTATTCATTTATTAATTGATAATTGACTAAAATTCATCAGAAATAGAGTTGGAATTTGTTTGATAGCGTGCAAGATAATAAATGTCTAATAAGCTGGCCCGACAAGGTGGTCATGCGACTACGTCTATACAGGGTGGAAAAAGACACATCACATAACCGTTAGCTAAGAATACTGACTATCAAACATGAACATTCAACAGTATAAGTATATTTAAAGTTTAGTAAAACATTAAAAACTTGTTTTCGTAAAAAATAAATGAAAGTTTTAACTTTGACCTTCAATGGTGCCGATTTCCTTGTTCACAAACTGAACTAAAATTAGACTATTTCTATCTTTTTCTGTCCAATAAAACAAGAAAAGGGCGGAAATAAATAAGACCTGTCAATTTTAGTTTATCTGAAACTTCCATGCAATTTTAATTGACATGTCAGAACGCATTGTTTAAAAAACACGGAAAAGTGCGAGACAAAACTAATTTGAAATCTAACTTAGTTCTAAAATGTCACCGTCCTTTTCTTACGCTGTATGTTAGTAAGAAATGCCAATTGGCACCGATATCTCCGTAACCAAAAGGTTCCCAGGAATGGTCCAGATAAAAAAAAAATATCTTATGCATGTAGGCATTATTAAATGTCCTTTTACACGCGTTATAGTTCAAAATCGTGTGCAAGATCGCACAGCATTTATTATCTTGCAAGCAATAACGTAATTTTGTTTGTATTGACCCTTTTGGTTCTAAACCAGCTGTAGCATGGCGGTCACCTGGAGAACAGATGTTCCAGCTTAAGCAATTCTCTGACAGGCCGTGCAAGAGAAAAGATTTGATTTTTTTTTTTTACTTCGCACTAGACATGCACCACGCTGAAGTAGTCATTCGACACGAGAAGCAAATTAGAAATGTGCTGTACAACACTGATAATACAGAATGGAAAGGACATCGCGATATTTTTTTTATCATGTTTTCATGTAAATGACAGCGTTAATAATTTTCATTAGATATTGAAAACAAAAAAACAGCTCTTTCGTACATTTTGACGTCTTAACAGGATACCGTGGCCCCGGAACGTAAAGGGCAACAGAAGGAACAGGGTGGTTTTTTTAGTCAGTAAAAGTCTGACAGTCCCTTCCGCCCCACCCAGGGAGGAAGGAGTCATTTGATGATTTATACCACCTAAAAAAAAAAGGTGTTACATAACATATAACATCATAACATAACATCACGGCTGTAATCCCCAAAGGGTTAGGCAGAGGTGTAACACATTTGTTTTTCTTAACTGGCCTATAATGTCCCAATGTTGGACAGAGGCCTTACCCCATTTCTTCCACTTCCCTCTGTAGAGTTTGTACTGTTTGGGAATGTATTTAACAGCTGCTTTTTTTAAAAATAACAGTTCAAAATTGTAATTGCCTGGAGGCCTAGAATCATGAACTGAATTCATGGTAAAAGAACGATACGATGCGATACGATGTCCTTCCATGATGTATTTTACATACATAAACTCACGCCTTTTGCCCATGGAAGGTACGCACAAACTACAGAGCGCCACCTGTCACGATACTTACTTTTTGCTTCGTCCACGTTCATACATGGTCTTACACGTGCGTATACGTACAACTGCATTGCACGACACTGCGAAAACCGCCTTTATTGCTACGAAATAAAGGCGTTCTCAACATTAAAGTGCTACCTTGGACGTGCGGCAGACTACTAAACTGATTGGTCTTTTTTTGTTTTTTTTTTCTACTAATATCTAAATTTAATGTTTATTGGCACAGTTAGCGCAGTGGCTGAGCAATTGGCTGCTGCGTTGTGAATCCCGATGGGCACAGACCAAATCTTATAGATACTTTATAGTCACTCAAAAATCTACTCTTTATTCAGTATTTATTTACCAATATTGGAGAAATTACATAAAACATTAATGTACAATACAATAAAATTCAATTAAATTAAAAGTCTAGTTTAATTAGTAGTAAGTAGATAGAAACATTCCTACAAATCAAAAATACAGGACCAGTAAGAAATTTCGTCAACAAGAATTTCGCCAATAGTATCGTAGAATTTGTCTATTCAAAATGTATTTACTTTGCGTCTAATTCGGGTAAAGTTTGTATCATTTTTATATCTTTTGGTAGCTTATTAAAAGACCTGTAATGATGATGGTTTTAATGGCGGAAAATATACATTCCAGCGCCCAAAAGAACGTAGCGAGCGTGATGGGCGCCCTGTCTTCAACTTCGTCGTCATTCGGCAACGCAGCTGCCTCCACGCGCCTCGACAACCAACCCAACGGAGCCTCGCCGCTATTCATTGACGACACGCTCAAACAGCAGGCCTTGGCTGAAGAGGAAGCCGCTATGAACCAGTATAAGGTAAGGACCTGTAGCTATAGCCTATAGCTACAGACACATGTCCTATAGCCTATAGGACATGTGTCTGTAATGATACGGAAAGAAGGCTTAGGGACCAACTACACTTATATTGCTCAATTATTTGTTTGTTTGAACCCGCAAATCTCAGAAACTGCTGGTCAGGTTTGAAAAAATCCTATTGCGTTATATAGCCCGTTTATCGAGGAAGGTCGACACAGGAGCGGAGCAGTAACCCAAGACGTAACTCAACGTGGATGGAAAAACCACCCATTCAAAATTGCGGGCATAAGCTAATCTTTGATAAAACGTTGTTTATCAGCCAAATAGCAGTTTTGAACGATATCTTTATTGCTAACAATAACACTACAACCTTATCAAAAAAACGAATTGGACTATATACAACCTTAATTTTAATTCGTTACAAATCTTTCAGGGGGTGAATGTACTCATGAATATGAACAACTTTTATTAAGGGACATAGTACGAAATGTGAAAAAAAAAACAGCTGATCCATACATTTTGATCGTAATTTAGTACATACATTATTGTATGGATCAGCTGTTTTTTTTTTCACATTTCGTACTATGTCACTTAATAAAAGTTGTTCATATTCATGAGTACATTCACCCCCTGAAAGATTTGCAACGAATTAAAATTAAGGTTGTATAATATATATAGACATTGACTATAGACTATTGGATATTTCGACTTATTATTATTCTATTCAGTAACTTGACAGTTAAAGGGTTACCAAGTTTTAACAAAAAAAAAGATAATGAGGTGGTGTAAGAATGAACGAAATTGAATGAACTCAAATAATGTACGTAACTTGGTAATTAAACCATTCTTATCATTCGTTCCTTACGCAAAATCGTTCACTTCCCCAACACTATTAGTTGTAGTATGGTAACATTATTTTTCTTTGACTGTCAAGTTACTGAATAAAATTAAAAGTCGAAATATACATTGTTACTACAACCCGGTCGAGTTAACTTTGTACCACGCATATTCAAAAAAGGAATTACTATGTAACGAATGTTTGTTAAAGTGTCGGCCATTTTAACTTTTAATAATTGACATAATATTAAATCAAAACAACATAACATTACGATTTTAATCCCTGAAGGGTTAGGCAGAGGTGCACTCATTAGTACACTCAAATTCCGCTACTTATGTCCCATGTAATAGGGGGCGAGCCTATTGTTATCACATACAAATCCAGGCTCCGAGGCTGCTACTGAGAAATTTCCAATGGAAAAACCCAAGACCTCATGCTGAGCAGTCTAGTAACTCGCCGCGTCCTAGCGAGGTGTCATCTTAGCTCGATTGGGTTGTATTTATGCTTACCTAACGGTAATTTATAGGGCATACGAGCTTGGACAAAGAAAGGAATATTATCTAGATGTAACATCCAACCTACTAAAGTGAGTTAATTCTGCCCTTGTGATTAACATTAGGGTTGGTAACTATCACTTTATTTACATTATTAACAAACCAAATAATCAACATTTTAGCATGACGTTTCGATTTCATGTCAACCCTTAAATAAGGTCTACTTTAACTACTTATCGAATAAAAAAACTAATATTGTAAAAAGGTAAAATGGTTTATTTGTTTGTAAGATGTCATCTCTGGAAGCACTGATCTAAAAATGTTGATTTGTCTTGGCCCTTATGGTCATCGCTTATTATGATAGCACTGCTCCGACACGGCTACGGTTCGAAAAATCCAACCGTCAGCTGCCAGCTCGCCCCCCGCGAGCCGTCACTTTTTATCTAGTCATTGTAAAATATACTTTAACGCAGACGATTTAAAGCCCTAACTTCTATGGCAAATTACTTGCTGTGTCGGAGCCGTACTGTTCTATTGAGCAATGGCCTTTAGGAGGACCACCAATTTGACTGCCACCATCTTTAAAAAACGTAACATACAAAATATTTCAGGTTCGCTTATACCAAGGTGAAGAATGGACAGGGGAGGAAGATATTAGTGAGATTACTGAGATAGTAGTAAGATATGAACCAAGGGTACTTTGTGTTGCTTAGGGTTTAAAGCTTTGGGCGCAGGGAACGTCTGTGTGACGTCATACTGTTCATGAGATTGATTTTTTTTAAGAATATCTTGTTATGTTCGGAGATGAAATCAGTTTTTTTTATATTATGTTCATATAAAATAGTGTTATGTATAGGGATCGGATTATCGAATGCATATTAGCTCCCTCTTCATACCGCGCGCTGGTCCTAGCGCGCGGAGTTCGCATTGACGCGCGCGGGGTTCTCATTGGCGCGCGCGTCGTTCTCATTGGCGCGCTCGTCGGCCGCGTTACACCGCCCCGCTCCCTCTTCATACCGCGCTTGGCCCTAGCGCGCGGGGTTCGCGTTGGCGTGAACATCACTGACATCGGTGAATGAAAACGTGAGGAAACCTGGACTTATAGTTAACATAAATCTGAAATCCCCAATCCGCCTTGAGCAACGTGGTGATCAATGCTTTTGCCTTCTCTGAATGAGAAGAAGCCATTATGGGACAATAATAAGCTGGTATTTTTATTGTAATCCCGTTATTGTTTTTTTTTTTTTCAATACAAATGTCCAATTGTCCATACTAAGCCAACACCTGAAGTTTACGTAAATATGCATTTGACTATCTGATCCTCAGTTATGTATGTCCGTACTATGGGGTATATTATATTTTTATATCGATGGGTGAAAGGCAAAATGTATTAAGCGACAATTTGGTCGTGTTATATTTTCAACCTTATTAGGTATGTATACAAACACCTAATAAGGTTGAAAATACAACGACCAAATTGTCGCTTAATACATTTTACTTTTCACCCGTCGATATATTGTTGTCGTCCAACCCATACTTACGAAGATCATCACTATTTCTTGGCTATGCAGCTAAAGGGTTTCATAATTTTGTTTGTGAATATTCAATATGGAAAGTCTGTCATCATTGTGTTTGTATGGGAGTTAGTGACACACAGATTCATACACCGCACCATTGTCTCTTACATAATTTGACTACATTACCTCATCAACACAAATCAAACCGCAAAACATTGTTTGTATGCAAACCTCCATAAGTATCATACACGAAAAAGAACATGTTTTTTTTTTATTACCTTCGAAAAATTACAAGTACTGTGCGATCAAAAATAGGATAGCAATTGACCATAAACACTAGCTCTCTGATAAGTCGATAGAAGTTCTATAACGTACTATTTTAATGGTTGTGTCCTCGCAACGTAATGATTTTGTCTTAATAGTATAATCGATTTATAAAGTTTATTTAAATTTAAAAAATATAGTAGTATATTTGTGTAAACAAAACTCGAAAGCGACCTCGAAATAATGAGTATTTTAATGATGAGGCTTTCTTAATTATTGAGAAACAAAAATACTAAAACAAATACTGCTGGTTATCGTTCTGCCGTGGAAAAACATCCATTCAAATTCCAGCGTGTATATTAAACTTATTATAGCGACTGAAGTCAGTAATAAATAAAGGTCAATTCTACTCCCATTCTGACCCCATAGTTTTGTCCTCATATCGTAACACATACGCTTATGGTGGCGGCCAAACCTTCCATCCACCACCCACTAAAAAACAACCCTTCTCACTCGCAGAACAAGGTCCAATCTCCAACGAATGCGGCCAACAACCCGTTCCTCTCATCAGCACCGAGCAACCAGAACCAGTCCATAGTGGACCTGTTCGGACCTGCTCCCGCCGACACTTCAAGCGCCACAAGCAAGGCGAGCGATGATCTCTTGTCGCTTGGTAACCCGTTTGCTGATAACATGTTTGGAGGTAAGAGGTTTTGATCAGAGAGAATGGAGTTGGGTACGGATTGGGCGGACGAAGATGTAACGTGAATTTGAACTATGATAGTTTAATAGCATTGGAATATTTTGCCGGTTAAATAGTACCATGTTTATCAGCGGACAATGACATAAAACGGGGTCTCAACAAATATCTAAATAAGTATAGAATTTGTAGAATAAAGTCCTCTATCTTGGACATCACTGACGTCTGGGAAGAAAAACATAGCGAGAAAGTCTGAAATCGCCTTGAGCAAGCGTGGTGATCTATGCTCGTGCCTTCTCTGTATGAGAAGAGGACTTTGCCCTGCAGTGGGACAATGCGCTGATATTTTTAAATAGTAGCAGACAAGAATATTTTATCCAAACACACAAACAGTGGAACTAGTTTGGTGCTCTATCTTATGTACTCTGCGTTCTTTAGACCCGGTTAAGAGATGTTTCCAATCTCTACATAGTATAAAACTGAGTCGCTTCCCGCCGTCACAGTAACCAATTAGTTTCTTAACAGAAATCTCCCCTCTCCACTTGAGTTATAACCGGACTATAGTATACTCGTATAGCTGGTCTGGACGACTAATCAAAATACCTGCAAATCTTGATACTTGATACATTAATTGTTGGCCCAGTCTTTACCCATTATCAAGAAATGTCAAATTGACACGTTCGGCGTAATAGTAACAGGGATTTTGAGAGAAAAACGTATGGTTCTGACGTTAAATGAGTTTAAAACTTAAGGTGACTGACAAAAGTTTATAATTATTTGTCACTCAAAATTGACATTTAACGATCTGATGATTAAGACGATGTATATTTTATGTAAAAACTAATAAAGAAGGTAACTAAATAAAAACTATAGAAACTACCTAACTGACTAAAATTATGGCTTACATTACTTACTAAAATATGTATTTGTAATAGTTAATATTGTCAATTAATCAATAATTTTTCACTTACTAAGTAATTTTAGTCGGACACATTATTTTCACAAAGCAAACTAGAAATTGAAAAATAATAAAGTACTGTTGACCGATGTCATTGGTTGCTTTACTACACAAAATTGACAAAAATCATGATTTAAGCACGATTATCAGACGGGTCTCAACAAATGTCTGAAAAAATGTAGATCCTTGCAATGAAAATTATAATAAATTCACGCCTGTAAATAATTTGGTGCTAGTAGAGAACTAAGAAAAGTGGGAAGCACTACACACACACTGTATTATAAAAGCACATCCCTTAGCTTAATGGGGATGGTTGGAGCACTGTACCTACACTCTATTCACACACACTTAAGTGGTAAGTCGCCACAACAAACTGAATACCGATGCAGTACACAATACAATCAAAAATACTCGGAACAAATTAGTTGAAATATTGGTAACTGGTAAAAAAATCGGAAACTATTTTTACGTCATTAATTGTCACCTCTTGGCAACAAATCGTAAAAAGCGGTTTAGACGAAAGAAATAAAAAAAGGGGAAAATTAGTTTTACCAGTTCCAAAATACACATTTAATTTAAAACCAACGTCGATTCAAAAAGCTACCATTTTAGTAGTACTGCATTGTTATTAAGTGCGGCAACACTTTTAGCGGCGCCTGCGACGGGCGCGCCGATGTGGCCACAACAACAACAACAACAACAACAGCCGAGCAACGGCTTCGCGGCCTTCCCGCCTCAGCAACAGAACAACTCCTTTGTGTCCGAGGCTAACTTCTCTAATGTTTTCGATAACACTGATTCGGCAGGTGAGCTTTCACTAGTAGTCATTGTGCTGGGGTTGCCATGTTGTTTGGTAATTTCTACCATTTGAGTAAATAAAAATATTTTACTATTTCGTGTAATTGAAGAAAATATACAATGTTACAATTTGCTTTTGATTCAAAACGTTAAAACAGGGATTCGGATACGATGAATAAATGATCACAGTGTACAAATATAACAAAATATCAAATAACACGGCAGCCCAAACCTTGCTTTAAATAAAAATCTATTTCTGGTGTTGGGAAAACTATGTGAATTCTGTACTATGTATATTCTTTGTAAAATTAAATGTCAAAATTTCTTGTGCAAGCTGCCGCGGCTAATCCGTTCATGGGTATGGGAGACCTCACACAGCCAATCTCGGCGTCACCGGCCCGTCCCCCTCCCCCTTCCATCCCGCCACAGCCAAAATCAGCATTCGACGACCTTGAAGACGTCATGCGCATGTCTCTGGGAGGCTCTCCAGCCAAATCCCAGCAGCCAATCACACAACAACCTCAACCAATGGCAGCGCAGCCTTTCAGTGACGTCATGTCTATGACGATGTCTCAGCCGATGATGTTCGGATCGCCCGCACGACAACCTATGATGCCAATGGGAGCGACCGGTTCGATATTCAAACATTTAAATGGACCGTTTTTCATTGTTGTTTTTTTAATAGCTTGCAGAGTTGCCAGTAATCAACATAGCGTGTGCTTTTTAATTCACAGGACTTTTAGTTTTTAGTTACCCTTTGCACAGGTTTTGTGTCGCATTAATTTGTAAATAAGCCAGTGTTTTCGTTTAGTTATTTAATTTGTGTCTTTATTTATAATTTTTTGTTTTATGTTTTTGCTGTAACACGTCCATTGTTGTAATCCTTAATTGAATCTTGATGATAGCATGGAAAAGTCACGTCATCTGCGTTTTTTTTAAATAAAACACATCAAATGTTCACTGCATTAAAATGCTAAGTTCAATTCAAATCAGAAACATTAAACACCGCATTATGACTAAATAATATCTTAATTTCGCTTTCTGATTTATTATTATTTGTCATCAATATCGAACACGGCTGAAAATCGACATTTATTTTTCATACAACATAAGTTTTGCTAGTAATCACTACTGCAAACAAATATAAGTCTTGCCGCGACTGACTAAGGTGCATTACAGGTCAGCAACCGCAGCAACAGCAAGGCAAGGTGTTGACAGGTGACCTGGACTCTTCGCTTGCCCAATTGGCCAACAACCTTACCATCAATAAAACGGCCACAGCGCAGAAGTAAGTGGAATACCCGTAGAGTTAAAAAAAAAACAAATATTTATTTTTTTATTCCTACACTCATTGTCATGTGCTAAAAAGTAGTTTGGTCCAAGTCTCAGTCAAAAGTTCTATATTCAAAATTATTCTAAATTCGTCATTTTTCACTCGAAATTGATGCTCAAGCGATTTTAATATTAATGCTTGTCACTACATAGGTGCTTACTCAAGCAAATACACTGTCAATGCCTATGCAAATACACTTTACATTTAATATACTTTTGCTTCATCGCTTAACAATAACACATCGCAACCTGACGACAAAGAATATCATTAAAAGGAATAACAATTCAACTTAAACATTACACAAAATTAAAAACTTTTTGACTGAAACTTAAAGCGTTAAATCCGAGTGGCGTCAAGTGATTATAGCTAGTTCAATGCCATGATATCTCTTCGGAAATATTGTGACAACAGCACTTGTTTATTTTATTTAATTATTATAATTATCATGAGACAAGCTGCCTTTTCATATTCAATAACTCAACTTAAAGTTTGAAAATTGATTACAAGCTATAGAAAGGCAACTTGTAGTGAAAGCATTACTGTCATATTTCCCGCCTAATTTAATGACAGCTAGAAAAAAGTTGCCATATTGTCTAAAAAAAGTCTTGATGGGAAAAAATGCGTTCACATTTTATTTTCTTTATACGAGTTCTTGACGTAATGCTTTCACTTCGACCATGGTACGCATGTCCGTACTCACACCATTGTGGTGTCGACTAGACCGATGCAGTGGAATTCGCCGAAGAACGCGTCGAAACCTGGCCAGACGTGGACGCCGCAGCCCATGCAAGCGACTACAGGAGCCGGATACAGACCTATGGTAAGGAACACCGCTTTACACAAGTAGTTTACAGTTGGCAGAATTGTACACGCCATATTTTCGCTTTAATATAGTAAAAATATAGGAAATTTCCAAACTTAATAATAATTATTACTTTGAGGAAGAAAACGTGGGTTTTATTTTATTAGTAACCCAATAAAATTTAATTTTCAACGTTGTAGGTCAAAAACTAGTAGTTATTTATTATTTGGTTATTTTTGCTTCAATAGTTATTTTTGGCATCGCAAGCTATTAGTAGCACTCCCACATTATAGCAAGCGTAATGGAGTGCACGATTCTGGCAATATACACTTTCCGGTCCATGGTATCTCAATATTCTAAATTCAAAACAAAAAAATGAATCAAGTCGAGCTTAATATTGAGTAACTTTTTGTTGTTACTTTGGTTTTAATATTCTGGCAACACTGATTAACTGGGTTGTCAAAAAAGTTGCCTATTTATTTTATCTTTTGAGAGCCATAGTACCTTAATTAACAATCAACAACAAGCAGCATTAGAGCAATCGCTGCGCAATTCTGTTGCTTTAAATGTCGCATCATTATTATGCTAAAACCTTGTTTGCTTTAAAAGCTAGCTCTTTTATGTTCTTTCTTCCCGTAGCATGCCTTCCTTTTTGCGTTGCAGGGCCCAGGCATGACACTCCCAACAATGCCCCATACTATGCCCCATGCATATCACCCCCCGCATTATATTATGGTAAGTTTGCTAATATTTTTTTGTTCCGTTTTTTTTTCTGTTTTGCTTAGCGTAGTTTACACGCGTAGATTAGACTTTTTTACTTTTTTTTTAGTTGAGTTTTAAAATTGATTTTGTCAACGCAAATCTGCTTTTCCTGCGAGTTAAGATGTTAGTTGTGAACCTACAGTTATCTATTCTTGAGTAAGAGAATCTCTTTCAGTATTCGAATTTTTAAATTTAAGGTCTTGATTCACTAGGTTGTGTTGATTTCGTTACAAAAACACGAATTGTCCCATTATTGCTAATGAAATCTCTCCACAACTTTGCGAGTCAAAATCCTAAAATAAATCTGATCCGAAAATTTCTACTATAAGGTAAATAGTTTCTTCAGTTTGAAAGATTTCCTGCATGTATGAATGAACTTTTGTATGATTGTATGAAACGTTTGCATGAATAGTGTTCTCATGTCACCTCATACTTTTTCTGAGAATGTTAAGTGTTGTCATTCTGTGTGATTAATTTTTGTATGAGCGCATTCTCTTGCTGTTTTCTTGAGGAAATTGCAATATCTACTCGTCTTCTTTGCAATTTGAACACTATTTTTATGTTTGTAAGGTAAATTTTAATTTTCTGTCGTCTACCGTACGGCTACAGTTCCGGCGGAAATACAACATAATATTCGCGTTCTGGTTAATGTCATGTTACAGTTACAATTATCTTAACAAAAAGATGAATTCCTACCCACAGCAACAGCCAGGCATGGTAATGGGCATGCAAGGATCGCCAATGATGCCAATGGGCATGGCCCAGCCCATGCGGCCCGCCGTGCCGCCGCAGCCCACCACCAACCAATTCAGTTAAGCGCTACCTTTATAATTTGAGGTTTACGTTCTTAAGGCGACCCGACTGCTTAGAGTATTGATAAACATAAGAACATCGGTATAATAATATAAACCTGGTCCAACGACGATCCTAGGTCAAATGTTAAGAAGAAACAACACAAGAAAGACTTGGAAGTCTAAATGTAAGATTATTTGATGTAATAGTGAAAAGTATTCTATTTAGTGAAATTTTTGAAAGTATAGGATTTTTATGTAATAGGTTTTGTTGGAATTGAAATTATGTAAGTTTTGTTTATGAGCTCAATTTTATTGAATTTATTTAACGAAGGAAATTACTAATAAACATTAGTTTTAAGACTTTTTGTCACTACTCAAGCTAATATTATGATTAAAATATTTATGTAAATCAAATCTTTCAATGTATTTCTTGAAATAAACTTCTATTAACATCTTCAACAGAATATTTGATTATTCAAGTAGGTTTGTGAAACGATCAAAAGCAGTCGGGTCTTAAAAATGTCATCATCAACTGACATGTAATAGGTAGGTCACTTACTTTATAAGTGCACCATTTTGTTGCGATTTTTAAACGGAACATAATAATGTCAAATAAAGATGCGTTCATTATGAAGTTAGGATTGCAAGATGAAAAAAAAAGCTAGTTATTTTTTTAAAGTTACCTGTATTAATTAGTTTGATGGAAAAATGATCGAGTGGAATTTATTAGTTTCAGATTTTAATCATTTGTTTTCCATCCAATCGAAGTAAAAACTTTGTTAGAAATACAGCAATGTTTTTTTTTTGTTTTCCTGTGTCACATTGAATATTGATACAATTTTTTATATGAATATATTTGCCAATCCCTATGATTATGATTAAAATATTATGAATATTTAGTTTTGATTGGAAACTATGATATGTATTTTAATTAAATAACTCGAAATTTAATCTTATTTCGATGATTTCTTATTTCAATTAAGTTTTCGTTATTCGACTTATGAATTTTGAAATTTTCTTATGAAGAAGGTGCGCAAGTTTTATTTTATTTTTTCAAAATTATACACATCACATTCCATATTTGTACAAAGAGAAAAATAGTAATTTATTATGAAGTGCTTGTTAACTTAGCTTATTTCCTACCTTTGGCATAGTCAGTATTTATAAATTGGAATTGAAGTGAGTTCTAGTTTTTTTTTAAATATTTTGTTTTTTCACTTTTATGTCTAATCATTGCGCTGAAAAACGTAAGATTTATTTTCAGCATCAGATGCATAAATAAAGTTAAAAATCATATAGTCATATCGGGTAGATGTCACATAGGTACCCTTAATATTACTATCCTATAACTTGAACTATATACTAATTATATTATGTGTATAAAAATAAATACTTGCATATTTAGTCATATACTAAGCCTACGTGTTTAAATACGAATGTAATTTTTGCGCTAAAAGTAAATCTGCTTTTGGGTAATAAATACAATCGAGAAAAATAAATACTTATTTCCATATCCTCCAGTTATATTATGTAAAAACTGTATTTGTCATATAGAATATTATGTATAGAGGGTTACGCAATAGATTGTTAAAAAAATTAGATGTTACGGGTGTATATTATAAATGTATGGCTGTTGTGAATATATGAACTAGGTGCTTGCTATATTAAAGGCCCCATTTCACGATAACTCGAAAATCAAAAAATAATAAAGATCATACGGTCATGTGCATGGGGCCTAACATTTGCTATGAATATTCATTTAACGCACTAAAATGATGCTCGTTTTAGTGCGCTAAAAGTGGTCACGGTAAAACAAAAGTATGGGCTTAACAAAAATACAGTTGGATATTGCCAAATATATTGGAATATAAGTCTACGCCCTTACTTTGTATAATCTTAACAATTAATCGCAATACTTTGTACAAAGGAAAGTTGAAAAAAAAAAATCCGTTCGCTTTTTGTGATATTTCATCTCTTCATTTAAGTATTCAAATATGCTTTATTTTTATGAAAGTCTCATAAGTTTATTGTTTGGACAAGGTATTGTGTAAAATTGTTGCCATCGTTACACGTTCATAATAAAATTACGACATAATTAAATCACCCGTGATTTTCGTATGGCAGCACTGTTAGTGTTGCTGCTGCACTATAATCAGTGTTACCTACTTATAAAAATATATATTCACAGGTACATGTAGCTGTATTATAAACATGATTATTACTGTAGAATAGTTGCAAGAGATAGTGTTTGAGCTCAGACGATGTATGTAAATATAGTACACAGTGCTACATAAACTATGTTTTCCCTGCTTATTCCATTTAAAGGCCAGTGACTGTCTATACAGTATGTATGTTAAATAACAGAGGGCGTTCCCTTAAACTCGTGAATCTTCATCACTATTTAAATAATAGATTTAAAAAATATATCACCATAGAAAAATAAGTGCATAAAAATCCAAAAACAATAAATAAAATTAATGTTAAAAATGTCGAAATATCTTGTTTATATTTCACTGTTATTTAAAATAGTGACACGAAATAGTATAATCATCCTAGCGTAACCGTTAATTGCTATTTAAAAAATACGAACATTTTCAATTTGGATGGGAATATTTTTTTTTAACGTATAAACGCTCTATTTATTATCTGTTAAAGGGAACGCCTTTTGTTAATGAACATACTGTATTTCGTTATTAACTTTTTTGCTGTTCGGTCGTATTGCTAAAGTCAGGTACAACTACATACACCGATAAAAAAAAAGTTTGTTTTTCTTTTCATAAGCAGCTAATATTAGCAGTATTACACAGTTCTATCGCTGGCTTCGTAGGCGTGTATTAGTGAACAAGGTGTTAAATATTAGGCTATTTTAATAATCCAAATTAATGGTATATAATATCATTTGCAATATGTTTTGAGATCTGTTGGTTATTTCGTCACTTGAAATGATTGCTAGTATTGTTGTGCAATATTTTTTCTTTTTGTAAATTTTATTCTTGGCAACACTCATGTTGGTATAATCTGTTATTGTTAATGTGAGCTTGAATAAAATAATTGCGGAATACCTGCTTTTAGCACATTAACGACAGCGTATCCATGTAGTCTTAAAAAGTATTATAATTTGAACGACAGGCAAAGACCAGTGATTTGGTAGATGTTTTCAGTTGGCCATACTGTACTTCTTAGGTGAATGCTGTGATGTCAGGTGGAATCGACTAACTTATTTGAAATAGGTGGGATTCGCTCTTAGTTAACACTATACGTTTCTTTTTATAAGGAAATACTAGTTAAACCACAATTTTTGAATTAGTTTTTAGTACTCATAGCGGCCTTTAAAATTTTTAAGTTGTAAATTTTATTCATTTATTTTTATCAATGTACCTACTGAGTTACGTTTTATGTAAATACCCCTTCTATGTTATTTACTAGCTCTGTCTTTATTAGATATTCAATTTAGTTTATTTATGAAAAGTAATAAATAAATCAATTAATATTATTTTGTAGTTTTTTTTTTTATTTTGTTTACCCCTAAGTTGCTTTAACCCATGGGTCCAGAATGAGCCTATCCAAAATATGGAGATATAAGTTCAAAAAGCCCTAGAATTTCCTTGAAAAGATAGAATAGGTTGGTCTGCTATCAATAGATCAAAGAATATATTTGTCTATATTATACTAGAGAGTATTGTGTGTCTGTTTACCTCTTATTCCTATGACAATACAATAATGTAATGGTCTGTATGTGTCCAAACAAAATTCTAGGACTGTCCTAGAGACTACGCTTGAAGCTTTGTCACAGTTCCCAGTTTTTCACGTGCATATCCTCGGACAGTCCTGAATGATGGTGAACCTAGTCGTATATTCAAGATCACAGTATTAAAGTAGCACTTCATAGGTGTCTATCAGAAGTTATTGTAAGCTGTTAAAAGCAATTAGCTCGATAAAAACTTTCAGGTTACTTTTTCATTACTAGATATAAATTTTGTGCTGAATTTGTACCACTAACGAACTAATTTGCTTTAAAATGGCAATTCGTGAATCTAGCCATATTATGCAATTGAAAAGAACAAAATAAATGATACGTATTTAGTAATTGAAAGGTAACCTATTGGAAAATATATTTTTGTTAGGAGCGAAGTATTCTCTCTACTCGTACGAACAATAATTTATTGTAATAATGTTTCTTCATTGGAACTACTTATAAAGCTTTTGAAAGTTGTGTACTTATCTTGTTGAATCTCAAATAGTGGGGCGATTGATCTATCTATAAACACAATAAATTACCTAATAAAAGTTATTGACTGATGTTTTATTTCACGAAATATATTTTATGCCGACTGAAGAAATTAATCGGGTGGTCGGGGGACCCCCGTCAAGAACGATCTACCTGACACTCTTATATACCTAATAAAAAGAAACCGAGAGCAAGAGAATGAGATGGAATGTCGCCTGGAGCATAACGCTTTTTCCTTACGTGACGATTTCTACCAGCCGCAAGTCACGATCATAAACTTCGTTCCAATCATTCTTACATACTGACTGCATAGTGGTAGTACCACACCAGACAATCCAAGCATCTGGGTTCAATCCCCGGGTCGAGCAAAAGGTGTTTCTTTCTCACCAAAAGTAACTGAAGCCGTTTACGTTAATAATCTCGCTTGCCTGAAACATGGGCATGTGTGCCACTGCCATACCGATCAATAGGATTACTTCGTTTCGTTATACTCGATCAGTGCAGATCTAGTGAAAAAGGACTTTTATTCATGCAAAACATGCATGTGCATGCGGTGAGGGCCACTTTGTTAAAACTCTTTGAAAATGTGCTTAAGATTTAGTGAACATTCCCAAAGAAATGTGAAAGTTGGAATCAGATTTTGTGAAAGTCTAATAAGCGAGTTATGGACTGTAAAGTCGGGCCCTCAGTTCGCACATTGCGGATTGAGGGCCCACCTATACCGGCTAAACTATAGACACTACAGAAAATGTCTTTATGCCAAAATCTAAGCTAAAGCCAAACAAAAATTGTGTAAACAAGACATTTTCGCAAAACACTGTCCTACTTCGTATATCTTCGTTCAAAATGGGCCCTCAATTCTCATATACGTCAAAGTTTATTACGCAAATAAAATGAAACCATTGACTTACAACTCCTGTTTAATATCCTTTAAGCTACTAAATAAATTGTGTAAATTCGTAAAAGCAAGATCAGAACACCACTTCCTGTTGTTTGAAAGTTATGACCATTTTAAAATTCGGGCCCTCAGTCCTCCATTTTATTTTGTTTTCGTTTTATTACGCGTAACATATGAAAGATATGATAAAAACAATATCGTCACTTCTTGTGAAAAAAAATGTGCAACAAATTGGATACCAGAAAGAAATAAAAAGGAGCCCCTATTGTATAAGAAAATCGAGTTTTATTTTTATTGTATGAATTAGGAAATAGGGTGACCACAATTTCTTTTCAACGCGCCTAAAATAATAATTCATTTTTAATATCCAAACATATCTTTGGTCGTGAACAGGGTTGGCATGAATAAGTCATTTTAATTTAAATAATGATCTTTTCAATAAAAAATCAATGATTTATTGAAAAATGTTTAATTTTACTTTCTTTTACAGAACTTATCATAAAAAAAAAACAGATTTACTACAAGGGGATTTCCCTTTTGTTTGGCATTCACGTCATGTCAGACAAAAGGAAAATCCCCGCGCAATCCATTGAGGGTGCGTTCCGTTTTGCGCAAAAATAAAGTTTAAATTAAATAATAAAATGATAAAAAAAATCGTGAATAATTAGGATTATTAAAAATACATTATTTTTTCCAATCCTGGCTCACCACCACCTGACTCTTGCTCATCTTAGGTTATTTTTAAATTGCACCAAACATTAATAGATGTAGTGTCATAGGTTTAAATAAACTTTCTTAGATTTTTCGCTTATTATCGTTGTCGTGACGCCCCTGCTCTTCTTTGTAAGCCATAGGGAGGAATGTAGTTTAGTTGCCTTGGGTTCGCTTACATAAGCAGGCGCACGAATGGTTTACTAATCCTTCATAGTAATGAATATTAAATATCGTACCTCGCTTTACTGTCCACGTCTTTATTTCACCTCCTTCCGCAGAACTTTCACCTGCCCTGGTCTTGCCTGTGCCTTGCCTCTGCGTAGCTGCTCACCGCTGCTGGTCACCGCCTGTAGGTGTTAATGCCCGTTGATGCCAACTACTTCCACACTACGGGCGAGGAGAGGGAAGCTTCGTCAGGACGACTAAGTCGGTCTGTGACTATGCCACCTCTCCTAAGCTGTAGACATATCAAAGCGTTAATGACATACTCATGCACAACCAGTAAGCTAGGAGGTCAGTATGATCAGGTCACACTCCATTACTCCAGGCAAACTCTCAGATAGGCGAGGTTCAGACCCTGTCTTGGTCTACCCTCGCTCTCTTCCCCCTTCAGTCTATATTGCCAGTACGTCGGCCAGACTCTCAGGGGGGAACCAGCGGTTTATTTCACGCCATGGCAAGTTAGGAAACTTTACTTCTACTTGACAACATGGCTGGCACGTCTGCCATACTCTTAGGGGTGTCGGCGTGTGATATACTCCACGCCACGGCAAGCTCGTTAGCCACACCCACTCGTATCAGCTAGGCTGGATTACTCCACGCCACTCTGATCTATTGGGCACATTCCCAGTGGTCTCAACCACACATAACTCACCGTCTCTCTCGGGTGAATACGCACATGCATGCTTTGGTATAAGCCAGTCATACCTCACTGCCACGTGTCTACCACGAAGCCAGCTCGGCAGACTCTAATATTACAGCGTTACTTGTTCTACATTATAATTCATGATCTACAAGCACCAGCTTACAACTGTAGCCCCATGCAGTATTTCTCTAATTAGCAACTACTCAGGCTACGTAATATTACTCAATTCTATCCCGAACTACTTATCTACTTAGCTTTGTAACAATCCGTTGACCGGCGCGTTGCTCCTCTGGGCGGGACGCCGACAAAATGGCCGTTTACACGACGCTTCGTTCAAAAGTGAACTTACCATAGATAAATTTCCATCTTCGTCATAGAGTAAATCGTCTACTTGTGGTTATGCCTTATTCACTGGTGTTGCCATGTTATTCTCGTTATTTACAATTATTTATTTATTTACATTCGCGTCACGACGCGACACTCCCGGCCTGAAGGCTTGGCTAGAGTACTGTTAGGAGGTGGCGCGTCCACTCCTTTATCTTTTCTAGAGCTCTAGTGGCCGCGCTTCTTCTCTGTTTTGGTTCCTCGCTGGAGTCGGGTATTGCATCTGGAGTGTTGCTGTCGGACTGTTCCTCTGACCTATCTTTCATTTGAATAACTTCTGACCCTTCTTCTCTTGTGTCAATATTCTCATTATTTACTATTTCTATTGGGGTTTCTATTGGAGTTTCATCGGGACGATTTTTCAGTAGTGGGTGTTCTTCCCATACTATTTCTGGGGGTTCCGTTGCATCGTCGCATATGTTATTAGCCTCATATTCAACTATGTCATTGTCATCCATTTCAAGGGGGTAAATATGGGCTATGGATCGAGTGAATTCCTTGTCTCCTATTTTGATTTTAGCTACTCTACACAGACCATCCGCTCCTCTGAGTATGGATGATATTTTCCCTACTTTCCATCCTTCTCGATTCTTTGTTTCTCCTTTGATCTGCACGACTTGACCGATTTCAGGTTCCACCTTAACCGTACTTCTTGGTTCTTTATGAGAATGTCGATATCTTTCTCTTAGGCTCGGTAGGTATCGGTTTATAAACATTTCTTTGAACTCTTCTGTCATTATTATGGCTTTCCTCCATCCTTTTACTAGTTCGGTTTTAGTCACAGTTCCTATTATTTCTTCATTTGCATTGGATGTTTCCATTGTTATACATTTTCCCAAGGTGAGGAAGTCAGCTGGTTTCAAAATCTGATCTAATTCTGAGTCTACGCTGGTAAGTGGGCGTGTGTTTATTACTGCTTCTATTTCCTTAGTTACTGTCGCTAGCTGTGAGTCGTTTAGTAGATGTTTCTGTAGTGTTCTTTTCATGCAGTTCTTGACTATTCCTACGAGTCTTTCGTAGAATCCTCCGAACCAAGGTGCTAGTTGTGGGATAAATTTCCAATGAATTTTTTCTTTTACGCAATATTCTTTTGATAATATTTCAGCTATTAGTTTAAAGTAGAGGGCGTTATCGGAGGTGATTAGAGTCGGTACTCCTCTTGTTGCTATGAACCTTCGCAAGGCTCGTAGTCCTTCTTCGGCAGAGAGGTCTTTGACTACTTCTAAATGAATTGCCCTCACTGCTTGGCATGTGAAGAGGCAAATCCATCTCTTGTTGGGACCCTTCTCGTTCACTAATAGTGGGCCCATGTAATCTATACCCGTGAAAGTGAAAGGTGCACTGTAATTTACTCTCTCTGCTGGTAAGGCTGGGGTTGGTGGTAACTTAAATGGTCCTCCTCCATGTTTAACGCATCTCGGGCACTTCTTTATGATTTTTAATACTTGAGCTTTTCCTTGTGGAATCCAATAGTTTTGTCTTATCAGGCTTAACGTATGGTTAGCTCCGACATGGTAATTTTCTTCATGTGTTTTCTTTATAATGTCGTTGGTAAAGTTGCTTTCTTTAGGTATGAGTATTGGGTATCGCTTGTCAAATGACCAGTCGGCATTCTTCATACGTCCTTCACATCTTAATATCCCGTCGATGTCTTTAAACAGTCTTAGATTGCGGCTCAAGTCTGTTTCTATTTCCTGAACCTCTACTGGAAAGTATTCTTCTTGTAATCTCTTGATCTGTTCGATCCTATCACTCGGTATATCTTTGTTGTCTATTTCTCTTAGCTTAGTGATGGATTTTACTTTGTGTTTTTTGAGGAGTCTTGCACTCTCTCCGTTCGTCGGACCCTCCCCACAGGTCAGAAAAGAAATTGTCTCTTCGCCGCGATCCGCGGGCCACCACTTCTGGTTTCTCAACAGGAAATCTGGTCCTTTCTGCCATTTATCTTTATCTTTATTCAATGTGGGAGGTCTGGTTGCTACATCGGCTGGGTTTAACTCAGATGGGACATATCTTACTATTAATTCTTTGTTTTTCTTTATTTCTTCGATACGTCTCGCTACAAATGGAGGTAGGAGTTTGTTTGATTTATGCCATTCTATTACGATTTTGCTGTCTGTCCACAATGTTTGACTAATTAGTTTTATCTTGAGTTGTTTCATTACAAATTTAATGAGTCTGTTTCCTATGAGTACTCCCAATAGTTCTAAGCGTGGTATCTTCAGATTATCTTGATCCTTTATAGGTACTAATTTAGATTTTCCTATGATGAAGTGTATACTTTCTTCATTCACTAAGTATACTACTGCTGCGTACGCTTTCAAAGAAGCATCAGTAAAACAATGTATTTGGTAATTCTCTGTATCTGTTACATAACATCTGGGTATGGAAATCTTGTGTATTTCTTCTAATTCTTCTCTTATCTCGTTCCATTTATCCTGTTGTTCTTCTGAAAGTGTCTTATCCCATTTATATTTTTGTTTCCACAGATCTTGTAGGAATAATTTTGCTGACAGTATATGTGGGGTAGCAAATCCACATGGGTCATAGATTGATGCAATAACTTTAGTACGCCTCGTTTATTGTATGCTTCTGTGTTGACTTCAAACTTGAGTTCGAGTGTATCTTGTTCTAGATTCCACATAAGTCCTAAAATTTTGACGTTCCTGACTTTATTTGTATCCGGTATCTGATTCATAAATTCCTTTGAATTGGAACACCAATCTCTCATATTCATTGAGATTTGTTGAAAGGTGTCTTTGGTGGCTCGGTATAATTTTACGGCTTCTTCTATTGTTGAGGTTCCTGTAATAAGGTTGTCAACATATATGTCATCTGCCATTTCTTTAATTATTTGTAGATTCGATCCATTTAAGTGATGTTTGATAGTAGCGTTTAAGATGAATGGGCTTGATATTACGCCAAAGGGTACTCTGCAAAATCTCATACATTGTAAGTTATCTTTAGTGACTGGTTTGGTGATATTTTTAATCCATAAAAATCGTGTCACGTCTCTGTCTGCCTCATGTAGTGCAATCTGTAGGAATGCTTTCTCCACGTCTGCAGATATCGCGATTCTGTGATGTCGGAATCTAATCAGCAGGCCTGTTAAGTCTTCCAACATTAGCGGTCCGCAGTACAGGCATTGATTAAGGCTTTTACCTTCACCGCTCTTCGCTGAGGCATCATATACAATCCTAATGGGTTTTCCTTTCTGAACTACACAATGGTGTGGTAAGTAATGTACTGGATGATCCTTAGGAATTGTGGGTGTTTGTATTACTTCTATAATACCATTCTTCGCTTGATTTTGAAGTGTCTCATCGTACGCCTTAAGGGTTTCTTTATCTAATCGCTTCACCAGGCTCACTAGCCTTCCGTAGGCTAGACCATAATTAGACTGTAGGGCTGGAGGATATTCATTCCAAGGCCAAGCGACTGTATATCGACCTTCGCTGATAGTAGTGGTTCTATTGAAATTATCGACAGCTTCTTCTTCTCTATTGGTTTTCGGAGAGTCGTTGATTCCGATGGATTCAAGTTCCCATAGGAATGAGATATTACCCTGTTCAATAGGTAAGTCTGGTGGTTCTAATTTTGTTTCCATTGAGCTCTGAAAGTAAGTAAGTACCGATAGTGTCTCCGTTGGTTTAGTTTCTAGTTTTCCAGACAGTATCCAACCGAATTTAGACTTCACCAAGTATAAATTGTCGTTCAGTTGTTTTCTTTCAGTTGTCATGAATGAGAAGTAGTAATCGTTGCCGATCAAGATATCTACTTGGTCTTGTAGTGATCCATCATCTGCGAGAAGTTCTCTATTTTTCCATTTGCTTAATTCTTCCCTGGGGTATGGGACTCCTTTAGTTATTGTTGGTACGACGTTAGCATAGATTTCTCTCATTCCTTCACATCTGGTCTTCAATCCCAACTTGACAACGGAGCTAACAAATTCGTGAGGTGCTTTTGATCCAAATGTAAATACTGTAAGGTTGTCTTCTTGTTCTGTCTTCAAGTCTAGCTTGTTAGCTGCACTCTTGGTGATATAAGATCGCTGTGAACCGGAATCTAATAAAATTCTGTATTTACCTTCATTGCTACTTCCTAGCTTCTTAACATGGGTTATGGCAGTCTGCAACGCTGTGGATCCTCTGGACCCTACTGTTGTCATCGCTACTTCTGTTTTTGTTGATGGTGTTGAAAATTTGGTGGGGCATAAGGCTCTGTTGTGGTTGGTTTTGCCGCAGTAAATACATTTTCTCTGCCGTCTGCAGATTGTAACGTTGTGTCCCTCTATAAAGCATCCAAAACATCGGTTTCTTAGTTTTTGTTTTCTTTCCGCGATGCTTTTAACCTTTGAACATTGATCATTATAATGATTCTCCTTGCAGAAGATACATTCTAATCTTCTTCTCTTCCCTCGTAGATCTCTTGCTGCTTTCCCATTAAATTTCTTGTAATCATCCCGCTTACTGTGTTCTCTCTTGCGAAGTGAGCTATCTCTATTGGCATGGTGTCGTCCAATCTTATTTCTTGGTTTATATTTAGTTTCTTCTGCTTGACGCTTATTAGTTGTACGGGCATCACTAGATTTCTTATCTTCCTGTGTTACATGTAGTGATTCGACGGTGTATTCGTTTTTAGGTTTTCCTTCAGTTGCGATTCTACTAGCATCTTCCCTTGCTGATATTATTAATTCGAGATGTCTCCGTATATCTTTGATCGAACTGCTTGTTGTTTTCAATTTTAATTCGTATATTAGATCTTCTGGTAATTTCTCAAAGATCAAGTGTCGGAGGTGACTGTGGTTAACATCCTCCTTTAGTGACTCTAATACTCGTAGATGTCTCTCTATATTGTTGAGAGTGTTTCTGCATGAGCTCACTGACTTATCAGCAGGCTTCACATTAGACAGCGCAGCGTAGTGGGCATCAATCATGTGGACGGAGCTTCCGTACCTTTCCTGTAGAGTTTTAATTGCAATCTGATAGTTTTTTCCAGTAGTGTCGAATCCCTCGATCGACTCCTTCGCTCTTCCTTTTACTGAAGCCTGTAAGTACAGCAGTTTATCGACGTCAGCTATGTTTCGGCTATCTACATTGGAGCAGAATTGATCCCAGAACTGGTGCCACTGCAGGATGTCACCATCAAACTCAGGTAATTGGAGTTTGGGTAGTTTGCTGCTTACTGTTTCACTACCTAGACTGGAGTGACTCTTGTTCTGTGATCGTAACTTCACTTCAAGTTGAACAAGGTTCTGTTCCGCTTCGAGCTGGATCTGTGACATGTAGCTTACATCGTCCGCAGAAGGATGGTCTATCAGACGGAAATAGTTGTTTAAGTCTTCACTGAATCTGTTTAATAATTTACTAAGTGTAGCTGCAACAATCTCCGCTTCTTGTATTCCTTCTGCATTATTAACTGAGAGGGTCGTGGATAGGTCAGAGTTCCGTTTAATTTCGCTGGTTATCATTGACAAACGATTAAGTAAGATGGTATCCATGGCTTTAGTTTTATCTCTTCGGTTGTTGATAACTTTATAATATGCTGCTTTACTTTAAATAGGGAAATATCCCGTGTGCTGCTTGTTATTTATCCACACAGAGGGAGTTTCACCCTTCCTGATGTAGGCGTCTATTAAATTTTGAAAATTTCTTGATCGATATCGTGCCGTAGATCTCCTGAATAGTTTATTCAATACTCTTTAATTGGTGGCTGTAGATTCTCAATTTATCAATATGTTTTTCAACGTTTGCTTCAAAGTTTGTTTATAATTTGACATCACTCGGTTGTTTTACCGGCGCGGCGTGTGACAGGTCAATTCGTGGGAAATGTTGACAGGTATTTGTTTTACGGTTCCGTGAATTGCAGTGTGGTCCTATAAACAATAATCTTGTTTCACTTGGGTTTAACTTGATTTAAAGTTGATAATCTTGCTTAATTAAGCTAGGCATTATCCGTCCATAGTTACGTTTGAGAAATAAGCTCAATTCAATAGTAAAGTATTGAAATGACAACAATTCGTTTACCGTTAGGTTGGTACTATTGTGATGGTTCTGACATTTGATAGATTTTCAATAATATTAATCGATATTACATCTATAACTCAAATCATCATTACAAATTATGAATTTACAATTTATCACGTAATGAATAATCATGCAATTAATAAATCATTGCACTCATAAATCACTTGGTCGTATTGCACACCAACGCCATCTCTTTTCAATTTTTAGAAGTAGATTTATAAAGTTTTGTTTTAATAAATAGTAAAAATATATTCAAGTAATAATTTGCATTTGATTTCAGTTCTAATTAAATGGTAATAATAGCATTGTTATCTGTTTGTTTTAATTGTATTTCTTTAGGTTAAGTCCACCTACGAACACACATTTCAAATTTCATGCAAGCTGCTATCTTGTACTTGCAATCATAATAGTTAGCACAAAGCTTTCTTTTATACAAGCTGCTCAACTTAGGGAGCTTTCCTCCTTAAGGCAAGGTTCATACATATCAATAGGCTTATGCACAAGAAGGTGAAACATGGACGGGCATCATACATTCCTTATTGTATTGATGACAAACTTATTCTCATACTAAATCTCTTGGCCACGTTGCTGTGGTAATTAAATATGCTTAAATAGTTTCATCAGTCTAGTAATATTCCAAATTACATATTATGGATAGGTGGGTTATCACACCAAGCTCTTAGATGTTCTCATATCCCAGCATCTCCACCATGTCGTGACGCCCCTGCTCTTCTTTGTAAGCCATAGGGAGGAATGTAGTTTAGTTGCCTTGGGTTCGCTTACATAAGCAGGCGCACGAATGGTTTACTAATCCTTCATAGTAATGAATATTAAATATCGTACCTCGCTTTACTGTCCACGTCTTTATTTCACCTCCTTCCGCAGAACTTTCACCTGCCCTGGTCTTGCCTGTGCCTTGCCTCTGCGTAGCTGCTCACCGCTGCTGGTCACCGCCTGTAGGTGTTAATGCCCGTTGATGCCAACTACTTCCACACTACGGGCGAGGAGAGGGAAGCTTCGTCAGGACGACTAAGTCGGTCTGTGACTATGCCACCTCTCCTAAGCTGTAGACATATCAAAGCGTTAATGACATACTCATGCACAACCAGTAAGCTAGGAGGTCAGTATGATCAGGTCACACTCCATTACTCCAGGCAAACTCTCAGATAGGCGAGGTTCAGACCCTGTCTTGGTCTACCCTCGCTCTCTTCCCCCTTCAGTCTATATTGCCAGTACGTCGGCCAGACTCTCAGGGGGGAACCAGCGGTTTATTTCACGCCATGGCAAGTTAGGAAACTTTACTTCTACTTGACAACATGGCTGGCACGTCTGCCATACTCTTAGGGGTGTCGGCGTGTGATATACTCCACGCCACGGCAAGCTCGTTAGCCACACCCACTCGTATCAGCTAGGCTGGATTACTCCACGCCACTCTGATCTATTGGGCACATTCCCAGTGGTCTCAACCACACATAACTCACCGTCTCTCTCGGGTGAATACGCACATGCATGCTTTGGTATAAGCCAGTCATACCTCACTGCCACGTGTCTACCACGAAGCCAGCTCGGCAGACTCTAATATTACAGCGTTACTTGTTCTACATTATAATTCATGATCTACAAGCACCAGCTTACAACTGTAGCCCCATGCAGTATTTCTCTAATTAGCAACTACTCAGGCTACGTAATATTACTCAATTCTATCCCGAACTACTTATCTACTTAGCTTTGTAACAATCCGTTGACCGGCGCGTTGCTCCTCTGGGCGGGACGCCGACAAAATGGCCGTTTACACGACGCTTCGTTCAAAAGTGAACTTACCATAGATAAATTTCCATCTTCGTCATAGAGTAAATCGTCTACTTGTGGTTATGCCTTATTCACTGGTGTTGCCATGTTATTCTCGTTATTTACAATTATTTATTTATTTACATTCGCGTCACGACGCGACAATCGTCATAGCATTTAAAATTACTATTAATTAATACATGACATTTGTAATAACTAATACTCAAATACTGTCTGCGAAAGCTGGAGGAATGAATTCAATTGCGCCCATAAGTTCGTACACCTTTGATTTTATGAATTATTCCCAATAGTCCCCTCTAGCCTTGTCCTCCGGGGTGACAGCTGGGAATTGTCTTCCCAGTTGTCACCGGGGTGACAATTTGTGCCGACTGTTCTCTTTGAAAACTGACAAGAGGGGACAAATGGGAAGTCTGTTTCTCAGTTGTCACCGTGGGGACATTTGCTACGACTCTTTCAGAAAAAAAGATGTAATTACCATAGATTTCAGCTTTTTTATTTCATAGGCTACATAGAATTAAATAAAAAAATAACACAATGTCAACACGCACAACATTAGAAAATAAAAAACGATTGGTGTTAATATAAGTTAATAATCTGTGATTGTACCTATTAAGGGAAACATAATGTTGATTTTTTTAAATAGATCTATAGATATAACTTTTTGTCATTTTTATTTACTTACTTAATATTTTTCTAATGTTGTAAGTATGTTGACATTGTGTTAATTTTTAAGAAATAAAAAAAGCTGAAATCTATGGTGATTACATTTTTTTTTCTGAAGGAATCGTAGCAAATGTCCCCCCCCCCCGTGACAACTGAGAAACAAACTTCCCATTTGTCCCCTCTAGTCAGTTTTCAAAGGGAACAGTCGGCACAAATTGTCACCCCGGTGACAACTGGGAAGACAATTCCCAGCTGTTACCCCGGAGGACAAGGTTAGAGGGGACTATTGGGAATAATTCGATTTTATTCTGAGTGTGTGTGGTATATTCTGAAGGCAATACTCACCAGTGCCGTTTAAATCAAATGCAATATTAAAATGTAGTTCGTAGTTGACTGCTACGTTAGAACCACAAGTTAGACAAGACTTATATGATTCGTCAAAACAAATTGCGTCTTCCAAACATTCGATCCCAAAAACGGATAACATATCCGAATTGAGTGGTAAGAAAGCAAATTGCTATCTATTATCCATATCTAGCTGGTACGACTTGAGGCGTGGGGTGGGGAAGCGGGCAGGAGGTTACGGCCAACTCAAAGTGACTGCCTAGTACCTAACTAGGTACAGAAAAAACAACCGGGAACGCACTCTTTCAATATTGTATTTGTCCCACTGCTGGGCAAAAGCCTTAATAATCATCATCATCATATCAGCCTATTGCCGTCTACTACTGAATGTAGGCCTCCCCCAAAGAGCGCCAACCATCTCGGTAGACCGTACAGCAGAGCATCCAACACTACGTTTGTCTGAACGTGGTCTCCAGTTTACCACGAGTCTGCCCCACCCACCGTCTGCCCTTCTGCAGACATGACCGGTATCTACACTTCCACTTCAGCGTACTAATTCTGCGAGCATTTTCGGTCACTTTAGTTCTCTGGCGGATGACTTCATTGTAGATTCTATTCATCAGATTCACGACCAAAGATATGTTTGGACATTAGAAATGAATTATTATTTTAGACGCGTTGAAAAGAAATTGTGGTCACCCTATTTCCTAATTATTCATACAATAAAAATAAAACTCGATTTTCTTATACAATAGGGGGTCTCTTTTATTTCTTTCTGGTATCTAATTTGTTGCACAATTTTTTTCACAAGAAGTGACGATATTGTATTTATCATATCTTTCATATGTTACGCGTAATAAAACGAAAACAAAATAAAATGGAGGACTGAGGGCCCGAATTTTAAAATGGTCATAACTTTCAAACAACAGGAAGTGGTGTTCTGATCTTGCTTTCACGAATTTACGCAATTTATTTAGTAGCTTATAGGATATTAAACAGGAGCTGTAAGTCAATGGTTTCATTTTATTTGCGTAATAAACTTTGACGTATATGAGAATTGAGGGCCCATTTTGAACTAAGATATACGAAATAGGACAGTGTTTTGCGATAATGTCTTGTTTACACAATTTTTGTTTGGCTTTAGCTTAGATTTTGGCATAAAGACATTTTCTGTAGTGTCTATAGTTTAGCCGGTATAGGTGGGCCCTCAATCCGCAATGTGCGAACTGAGGGCCC
This sequence comes from Hoplodrina blanda, assembly GCA_949316365.1. Lineage (NCBI taxonomy): Eukaryota > Metazoa > Arthropoda > Insecta > Lepidoptera > Noctuidae > Hoplodrina > Hoplodrina blanda. Next base: position 12,440,480 of record OX438567.1, on the reverse strand, counting down.
GACTTTACAGTCCATAACTCGCTTATTAGACTTTCACAAAATCTGATTCCAACTTTCACATTTCTTTGGGAATGTTCACTAAATCCTAAGCACATTTTCGAAGAGTTTTAACAAAGTGGCCCTCACACCGCATGCACATAAACATGCGACTCTAGAGCAGTAGGTATGAGAGTTTTTTAAGTCACAAAAATGACTAGATGCCCGCCGCTTCCACGTACAGCTCTGGTGGAAACGCAGCCTTAATTAACCATACACCCAAGTTAACAATTTAACAGTCATGGCACCTTTCAACGTAGAAATAAGGGTGACTTTTGTAGGTCCAGTGTTACTACTGATGTGGGACTGTCAGAAACCAAAATCGAAACCAACAAGACGATGCTTTTACAGCATAGGAAAAGCGAAATTGTTATCAGCTTACGGTTATTTAGTCTCATGGTGTTAGATTAACTTAGACTAAACAGTTAAACATGTTTAATTATAATAAAAAGCTATTAAAAATATAATTATGAAATACTGAAAGTTTATTTCGTGGAACAAGGTCTTTTTTTTAAGAGTAATTTTCTGAACGCATCTTAAATAACATATTTTCAGAGCTAGCAACACAGAATCAATCGATGACAGCGACGGATTTTACCCTATCGTCGCTGACGACATTTTGTCAATAAATTGTAAAATTGAAGAGAATTTAGTAAACTTTTCGTAGTGTATAGTGTTAAATAAGCCACGAAGATGGCAGACAATGAACAGAAAGCTATGCAGTTAATGGCCGAGGCGGAGAAGAAGCTGAGTTCTTCGAAAACTTTCTTTGGATCACTTTTCGGGTGAGGACAATGAGTTCATCATAATTTTGTTGATATTGCCCTAATTACGACTTAATTCATTAATTACAAGCTTCTATGGTACTCAGGAAGCTGTGAATATAAAATTCATGCATGCGTTAAACATAATTGCCTAAAATATTTTCGAGAACTGGTAATTTCATTGTTGTACCATTTTGTCTGTCTCGATATTCTGATTAAAAGTACCGTAACGCTGTGAATAACTTTCGCAATTCTGCACGATATTATTGTAACAATTTCGCTCTAGTATGTAGAATTCTAGGTATGAGTAATAGTGTCAATTAGTCCAGTCTTAATCAAGCATGATTCATTTACAAGGCGCGAGATAGATTCCGAAAAAAACACTCTTTCTATTCAAAAGTATGTAAAGATCATTAAATGCTGAGTAACTGTACCTTTTTGTTGTTCTGTGTAACTTAGTTCACTAATTAAATCTATAAAATAATGTTACTATTACAGCTGATGTTATTAAAATCACAAGATAATAATTGGACGTAGTTAAACGAAAAGGATCCAACCCACAACATGACCGAAAATGAGTTAAGTATACCAAACTGCTCGTCAAGGTCTATATTTTCAATTAGCAAAAACAATCCAACTAAAATACGAATATTTTGACATTAGAATGACACTGGTTACCAAGCCACATGTATGGCGAGCCCATAATTTAGTTTCGTGAAAACGATCCATTCTCCTTGGATCATATTGTAAAACGGTCAGTCTAAGAAACTGACACAAAACTAAAATGTAAAAAAAAATCCAAAGCATGTGGATCCTTTTAGATTATAATATTTACTTCAAATCTATGCAAAAGATAAATCACAAAAAGATTTAGAAAGCATGTTTTTTTTTGTTTAATTAAATTTTTATTAAAAAAATGCACTGGTTAAATCACAAAAACGATTCAGTACGTAGGTATGCTTGGATATTTTTCGCTAAACACATTAATGGACGTAGATAACCAAAAAGGATCCACCCCACAAAATGTTAGAGTTATTGAAGATTGAAGTTTAACCTGTGTTTGCTCATTAATAGACTTGCTCGCGTTTATTGTTTCTTAAGAAAATATGTGTGTGTCAATGTATATTTTATTTATACAAATAAATTTTATTGAGTTTAGTTTTGTTTCTTGAGATATTCAGCTAAATGTGTGTTTGGATCCTTTTTGATAAAAGCTATTTTCCATTATGTTAAGCTCATTTTCATTCCGCAAAAACGATTCAAAGTAGCTAATTGCCACTTAAATCGTTAAAAATTGTTCATTTCATTAATAAAACTACTAGCTTCCTAAAATTTTGTTTATTTTTTATAAAACATCAATCCAATTTACTCTTCTTCCTGTGCGAAGTCCGGTTCAAGCCAAATCATTCAGGATTCATGACGATATGGACGGGTTTGGCGGTTCACCGCCAAACCCGTCCATATCGTCGCACATGAAGAAGAGTAAATTGGATTGATGTTTTAATAAAAAATAAACAAAATTTTAGAAAGCTAGTAGTTTTATTAATGAAATGAACAATTTTTAACGATTTAAGTGGCAATTAGCTACTTTGAATCGTTTTTGCGGAATGAAAATGAGCTTAACATAATGGAAAATAGCTTTTATCAAAAAGGATCCAAACACACATTTAGCTGAATATCTCAAGAAACAAAACTAAACTCAATAAAATTTATTTGTATACATAAAATATACATTGACACACACATATTTTCTTAAGAAACAATAAACGCGAGCAAGTCTATTAATGAGCAAACACAGGTTAAACTTCAATCTTCAATAACTCAAATGTAACCTTTTGTGGATTGGATCCTTTTCGTTTAACTACGTCCAATTGATAGTCAAACCACTTTTTAATCTACATAATAATGTGTAGGTATATTAAACATTCAATACCTTGTGAACAAACAAACCTTGAAACTGAATTCAGTATGTAAATTACCACTTTGTTAATTCCTTGTAGAGTTACCAGTGCCTCTAGAAAATTACACATTATATTGTGATTTCTTTATAATGATATTCAGTAGGACACAACTTGATAAAGTACCCTCTTTTTATTGTTCCATATATCAAAAAGAAAAAACGAAACCCATAAAGAATCACTTTGTTGTCTGTCTGTCTGTCTGTCAAGACCCTTTATCTTGGGAACGAGTGGAGGTATCGAGTTGAAATTACAACTATATACTCAGGTCTTCAGTCTCTTGAAGCTGTGAAAAAAAAATACAAACTTCTAAGTTTTGGTACTAAGCCAGTACAATGTCCCACTTCAAATGAGACGAGGTGTAATGAAGCTTGCCATACATTTGAAGTAACAAGTATGAATATGACATTTGAAGTAACGAGTACGAATATAAAATTTGATGTTACAGTGTTTGTACCAAGCTGTTGTAGCATGTGCCTTGTTCCCTCACTCTACAGTTAACATATATTAAGGAGATTAACAAGCAACGCGACTACCGCTACCACAACATAAATGTTGAAGTGGTAAAATCTTACATTTTGGTAGCTTGATTTGGTTTGACTTTGGAACATTATTTAAAAAAGAAAAAAATCATGTGCCCCTTCCTAATTGTATTGTCATTACATGGATAATATAATACAATACAAACAAACAATTGTATGATAATTATACCTATTAACATTTTTTATTTTATCTAAACTCATATTTGCAAATAAACTATTTAAATTTGTTTATAGGTACAGTTCGTAGGTAGTTGTTGTAAAAGGCTATTAAATGGATGATATATTACGAGAATTAGTTGCGTGCGTTAGAATAGTTTCCACAAGTGGCGGTAACTACGCATCTCGGGCACTACGCCTTACTTAGTGGCTAATGATTTTTCCACGGCATTAGCATGTTATCGCCTATGCTCGGAGTTTCTCTGCGGGATCAGATCAAAAATGAGATCTGCAGAAGAGCTTAGGTCACCAACATAGAGAGAAGAATAGCCAGGCTGAAATAGGCACATTGCCAAAGATGTTGGAACGTTGTTCACTTTGGCTGCATGTTTTGGGGCACAGAGGGCAAGATACAGGAGAAGGTACAGTACAGATAAATAAAACATAACCTAATTATGTTGCTCAATGGTTTTTTTTTTCCAGTGGTTCATCGAAAGTAGAAGAAGCAGTGGACTGTTACCTTCGGGCGGGTAACCTGTTCAAAATGGCGAAGAAATGGGCGCAAGGCGGGGCAGCATTCTGCGCCGCTGCCAACCTGCATCTGAAGGCTGGGGTCCGTCATGACGCGGCCACTAACTTCGTTGATGCTTCTAACTGTTATAAGAAGTGTGATCCTAATGGTAAGTGGATAATATTTGAGGTTAGTTTGCTAGAACGAACTAAACCACAAATGTGTTACGTTACTATCTACAAGTCACCAGCACATCAGACCTTTTTGTTGCAAAATCGCTCCTATTACAACCGCATAAGATGCCGCAGTGTTTACCTTAAAGTGCTGTCATCCGTGCATTGGAAACTTATGCTTAGAAAATAGTTAAAATGTGATACAGAAACCTTAGGATGCGAGTCCGACTTGCACTTGACCGGGCTTTTTAAAATGAAGCTTTACCAATCAAAAAAGATATCTGCTAGATGGCATACTCACCTACTTACTTCAGATATGAATGAACACACTTTAAATTGACCTGCTTGGTGCCAAACTCCCATTGGAGTCTTCCTAATTAGTGTAGGTAGTGGCGCAATTTTCCGTATTTTTTTTTTTGTTATGTTTTTAGTTTTTTAGATTAAGCACCAACATGTCTTGCTGCTGTAAAAATTATTTTGTATTGTGCGTCACTTTCACGTGAATAAAAAGTTTTTCTTTCTTTCTAATACAAACTAACTTTCACATTTTCAATAATTTATTTACATACGCTAAAATAGAGTTAAATATTAAATTATGCTGACCTTATCAGTCTGTTATCATTACACAATAACAGTAGGTAACGGTGACTGGAAAAAATGAACATACGTATGCTTATGTGGGCGTTATCTTAGCATCTAGAAATCTGATGACTCACCAGTAATTTACCTTGTTATTGCAGTTAGAACAAACATGCTTAAGTTCCAGTTAAGAAGTCGGTTAGTCAAAAATAGCTGAGATTTCCTAATAATGAGTTTTGGCTGACTAATTACTTACTAAGCGCTATTTTGGTATTGCTTTTGGCTAGAGTGGGAGAAGATCTGACCTGACATTTTTCTTTTTCGAGTCGATGATTTGTAATAATCCAATCATTGACTGTTTTTTAGAGTTCTTGAGCCTAAAAGGTGGCCACGCGTATTGAGGTATTTGGGCATGTAGTTAGTGGGTCATTTTTCTCTCTATCATAATGTTTAGTTTGACTGCCCCGTGAGCCTTGAGGTCGCAAGTACGAGTGCTAAAGGTTCGATTCCCAGATCGGTCTTTAGCACTTTGGATTTTCATTAGGTATTTCTCAACAGCAGCCCGGTGTTTAAAAATTAGTTATGTGATTGCCTTGGAAAGGAAGTAACGCTGTTGGTCATGCATCTGATCTCTGCAGTCATGTTGAATTACCGTCTCATGGGTTTTTAAAAGTAAGGGAACTGTGCACCTGTGTTTATGCAAACACGCGTGCACCTCCTGCGTGGGCTACTCCTGGGTCTTCATTGAGACTGACCGCCGTGAGTGACCATCTATTAGGCTGGGCTATACATTCATTTGTTTTTTACATGTGTGTGTAATTTATGTATGTGTGTGTATGTACATACACGCCTCCTGATTCGGAAACCCGATCCGGAAACCGGACGTTTGCGCCCAGCCTTAATGTTACTATAAGCAGTACAAATGGATGACTTGCCTGAAACCTAACGAACGCTAATAAAGATTGAATGGAAAAGTTTGAACGGCTTGCGTTGGTGATTGATCGAGTGAACGACTGCATTTATTTTAATTGGCAACGATAGGTATGTAGGAAAGTTGAAGAAGGGGACTGTTTGACATGAAGATTTTGTCGTGAAATAGGTATGTCTGTTGCTAATACAAACTTGAAACGAACTCCCATATTTGTAAAGAGGCGTGGAACTCTTGGAAGTGACTCAGATGAATGCTTAGATTACGTGAGCAAATAGGTTTAATATTATAAATGACTTGCCATTATAAGAAAATAATGCAGTACTTTTTTATTATCCTATGTCTAGGTAGGACTTACTAGTTCGTTGATTTTAATTTTGGAAATACTTTTACTGTGGTACAAGCTTTGAAAAAAATAAGCTGTTCTCTACAAAAATGCACTACAACCCCATTAAATGAAACAGCTGACTTTTTTCATATTTTGGAACTGGTCGCGTAGTAAAAGTTGATCATATTATTTATAGGGACATTATTATCGCACAGCATGTGAAATACACACATTCCTACATCGCGGAATCAAATTCGGCGCAACGTTAGCACATAATCTGCCCGACGACGGTTGTTATTACAAGCTTTTATTTAGTTTTTGGTATTTTGTATATTACTTATACAAAATACCAATAACAATCGTCGCCCACCAGACACAACACCCGTCTGGTCGGAGGATCCTCCCTTTTCAACAGAGAATGAGAAACTTTACACTCTGTTTCTCATACCTCTTAATATTCACTTTTATCCTCTGAAAGAAGTACAGAATCAAAGAATCTTTAAAGGCGAGTAAAAGACTGCCTGCATTTTCTTCTATCTATTCCGCTATTAATAGATTATACCAGCTTAGTACTGTCCCACTCAAACCATGACAGAGGCCCTTGAGGCGGTTTAGAAACTCTGACACTAAGGTGTGTGGTGGGGTCGTAAGACCTTACTGCCCACACGGTAAAGAAAGAAAGAAGAAGAATAGATTGTCTAAGACTATACCTACCAATAAAATTCCATCTGAAAGGCCTTGCTACTAGCGTTAATAATTAGCGCTCGCGTACTGGCGAACAATGTTGATTCAGACGAATTTGCGTAATGGAAAACCGATACACAAATTATCTCTTTTATTGTTCGTGTGTCATCTCAAGGAATTCAATATTCTTTTATTCGTTTTAAAATTGTCGGTTCGTATTGTTGCTGTTCCGTGTATTGTCTCATGTTCAGGGAAGCTTTCGGATAATAAATAATAATAATACTGGTTTTTGCCTGGACTGGAATGGTACTGGAATAATGTGCCTCGGTTATAAAAGGTATCAAGATGCATTAAAGTCAAAGTCAAAGTCAAATCATTTATTTCAATTCAAAAGTGCCTTTTAATGGTCAAAAGGCACTTTTGAACGTCATTAATTGAATCTAGTTGCCCATTCCAAAAGGTAGTTTCGTATGGAGAAGAACGGGCAAGAAACTCCATACTTACTCTTTTAAAAAATATATATATGGTTTACAATAAATAGTGGGTACATTAATTCTATTTATACGAATGTGAAGACAATGTACCTAAAAATAAAAGTCATGTAAAGTACTACAATACGTACAAAATGCTACAAAGATTAGAAATGGAAGCTAAATTATTTTTTGTAGATACACAGTGCTCACACGTTTACATTAATGTGATCGTAAACTATCTTTTCTAACATTAAAAAAAAAGACCATCAAATCAGTGTGTGAGCCATAACATCACCAAAGGTAGAATAAGTCTTAGTAAAAAAAACAATAAAAAATTATGACCAATACAAATCATATTATTAAATTTTTAGCAGCCAGTTGATTAATTTTTGTCATTAAATAAATAGGTTTCTTTTTAATAGACGACTTTTTAATTCGTTCTAGTCATCTTGCCGCTGGGTTTAGATAGGCGGGGCGATTAATCCGCACGCACACAGTAATAGTCGCCCGACTCCGCCTGCCGCATTTGCAACGGAGCGATTCTGTGCTTCAAAAGAGGTGTATTCTGAAATACTGTCAAACATAAACATGTAAATTAATCAGTATTTATTAATTATTGATGTAATTTTATTAGAATTGTCTTTTATGATGACCTGAAAGTCGAGGGTGAAAAACTGTATCTAATATTAATGTTAGTCGAATAAAACTTAATTTAAATTCCACAAACCCAAACTCGAATATTTAAGTTACCTCTCTGAAAACAGTTACCCATGTCACAAACAAAGAAGCTTTTAGCTTCGATAAATCAAATAGTTCCCCAAGGATTAAACAAACAATATATTATTCGACAGAAACGAGAAAAAGCCATTTCGTAATATTTTAGCGAGAAAGTTCAAGTAGGCGGGGTGATGAACAATATTATAATATTTTGTAGGCACTTCTACACTATACAAAATCAATACTAGGCGTTTCAGTCTAGACTGAAATAATAGACATTACCAATGCGCTATGAATAAAGTATTCATTGAATTATGAGATTAGTAACATTTGGTTGAAAACTGTGTTGTTGACGTCAGTGGTTTCTAACCTTTTTTATACCATGAGCTTTATGGCTTGTAATTTTTGTGCCACACCTTTCTGTAAGAAGATATTTGTTTGTAGCGCTAACAGACATCAAAAATGCTTTTATTGCTATTTATATTTACCTAGCGAACCGCCCCGGCTTCGTCCCGGTGCAATAGTCGATGAAAGCTCCCGGGGACTTCCGACACTTCCAACAAATTATCGATATATTTTAACCAATTCACACAAAATTTAAATAAATTATATGCTTAAACCTTTCTTATGAATCAATTTATCTATTGGTGAAAACCACATGCAAATCCGTTCAGGAGTTTTTGAGTTTATCGCGAACGGACGTGGAGTCGTGAAGAAAAAACGTCAAAGATTATAATCTCAATGATTAATATTTATTCGAAAAAATAACAGTATAATAATTGTACTACAATCAATGCCACTTGTGCCTACAGTCGCGCCCTCAGGTTAGCTCCTCGACCCTAGGGCGTCGCGACGCACAATTTGGGAACCCCTGGTTTACTTAATTGAGTGAACCGATTATAAACGACTATATTATAGTCCCAATGCGTAGGTTGGTTTACAATCCAGATACTTCTCGTTTGGGCCAGCAAATCGATTAAAAGTTAAAGCCTAATTCGCAAACGTGGGGATTACCGTGGTTAATTAAGTGATAGTCTCTTTATCTTTTTTTCTCCTAGTCTCTTTATACATACCAAGAGCAAGGCTTCTTTGGGTGACAACAAACGATATGGCAAGGGTTTTTTAATCCTATCTCTACATGTTCGAAAATTATGATCAACAAAGTACACCGCCTGCAGTAGTCTACCACATACTATGCGGTACTAGGCGCGCAGAATTACGGAAGAGATTTATCGTGATATTAGGGCAAGTAACGTGGAAAGATTTTGACCCACGTAGTGCGGTTTGACACGTTTGTTATGATTTGAATTCAAGCAACATGAAACCGGTATCAATTCTTAGAGTATTTTATATTGAGCTGAAACCCTTGCCATATCGTTAGTTATCATCCAAAGAAGCCTTACTCTTCGTATGTATATACCCTTTCCGTTACACGTTGTATATCTACTAGCTATGTATATTTACCCCGTGGTTTCAAACCGCGTTCAGTTGCGTTTTTGGTTACTGCTTTGCTCCCGTATGTCAGCTCGCAGCCTTATGTTATACAGCCTACACTATTCCCTAATGAATCTGGCTATCATATACCAAAAGATTATATCCTAGCTTCAGCCAAGCGCGATTGAATAACATTTTTATCTCCTTTTTGTGTTCCAATTTAGGACTTCTTAATTCTGAAGTCTATGCAGACTAGGGCTGCCATCACCTAAATTGCCATCGCCGGACAAAATCTTCAAAAACTCATGACATTTGGGTGAAATGGAGTTTTTTTCCGGGACATCCCAAAAAAAATATATTTTTACAATAAAATATTAAATTTTTAACTAAGTTTTGATTTTTCGCTTATATTTCAATTAATCGGGATTCCCCTGACACTAAAAGTGTCCGGGTTTTACCCCCCGGACGCCCTCTAAACTAGGACAAATCCGGGGAAACCCGGACGGATGGCAGCCCTAATGCCTGGCAGACGAAATCGGGGGTACCTACAAACTATTTACTGCACATGTATACGAAACGTCTCATTTCCAGACGAAGCCTACATTTCGTCCAGCTTACGGATTTCCGTTTCACGAGCCAAGTTAAAGCCTACTATAAGAACCTAGAGTATCGTGTATATATGATGTCGTGTTGGACGATCGCCAAACTGGCCTTTTAGTTGTGAATTTAACTCTTTTTTTATTATACAGTCCTAGTACAGGCTACCTAGTAGTCTGAAAACACGATTGATTTTCAATGAACAGTAAAACAAGATTTTTATTTGTTTTGGTCATTAAATAGTTGATCAATTGAGTTCGTAAATAAGTGACGTTATATTGTACTATTGCCTTATAAAACCTATGGGAGAAACGCGTTTTGACAGGTCAAATTATGTCAATTGATTGGTGGTTTTAAAAGTACCCAACTAAAGTGTCTGTTTGTTATTTCAAAATAACAGCTTTTTATTAACTACATTATTAATGTTTATAAAGTACTTATTTAATAAAACAATATTTATTTATCAAATTTTTGTCTGTCTATCTCTTTGTTCCGGCTAATCTTCGAAACGGCTGGACCGATTTGGCGGAACTTTCAGCAGCAGATATCTGATGATATAAGGAGTAATGTAGGCTACTTTTATTTTAGAAAAAAAAATAGGGTAAAATTAGGGAAATCGCGGGAATAACATGTATGCTTGTTAATATAATTCTAAGTTAGGTACGTTTCTTACAGTACGCAGGTAGGATTCATGATTAAATCAATTAAAAGTAGGCCTACATTAAGCCCCAGTTATACGTGGACGGTGTAACGATTGGCTCCGCACTCACGCACAAAGTTAAACAAATTATTTACTTTGGGTAAAGCTTTTATAGACGAGTGTCGGATGAAGTAACTAAAAGAAAATACGAGAGTACGTACTTAAAAGAAAGGGATTCATTCCGTGTAAATAATAAAATACAAGCCTATTATTGTCCCACAGGGCAAAGATCAAGAGGTCTTATACAGAGAAGGCACGAGCATTGATCACCACGCTTGCTCAAAGCGAATTGCGATTTCAGACTTATATTAATTACTGCAAACAAAGTTAATAGATTATCCAACGAGAACCGTAAATTTTTCCAGGATAAAAAGCCTCTGTGCTATTCAGACTATAATCTATATGTGTGCCAAATTTCATCTAGATCCGTTCCGTAGTTTTTGCGTATAAGAGTAAAAAACATCCATCGCATTTATACATATTATTAGTAGGATAAGTCCAGGTTTCCTCACGGTGTTTTTCCTTTTTAATGTCTTGAATAAACGTAGAAAGTACATAATATGTCCGATTATAAAGTAGGTAGTAATAAACGTAATAGAATTTAGATAGCACATTCAGATTTACAATTTGTTTTTGTATACGATAGTCAGATTCACGAGGAACAATATAATCTATAACACCACGTTACGATCTAGGAAAGCAGAGCAGTAATCAAAGAGGGCGTGCCAAAAGCCAGCAAAATTTTAAGTGTAGTCCTCTCGTCTCAACAGAGCGGCAGCGACTGACGTGTAAAACAAAAATATGCTTGAGGCTCTGTCAAAGTGCGACGACAGATGACTTGTTTCGCGGAATTAAAACGTAGTATGTGCCAAAAGTGTTTTATCGTAATAACTCCAAAACTAAAATGAATTACCTAAAATGCCTAGACAAAACCCTCACTCATGTATATATATAACTAATTATCAAATTTTCGTGATATTAGTCCTTATAATATCGTGTTTATATCAAAAAAAAAAAAAAAATTGGAGGCTACTTCGTGATGTTTTCTATCGAGAAAATGTTATTATTTTATGTTTCTGATCAATGAGAACCCTTGAAAATATCATGTAGTTTTCATACATTTGTATTTTAAGCCTAGAAAATACTAGAAATCTAAAATTGGAAATGTAAAATTTAAAAAAAGATTGGTAATTTTGCTTACTACCCACTCTTAATGCGGGTGACAAAAACCATCGAGTCCAACCGAGTCTAACCCAACCAAAGTCGGGGCTAGAGGCTATGGAAGTAATAAAGCCTGTCGCAGGATGTGTGCCAGTTGGCTGCCTACACGATTGTGAAGCATTAACGTAAATAAAACAGAGGGTGTAATTGATCCAATTTCTACCGTTATTTTATATATCAACTAGCTTATAAGCGACACCGTCCACGTGAATGACGGTTATCTGCAGGCATTTATTATGCGCGGGGCCCTATATTTTTTACTATTATAAAGTTACTCCATAAGCTATCTGCCAGTGAAAGTCCCGTCAAAATTGGTCTAGCCAATTTGGAGATTATCCTGAACAAACAGACAAACTGACTAAAAATGTAATAAACTTTCAAATGCATTTATTAAAAAACTGGTATTTTGATATTACAAACCGACACTTTATTTTTTTTTATTTAACATGTCACATAACATCACGCCTGTAATCCCCGAAGGGTTGGGCAGAGGTGTATCCACTACACATTTCGCCAGTTATGTTTAAGTCCCATCTAATGGAGGGCGAGCCTATTGCCGTATTTGTATAGATCATATTGCTGTCAATGCAGCAAATATTTCAGTTACTCCCAATATTTTTATACTCATGGTCAGGATAACATCGGGAAGCGATTCCTCCTGACATATGTTTCCGATGCTTCCCTCAGTGGGGTGCGCGCCCCCTGGGTAGTGTCCCAATTATATTTCTCCATCCAGCTGTTACACAACTTCCTGTTTCATATTCTCATTATTTATTAATAATGTTTCTTCCTTATCAACGATTAATATTATATCCCACCAAAAACATTCTGTAAAAAACTAGCCAAGTCTCGATGGAGCTGCTTGTTTATCTCTAAAAAGTAATGAAATCTAAACAAAGTCGTGCCAAGTCTAAGGTTCCTTACTGCGATTTCTTTATTATTATAGTTAATGTTGTGTGACTTGGCCGTTGAACATTCTTTATACGTTAGTGTGTACAAGTCAATTTTGTTTAAGTACACGTAATGTTATATCTGTTGTAACTACCTATGTTTATTAAGCGAGATAATAGCCCATACTGGTATTGGTAATTGGACGCTAGTGTCTCATTTTAGGCTGTTGTTGATTGTGCAATACATGCATTCAGCATTGACAATGCTGACTTCTGCTCTTTTCTTTTTGGAGCGTCAAATCGACCATCGATCTAACATAAAATAGACGTGCAGACGGACTTCTATCAATGATTCAATTGACCGGTTATTGAATCAACGTTTTCCAAGTGGCAATTTTCCATCGTCAATGGGTAGCGGTTTTGGCGACAGATTGATGCAATGGTGTCATGGAGCACCTGGTTTTGTACCCTTCAACGGCCAAGTCACACAACATTAACTATATAATAATAAAGAAATCGCAGTAAGGAACCTTAGACTTGGCACGACTTTGTTTAGATTTCATTACTTTTTAGAGATAAACAAGCAGCTCCATCGAGACTTGGCTAGTTTTTTACAGAATGTTTTTGGTGGGATTTCACTTCTTTTTGTAGAAACGTGGGCATATTGATTTATTTTATTACATTTTCTTATTTGACACAGTTTTTTTTTGTTTTGTTTTTTTTTTTAAATGAAGCGGCCCACCAAGTTGAATATTTTTTGTAAAGGCGGTATGTCGCGATCTCTAATAGTTTGGTTGGGCTCTTGTGTTTTCTAATCAGGGTCACCAGGTACTCCAGATCTTCGATTGTCCTAGTTTTTATAGTTTTCCCTTTATGTGGCCATTAAACCCTAACTCTGTACCAAATTTCAGCTCTCTGAGTTTATGGGAAGTACTAGTTCTATTTTGATGATCATGAGTGAGTGAGTGAGTGTCATAAATGCGAAACTTTGCTTTCGCTTAACTTCGGAACTAAATGACCTACAGACTTGAAATTTTGGATTTTAAGTATATGATTACAGCTTACTAGATGACGAAAATTTCTGCGTTCTGGCCTAATCCAGAGGTTCTCAAATAGGGGCCTGAAAACGCGGCGAAATGGTTCCAGTAAAGGATGGTACGGCAGTGTTTGCTTCGCGCTCGACTTTGGCGGGGGCACTTCCGTGCCCCCTGATTTGGGTTATTTTTCAACTTTCGTTCAGTTCTCGTTCTCACCATCATCATTTAGCCGATTGACGTCCACTGCTGGACGTAGGCCTCCCCTAAAGATAGCCACAATGACCGGTCCTGCTCTGCCCGCATCCAGCAGTTTCCCGGTAGTTTCTGAGATTAGCGTGTTCAAACAAACAAACGAACAATCTCTCTAGCTTTATAATATTTGTATAGATAGCCCATCCACCTTCGCAGATTCCTATTTAAGCAGTGTATTTAAAATATGAAGCTTTAATTTACAACACTATCTACTTATACGATCCTATTACATCACTCCTTGCCCCGTTATCAGTGCGATTGTCACTGATAAAGGATGATCAATCGTCAAGGTCGGGAATATCGAGTGGTAGCTTATCTGTAATCTGTATTAACTCGATTTTTACAACACAACAAAACGCATTAGATACAGCAAGACGTCATTAGTTAGATATTACGCGTTACTTATTAAGACGTTTTTTCAAGTTGGTGATGGACTCTCACTGTATCTTTGAATAGATACGGCTGGAGAATTACATAACATCACGCCTGTAATCCCCGAAGGGTTAGGCAGAGGTGTACCCATTAGTACACCCACATTTCGCCACAGTTATGTTTAAGTCCCATGTAATAGGGGGCGAGCCTATTGCCATCAACCGGGCACAAATCCAGACTTCGAGGCTGCTACTGAGAAATTCCTGATGGAAAAATCCAATAACACTTTGCCCGACCTGGGAATCGAACCCAAGACCTCATGCTCAGCAGTCGTGCTTTGCGACCACTAGACCAACGAGGCAGTCAATGACTGGAGAATTATGTAGTAAAAAATCTATGACTTCTTTGTTGAATATCTTACTACTGTTAGGTATAACGTGTCGGCCACGGAGACGGACTAGGCGCGGTTGCGGGTGGCGGCGGCGGTTGGCTAATTGAACAAATGTATGAGAACATATAAAACATGCCACGACGCGCGCGCGGCGGGCTAGAGCGGCTGCGGCTGACGGCGGCGGTCGGCGGCAGCGGTGGCGGGCGAGGCGGGCGGATGGAAACAATACTATGAGTCAGTTTGAGCCTGGCCACGGTGCACAGCGGTTTTTCGAGCGGTTGAAAAGGGCTAGCGCGGGACGGATCGAGTGAAACAATTTTGTTTAGACGAATTGACGAGCGGCGGGACTTTAGTTATAGGCATCCTCAATACGTCCACTTAGCCAGCCGCTATAGCCGCTACTGAATGTACGCGCCCGCACTAGTCACCCGCGCCCGCGCTTAGCCTAGCCCGTCTACGTGGCCAAGGCGTAAGTGTGAAATTTTGAATTGATGGATGTTTGTTGTTCAATCACGGCAGAAAGGCTGGACAGGTCTAGATGAAATTTTGCACAGAGATAGACAAAAGTGGTCCTGTGGGATAATATATCAACTTTTTGACTTTGGCGCGGTCAAAGTCACGGGAAGAAGCTAGTATTCTAAACAAACGTAATTTATGAACGATAAAAAAAAATCAGCTGGTTGGAAATGCGATTAAGATAAGTCTACGCATAATCGACGGGATCCATAAATGTTAGATATTCGGTTCCGCAGAAATAATATTATTATCTACAGTGTTATATGAGTCTGCACCACCATAATAGCATATTGAGCGTTTCAATAAGTGTGATATTATAAATGTAGGGCGTACGATGTCGTTCGTCACAAATAGAGCATGCCAAATAATGGTGTTAATCGATTTTGCTATGGCTTTCTACACGGTCAACATGACGTTATTGTTTGATTACACTCTACAACTACGCCAAAATCGTTTCAAATGCAATTTACTTTTTCTTTTAATGGTAAGTTAGTACATTTGACAAGTGTTTCAAAATTCTAACTTAAAATAAATTCCAAAAAATGTGAGTGTTCCACTAGGAGTTATTATGGGCCCCCATGTGTTTTATATCTAAATCTTATTTTATTATAAGAATTGCAATTCTAATAATATGTGGAACGATATACATAATTCAAATCTTCGAGTAGTTGAACTACTTAACTTGACGACGTCTGATGTCACTACGAACTATGTTTAATTGGATAAGTTTTGTTGCAGAGGCTGTTTCGTGCTTGTTGAAAGCGATTGAGATCTACACCGACATGGGACGATTCACTGTAGCTGCTAAACAGCATCAGGTATGTTATAATTTACAATATTAATAAATGGGACAACATTAGACGTTCTAATTATTGGTCTATTATATGAAATTAAAGTTCTACCATCTAACCCGGTGGCTTTAGTGGACTAACGAAATCACTATAATTAAAATAAGTGACAAGGTTTGTCATCTTTTCTCACATTATAACAGGTGTAAGAAATCACAAGGCGAAAGTCATATCACATTCTTCCATAATTACAACTTTTTTACCTGAGATCCTTTTGGTTACGGAGAACTTAAAGGTCAAACAATTTTCTTTAGGTTTTTTTTTCATTACCACCACGATTTTCACGATGTTTTCTCGGATGCCGCCTACATTTTACGTTGGACTCGCTGGGCGAGTCAAAAATGGACTTCAGTATTATATTAAGCAGAAAATACACATGCATTTTGGAAAAAAATAGCAAACACATTGAACTCGCCGGGCGAGTCTACGGCGCTGGAATAAAATTTACGTGGACTCTCCGGGCGAGTCGGTGGCACTGAACGTGTTAAATACCCCTATAGCTCCTGTACTACTAGTAGAAGCTCCAGAAAGCACAATGTTTACGAGCGTTACGTTGCGCCCTACCATTAACAGTTTTAAAATATGTCTTTTTATCCCGTATGAAGGTCCAAATTCAAACAAAATTGAATCTCCGCAGAACATAGCAGAACTGTACGAGACAGAATGCGTGGACCTGTCCCGCGCGATGCAGCACTACGAGCAAGCTGCTGACTACTTCCGCGGTGAAGAGTCCACCTCTTCGGCCAACAAGTGCATGCTGAAGCTGGCGCAGTATGCTGCTCAGCTCGAACATTACGACAAGGCTATACAGATCTATGAGCAGGTTTGTACAAGTTATAAATGAAATCAGTCCGTTTTATTATACCCTTCGTTAGGCAAGCATATTCAGTTCGCTGTCAAAATATGCCTATCCGGTAACCAAGGTAAATCAGTCTGCTTCTCATAGTCAAATTGCCAGTGTGACAGATGTTAAAAACGTCATATTTTCTAACTTCAATTGAGCTCTTAAATGTTTTTTACCCAAAAGGTGGCAAACAGGATCCTATTACTAAAACTTAGCTGTCTGTCTGACCGTCTGTCTGTCACAGAGCTGTACCTTTTGAAACTTAGTAGGTAGACAATTGAAATTCTCAAAGAGTGTGCATTACTATGGCCGCTATAACAAAAAGAAAATAATAATAAAAGAAATTACAGGGTTTTTCCCCCATACAAGAAATGTACGAAATATTGAATGGAGATACAGAACTCTGTTCATTTTATTTATGTAAATACTTTTTGTGTATTTTTAAAATTTCTAATTCTGCTGTTTTGAGCTTGTACATCAATTTGCACCTGTACCATGTTATCTCTTCACCACCTTTGGTTGACAGCTAGAGAATGGATAAGGGCCACAGAATTAAGATAGCCTTTGTACTTTTGTTGCAGCAAGTTTAAATAAATCTTCTTCTTCTTCTTTACCGTGTGGGCAGTAAGGTCTTAACGACCCCACACACCCTAGTGTTAGAGTTTCTAAACCTTGAGTTTCTTTATTTTTAAATAAATAAATAAAATCTTGTACTTGGCCAGTTTTTTTACACGACTGCCCCAAAAAAAGGAGCGTTATGTATTCAGGGTTAATGTATGTATGTATGTATGTATGTATGTGAGTTTCTTTATTCCACCATAACTTTTAAACGCCTGAACCGATTTAGATGTATGGGGTATCGTTACAATCCTTGCATCGTTCCGAATAACATAGGCTAGTTAAAAATAAAAAGAAACCGGTGTGGTCACTTTAACCCGTTGAATGTCTAATTAGTAACACAATAGTAAGACAATGGCTTATGTCGAACTGTGTAACATAAGACATTCGAGAGGTAAACGTAAATTAATACCAGCCTCAATTTATTTTTTTAATGAATCTAATCGTGTCTATGTTTATCGTCTAGAATTTCACAAGTAGATTTAAAAAATATATGACACTGTAAATAATAAACGTCGTAAAAAAAACTGATGAGTAAACAAAGAAAAAGAACAAATACGTGCAATTTTTGCAGTCGTGTTTTTAAAATTTTTAATTATAGTAGCTTGTTAATGTTGATTGAGTCAAATAATTTAAATTGTTTATTTCATGTAATTTATAATCTTTTTCCAGATCGCCAAATCGTCTCTAGACAACAGCCTCTTGAAGTACAGCGCCAAGGAGTACATGTTCCGCGCCGCGCTGTGCCACCTCTGCGTGGATATCCTCAACGCTCAGCACGCTGTGGAGAAGTACTGCGGACTGTATCCCGCATTCGGTGATACGCGGGAGTGTAAGCTTGTTAAAGTGAGTGTCTTATTAATCTAATTATGATTAGCATGCGCATGAGACGGTATACGGCATACACATTACCCAGTTACTGGGTTGTGGAGGTCAGATAGGCAGTCGCTCCATGTAAAATACTGGTGTTCAGCTGCATCCGGTTAGACTGGAAGCCGACCCCAACATAGTTGGGAAAAGGCTAAGCAGATGATGATGATACCCATGAGACGGTAGAACATGAAGATCCGCACTTTGTTGTTTGCAAAGGAAATAAATGAAATAACGTTATGTTTAGGGGTCAGTCCCTCTTACAACGAAACTCATTCTAAAACTTTTTTAAACCTTTTAGAAATGTAATGGGTTTCTTTTTTTACACGCTTTATATTAGCTTCACTTGTAAGTAACTATGTAAGAAAATCTTAGAATCTTAATTTGACCCACTTCCCGGTCTTTGATTGGGATGAAATTTTGCACACGCTCTGAGTTCTGATGACAATACATGACTAGCTAAGAAACGTCATTAGAAATCCAATATGGCGGCCTCCCCAAGATGGCGAACTGGCTGTTTGAAATCCACCCCCATGATATGGGTATCAAATGAAAGGGTTTGCTGTCAGGAATACGAAAAAAATAGTCACGTGACTTATTATGTGAGTAACTATGTAAGAAAATCTTGGAATCTTAATTTGACCCACTTCCCGGTCTTCGATTGGGATGAAATTTTGCACACGCTCTGAGTTCTGATGACAATACATGACTAGCTAAGAAACGTCATTACAAATCCAATATGGCGCCCTCCCCAAGATGGCGGACTGGCTGTTTGAAATCCACCCCCATGATATGGGTATCAAATGAAAGGGTTTGCTGACAGGAATACGAAAAATAGTCACGTGACTTAAATCCAATATGGCGGACGTCCAATATGGCGAACAGGCTATTTAAAATGCATCCCCATGATATGGGTATCAAATGAAAGGGTTTGCTGTCAGGAATACGAAAAAAAATAGTCACGTGACTTAAATCCAATATGGCGGACAGGCTATTTGAAATGCACCCCCATGATATGGGTATCAAATGAAAGGTTTTGCTGAATGGGATACGAAAAAAATTAGTGCGTGCTAAAAGCGTGTTTTTTAGTTTTTTAAACTATTAATTTATTATTTATAAATATCTTGGGACAACTCACACACGGCCATCTGATCCCAAGCTAAGCAGAGCTTGTGTTATGGTAACCAGACAACTGATATACACACTTATATAATTTATAAATACATACATATTATAGATAAATTACACCCAGACACAGAACCAACAATTATGCTCATCACACAAAGTTTGTCCTGGGTGGGAATCGAACCCACTACCTCCGGCTTTGCAGTCAGGGTCACTAACCACTAGACCAACGAGGCAGTCAAGTTTTATATTGTTGCCGCACTCTAGGACCTTGCCTTACCTAGCCTCCTGTATCGTACAAACGTATAAATTTACATACCTGCACAAATAGCTAGACCTGAAACAACTACCTGTATGCAAAAACAAATGTTTGTACACGACACGCAGCGCGCCGCCATATTGTTTTCATAAGTGGACACACATAGCTGTGCATGACAGTTTCTAAGGCGCTCATTACACGGTAGGTTTTGCCATGGCAAAACCATGGCAAGAAATTTTGACTGACGGAAAACCTATCGTCTAATGCGATGATTGACGTTTGCATGACGAAAATTGTAGGCGATAAAATTCCATCATTCACCATCTGTCATGATTGATGGAAATGTGCCATGGTTTTGCCATGGCAAAACCTACCGTGTAATGGGCGCCTAAAGCGTAATATCTCATTCAATTGTTTTATTCTTTTTCCAGGAACTGATTGAGCACTTGGAGGAGCAGAACGTAGACGCCTTCACTGAGGCCGTCAAAAACTACGACAGCATATCTCGATTGGATCAGTGGTATACAACGATGCTCGTGCGCATCAAGAAACAAATCAACGACAACCCCGACCTGCGTTGAGTCAGTCGCGCGTGCGTGCCAGCCGCAACCGTGTGCGTAGCGTGAGTGGCAAGCCTTATTTTTCTTTATTATTACCATAATCGAAAATCTAAACATTTTTTTTTCCATTGGCAATTGTTTTGAAAGTTCTTTTGTTTTTTTTTTCGAAAATCAGAATCTTCCAGCTTTTGACAGTTGAGCTTAGAATGCGTTGCGGTTAAACCCCCTATAGTTACGTTGCAATAATAATAAAATAATAGAAGAAGAATCGAATTCGTTTTTATGGGAAATCGTTATGCATGCTCAACTGTTAATTTAACAATATTATCTCGTTTTAAGTTCATTATAAAGCATTTTTCTGTTAACAATGTTAAAAAACTAAAAAAATAAAATTTAGAAAAAATATCTACCTAAAATGATTACGTCAAAATAAAAAATACGATATGACATTAATCATGATAATGACAGTTGTAACGTTCCAGTCATGACATCTGCTGTCACTTTGACGTTGTCATGACAAAATTATCTATAGACTACTATAGAGTATAAATGGATGATCGAAGCAATTGATGCTCAATGGATGCTTGCATAACGGTGAGCGGCGACGGGCGATATAATGTTTCCTTTTTTATCATAAACTCTGTAGAATATTTCATTATGCCTATTTCATTGTAACAAATTAGGCAAACCGGTGTCTGTGTGGCATTATTTGATGATTATAAAGTTGATTTTGCTTTGATAGTGTACATTGAATGAAAAGGATGACTGATAGCGGTAAAAGGGGAGTTTAGTAAGCTCTCGCGGTGGATAAGGACCTAAGCAGACATGTTTCTTCTAGCATTAGACTTTGTAAAGTACAGTCATGCAAAATACGTGCGATTTTGCTGTCGCGACTTATTGCAGGATCGGGAAAACTCGCTGCAGCGTGAACGGAGTCGCAAAATCGCCGTTTTCGAATGCTAAAAGTAGCATGTGTGTTAAGCCCCTTTGGTAGTTGTAGTTACCAGAATCTTGATTGAAGAGTGTTGATTCCAGAATGAGATGGATAAATAAAACTTGAAATGGCAATCTACCTTTCTCCTTTCTTGTTGTTAATAACCGCAATATTATCCAGAATTAATATGCGGTCGACTCGCGTGATGACCATTTTGTTTTTCGTGGGGAAATCAAAACCCCAACGGTTCCTCCTGCTACTATAAGTCGGAGGGCCGTTATTCGCTTAACGTATGATCCGCGCTACCGACTGGTGTTGGACCGCCTTTGCTACCTTCACCATGTGCGGCCTATACCGAAAGATCCGAATGAACTCGAGACTAGTCGAGTGAATCCGATACTTGGACGCTAGGTATATATCAATTAAATGTTTTATGAAATGTATCCGGGCTCTTTTTGTTATGATAATATTGTGACAAAGTTGCATTTAGAATCCAACCATTTTTAATTTTATATTCCCCGGTTTTTCGAAAGAAAATCAACGTAAAATGAATGCGCGCGCATACGATAATTTAGACAACCAATAGCAGCGCGTGCTTGATATGTTTTCACGTAAATTTTTCCTTTGAAAAATCGGACATAAATACCTCATTCGTTTTTGACGTTTCTAATTGTCAAAAAATGTTGCACAGACACAATATTTAGTATTCAAGATTTAGTCGGTATAATTAGAATTTAAGTCGGGAATAAAATCATTATCGAAAAATGTTTTTTATCTGTACGTTAATACTGTAACGTTCCAATTTACGCAGTACACTTATTTGAGTATATACTCTGTATTTATATTTATTTTTCTTGTATTGTTAGGCCGACGTGGTGTTTATTGTATATATAATTGTTTTTAAATAGCGTTAGAAGGAAGTCCCTGTACAATTTTGTTTGATTGAGTGGTATTGCCAGTTTTAAAATGTTCTGTTTGTGTTTTTGTTACTCGCAATGTTTTTCTTTTGTGGCAGCGATTCAGTTGTTAATAATAATGATTATGTGAAATATCAAATATGTTCATTACTTTTTGCGTAAGGTAGGGTGCATATGTTACCGGCAATCTGTATAATCCGGTATTCTATACAATACCTAGGCAATGCATAGAATACCTAAAACGGACAGGTAATGTATGAAATATTATTTATTTTATACTTTGCCTAGGTATTCTATACAATACCGAAAGCGCAGCCGGCAATGTGTATAAAAGAGCAGGAAAGGAGCAGGAAAGTCCCGGTCAACGGAGCCCCGCTATGCGGGGCTCCTATTTCTGGGTGGTTTATAAAAAAATAACCAAACCTAACCTAACCTGTCCGAGTCGGGGTGCCCCAAGTCTTGAGCTAGCTCTGCTCGCTTAAGATGATCCACATATTGATAACATATTTTCTAAACAAAAGCTATCAAACCGCCATATTTATCCCTTCGTTAGGAGTTATCTGACGATTAAAAAATTAGCCCTAAGACATTATGTAAGAATTTTAGACCCGAACCAAAAAAAGGGGGAGGATTGTGACTAATCATTCTACAGACAAGTTAGTTACAGTTCCTTGGCTAATACCAATCCTAAGATTTACTTGTAAAACCTATGATTTACAGTAACATATAGACCAAAATCTATTTATTTACACATTGCCGGTGGACCAGCAGGTACTCTACACAATCCCTAGGAATTGTATATGTTACCGGCAATCTGTATAATCCGGTTTTCTATACAATACCTAGGCAATGTATAGAATACCTAAAATGGACAGGTAATGTATGAAATATTATTTATTTTATACTTTGCCTAGGTATTCTATACAATACCGAAAGCGCAGCCGGCAATGTGTATAAAAGAGCAAGAAAGGAGCAGGAAGGCCCCAGTAAACGAAGCCCCGCTGCGCGGGGCTCCTATTTCTGGGTGGTTTAAAAAAAAATAACCTAACCTGTCCGAGTCGGGGTGCCCCAAGTCTTGAGCTCGCTCCGCTCGCATAAGATGAACCACATATTGATGACATATTTTCTGTACAAAATCTGTCGAACCGCCATATTTATCCCTCCATTAGGAGTTATCTGACGATTGAAAAATTAACCCTAAGACAAATGTAAGAATTTTAGACCCGAACCAAAAAAAGGGGTAGGATTGTGACTAACCATTCCACAGCCAAGTTGGTTACAGTTCCTTGGCTATTACCAATTCCAAGATTTACTTGTAAAACCTATGATTTACAGTAACATATAGACCAAAATCTATTTATTTACACATTGCCGATGGACCAGCAGGTACTCTATACAATCCCTAGGAATTGTATACATTACCTAGGTAAAGTATGTAATAGAGATTAATATTCATAATGTTTCATACATTGCCTGTACGCCCCAGGTATTTTATACATTGCCTAGGTATTGTATAAAATACCTGAATTATACAGATTGCCGGTAACATATACATTACCTAGGTAAAGTATGTAATAGAGAATAATATTCATAATGTTTCATACATTGCCTGTACGCCCCAGGTATTTTATACATTGCCTAGGTATTGTATATAATACCTGAATTATACAGATTGCCGGTAACACATACATTATTGAGTGAGTGCAGATTATACTCAATTTATGTATGTATTTATGTCATAAATGGTTCCGCATAGTATTTTTAATTAACCATAAAAATAAACAGTCTTAAGGCATTACCACTTATCAATTTATGTTTCCCATGAACGTTCTAATGTAATGGGGCCTATTCTCATTTAGATTTAACAAATAATATTTATAACATTTATTTTGTTGTTGTAAATAATGTCTTGTTTCGTTAATAAATTTTATATTTTTAATTTCATTTTATTTTTTAATTACCCTTTAGTTTTTTTTTTCTTTTTGGTTTAGGCATCGTTATGTTGCGCTTGACTTTATGGTCTGTGACAGATGATAGACTTTTTGTCTATGGTTGGTAGACTGAGGGTTCATACTTTATGTACGTCACATGTCTTTATGTACTTACTTTCTTTATGAATAAAATTAATAAAAATGTACGCCCAATTTTGTCTGTCGTCTGTTTTGGACCTTTACTCAGTAATCTTCAGTATTAAGATAGCATTCCGATGTTGGCGATCGCGACAGACAACTGCGACAGGCGACCGCGTACGCATTGCGCGACCTGTGGTCGCTTGCGTTGTTTAGGGTTCCAAATAAATTCTTTTAAAGCAGTGAGTCGCGCGACCCTATTGCGGTCGCTGGTCGCGGTCGCCAGCATCGGAATACTACCTTTAGAGTTTTTGGTTGGGACTATTTAAAATATCGAAGTAAAAGCAAGCGCTCAACATGACTATGTTTTTAACCTATAGCTGTGTATCACACTACGATTAAAAATAAGCAAAATATGGTAAGAAAGTATACATATACTATAACCATCTGACTAGCTGCATAACGATCTTGAAGAGAGAATTTATTGCCAATTTTGTCGGGTTGTAAAAGACACATAGCTGTTATCAAATTAAAGTAGTTATATCAAACTAAGTAACATTCAGCAAAACATTATTGCGGGAAAACGACTTTAATTTTTGTTTCGAAAAACCACTGTTTATAAGATCAATGGCAGCAGTTAAAGGGTTGTCCGGGGTGTTTAAAGTAAAATTATAAGATTATAAATGTATTCTGGCGAAATGTGGGTGTACTAATAGGTACACCTCTGCCTAACCCTTCGGGGATTACAGGAGTGTTGTGTATGTACATGTTTTCGAATAGAAGAGTTTTGACTTTCAAAATCTCCATAACCAGAACGTTCTTAAATAAGATTCAGTAGAAAAATGACCGCAATGATAGGAACTATTGTGTCTTTTTATACCCGTCATAACTAATCGTAGTGTGCATCCAGTACCTTAACAAGCGGCTTCCCAATTTTTTAGCTAAGGTAACTTACACACTTGCGTTTTGTCGCAGGCGTGTAACTTAGATAAAATCGTACGGTATTAAACAGTCGGATTTTTAATTATAATAAGAGGTTCACTGAATAATGTCTAAAATTCGCCTTAATATTAGGCTTACAGTTTTGGTAAATACTATATAATACGAGTGTGCCACATCTAACAAAATGTCTTACGTTTTTTTTTACTAAAGTCCGCGTCACGAGAAGCTATAAAATATGTAAATAAAGAACTTCTACTAGGTCACGTAGCGACAAAATAATCCCAAATTCAATCAACTCAAAGTAACTTACGTGTAATACGAAATTAACGAGCAATTTCACTTGGTCGGGTTATATATAGCGATATAAAGCGCTGTCGCCTAATGTTTTGTGGTACTGGAACGTCTGACACATGGAACGTAAACATTTGGGCCGTTTTGAAGTAAGTTCATGCTGACGCAGTATTTGATCTAAGGTTTGCGATCCCCTGAATGTGTGTTTACAAAATTTATAGATTCTCGTGACGGGGACTTTAGATACTTTTTCTAAGCAATAGAAAATACAGGTTGAAAAGATTTAGTACATGATTCTCGACCCTCCTGCATTGGAATCATTCGTAGCTTTTAAATAATAAATCAGCATTGTATGATAATGTAACAGGTGGCCTACCACAATGCTTTAAACCAGTATTATTTTCACTGTTGGATTGTCAACTTTGAAGCGCTGAGCAGAGTGTTGAAAATCCAACGGAGTGCAAGACAAAGAAATCTTAAGATATTACTGTTTTAAGTCAGTGGTGGCCCAGGTTGTGTTTCCACCCTGTATACACTTTTAGGCAATCCAATAGTTTCTTTACACATCAGGGCGTCCGCCCGCGTCAGATAATCGGTGACCGATTTTTTGTCGGAGAGAAATAGAACATGAAATCCAATTATACCAACGCAGATGTCCCACAAAAAATCGGTCTTACAATACAAATGAATGGTCCGATAGTCGGTCCTATAAAAATTTTGACGTGAGCGGAAAACCTCAGTGTATAGCCAAAATAAAAGCCTTGTTGAAAGAGTTATTTCTTTCATTCACAAAAAAAATATCGTGAAAAACGCTTATTTACTCAACAATCTTAGGTGTGGCATACTGTAATACAGTCTTAGAGTTAAAGTTTCGCAATTATCCGTAACCATAGCAACGCCAGTTATGTATCGCATTGTACGGCACCCTGATATTCGTTTAATGTAAAAAATAAAGTGTTAATACAAACAAATGGTATTTGTATTTTATTGTAGTCCTCTCCCTGAATTTAAAAATTGTGCGGGCGGGAAATCCCCGTCTGTATAAAAAAAACAGCTGGCCGCGCACAATGCTTGCTGCTAGAATCTCGATACTGACACGCACACACCCTCATACACACCCGTATTAACAGAAAGAAACAGAGATAGAGAGGGAAGGTTGCCTGGACATAACGCTTTTTCCTTACGTGACGATTTCTGCCAGTTAACTCCAACCGCAAGACGCGTAGCTCCTAAAATAGACTAGGCATGCCGTAAACGTCATGGCGGCCAATCTTTGACGGTGACGGGTGACGCGCCCCCCAGTTTAAAAACTCCTGATCTCTGGAACCTACTGGAAAATAAATGTATATGATAGCCAGATACATGAGGTAAGGTAGAGGCTATATAACACCACGTTACGACATACAGGAGTGGAGCAGTAACCAAAACGTAACATAACGCGGGTGACAAATCACGCAGACGAAGTCGCGACCAGAAGCTAGTGTGAAATATATTTTAAAAAGGTTGATAACAGGAAACGCGTGTTTTCTGATAATATTTATGTTCTTTTTTTAAAAGGCTGAGTAAGTACTTTTGTTCGTAGAATGAATCTTGATAATGATCGTTAGCGAGATTAAACATCTGTTGTTTAAATTAGCATAACAATTAAGGTTATCTTTTACCTATCTGTAAATATCGTGAAGAAAAATATTGTTTTTTTTTTTATATTTTTCTAAGTACCTAAGGGAGCATCCATTAATTACGTGAGGTGTTCATAACTGAACCAGTCTGTGCTGGCCCTATGGTTAAGATTCATATCGAAGAATAAAGATTTGAAAGTTTTTATGAAATGCCATACGACGTAAATGCTCATAACAACAGTAACACTGACACGACTTTATTTCTTTTCAAAACATTATTAAAAATATTCTTATGGCAACCCAGATACACGTTTTGCTGCTAAGTGTCACACTGACATATCTCTAACGTAATGTTTCTTTCGTTTTTTGTGTCTTGACGAGTGTGAGGAGATACGTCCTTTTTCTACTTTCACTTGATACAGAGGGTGACTACTTTCCTCCTTAATGTGTCTCATAAGATCCGACGCCCTCTTTAATAACCCGTTCTCGGCTAAATCAGAGTACACTTCTGCAAAAAACTCTGCAAGTTGATCCCCGAAATCTAATTGTCCTGAGATTTTGACGTTGTATGCTTCGATCGCTGACAAACCTGGAACAAAATGGCGATGTATCTAAAATTCTAAACGACAGATTTTTCCTTCAAGCCAAAAGCGAAAGGCTTTTTGGCACCATTAGCCAGAACTTAATTTTAGTGCTGGAAATCCGATTAATTATCAATTAACAATAAAATAAGATTTTTAGTTGCTTTCAAATCAATAGGTAAATAGCAAATTGAGTTGGCCAAAATCGACGTCATAGTGTATCGTACTATGTTATGTAGGCTATTTAGAATAATTTTGAATATGGAAACTTACCACAAAGTAGAATGAAAAAATTAAACATTTTTCTTTTTCGAAATTAGGTACCTAAGTACCTAATAAACGAGAACACTCAGAAACCAATAGTTATAAAATTACATAGCTTAGTCACTAAAGCCATAAAGGGTTTAGCAGTAAATGCATACTATAAAATAGCAATAATTTTAATGTGATGTTTTTGAAATAAGTACTTTAAAATGTGATGCAATATAAACGGTCCAGAATCTCATTTTGTTTCAGAACGGAAAAATCTTTTTGTTTATTATAGCCGGATTTATGAGGAATAGAATAGGCTATATAACATTACGCTACAAGTGCTACAACCTACGGGAGTGGAGGGGTGGAGGGGTTAACAGGGGTGAACAAAAACAATACGTACAAAGTCGCACGGTGCAGCTATCCTAATCCTAACTAATATTATAAATGCGAAAGTAACTCTGTCTGTCTGTCTTTCTGTCTGTCTTTTCTTCACGCCTAAACTACTGAACCGATTTGTGTGAAATTTGGTACAGGGTAAGTGTGAACCCCAACAAAGGACATAGGCTACTTTTTATTCGACTTCGACTTCGTCTGCGTCCGCGATAACCGACATATACGCGGACGAAGTCACGGGCAAAAGCTAGTCGTCTATAAAGGGAAAAAATCGATCCTTGAATTTGCCGCTTAAATCTGCCGTCCTAGTAATATCTTTAAAAAAAATCCAGCCAAGTCCGAGTGTGACTCGCACACGAAGTGTACCGTATCACCGTACAATATTTAATACTTCATCCAAAAAAAAAACACATTTTTGTTTCTGATATTGTTATTATTGTTATTTTTGTTACATAATATATTATGATACTTTGTTGTGAATGTTTATAAATTGAAGTTTTATAATCGTTTATAAGTAGGTATAAGTTTTTGCATGCCAAATGGTAGAATGTACCAGGAACAATGTTTTTTTTAACTGTAACATCTCATATATGTACCTACATTCAATGCAAATAAATGATTTCTATTCTTCCTATTCTATTCTAAGAATCTAATTTTTTACTTTATTTATTTGTTATCCTACCGCGGCAATAGAAATACACACTAAGAAAATTTCAGATACAGCCTACTGACAAAAATTGCAAAATGTGGGTCATTACACCAAGGAGGGGGGGAGGGGGCTGCTAAATGTGACCAATAAAAGACCACTGCTAAATGAAAAAAAAAAAACATAAAATCCGTGTGACGTAATTTATGGATATCCCCTTGCTACGCCGACACCGACGACGGTTGGCGTAGCATGTCTTTTCCTTCCATCTTTATTATCTGTTACCTCAGTGACCAATCATTCAAACCATCCATCCATCTTATTCGTTCCTTCGGCTCCTTCTACAATACCGTGGCCTAGCAAGGTCAGCATATTTATGTTCTGAAGGTGGGAACTTTCGGAAGGTCAGCTTCTGGTTTGCTGGTCAGGGTCCTAAGCCCCTCTTGAGCTTGATGGCTCTTGTGTACGGCGCTGCCGAGCCCTCCGATAGCTACTACGCCTCTGTTATCAATGGGTAAGGTCGTGTGGGCCAATTTCGACAGTGGAGCAGTGTCAATAACACTTACACATTACAGTAACCCAACAGTCGAAATAGCCAGATCTACTAGATTTAATTCCGAATCTATAGCTAAACCAAGTCCTCGCCTGCTAACGCTGTTCACCGCTAACCACTGTGACGTCACATATCTAAGGAAGTAAGAACTGTCCAGTGCACATTTCGCCTCTTGTATATCACGCTGCGAGAGCCCGCCGCCCGCACCTCTCCCGGTTCCCATTCTTATCCTATGCTCGCGCCCCTGTACCCCGCAGGCGAGAGATAACCCTCCATGTTCTTTCGTGGAACGTTAATCACTTAACAAAAACAGCACGTAAAGGACTTTATTTATCTTAAAAATAAAAACAATATTTAAAATGAATATAATTATATAACGGCTCGTCAGCCTACACAGGCTGTGTCTTAAGCTGGTTTTACACCGGCGAGGCGAAGAGTGGAGTGGGATGGGCGAAAATTATTGTGAAAGTAATAAATACTTTATTCATACAGCAATAAAATTCAATTGTATACAACTATTTCAGTTCACATCTCGCCAATTTTTGGCGTGAAAGGTCTAGATGCGCGTTGATGTGCGAGGCGAGACTTAAAATATTTGTTAGCAAAACATTGAACTATATTGCTGTATAAATAGAGTATTTTTTGATTTACAAAATGGAAACACAGCACTGGTCGACGCGGTACATCTTTCGCTGTGAAAGGATCAGTGTGATTTCTATTCTCGCCCATTCTCGCCTCGCCGTTGTAAAACCACCTTTATGGCAAGTACACGGGTACATGTCGTGCTACTCAAATTCACTCATAATCTTCAACGTAACGTTTTTTTGATTTTTTAGGTCTTGCAAAATGTGTTGCGTGATGCCTTTTTTTATTATCATGATGTTTACTTTTACTGGGGCTTAGGCTTCTCATTAATTCCTCCGCTTTCTGTACTATCCCGATCCTGGCTAATCCATCGTATGCCTCTTTGAAAATCCTGTTTACTTGTTTCCCTGCATTTGCTTGGGCTTTAATTTGGACGCTATAAGCTTCGATCACTGTCAAACCTGTGAAATAAAAAAAAACGCGATGTGTCTGAATGATTGATTTTTACTTCCAAAAGTAATAAACTTAGAAAGTACTGTAAACACAAATAAATTAAAAAGTCACACTCAATAAAAAATTCCGTTTTGCATTGAGTGTGACTTTTTAATTCATTTATGTCATATTATGTTTTAATTCATGTATGGCAAACATCACAAACTTTAAACATTACCGTCAAATTAAATCTACCGTCGTAAAGCGGTTTATTACAATACGAAAAACAAAATTCAAAAGCGTGACGTCACAAACTTCTATTTTAAAATTCTATTTTTAAATTATCCTGCATATTAAAAGGAAGTAATTTTTTTTGTCGAAAATAGATGCGAAGGCTTTTAATGTATTGTATCTAGTCATCATTGCTTTGTTATGAATGGAAAATATAATATGAATATGGAAACTTACCATAAAGTAAGATTAAATATTTCAACATTTTTTCTTGTTAAGGATTGAGTTCTCAGAAACCAATACGATTTACATACGTTATAACATAGCTTATCACTAAAGTCATAAAGCTGTAAAAACATACGATAAAAAAAGCAATAGTTTTGATTTGATTATGTTTCTGAAATATTTACTTATACAGAATAAACGATCCACCCCTTTAGTCTATACACCGTGAATTTTAATTCGTTGTAAATCTTTCAGGGGGTGAATGTACTCATGAATATGAACAACTTTTATTAAGGGACATAGTACGAAATGTGAAAAAAAAACAGCTGATCCATACAATTTGATCGTAATGTAGTACATTAATGTATGGATCAGCTGTTTTAATTTTCACATTTCGTACTATGTCCCTTAATAAAAGTTGTTCGTACTATTAAGATTTACAACGAATTAAAATTCAGGTTGTATTAGAACCCTTTGATCATCCTACTGATCATAACCTGACTGAGATGTGCTGTGCCAGACTGCAATCTATCTCTGTGCCAGATCCCTTCAGCCGTTCTGGCGTGATTGACTAACAAACAGTCATCCAAACCTTCGCATTTATAATTAACTAGCTTTTGCCCGCAATGCCCGCGACTTCGTCCGCGTATACACCGTGAATTTTAATCCGTTGCAAATCTTTCAGGGGGTGAATGTACTCATGAATATGAACAACTTTTATTAAGGGACATAGTACGAAATGTGAAAAAAAAAACAGCTGATCCATACAATTTGATCGTAATGTAGTACATTATTGTATGGATCAGCTGTTTTTTTTTTTCACATTTCGTACTATGCCCCTTAATAAAAGTTGTTCATATTCATGAGTAAATTCACCCACTGAGATTTGCAACGGATTAAAATTCAGGTAGTATGTCGGTTATCGCGGACGCAGACGAAGTCGAAGTCGAATAAAAAGTAGCCTATGTCCTTTGTTGGGGTTCACACTTACCCTGTACCAAATTTCACACAAAACGGTTCAGTAGTTTAGGCGTGAAGAAAAGACAGACAGACAGACAGACAGAAAGACAGACAGACAGAAAGACAGACAGACAGACAGAGTTACTTTCGCATTTATAATATTAGTTAGGATTAGGATAAGGACTAGCGACCCGCCCCGGCTTCGCACGGGTGCATGTATTATTATACATATAAACCTTCCTCTTGAATCACTCTATCTATTAAAAAAAACCGCATCAAAATCCGTTGCGTAGTTTTAAAGATCTCAGCATATATAGGGACAGACAGACAGACAGACAGGGAAGCGATTTTGTTTTATGTAGTGACATAACATCACGCCTGTAATCCCCGAAGGGTTAGGCAGAGGTGTACCCATTAGTACACCCACATTTCGCCAGTTATGTTTAAGTCCCATGTAATAGGGGGCGAGCCTATTGCTATCAACCGAGCACAAATCCAGACTCCGAGCCTGCTACTGAGAAATTCCTGATGGAAAACCCAATAACATTTTGCCGGACCTGGGAATCGAACCCAAGACCTCATCCTCAGCAGTCGTGCTTTGCGACCACTAGACCAACGAGGCATTTATAATTGTAGCTAGATAACTCCCTTCGGCCGCGATCCACACCGCGTGGAGTGACGGAAAAATAGAGTACCTACTCTTTTATATTCACGTTTACTTTCTGAATTACCCACTTGTAGATACCATTTTGTGTACGATTCAGTAAATGACTTGATTTAATAGTTTTATTTGCAGGTTAGTCACGTGCAAACAGAGCATTTGAGTTCAGAAGTCAATCGTGTTTGAATATGCAGTTTCTAGTTTCATGTTTCTAGGTAAGTAGTTACCTATGCATTAAACTTTAGCTAGGCTAATGTGCCGAAAGATGGCAGCAGCTGGACAGATGAAGGAGGTGCTCGTTGTGAAAAACCTTGGCATAAGAGAGGGTTATATTCTGCTCTGGATTAAATTAACGGGTTTAAAAAGCCACCCGGAGATTTCTGTTCTTGGTTTTTTGCCATAATAGTGATCTGATTTTTTTTTGTTCTGGTCTGTACATAGGAGTCGTCTGGTTATCTGGAGAAATAGAATAAAAAATAATTTAAAATAATAAATGATTGGGTTTGATTCAGAAAGCGGCACTCCTAGACACGGCGTGTATTGTTAGGAGATTCTTTTCTTAGGAGCCTTGACCAGTTATAGTTGTAGCTGGGACCCTGTTCCTGATGCCGGTGGTCTACTATTTTTATATTTTGAAATGTTTTTTTATATTCATATTCATATTATGTTTCTATATTAATATTTAAAATTGTTATGAATGATGTTGGTTTGTTGTTGTTGTTGTAAATGAATCTATACTATAATATTATAAAGCTGCAGTGTTTGTTTGTTTGAACGCGCTAATCTCTGGAACTACTGGTCCGATTTGAAAAATTCTTTCAGTGTTAGATAGATTAGTTATCGAGGAAGGCTATATACCATCACGCTACGACCTACGGGAGCGGAGCAGTAACCAAAGACGCGGGTGTAACCGCGGCGGACAGCTAGTAAATGATAATAATAATTAAACGTCAAAGTTTAAACTTAAGTTTATTTTCATTAACACAAACTTTACATGTTTCAGTTTTTAATATTCCCACTGTACCTATACTGTTGTATTTAACTCCCATTTGACCCTAATCTCTGCAAAGTTAGAGTAAACAGGCTTCTTCTGGGTAAACTCACTCCATCGTAGACTATGTCTTTGTCACTTCTGACCTAAACTAGAGTCAATAGAAGATCATATATCTAAAAAAAGCTTTTTTACAAAAAAAGATAACCGCCTTCAAAAACTACAAAATAAAAATAACTTTAGTTTTGGAAGTCGGCGGCTTTGGTTTTGTTTTTTGTTATGTAGGTAAGTATTGCCACCGACTTCCAAAACTAAAGTTATTTTTATTTTGTAGTTTTTGAAGGCGGTTATCTTTTTTTGTAAAAAAGCTTTTTATTTTTCACTTTTTAGTGCTTGTGTATTAATGTTTGAAATACTTACAAAAAGCCCTTTCAAACAGTACCTCACACGATATATTTAATTTTGGAAACTGGTAGGAGGGGGTTTGACGTCCCCCCCCCCTTTTCCTTTAGTCAGTCATCGACTACACGTATAAACAAAGCAATTTCACTTGTTACGATATTGCTGCTGTGATTCTGTGAGGAGTTCCATTCCATATCTCCGAAGTTCATCATCAGATATTGAAATGGTGACAATGGGACCACACGGGAAGCACCAGCTTTCAAATAAAAAAAGAATCATGAAAATCGGTTCACCCAGTCGCAAGTTAGGAGGTAACAAACATAAAAAAAAAATACAGACGAATTGATAACCTCCTCCTTTTTTGAAGTCGGTTAATAAAAGATTTTAAATAATAATGTACCTAATGTTGTGGTGTGTTACACACACGCTAGCATTAACCGTGTTTTTCACACTATAAAATAAAAGTAAGTAGTTTCCTAACAAGCCGAGAAGGCACGAGCATTCAGAGACGGACTGTGAATTTGTGGGGCCCTGGGCTACTAACACTATTTGGGGGCCTACCTAATTATTCAAGCTAATTGCTATTTAAAAAAAAAACTGTTTGTTATAATAATGCATTATGATACAAGTGAGTTAAGTTTGTCATTACAGTCGAGATTGAATTGCATTCCGAACCGAAGGCGAGGGAGCGTCATGGAGCGGAGAGTAAAGTGATAAAGTACAGTAATAATTTATTTTTAAAATGTTAGTTTTTTCTCCATCGGGGGCTGGGGGCCCTTTATATTCACGGGGCCATGGGCTGCAGCCCAAAAAGCTTATTTATAGATCCGCCCCTGCGAGCATTGATAACCACGCTTGCTTAAGGTGGATTGGAAATATAGGTTCAGCTGCCCTACCATGAACTCTTATTGCGATCCAAAAAACTGAATTGTTCTTCAATAAGTCAATATAACGCATCAATTTATGCGTTATATTGACGTATTTGAAGAACAGTTCAGTTTTTGGATCGCGATAAGAGAAAATACGTCAATAAATGACATAAATTGATGCGTTATATTGACTTATTTGAAGAACAATTCAGTTTTTGGATCGCGATAAGAGTTCATGGTAGGACCCCTGGGTTACTAACACTATTTGGGGGCCTACCTAATTATTCAAGCTAATTGCTATTTAAAAAAAACTGTTTGTTATAATAATGCATTATGATACGAGTGAGTTAAGTTTGTCATTACAGTCGAGATTGAATTGCATTCCGAACCGAAGGCGAGGGAGCGTCATGGAGCGGAGAATAAAGTGAAAAATACAGTAATAATTTATTTTTAAAATGTTAGTTTTTTCTCCATCGGGGGCTGGGGGCCCTTTATATTCACGGGGCCCTGGGCTGCAGCCCAAAAAGCCTATTTACAGATCCGCCCCTGCAAGCATTGATAACCACGCTTGCTCAAGGTGGATTGGAAATATAGGTTCAAGTTTCTTCTCGATGTTTTCCTTCACCGATGTCAGTTATAGGTATCCAAAATAAACTTAGAAAGTAATATGAATTTTATTTATTTTTTAATTTACTTGCCCAGTATAGAACCCGCAACCTAATGTTTTTTTTGCATAGACAACTTAATGTTTTTTTTTTGGCTGTATTTTGAATGTGGACGAAGAAAAACACAAATAAACAACAACAAAGTCAATCAAATAATGTCAAGATTTTTTTTTATATCATTGTCTAACCTTCGTTAGGTACCGATCTGTCTATAGTCACTCTTTAAATATTCTTATTCAATACCTATTAACATTTTAAATGCCTTTTGACATGTTTGATTTATAAGTAATTGACTTATATTTATTAGTTCGTATGGTTAGAATATATGTGGCTTGAAATTTTATTGTATTTGCATGAACCATTAATCTTTGGGACACTGATAGTATATAACAATAAATTATTTTTAAGGAAAGAAAAGCTTATACTTAAGATATTCATAATTTTCTGAGTATACTCACATGTCACAGATTTTCTTAGAAAAAGAGACAAACCAAAAAGGGCCGAGTATCGAGCCATGTGGAACACCCATTGTGAGTGCATCATTTGTTAACCATAAATCTTATATATATATTGCTTTCCGTTAACTTCTAATGACCACCAGTCAGTGAGTGAGTTGTGAGTTTCAGTGAGTGTTTCGTGTTTCTACCTAAGTAACTATATGAATTAGGATTTCTGAAAAATCAGCTCTCTAAAATAATTTTTAATTCTATGAAACATTTACCGAATGATTGTAACATGAATAGCACAATCGAATGCTTTGGAAAAATTGCTAAAAAATAAAAAATATCGTGTATAAGTTAAGTAACTAGTGTTGCCCAAAATCGGTCTTGGTCTTGCGGTCTTGGTCTTGTTCTTGCATTTTTGCAAGACCAAGACCAAGACCAAGACCGACTTATTGTAGCAAGACCAAGACCAAGACTGAACCCTGCAAGATTTGAGCAAGAACAAGACTAAGCCTGCAAGACTCTTGCGTCTCGCAGTTAAGTCAAACTGAGATTTGGGCGTTATTAAAAAGGGATTTGGTTTCAATCCTGATTTTGATAGACGTTCCCCAGTATCAAAACCGAATCGTCATAACACTAAAAGGTATTGTATTGATTATTATATTTCGACTATTTATTAAGTTGGTAGCGCGTTACTCACAAATATGTTCCCATGTGACAAAAATGTACCTAGCATAACTTACTGACAAAGTTCATTTCATACAAAGTCATTATGTACCTACTTATTTGATAATTTACCGACAAAGACGCCGCGGTTAGTAGTCTCGCAAGACTTGCGAGACTCTTGCTGCAAGACCGAGACCAAGACCAAGACTGAGAGCGCAATACCAAGACCAAGACCAAGACCAGGTGTATTGACGCAAGACCAAGACCAAGACTGGCTAAGGTCTCGTCTTGGTCTTGCATTTGGGCAACACTATAAGTAACAAATGATTATACAATACCCTTAAGTACGTTACAAAAAAAAAATTTTTCTTCTTACAAATAAATTAAATGGAAGTAGATCTATATCTGTTGTAATGTCAAAATAAAAGCTTTTTTGTTATAACATTTAACTTAGGCTACATTTCCTTCTTCATTTTAGAAAAATAAGGTTTCGCGCAAAAAATTAAAAACTCCGCAGATATGCGATTGCGAACAAAATAATAACTTTTTACAATGGGAGTTCCTCAAGGATCTATTTTAGGCTCATTTTTGTTTCTCAAACCGGCAAAGATATTCAGATAAAAGATTAAATATAAATAGAGATAAAATATTATTTTCATTAAGATAGAAGATCTAATTATTATAAAAGCAACGATCCTGTTATTAACGACTTCTTTTGTCTAGCATAACTGCATAGCAATTCTTTTTTATAATAATAGTTATTAATGATTACCTCGGTGGCTGCTATGTGCCGAAAGGTCGATTAAGCATTATATCGTTGACTACTTAGGTTGCAAGCGCGACTGCTGAACGTGGGGTCCTGGGTTTAATTCCCAGGTCGGGAAAAGTGTTATTCGGTTTTCTTATAATGCATCAAAATAAAAACCTAAAGTGATAATAGGAATATGCAATTTCTAAGAGCCCTCAGAGTTAGGTAGGTAATTCAGTGGGTACAATTTTTATAACACCTAGGACCATTGAAGAACTTGCGATTTAAATAAATAAACAATTAAACCTACCCAATTATAACGTAGGTAGGTGCTTGTTAGAGTAATTATAAAAGATTAATATGATCAATTACACCTGGGTCGTTTAGTTTATGTAAATTGTACTAGGAGGTCTTATGTCAGATGCGTGCGCCATTCTTAAGACGCTGTTCCACTGCGGTGCACGCGAGGCACGCACGATGTTCACATCTACGTTAGCTGCATGCTGCATGGGTCCGTGATTCAAATCACGTGTTTCTACGAAACTTTCTTATCGATGGATGATATGGATTATAAATCGATGGATGTCTTCGACTGAAACTTAATTTAATTAATGAACTGTTTATTATGTATTTGATTTTTTAATTACCGTGCATGGCTGTGTAGTAAAACGATACACGGACACGCTACGTACGGGTGCCTGGTTTGATGACGTTATCGACACACGGCTGGCCTGTTATGGTCGAAAAAAAGAAATGAGCCTACTGCTAACGAGCGTAGCTTCTGCGTGCACATCCTACGCAGCAACTGCGAGCAGCGTGTATAGCGTGTGCAGCGTTGAGATGTACGGGCGACATATCCAAGCAAGCACTGCGTATTTCAGTGACGTCAGCAATCACGTAGCGTATGCAGAATAACTTATTTTACACACATTTCACATTATACATAGAGAAGCTTATTCAACGCGAGCAGCGTGCCCGTGCGCAGTGGAACAGCGCCTTAATTCTCATGGTACATTGAGATGGTTAGTAGAAGTACAGACGGCTTCATAAGTGTCGAGCTACTTTAACAAGACCTCTCATTAAAGGAAAGCAAGTAAATAATGTGAGGTCAGTTTTCACTGGAAATGTATTTCCTGGTGTGTTCGTCTTGTGTACATATAAGTACGTATTGATGGTCAGAAGTGGTTTAGTGTGGTGTGAATCATTATCAGTTGATATGCCGTCGACTACTTGCAATGGTTTTGATGAAGAAATGGAAGAGTTTGAAGGTAGGTCGTGTGTAATACCTAGATGTAGCGTGCTAAATCGTTTACTCAATCAAAAACCTAGCACTGTCACTCACTTAAAGTACTATGAGTATTTTTGTATGAAAGTTGGGTCTATTTTTTTGGGTTCTAGGGTAAAAACTAGACCTAACTAACCTCCGCTGTCAATCCGTCCGTCAATCAAGGGTGTTCGTCTGCCACCAGCCCACCAAGCGGTATCGTATTATCCAGTAACGGTTGTGGAGGTCAGATAGGCAGTCGCTCGATGTAAAATGCTGGTATTCAACTGCATCCAGATAGGCTGGAAGCCAGCCCCAAAATAGTTGAAAAGGCTAGGCAGATTGACTCACATCCAAGTATTTGTAGTTTGGGGTGGAAATCCTCCGGTCGTGGGGTTCGTGTGCCCATGGCCTTTTCAAGGAGTTGGCCAAACGATTGGTTGACACTTCCCGTGACCAAGGGCTGGTTATTACCTTGGCCAGAGGTTAGCATTGCCATCCAACGTGGCAATGCGACCAGTTTTTTTGGGTACATTTCCAGTGGACGGACGGCGATGCGGATGAGTTTTTTGATGCCATTTAGTTTTAGTTTCTCTTTTTTTATTCTGATTGTTTTTTTTTATTTTTATTATTAAGCTTGTAAATAACGTACATAAATATTTTAAAACTTAAGTATTAGTAATCCGCAGTAGTGAGTACATAATACTCACCTAATAGGGATTCCATTAGGTAGGTAAGTATTATGTACCTACTTGAGTATCGACCTAAATAATTTTACATAGGTACCTAATTAATATGTTAAATTTCTGCGTATTTTTTTTTGCGTAAAAAAATAAGTTAAGTATCTACTTACATATTATTTGTCAGTTTGTTATTGTTTATGAGCATTTAAAGTGTTGAATTCTTAATTTAAACAAATAAAATAAACAAAATTAGCGTGCTATTTTTTTTCTGACTGACTGTCCGTTTATCGCAGTGCTGTATGTTTCAGAACTCGAATAGCTTAAAGCGCAGGCCACACCGCCAGCTAGCGGGCGGGCGGGCTAAGCGGGCGGGCGAAGCGAACGAAGGAAACTATACAAACTACGCGAAATATTGGCGAGCTAAACTATGGGGTTCACACCGAAAACTACGGACAGACGAGCGACGGATATTTCGTTAGCTTAGCTCGTTAGGTTAGTCGGTAGCTCGCGGTGTGAACCGAAGTATGTAAAGAGGTGAAACGATGTTCGCCCGCCTAGCCCGCCCGCCCGCTAGCTGGGAATCGTCGGATATTTCGTTAGCTTAGCTCGTTAGGTTAGTCGGTAGCTCGCGGTGTGAACCGAAGTATGTAAAGAGGTGAAACGATGTTCGCCCGCTTAGCCCGCCCGCCCGCTAGCTGGCGGTGTGGCCTGCGCTTAACACTTGAATTCTGCAGAATGTATAGGTATTAATATGGGTAAAAAATATCAATAAATAACAAAATAAACAAAAAAATGGGAACGAGGAAATAGGACGACGAAAAATTTATAGACTTTTCTTGAATGGGAATCTGCAAGAAACTTTTTGTAAGTATGTAGTGTTGAATAGGTATTGTACGGTTGTACAATATTCAACACTACATACCAATATTGAACCCTTCATGCGCCATTTCGACTCGCACTTGGCAGGTATTTCCGTTTTACCATTTTCCCTTCATCCACCTAGAACCCTAACCACATCTTATTTCAAGCAACTCGTCTACCATCACGGATAGGTACTATCGAACCTGCAAAAATTTTATTATTATTTTTCGTACCATTTGTTC
This sequence comes from Hoplodrina blanda, assembly GCA_949316365.1. Classification (NCBI taxonomy): domain Eukaryota; kingdom Metazoa; phylum Arthropoda; class Insecta; order Lepidoptera; family Noctuidae; genus Hoplodrina; species Hoplodrina blanda. The sequence continues at coordinate 12,399,969 of OX438567.1, read as the reverse complement.
GAATTTCAATTTTGTTTGAATTCGAATTTTAAACTTTATCAAACAGGGACCAACATTAAAAATTATTTAAAAAGGTTATAACTGTTAAAGTTTTTTAATTCAAAAAATATTGTAGTCAACTTGTACAGTACTGCACTTCGTTGTGCGACGAATACCACCGACCAAAAGTTAGTACTGCAGTTAAGTTTATTGATATCGTGTTCTGTGTAAATAATCGAAACTGGAAATTCCTGACACATCATTATATCAAGTAGTTATATGATAAAACATGTCCTGTGACAAACGGCAATAATAGTGTTTCTATCATTGAAAGAATTTTTATAATCGGACTACTTAGTACTTACTTCCCGAGATTACCTATTACAAACAAATAAACTTTTCCTATTTATATCCATACAGATCTTCCACATTTTGGTGTAGAGAGAATAATAGAGGCACTATACTTATGGCTAGTCAGTTTCTGAGTTCAGAATCATTTTGAAATGAAGTTGTTTGACGGGATATCTACTAACTATCCACAATCCTAGGTATTTGTGCCCTTATCCACAAATTCTCATTGATATTAGTCGTTTTCTTCTTTTCGTGTCTATTGACTCAAATTAAATTTTGTCTGGCCAGTACTGAGCTATCTGTACTGCTCTATCATTGGTATCGATCGAGTTTATACCAAAATATTATAGCACCACTTTTGTATGGAGCGTTATGTCTCCTGTCAAATTTGAAGATGTGCACTTTCGACTGTATTTGTTACGATTGTAGATTTATTTTTAATTTGTGTTTAGAACGGGACTACTGCGTCACGTTCTTATCAGCTCACCTTTATTTAACAATTCAATAAGGTTATAGGTCCTACATTGAAATGCAAAGACATACAAACCGCTTCGAGTCACAACCGAAGCGTTCTTCCAGTGTTTTCCCGTAACTTTCAAGGGAAAGACGAAATAAAAATAGGATTTTTTATTTTTTTTTCTTGTAAATTCTCCAAAAATGTACCAAGATAATGAAGTTGGGGCTAAGTTGGAGAAGAATAAGTTCGAATCCTCTATTAGTGAATTGAAGAAGAAGACGTTTGTATCAGTTGCTGATATTGAAAGTTATGGTGAGTTAACGGTTTTTTAATCAAGTTTTTTCTGGACTCCTCATATCTTTGGTTTAATGCAGGGGTCGTCAACTTTTTAGCAGGCAAGGGCCACAAGGTGGCAAAATAAACTAAAGGAGGGCCGCAACTGTGAAATTACATAGAAGCCCAATATACCTACGTATTAGAAAAAATTAAACATACAGATTGAATTCGTACACATAATAAATACATTATGTTTATATAACAATAATAATATAGAAATGAAAACTACAAAGTACCTAAATAGGTATAATATTGATTTTATACAAAACAAAACATTCACGGGCCGCAAGTAAGACGTCCATGGGTGGCCGACCGCTAGTCTAATGTAATAGACACAAGAGTTAATTGATTGCTAAGTAAGAATTGACTATATTAAAAAATATTTCTTTTTCAATATTGTGAAATAAATAAAAGATAACGGTGTCACTTTGAATTGATTCAGCTTAGGGCATAGACTATACAGCATGTAACAAAAACCCTGTCCGATCCTTAACCCGTTTGCTGCCACGTCAGGCACCGGTGCCTGACGCTAGTGGAGGTTTGACCTTCAACATTTTTGCCCAGCAGTGAATGTGTTAAGGGTATTATTCGGCATCGTACTGCGTACACATATACGTAACCATTTAATGGATTTGAGATTATTATTTTTCCCCAGTGAAAAAAAAAAGAAGAAAGAAGAAGTAATTAAATTAAAATAAAACATAAAAACTGATCAACGGCAACACTGATCTGACAGGGTTTTTGTTACATAGTATAAATGCCGCATAGTCCACCTAATAATTTTATCTACTATTTCCATATTGTTTATCGTAGATTTAAACGATGATAATCACAGTTCAGTGTCACATTCACGAATGGATAGAATCTAAGTACTACATATTATATACCTCTACATCAGCCTTTCCCAAAGTGGGCGATAACTCCCCTTTGTGGGCGCTGCAGGCCAAAAGGGGCGGTAAGAGACCCAGAAAAAAAAAATCGGGGCGTTGTGTAGAGGCTTGGGGAGCAATTTGTTATTTCATCTACTAGGTGGTTTTTAAGTACGTTAAAAAATGGGGGCGCTAGAAAATATTTTTCTATTTTATTAAACATAATTATTTCCTCATAGCCAATTCAAAATAAAATAAGTAATTACTGATAAACAAAATGCGCGGCCAAAGGTCGTAGAGAAATTGAATTGTTCAAAGCATTCATTTCCCTGTACAAATATTTAAAGTAGCTATTTTACACGTGAATGAAGTTACATTATACAAAACGTTGACGTAATTACTGGCGTATGTGCATGAATGATTAAAACGGTTCCTTGATGGAGATGTAGATATAGGATATAGAGATGAGATGCTTAGGTATGGCTTGTATCTTAGACATCAGTGACATCGTTCCGTGCCTCGGAAAGCACATTAAGCCGTTAGTCCCGGCTGTCATACGTGCACCTTTGACAGTCGTTACGGGTCGTCAGGAGCCCGAAAATCTGACAACCAGTCTTACCAAGGGGTATTGTATTACCCAGGCACTGGATTGTGGAGGTCAGATAGGCAGTTGCTCCATGTAAAATATACAGATAAATATATTTAGCTGCATCCGGTAAGACTGGAAGCCGACCCCAAAGTAGTTGGGAAAAGGCTAGGCAAATGATAATGCTTAGGTTTAACATCGTTAGGAAACTTACAAACATCGTTAAAACTTTATAATAATTACCACTAGCTCCGCTAACTTAACCGCTAACTTTGCCCCGCGATCGTCCGCGTCAAAGTTGGTTTCTCCATATAATCTTTGGACCCCTGTTTCATCCCCTTAGGGGGTGCATTTTGGAAAATCCTTTCTTATCGGATACCTACGTCATACAAAGAATACACCCTCCAAGTTTCAGGTCTCTACGATCAGCGGTTTAGACTGTGCGTTGATCCGTCATTCAGTCAGTCATTCTGAACAAAGTATTTTATATGCTGACCGGCCCACGCGTTGCTGTGGCTCAGGTTTGCAAAAAAAAAGATTGAGGTCAACCATTGGGATTATAAAACTATCCTATCTTTCAAGTTGGATCAAATTGCACACGATGTGCAATTTGATTAAAATCATTTAAGTAGTTTAGGACTCCATCCCGGACAAACAACGTGACGCGTAATTTATATATATTAAGATAAGAAGAAGATGATGTTCTTTTTTTACTATTTAGGTGAGAGCAGTGTTACACCAGAATACCAAGAGGCTTACCGCCGCTCCATTAACGATCCTGAGGGCTTCTGGGGCGAGGTAGCCCAAGAGCTGGACTGGACAAAACCTTGGGACCAAGTGCTTGACAACAGTAACCCGCCTTTCACGAAATGGTTAGTAGCAATGAAGTTTTCTTACCTAATACTTTTATGCACATGACCCCTGTAATCCCCTAAGGGTTAGGCAGAGCCATTAATACACCCACATTTCGCCAGTTATGTTTAAGTCCCATATTATAGGGGGCATGCCTATTGCCATCAACCGGGCACAAAATCCAGACACCGAGGCTGCTATTGAGAAGTTTCTGATAGAAGGACCCAATAACACTTTGCCGAACCTGGGAATCAAAACCAAGACCTCAAGCTCAGTAGTCGCGCTTTACGACCATTCATCATCTTCCTGCCCTTGTCCCATGTTACTTGGGCGCAACACGTTTTCTTCTTCCATTCCGTCCTGTCTACCGCTATCACTGACTCCCTTTTCTTTCACATTATTCTTCACACAATCCATCCATCTTTTCTCCACACTTGTACTAGTAATACTTTGTATTTGCTTCGAGAATGTTAGAAGACTAGGAAGCTATACTTAAGACATGTCTTTTCCTCAGGTGGGTAGGTGGAGAGATGTCTGTATGCTACAACGCGGTAGACCGCCACGTGGCAAGTGGGAAAGGCGACCAGGTGGCGCTTGTCCACGACTCCCCCTTGACCGACACAGTCCGGAAGATCACATACTCCGAGATTAAAGAACAGGTCAGTACCTACCAACTTTACTGCTGATTTTTTTTAGTGTTCATGGGTTATTGCCTGACGGGACCCCATTAAGGCTTCGCTGCCTGTCTGCCCTTCTGTCTATCACAGGGCTGCTTTTTTTTCTGTCTGTTTCACCTAATCTCCAAAACGCCTGGACCAATTTTGACGGGACTTTTAATTGTTTATTTTATTTTATTGGTTTACCAACAACAATTGTTTACACTGGTACTATGCTTAATGTTATATGTAAATAATACAACCAAATAGTGTAACAATCACCTATAGGTACCTAAACTCCGCATGCATAAAGAGTTGTACATTTAAGATTTGAATAGAGATAACTTTAAAGAAAAGTAACTAAACCTAGAACATAATCTAATGGTAAATAGGTAAACTAAATTTTATCGAAAACAAATTTCGTTACATACCAGATAGTGGAAGTCTAGTCGGGAAGATATTTATAAATTTTGGCTTTCAGTTTGCTCAGAGAGTCAAAGTGCAGATCGATATTATCGCCACAACTATTCACAACCTTGCATAATCTTGCGTAAGGGGAATAAACGCCTAAAACCGTTCTCCTTTGTGGAGGACAGAGTGGAGTTATGGGCTGCGAGGAATTCTTGAGGGGGGGCATGGAAGCTGAAAGAGTACAATATCTGAGGGCAGTCTATTTTATGGGTCATTACTTTGCATGCAAACATTGCGTCATTTAGGCGCCGGCGTTTTTCCAGGGACTGACAAATTAGCTGATAGTTTTTTTTTTTTTTGAGGTGGTAAAAATCATCAAATAAGTCCTTCCGTCCTGGGCGGGGCGGAAGGGACTGTCAGACTTTTACTGACTAAAAAACCACCCTGTTCCTTCTGTTGCCCTTTACGTTCCGGGGCCACGGTATCCTGTTAAGACGTCCCGCAACCCCGGCAGGCGTTTGGCCCCGTTGGGGGCCCCGTCCCTGTGCTGACAGCTCTTTGAGGCGCGCGCGAACAGAACGCGCCGTCGACCCGGGCATGGTCCCTGATCGGACGGCGAGCTACCCATTACTCGCCGTCCGCAAGCCCGCGCCTACGGTGGCCAGATGTCGCCTCGCGACGTCCGACGCCCTGGGCGTCTCCCGCGGCGGCTGGGGCGTGAGGTGGAGGGTGTTGTTCTCTCCCTCACGCGGCCCGCCTCCTCCTTCGCTAGCATTACTGCTTCGCAGAAGGAGGTGACTGCATCCCATTCCCTCTCGCCCCGGAGCATGGCCTGAACCAGGCCCGGGCGCGAGAGGTCGCCCCCGCCTATCGCCTCCGTGAGGACACGGCGATGCTCTGCCCAAGCTGCGCAGACCTGCACCGTATGCTCCACCGTGTCCTCCGGGCGGTCCACACAGTGGTGACACCCGGGCGTTACCTCGCGTGCAATCCGACACAGGAACCTCCCGAAACAACCGTGTCCGGTGAGGACCTGCGTCAGCCGGAAGGTGAGGACGCCGTGGCGCCTCTCTAGCCACTCCTCAAAGAGGGGTCTTACCGCCGCGATTGCAGCGTGCCCGATTAGCTGATAGTTTAAGCAGTAATTTGGCTTGGCTCCTTTTATTTGAGAAAATTGAATTGGTTTTCGGGCAAAAGAATTAAAACCGACATTCACGGGCATTATTATTATCATTTTGTTTTTACCTATTAGTAGCTAGTGAATTCATAAGTTTCCTACTTGTTTTTTCACCAACCGGTAATTTTTAAAGTGTCTTCAATCGTAGGTGTCCCGGCTGGCTGGTAAACTGGCCTCTCTAGGCGTGACCCGAGGCTCTCGAGTGCTGATCTATATGCCTCTCATTCCTGAAGCCATCATCTCGATGCTGGCAACCAACAGAATAGGAGCCATTCACTCTGTCGTGTTTGGAGGTAAGATAATAAACATTTAATAATACCAGCCTACTATTGTCCTACTGCAAAGCAAAGGCTTTTTCTCACACAGAGATGGCACTGGTCTGAAAAACCCCGATTCTAAGACTTGAAAAATTCTAAAAACCAATAAGGACCATCTTTCTTACTCAGGTTTCGCCGCGAGGGAATTGAGGACAAGGATTGAACATGCTGAACCAACTGTGATTATAGCAGCCAGTTGTGGAGTCGAGCCCAATAAGATTGTCAGGTAGGTAATGCTACAGTATCTTGATGGTCATCTCGACTCTAACTGATTATACAAGTTGCAAATTTGCATTCTCGTCAAGGGTTCAAATAAAATTAGTAGAGTTTTTCTTTGTGTTTTTCGAATTAGATCTATCCATCTTGCCGCTGGGTTTAGGCAGACGATGAACCCGCACGCACACAGTGATAATTATAGTCGCGCGAGACAGCTTACCACATACGCAACGGGCGATTCTGTTCTTTAAAAGGGGTGTATTCTGAAATACTGTCAAAAATAAATAACTACATAAGTAAACAAATATTTATTCTTGGTAAGGTGTCGTTATTTTATTTGATTATTTATGATTTACATGACATCCTTTTGAAATTTGACGAACAAAGCTGCACCTTGTTGAGAGCAGAAACCAAATTCCCGGACAATAATGCGACTTAACAACATGGCGCCCTAATATAATCTTAAGAGCATCTGATAAAGATTAAAATGTCATTTGAATTCTTCGATTACATTTCAGTAACCCAATTACATTATCAAATCAAATCTAAACTAAGGTAAAGAAATCTCTTCACATTATTCACTTCATCTCTTTAGATATAAAGACATCCTGGACGAAGCGCTATGCCAGTCAGACTTTCAGCCGAACAGCTGCATCATCTTCCAGCGACGGCGGGTCCTGGAGTGTACCCTGGAGCCTGGCAGGGATATCAACTGGGAGGAGGCCTTGGAAGCAGACCCTGTGCCCTGTGTCTCCGTGGAAGCCAATGAGCCATTGTATATTCTGTATACTTCAGGTTGGTAGGACAGTCAAAGTCAAAGTCAAATTTCTCATTTCAATTAGACCATAGGCACTTCAGAATGTCATTTAAAAGAAAAAAATACTGAATCTAGTTACTCGTTCCAAAAGGTAGTTTTGTATGAAGAAGAATGAGCAAGAAATCCCTTACTCATTTAAATTAGTTTTGCAATATTTTGTATGAAACTACTTAATGGTTTTATAATGTTATTATTTGAGGTGCATTTAAAATAACTGTAAGTAGTGTGTTTTTGGCAATAAAAGACAGAACATACTACTAACTGTGCCATTTTATAATGGCGGTGGGGTAGCTAAGTATGGCTCATAAGGCTGCGCACCCAACTCAAGTTATGTTTACTTACATAACTTAGTAAAATGATTGATTATAGATCCCACCGACACCCAGTGCGAGTGAAATGTATAGTGTGTTTTAATTTTTTAATTTTATTAATTGGCGATTTTTGCGCCCCCCTTCCATAGCCGCCCAGGGCTTGTGCCCTACTGGCCCCACCCTAGATACGCCTGTGCCTGTACCTAATTATTAGTCCCTTATCAGGGCAAAGGTAAACCTTTAAATCAACGACCTCTGCCTCTAACAGTAAACGATACTACGACTGACATTCAATGCGTTTACTTGATTGTTGTTTAATTGGGACTTAACCCTTTGTTGCTAGTCATTATGGTAATCACTTTTACCTACCATTGTTTGTGAAGTGGGCCTTTGTACCATATTACGTGGGACACGTGTGTGTAACGTGCTCTATTTCCGTAGCTCGAGTATTCTTTTATGCGTAGAATTGTATCAAGTTAAAAGGGAAAAATTTGCAAAGTCAAAGTTTCAATTATGTCGTTATAAGGCACTTTTGAACGTCATTAATCTAAGTTACATTTTTTTTAAACATTGGATGACATAAATGTTCACGAGAATGTTCTAGAACGTTCGAGAAACTTCAAATTTACATTGAATATTGTAGAGCCTTTGTTGATATACACCGTGAATTTAAAAAAAAAAACAGCTGATCCATACAATAATGTTAGTACATTATTGTATGGTTCAGCTGTTTTTTTTTCACATTTCGTACTATGACCCTTAATAAAAGTTGTTCATATTCATGAGTACATTCACCCCCTGAAAGATTTACAACGGATTAAAATTCAGGTTGTATTTTAGAGGTAATAAGAGGCTAATAAAGTAACTCGGGTATTTTTTAAAAATCGCCATTTCTCTAATGCTATCACTTAGACTATAATAATATAATTATTATTCCAGTTAATGATTGTAAATTAGCCATACTACCCATAATGCCTTAAAATGAATTCGTCCAATTAAAAACTTTAGATATATTTTTTTTCATAAATCAGCATCAAAATTTTTACACACCTTTAGGAAATCAACAAAAAATAAGTCTCATTCAAATTAGTTTATTAGAAACGTCCTTCCAGGGAATAAGATATTGTACTTGGCTAATCATTTCTTTTTCTCATAATACCAGGAACAACAAGCGCACCGAAAGGTGTCCAGCGCCCATGCGGCCACGCAGCCATTCTGTGCTGGACTCTGCGAACTGTCTACGGGTTAAAGAAAGGCGTGTGGTGGGCAGCATCAGACCTGGGTTGGGTGGTCGGCCACTCCTACATCTGCTACGGTCCCCTCCTAGCTGGTGTCACGTCTGTTCTATATGAGGGCAAGCCAGATAGGACTCCAGACCCTGGACAATATTTCAGGTAAGATTTGCTTGCTTAATGAAGTTTATTCCTGCCGGGGTCGCGGGACGTCTTAACAGGATATCGTGGCCCCGGAACGCAAAGGGCAACAGAAGGAACAGGGTGGTTTTTTAGTCAGTAAAAGTCTGACAGTCCCTTCCGCCCCAACCAGGGCGGAAGGACTCATTTGATGATTTTTACCACCCAAAAAAAAAGGTTACATTGTATTTGGAATAAATTAAACTTAATATAATATCACGCTTGTGATCCCCGAAGGGTTAGGCAGAGGTGCAACCACATTTCGCCAGTTATATTTAAGTCCCATGTAATAGGAGGCGAGCCTATTGCCATCAACCGAGATTGTGAGTTTCAACCCCCGACGCAAAAACGACGGGGTGTTATAAGTTTGACGTGTCTGTGTGTGTGTGTCTGTCTGTGGCATCGTAGTTCCCGAACGGATGAACCGATTTTGGTTTTTTTTTTTGTTTGAAAGGACAATTAGTCGGGAGTGTTCTTAGCTATGTTTGATGAAAATCGGTTCAAGATGGACGCCGTCATTTTTAAATTTTAAATTTAATTTTTAGGTACTCAATGTTGCTTGGTTTGACGGAATGTGTAAACAAGCCTGTAATGTGTCTCTTTACACCCAATAGACGCTAAAAAGAAGACAGGCCACAGCTGGAATTCGTTATTGTCTTTTGTGTACTAAGGGTCGGTACATGTATATCTGACAGAAAATACGTTCGACATATCTTCCGTTATGTGAATCCACCCTAAACCCTCTCATCTTTGGTCATTCCAGAATCATAGAGCAACACCGTGTCAACGCGCTCTTCACGATCCCCACCGCATTCCGAGTGCTGAAACGAGCTGACCCTAACGCAAAGTACGCCAGGAGATACTGCAGCAATTCATTGAAAACCGTGTTCATAGCTGGGGAACACTGTGATCAGGATACGAGGGTGAGTTTTATGTCTCATGTCCCTTTTCGTGCTAGCTTGGATGGAACTTCGAACGTACTGTCAGTTTCCTACATAACCTGGCCTATTTTTCCCTCTGCTTATTCTTAAAAAGGGTTAGGGGGTCTACCAGACCACCATCTTTCAATCAATTTCAATTGTTAAATTTTCAACTCTCGGCGCTGAGCCGAATGTTGAAAATCTATTAGTGTGCAAGCCAAAGTAATATTAAAATAATACTGCTTTAAGAGATGGGGTAGGCTTCCAGGTAATGCACTCACTGTACCTACCTGTTCATAGGTACCTATATAATATAGAGAAGATACCAGTCTTTCTATTTTTCTATAAACGATCAACGACAAAAGGTTTGTAACGGAAAACATAATTAAGTAAATGAATGCATTCGTTGTCATGTAAGAATGATATTGACCATTGACCTCAGCCTGCCTGCCTACACATGAAGCCCCGCTACGTTATGGTGACGCAAGCGCACAATTAGTCGATGAAACACACCTTTTTCGATTATTGAACAACAGAAAATGTAACATAAAAGTTGAAAAATTGGAAAAGCTCGCCCTTTCACGGGGAGGAAATTCTATTCACTTTTGGGAACGATCGCAAACTAATTTCAGTCTAAATCTGTTATAAATGCCTCTAATTCGCTACGTTTTAGAACATTTTTAATTAAGTACGGGAATTGAACTTCAGTAGGCCAATTCTACTAATCAAAAACTAATTAAATCTAATCGCAACGCAATCTCATCTCAGCGACAATTTATGACAAAAATGTAGGTAGGTAGATTAATTAAAGGCATTTTTGGCAGGTTGAGAATAAGATAAAGTCAAAGTCAAAGTCAAATCATTTATTTCAATTAGACCATTAAAAGGCACTTTTGAACGTCGAGAAAAATTTGAATCTAGTTGCCCATTCCAAAAGGTAGCTTCGTATGGAGAAGAACGGGCAAGAAACTCCATACTTAATATAGATAATTTATTCATTTAAGGGCCAATTTTTCAATCGTCAGATAACTCTTAACGGAGGGATAAATATGGCGATTTGACAGCTTTTGTATAGAAAATATGTCAAACTGTCATATTTATTCCTTGGATAAAAGTTATTTGACTAATGAAAAATCAGCCCTAAATTAGTTAAATTCAAAGAAGATTGCCTTTTGATTCTGAATGAATTTATTCAAATGAGGTTTTAACATTAATTGTCACTGTGATAATATGATTAACATAAGTACTTGAATTATTATTAATTCCTTATGCACCGGGCACGGTTGATGGCAAAAGGTTCGCCCCCTATTACCTACAACATAACTGGCGAAATGTGGGTGTACTAATGGGTACACCTCTGCCTAACCCTTCGGGGACTACAGGCGTGATGTTAGTGGCGCATAATTTTTTTTAATATTTATTTGATTTTTATTTTTTTAGATTTAACACAAACTTAATTGTTTCTACTTTGCTTATACGTACAATTTTTATTTTTTCGCGTGAATAAATAGTTTTTCTTTCTTTTTTTCTTCCTTTCATATGTTATGTAATTCCTTTTTTTTTGTACAGCAATGGTCAGAGCGAATATTCAGCGTGCCAGTCTTGAACCACTGGTGGCAGACAGAGTCAGGGTCACCCATCACTGCACCGTGCTTGGGATACGGTGTGAAGGCCATACCACCACACTCCGCTGGATACCCGGTGCCAGGATATGATAGTGAGTTTTTGAACTTATTCGACTTTGGAAGTCCCCATGATTAGGGTTACCAGTGTCAGGAATTTTCCTTACATATCCGGAATTTTAGACTTCTGTCAGGGAAACGGAAAATTTTAAATTATTCATAATGTAATGTAATGTAAATGTAATTATTCATATTTAAAGAGAACGAGAAAATTGTGAGAAACAAAAATAATGAATCAAATCTTAACATGAATTAAGATTAATTCAGTCTAATCTTGCTTGTACCTACTTTTTTTTTCTGGATAATGCTTTAAGTAACTACTGGTCTTTCATGACACGAAATGGTGGGATATCTTAGATTCAAAAGTCAGAGATTCTACCAGAAACGCTCATTTTATAATCTGGTAACTCTATGCACTGCTCTAGTATCAAAACGATTAAAGTAACGTCATACATTTTCAAGTTTCTTTTTGAATTTTAACCGTTATTTTATTTTAGTTCGTGCCCTCAAAGAAGACGGCTCGGAATGTCAACCAGGCGAAGTTGGCAGGTTGGTGGCTAAGCTACCTCTGCCTCCAGGGTTTGCTTCTACTCTGTGGCAAGCGGATAAGCGATTCAAGGAGACTTATTTCGAAACATATCCGGTAAGATATTTTACTTCCGATTAAAATGGTTGAGCTAAATGGTGCTGATCCACGCGTCATATTCGTGAACGAGCGCTGTCAGTTGAGATTGGTCATCTTTTAACTTACATCATTATTACTTACATCTTTACTATTTATTTTTTATTCTTTCAACTTCATTGTTACTTCACATAAAGAAGCAACAAGAATATTTTAACCAGGATTTTGTAAAAATTTAATTTAAAAGAGTGTCCGTGCAGTTTCTTACTCGTTCTTCTTCCTAAAGAAGACTTACCTACGTTTTGGAACGAGCAACTAGCGTCCACATTCTGACTAGCTGACCGACTCCTTGACAATTCAAAAGTGCTTGTAAGTATATGGCTTTATTTAAATAAATGCTTTGACTTTGAACCTAATTAAAGCTGTGGAGTAGTTAACAACTCTTTAGAAGGTCAGTGAAATAAAGTGTTAAGCGATTTTGTACCATGTGCGGTGTGAATACGTATTATCTTACATCGTCATTGAGACCTTGATTTGTCCTGCACTTAAATGACTTTGATACCTGATTTGTTAATTTTGTAATAGTTTTATTTATTATTTAATTATTATAAAAGTCGTATGTCACGTCGCGATTTGCTATTGTTTTTGCGTTAAATACCTAAATAGGTAGGTAGGTAATATTCAGAAAGTTGATTGATTGACAAAAAAAATATATTTGGTGGATACATAATGTGATGAACTTTACACTTTTGAAATCAATACCTATGAAAGAAACAATGGTTAGGTTTATTCAAGGTTATCTAATGAGCTTAGGTCTTCCAATAATTAAATTAATTACATCAAACTAATTCACGTTACTATCCAGCAATGACTGTTTAATTTGCAAATATGTATTTAAAACTCAACTTAACATCACGCCTGTAATCCCCGAAGAGTTAGGCAGAGGTGTACCCACTAGTGCATATTTCGCCAGTTACCTTTAAGTCCCATGCAATAGTGGGCGAGCCTTTTGCTATCAACCGAGCACAAATCCAGCCTCCGAGACTGCTACTAAGTACGCGTAAATCTTATTGAAAAAACCCAATATGAGAAGGCTCGCATTGATCACCACGCTTGCTTAAGGCGGATTAACGATTGCAGACTTATATTTATGTTGTTTTCCGTTATTGATGTCAGTGATGTCCAAGGTAAACATACAAAATGAAATAGGAAAAGTCACATTAGTACTTGCCTGTGGCCAATTACGAACTCATGATCTCGGGCGAGGCGGGCGACTTAACAACTGGACCATCACGACATTTATAAACAGTGTTACATTATTAAAAATTACTCTAGAAAAATGGTAGAAATTTTGACATGCGTTTTTTTGATTCGGTAGAATCCAATGAATAATGAGACTGCTCCATTATCTTTTCAGGGCTACTATGATACTCAGGACGCTGGCTGGATAAGCTCGGAAGGCGCTGTATGGGTGGTTGCCAGAGCTGATGATGTCATCAACGTGGCGGGCCATCGTCTGTCCACCGCCGCCCTCGAAGATGTGGTCCTGCGACATGCCAGGGTCGCTGATGCTGTTGTGGTTGGAGCCCCAGACCCTACCAAAGGGGATGTTCCACTCTGCCTTTATGTTATGAGGCCTCCCCAAGATGGTATGTGATTTGCGTAATATCTTCATTAAGATTAATTATATAAACAGAATTGTATCCTCTATTGGTAAACTGAAAAAAACATATAAGTATACCTAGAAGGGAATGTGATGAGACTATTTATTTAAGACCATGTACTTAATGTACCATATTCGACAAATAAATGAATTTGAATTTGAATTTGGAATATTCATGCATATGAACAGAATCTATCTGCATTGTCATCCAAACTAAATATGCAAGCAAAATTTCGGCACAATCGGTTGAGGGCAACTGGTTTTAAAATTCAGCTGTAAGATTTGACCCGAACAAACACACATTATACATTGCAAATTAAAGAAAAGCTTGTAAAAACAGAAATGTTAAACGACAGCGACGAATCGCTGACCGAACATTTTCGAATCTGATACCAATTTTGTTCACAGATGAAGAAATTGTAGCCGAGAGCACAGTGACTCAAGAATTAATCGCACTGGTTCGACACTTAATCGGTCCCATCGCTGCATTCAGAAAGGCAGTTGCTGTTCCCGCGTTACCAAGAACTAGGTCAGGAAAAGCTCTCCGTGGAGCCATCGCCAAGCTGGCCAGGTCACAACTAGTGAAGTTACCATCCACGATAGAGGACCCCACAGTGTTCGGAGAAATAAAGATCGCTTTACAAAAATTTGGATACGCTATTGATGCTCCTGATCCAGAAATGTAAAAATATAATTTAGTAAAATGTTATAAAAATACTAGCTTATGTTCGCGTCATCGTCCGTGTGAATATGGGTTATGTGCAGGGTTTTGATTTTTATCGTGCGAAACCCTAATTCTTTTTCTTAAATAAAAGTTGTTACTCCCTATATGACAGCGAAATTCCAATCAAAATCGGTCCACCAGTTTGGGAGATAAGCTGAAACAAACAGACAGACAAAAATTTAAAAAATATGTTTCATATTCATTTAGTAAAAGCTGTTATTTTTAAATAAAATAACAATCAGATACATTTTATTTATTTGCTTAGAGTATAAATAATTGGTGGATACGTTTTGAATATTAGTTCAGCGAAAATTGATCAATGCAGTTATTCATTCCTGGCAACACCTAATTTCCTGTCATGCTGTGTACTTACACTGTGTTGTTCGTAAATAATTGAGAATTCTTCTCTTAATTCTTCTCTAAATTACAGCGTGGTTAAGCGTAGAGAAGTTCTCTACGCTTAACCACGCTGTAATTTAAACTTATTATTTATTTTTTTAGTTTCTGCTGTGATAGAAAGCTAATGCTTTTTATTTTTTAATGTACCTAGTTATTGTAGTAATACGACCGTCGTACCAAAAATCAGTGATAATGCTACGAATAGATAATATTTAGAAATACGTAGTCTTTAATTTTAGGAAAGCACATTGTAATGGCTTTTAGGGCTGTTTTATACTAATAATTATTCATTTAATTGTAAGACATTAAATCATTAAAAATAATGTAGTAGAATATCAAATCATCATCTAGTCTAGATCTACTTTTAATATTAATTTGAAAATGTTATAGGCACATTTAGATAACTTGTTCTTTTAAAGAATTTTAAGTGCAAATAAATTTGATTCCATTTGAAACCCATTTGAAACAGTTTATAATGGATTATAAGTTGTTGGCGTGCTGTGGCTCACTAATTCTACACGTAATTTAGATGTGTTTACACTATTTAAATATTTTTTAAAATTATTTATATCCAAGTAGGAACATAATTAGTTTTATGATGAATAATGATTTCGACGAACGATAAATGGATAGGGGTATAATATTATTCTATGGTTATCTGTTTTAATTATGTAACCTTTTTCCTCTTGATTATGCTGTCCTTGCCCTGCTTGATACAATTTGGATGGGTAGGTGCTTTTTTTTACAGTCAGCGCAGGCGTTGAGGTAGGTAATATGGAATATGCTGAAGTAGTTCATTTATTAATTTATAATGAACTAAAATGCAATGAAAATAGTGTTGAAAATTGCGTAATTATTTGTTCATTATCAATTCGCTGCTCTGTTTGCACTGACGCTTAGACTTTAGAATTATTCTAATGTGATCTGTTATTTTTAAATGTGAATATTTAGAAATAAAAACAGTGTGCAATGTTGGAAAAGTCTTTTTTTTATTTAAATCGTAAATTATAACTTATAAAAAGTGTCTACTATTTTTAAAAGAAATAAGGCTGGGCGCAAACGTAGGTATGTGTGTGTATGTACATACACGCCTCCTGGGCGCTTACTATGACCTCTATAGCAGGGCAGAAGTTGCCCGGATGTTGAACTGCCTCGCTATTTTGTACTATGACATCGTTATAGCAGGCCCAAAGCAGGCCTGTAGCAAGCCTGCTAAGTTAACGTTTACAAAACCGTTCACCTTTTTTTTTATAAAGACTTTCGTACCATGACGTGCTATTTGACAGCAGCAAAATGATAATGGAACGGCTGTAATGTCAAAATTAGCGATTGCTAAAAAGTTACTATGTGACTAGCTTTTTCAACATCGTTTTGTAATCTTAAATGATATTCGTGGCAACATGTTAGGTTTATATATATAATAAGAGTTTTTAAAGTGGATGGTGTGAATTGTAAGCGAATTAGACCAGACTTTTTCATTTTTGTAGCTGTGTAACGAGTACGAAATATGTAAATAATAAAATTGAAGTGCGAAAATCGTATGGAAAAACATACCAACGGCACGTTGCATTTGGGAAATAAATAAATAACAATAAGAAGTTAATGACAGGGAATAACCCCTAAGACGACCCACTGACCTAAGAATCAATTAATATAGGTAATAACTTTATAATCATCAATGGTAACCAAAACCTATGAAAATACGTAATGTATAAATAAAAACGTCTACAAATCTACAATTCTCAATTTTATTATCACTATCACTACATAGTATAAAACAAAGTCGCTTTCCCTGTCTGTCTGTCCCTATATATGCTTAGATCTTTAAAACTACGCAACGGATTTTGATGCGGTTTTTTTTAATAGATAGAGTGATTCAAGAGGAAGGTTTATATGTATAATACATGCACCCGTGCGAAGCCGGGGCGGGTCGCTAGTTATTAATATTTGTATTTTAGAGGCCTATCAAAACATTTTAGTCCCCTGTTTGTGCGAAGGTTTTGAACCTCTAATGAAAATAATAAATTCTTCAAAGGCTTAGTGATCTAAGCAGAGACAAAGGTGTTATCAATTCATCAGATTTTCTATTGTGGAGCATAACTACACTAGTGTGTTTCTTGTGTATGTTCGCTGTATGTATGCTATTAAACATAATTTGCTGTGTATTAAAGTGACAATGAAAAACATAAGCAAGTAATCTTTTAATCCATTTATTTCAGGAGATTCTCGGTATTGAGTTATTGACTCAGAAAAACAATAATGACATCAATTTTATTTGGAATGCAGAACCAGTCTCCAGAAGCCTTTTACACTGAGAAGCATAACAAGACCCAAAACATTATTGAGAGGACCATTGATGTGTACTAAAGGCTCGATTGAGATGTTGATTAGCCCATCAAGTGCTACATTTCCAATCACATGTTTTGCAAATGCATGTGTTTCTACACAACATAATGTAACACAGTAAATTTATGAAAATAAAACAATGACCGCATCTAGTTTAAAAAAATGTGTTTAATTTTTACCTGTTTACAAATGAAATTATTATCATTTATCACATGATACTTTCTTATGACTGACTAAAACATATCTATACTAATATTATAAAGCTGCAGAGTTTGTTTGTTTGTTTGAACGCGCTTATCTCTGGAACTACTGGTCCGATTTGAATGATTCTTTCAGTGTTGGGTAGTCCATTTATCGAGGAAGGCTATAGGCTATATACCATCACGCTACAACCTACGGGAGCGGAGCAGTAACCAAAGACGCGGGTGTAACCGCGGCGGACAGCTAGTATACATATAAGTAGGAACCCATATTATCCATATAAATGCAATGAAAGTTTACAAGAACAAAAACTGGTAACAGAGATGACTGCCTGCAGGAGCCATAAATTCATATGGTGTACTTTGTTGGTTTCTAATATGCAGGTATATGTATATAAAAACACATCATGAGTACCTACATATTATTCTTTATTTTAATTTTCCTCCTAAATACATAGGTATGTATAATGATTAATTAGTTAGGCTCTCCACTGGATGGAATTACTAGATATATTATTTTTCAGTTTAGTAGACTAGGAGATGTCAAAAATACTGGGGCTCCGTTGCATTCCTGTAAAAAGGTTATGTTTCTTGGATTATGGGCATTGCGGATCTTGTATTTCGATATTTCAATAAATTCCTTTACTATAAATGTACCCAGTTATAAATTGTGTGTATTTTTGTAGGAACAACACAATAAAATACTTTTTTACAATAATTTATTGTGACTGAAACAAAATTTACCAAAAGCACTCTATACCGCAATAAATAAATTACTTCTTATCGACTTTAATGTCTAGTAGGGCTTTGAACATTATATATTACTTTTGTAAAAGGCTGTGAAAATCATTAAATTAATCAAGTGAAATGTTGTTTATATTTACGCGCTGACAGTTGATGAACGTAGGTACGTTCTGAATATCACATTGTATCTTTAAGAGTTAAAAAGGTTTTTTTAACGTGAAACTTGTGCTTTTAGTGCTTTTAGATAATAAATCATGGTAAGTTGTAATACATAATCTTAGTTATAACGTGTATTTATCTAAGAAATTCAAGTTATGATCATAAAAAAAAAAACCGGTAATGTGTTAGAGAATTATATCGTAGTTTTTGAACGTTGTTTATTCACAACACTAAGACTAAACTTCATCATCAAAGCAGGCAGAGACAAGCATTGCCGTTCAATAATCGTTCACCTTTAATACGGTCATGGTACGATTTTTAGCGATTCCTAAGCAGGCCTGGGCGCTTACTATGACCTCTATAGCAGGGCAGAAGTTGCCCGGATGTTGAACTGCCTCGCTATTTTGTACTATGACATCGTTATAGCAGGCCCAAAGCAGGCCTGTAGCAAGCCTGCTAAGTTAACGTTTACAAAACCGTTCACCTTTTTTTTTATAAAGACTTTCGTACCATGACGTGCTATTTGACAGCAGCAAAATGATAATGGAACGGCTGTAATGTCAAAATTAGCGATTGCTAAAAAGTTACTATGTGACTAGCTTTTTCAACATCGTTTTGTAATCTTAAATGATATTCGTGGCAACATGTTATACAGCTAACATTGTAACAAGCCGGATTTGACAGCTATCAAAATCCTTTGTGTAGTGTTGTCAAAACGTCTTGTCAAAATATAAATCGGCAATTAATTCGTGTTTGTGAGTGTATTTTTTCAAAATTAAGTTAAACTTAATGTTTACAAGTGATACTCGTTGTTATAGTGTATGGGTAACATAGTAATTATTCAGGATTGTGAATTGGATTTTTCAAATTATTACGTAGGAGAAACGTCAAATCCGGCCTCTTAGAACGTTAGCAGTATAGGTTTATATATATAATAAGAGTTTTTAAAGTGGATGGTGTGAATTGTAAGCGAATTAGACCAGACTTTTTCATTTTTGTAGCTGTGTAACGAGTACGAAATATGTAAATAATAAAATTGAAGTGCGAAAATCGTATGGAAAAACATACCAACGGCACGTTGCATTTGGGAAATAAATAAATAACAATAAGAAGTTAATGACAGGGAATAACCCCTAAGACGACCCACTGACCTAAGAATCAATTAATATAGGTAATAACTTTATAATCATCAATGGTAACCAAAACCTATGAAAATACGTAATGTATAAATAAAAACGTCTACAAATCTACAATTCTCAATTTTATTATCACTATCACTACATAGTATAAAACAAAGTCGCTTTCCCTGTCTGTCTGTCCCTATATATGCTTAGATCTTTAAAACTACGCAACGGATTTTGATGCGGTTTTTTTTAATAGATAGAGTGATTCAAGAGGAAGGTTTATATGTATAATACATGCACCCGTGCGAAGCCGGGGCGGGTCGCTAGTTATTAATATTTGTATTTTAGAGGCCTATCAAAACATTTTAGTCCCCTGTTTGTGCGAAGGTTTTGAACCTCTAATGAAAATAATAAATTCTTCAAAGGCTTAGTGATCTAAGCAGAGACAAAGGTGTTATCAATTCATCAGATTTTCTATTGTGGAGCATAACTACACTAGTGTGTTTCTTGTGTATGTTCGCTGTATGTATGCTATTAAACATAATTTGCTGTGTATTAAAGTGACAATGAAAAACATAAGCAAGTAATCTTTTAATCCATTTATTTCAGGAGATTCTCGGTATTGAGTTATTGACTCAGAAAAACAATAATGACATCAATTTTATTTGGAATGCAGAACCAGTCTCCAGAAGCCTTTTACACTGAGAAGCATAACAAGACCCAAAACATTATTGAGAGGACCATTGATGTGTACTAAAGGCTCGATTGAGATGTTGATTAGCCCATCAAGTGCTACATTTCCAATCACATGTTTTGCAAATGCATGTGTTTCTACACAACATAATGTAACACAGTAAATTTATGAAAATAAAACAATGACCGCATCTAGTTTAAAAAAATGTGTTTAATTTTTACCTGTTTACAAATGAAATTATTATCATTTATCACATGATACTTTCTTATGACTGACTAAAACATATCTATACTAATATTATAAAGCTGCAGAGTTTGTTTGTTTGTTTGAACGCGCTTATCTCTGGAACTACTGGTCCGATTTGAATGATTCTTTCAGTGTTGGGTAGTCCATTTATCGAGGAAGGCTATAGGCTATATACCATCACGCTACAACCTACGGGAGCGGAGCAGTAACCAAAGACGCGGGTGTAACCGCGGCGGACAGCTAGTATACATATAAGTAGGAACCCATATTATCCATATAAATGCAATGAAAGTTTACAAGAACAAAAACTGGTAACAGAGATGACTGCCTGCAGGAGCCATAAATTCATATGGTGTACTTTGTTGGTTTCTAATATGCAGGTATATGTATATAAAAACACATCATGAGTACCTACATATTATTCTTTATTTTAATTTTCCTCCTAAATACATAGGTATGTATAATGATTAATTAGTTAGGCTCTCCACTGGATGGAATTACTAGATATATTATTTTTCAGTTTAGTAGACTAGGAGATGTCAAAAATACTGGGGCTCCGTTGCATTCCTGTAAAAAGGTTATGTTTCTTGGATTATGGGCATTGCGGATCTTGTATTTCGATATTTCAATAAATTCCTTTACTATAAATGTACCCAGTTATAAATTGTGTGTATTTTTGTAGGAACAACACAATAAAATACTTTTTTACAATAATTTATTGTGACTGAAACAAAATTTACCAAAAGCACTCTATACCGCAATAAATAAATTACTTCTTATCGACTTTAATGTCTAGTAGGGCTTTGAACATTATATATTACTTTTGTAAAAGGCTGTGAAAATCATGAAATTAATCAAGTGAAATGTTGTTTATATTTACGCGCTGACAGTTGATGAACGTAGGTACGTTCTGAATATCACATTGTATCTTTAAGAGTTAAAAAGGTTTTTTTAACGTGAAACTTGTGCTTTTAGTGCTTTTAGATAATAAATCATGGTAAGTTGTAATACATAATCTTAGTTATAACGTGTATTTATCTAAGAAATTCAAGTTATGATCATAAAAAAAAAAACCGGTAATGTGTTAGAGAATTATATCGTAGTTTTTGAACGTTGTTTATTCACAACACTAAGACTAAACTTCATCATCAAAGCAGGCAGAGACAAGCATTGCCGTTCAATAATCGTTCACCTTTAATACGGTCATGGTACGATTTTTAGCGATTCCTAAGCAGGCCTGCTTTTGAATGGAAGTTGACTGACAGGCATTTGAACGTTTTCTTAAAAGGTGATAGTAAGCCCCCTGCTTTTGAATGGAAGTTGACTGACAGGCATTTGAACGTTTTCTTAAAAGGTGATAGTAAGCCCCCTGATTCGAAAACCGATCCGGAAACCGGACTAGCCCAGCCAGCCGCCCAGCCTAAAACTGACCGGTCGTGGTCGACCCGTGAAAAAGAGAAAGAGAGGGAAGGTCGCCTGGTGGGACTATTTTTCTTAAGTGACGCTTTCTGTCAGGGAACTTCTTTCCGAAAATATAAATGGCGAGTCGTTTATTTTTTGCGTATTTTTCTTTTATACCTAACTTGGCAACATTAAACACCTCTGAAGACAGATAGATGATGTCATATCTGTCAATTGTGTCAGTGTCAACGTCAAACAAATACTTTAGTAATTTACGAGTGACGCATCGCGGGGTATCGCCTTGTTTCGCAAAATAAATCGTATTATACCATCTGTCGCGTTATAATTAATACTAGAATAATAATTAAGCTTTCCCTAACATACAAAAGGTATTATCCTTCTAGTTGGAATGTCCTTATCTTGTCAGTAAAGGGTGAAACTGTGTGTTTACGTGTATTTATAAAAACCGGCTTAGAAAGGTAAGAAAGCGCTTTCTATTTCATGCATTTTCTCTTTTAATATTAGCTCAACTAGACAGCGTTGAAATTGCTTGTAGTCTTTTGTACAAGTTGTGTTAAAAGGGTTCTTTAAATAGTATTTTTGATGAATAAATAATGAGTTCATATCCATGAACACAACATTACTTGGCATTTATAATGTTACACCTTTACGTTAGATATGTCAAGATAATAATAGATAATGCGATAACTTCAGTATAGTATTCGTGATATAATCGTGCTAATCAATATTTTCAACATGGTAAGTGACTCATTTGAAGAATAATACTTAATTTCCTCAATATTATAGGTAAATTTAATTAAATTAAAAAACAATTGAATTCTCGTTAGCTAGCCTCAAACAATTCCCTTATTGATCACATATTTAAGTGAATAGAATTATTGTTTACTATCTCATTCTAAGGCAGCCATTCAAACTTTTTTCTCTTGTTTATGATCCTGATTTGAATGAATGTTTTTATTATGAAGCACATAGCCAGAGTTCACATAGGACTACTTACCAAAATAAAGCTGGTATTTCACTTTGGTAATTGGCTGGAAATGGTGTAGAATCTAAAAGAAATAAATTGATAATACATGGGAAATGAGTGCAGCTGGTGTTCACACGATATTATGGCAAGTTAGAAAATGCATGTGTCTTTGCTAAAGTTTTATTCCTTCTCCTATTTAATTAGTGTTGCTAGGGGAAAACCTGACAGATTTATTAAAAATTCAATTCAATACAATTCTGAATTTTGTAATTTTTTTTGGGTTCAAAAATAAAAATAAATATTTTATTTTTATGTTTTTTTTTAATACATTTATACAGAATTTACTGTTTTTTTTATTGTATAATTCTGTCCAGCTTTCTCCTAGGCACTCTTTCAATAGGCGCAGATTGAACCATATTTTATTGTGATCATTTCATTCAATACTTAAGTGTTGTCCTATTTGTGTGCATTAAATGATGATATTTATCCTCGTTTTCATTTGAATCAGACATGTAAGCTCACTGTTCTTAGTATTGTCATTTATCACGTATTAAATGTAAAGTGATAGCACATTTTACGATTTAAGTCTTTGACTAAATACGTAATAATGATTGCTCATTGTAGAATTTGCAGTGAAGATGTAATATGTAAAATGATTTAAATTTTCCAGATGTGGAAAGCATCGACTGACGTGGCTCCGCCAGCACTTGCTGAGGCAGATGACTGGGAAACGGACCCTGATTTTGTGAACGACGTGACTGAACATGAACAGAGATGGGGACCTGGGGGTCGGAATGTAGAGGCTATTGAGTAAGTACCTATATGACTTGTTATTTCTTTTTATTTATTCAGTGTCTGACAACAATATAATCCATCTTGTTTATAGTGAAAAGATACATTAAAGATAGGGATTTATTTTCATATTATCACTACATATTATAAAATAAAGTCGCTTTCCCTGTCTGTCCCTATATATGCTTAGATCTTTAAAACTACGCAACGGATTTTGATGCGGTTTTTTTTTAATAGATAGAGTGATTCAAGAGGAAGGTTTATATGTATAATACATGCACCCGTGCGAAGCCGGGGCGGGTCGCTAGTAGATTATAGATTACAAAATACTATTAGCTAGAAGGAAACCAAACCAGTTACAGTTACAAAAGTACGTTTTCCTTAGTTTACGTGTGTTAAATTTACACAGGAAAAACTATTTTTAGATTTTGTGTTATTCGGTATTGGTATACATTTAATAAAGAGAGGATTTATTTTATCTTTACTTAAATGTGATTATATTGCCATTAAAATTATCATGCTGTAGTTTAGCTGCCCTGTCGGTGTAGTGGTCGCGGAGTGACTGCTGGGTGTGGGGTTTTTGGTTTGATATCCAGGTCGGGTAAAATAAATTTCGGCAGAGGGTTAAATAAATTTCAATAGCAGCCCAGAATTTTCAAGGTTGTGCAAGGTTGATGCATGTCATGGAAACCAGATAGGCTCACACTTGTGCATCTCAATTCAAACAATCATCTATTTATTTAATAAAAAAAGTATAATGCGTTATTGCATAATTATACGTATATGCGTTATTATGATTTAACAGCATATGTTTGCAATTGTCTCGTAGTAGAATTACGCATTCATCGTGATCAATTAAAACAATGGCTTGTTTGTAGGTATAATTGTTATGTAAGTACGTGTGTTTGTCACCTAGCTCCTAAACGGCAGGACACTCCGCGCAAATAAAAGTCACGGGCATAAACTAGTTTCTATATCTGAAACACTGTTGAAAAACCACAAAAAGCGGTACTAGCTCGGGATAAAAATCGGGACGAATCGCCAGAATCGGGACGAATCGCCAGAATCGGGACGACCCGCCAGAATCGTGACATCTGGCAACGCTGGTCACCGTTTATCCGGCGCCGGTTATACGGTAACCTGGACGTGTGAAAGGGGCTGAGCGAAGGAAGTGAGCACGCCGTCAGAGGCAATGCCCCGCAGTATCACCCAGACATTGCTAATTATAATAAATTGATATTAAAACTGTGAAAGGGAAGCGCGTGGGCGATATTTACTTTTTTGCACAGTGAATCACTTTACAGAAAAAGATTTGTGTATGTTTTTGAATTCTGTAACTTCTTAGAATTAAAATAAAGAATTCGTCACGTAAGGAAAAGACGTTATGCCCGCTCCAGGCGACCTTCCTTCTCATTCTCTCTGTCTCTATTTATTACGGGTGTCTGTAGCGGTCTATGTATGCGGGTATCGAGATTCGAGCAGCAAGCGTTGTGCGCGGCCAGCTGCATAACCGTGCTGTTTTTATGATTGTTGTGTCATTATTGCAATTTTAATCAAGTTCGTTCCTGATACTGAGTTTCTTGCTCGTTCTTCTCCATAGAGATCTACCTACGTTTTGAAACGAGTAACTAGCGTCAACTTTCTGATTAACTGAGTCTTTGACAATTCAAAAGTGTCTGTAAATGGTTTAATTGAAATAAATGTTTTGACTTTGACTTTTTTTAGTATGGCGAAGCTGAGAGAGGAAGTATTTGAAGCGGATTCTCAATCGAAGAAGAAGCAGTACGAGGCTGGACCTAAGTCGTCATTTGGGTTTGTACTTGTAGTTTCTTTCTGTGAACTATACTATCTATGCCAGGTGTTGTCCTAAATTATTTATGACGCGCCCCCTTTCTACAATAAAAAAAATATTCGCGTCAGGGGGACGCGGCTATTTTTGGATGGTTTAAGGGCGCGCCAAAAGCCAGCAAACTTTTATAATTCACCCGCGCACCCCGTGTTAAGTGTTTTACGTTATAACTCCAAAAATAAATAGAATTTCCTAAAATGCCTAGACAAAACCCTCATTCATGTATAAATATAACTAATTATCAAATTTTCGTCATATTAGTCATTATAATATCGTGTATAAATCGAAAAAACCAAAAAAAAAGAGGCTACTTCGTGATGTTTTTCTATAGAGAAAATGTTATTATTTTATGTTTTTGATCAATGAGAACCTTCGAAAATATCATGTAGTTTTTATACATTTTGTATTTTAAGCCCAGAAATCTAGAATTGTTCATGTAAAATAAAAAAAAAAGATTGGTAATTTTGCTTACTACCCACTTAAGCAAAGACTTTGTTTTATAATAAGGCTTGGAAAGTTTTTTATAACTATACCTATATAAATGACGATGACCTTATAATCGTATATTTAAACAGTTATGGAGGCAAGTTCGGTGTACAGCAGGACCGTATGGACAAGTCGGCGGTCGGCCACGACTATGTGGGCAAGACAGAGAAGCACGTCTCACAGAAAGATTATGCGCAAGGTAACTTTAATAACCCCTTTTTGTATTTCTAAGTCCTATAATAAACACCCGCCTGCCTCGTTGATCTAGTGGTCGCAAAGCGCGACTGCTGAGCATGAGGTCTTGGGTTCGATTCCGAGGTTGGACAGTGTTATTGAGTTTTTCCATCAGGAATTTCTCGGTAGCAGCCTCGGAGTCTGAATTTGTGCCCAGTAGATGGCAATAGGCTCGCCTCCTATTACATGGGACTTAAACATAACTGGCGAAATGGGTACACCTCTGCCTAACCCTTTAGGAATTACAGGCGTGATTTTATGCATGTATGCATTTAAAATTTTCTGGTTTTCTTCTCTTATCTATTACTTATTTTCAATTATCTCAGGTTTTGGTGGTAAATACGGCGTGCAAGCGGACCGCATGGACAAGTCAGCCGTAGGACACGACTACGTCGCAAAGGTGGAGAAGCACGTGTCGCAGACAGACTACGCGCAGGGCTTCGGTGGCAAGTACGGCGTGCAGACCGACAGGGTTGATAAGGTGAGAGGAAAAAATACCAGTACCGGGGTGCAACATGGTACTCCTTTGTAAGACTGGTCGTCAGACTATCTGGCGGGGCTTTTCGAGGCACGGAGGAGTCTCGGTGTGTAAAAATGGTCCCCCATCCACGGACCAACCCCGGGAAGCTTAACTTAACCTGATGGATCGAGCCGTGCGGATAACTTAGCTACGATTTGTATGTAAAAAAGACTTTGAATTACACGAAAAAAATGTTAAACAAAAATCGGTTGTCTGTAAAGTCGGTTTACTGACGATAGTTGAACGTGACAACGTCATAAGAAAATACTGATGGAATGGTTTCATTTTTCAAAAGAATCGCCGCAATAGGGTAGATGACATCACTAACCAATAATACCAAGACATAACTTCTCTAAAGAAACACTTTATTTTAGCCCTGATAACCCAATTCATTTTCAATTCATTTTCTGTTTTGATTTTTTATTGCTTTCTAATTTATAAATAGTTAGTCAATTGAGTCTACTCAAAAGTGACGTTATAGTTATTTACACCATACAAAATCTATGGGAGAATAGCGTTTTGACAGGTTAGCGAAAGTACGTCAGTTGATTGGTGGTGTCATCTACCCTATTATCGTTGCTATAAACAATTGACACCACATTCACTTTTCACTGCACTTCATACTTGACGAAAACATGTAAATGTTACTCAAGTAGGAGAGAGACAGATGTCGATCGCTGCCGAACGCGGAGGCCGATTGTGCCTCTTTGTCGCTCGTTCCGCGCTCTCGCTTGCACTTCAAGCCTTAAGAGCGAGGTAACGCCGCATAGCGAGGTAACGCCGCATGAGTCATGTTTTTTTCGTGCGTGCAGCCAGCTCCATCGAATTATAAGACGTTGTCACGTCAAAAAGGTCGGGTACGCAGTGCAGTACCTACTCGCAACCGGCGTGCTTGTATAACGTGCTTGTATAACGAGTATGTAAGGATCGTAGCAGGTGGCATTCTGTGGTTTTTGCCTACCTCAATAAAATAAACCCCATAAAAAAATCTTATAAACTTCACCATGTTCTATTTCTTAAGAAAGGGGTAAAATAAAACAAACTTTTGAAAGTCCCATATCCTAAAATCTGCCAAAAATTATTTATTTCCCCAGAGTGCAGCCGGTTGGGAGCATAAAGAACAAGTGGAGAAGCATTCCTCGCAGAAGGATTACTCGCACGGCTTTGGCGGGAAATTCGGAGTACAAGCCGATAGGAAAGACGCGTCTGCCGTAGGATGGGACCACAGGGAAGACGCGCAGCACCATCAGTCACAGAAAGGTATACTTATGGTCTTTACTACAAGGGTCCCCGTTAAAGATCTACTGATAAATATTTCGATATGGATTTGCTCCTTCTTCTTCTTTTCGTGTCGATTGACTTAAATTTTGTCCGACCAATATTGAGCAACCTGTACAGCTCTGTCATTGGCCTCATTAAGGTCTTGGATGGTGCAGGTGGATTTGCTAGACAATGCAAAATGGTAGAATTTTTCAAAATATAAATCAGAGCATTTATTTCAATTAAACCAGGCACTTTGAAATGGTCAAAATGTCTGTCAGTTAGTCAGAAATCTATACAAATAAATAAAACAGAATTGTCTGTTTAAAATAAGTATGAATGTTTACATTTTACGCGAATAAAACAATTTTTTCAAATGTTGGTCTGTCTGATTGTTTCGGCTGATCTCCGAAACGACTGGACCGATTTAATCCGGACTTTCATTGACAGATTACTGATGTTATAAGGAAGAGCTTAGGCTACGTTTATTTTAGAGACGATGAAGGCATTATCCTAATTTATTACCTACACATTCTCATGCCACAGACTACACAATCGGTTTCGGTGGCAAGTTTGGCGTGCAGACGGACAGACAAGATGCGTCTGCGCTGGGCTGGGACCATCAGGAGAAGACTCAGGCGCATGCTAGTCAAGTGGACCATAAAAAGGTATGATAGCTATGAATTCAATGTTTCTTGTTAGTATTATGAATTTTCTCTTTATATTTTTTTTGGTATAACATTATTTATTTACTAGCTTTTGCCTGTGACTTTGTCCGTGTGGAAGTCGAAGACCCACTAACCCCCCCTGACCCTGTCGTAAAATCTAACAACGTTTTCTTATAAACTAACTACCTGATATATTTCAGCTACAAAGGTAAATAAGTTATTGAAATCTCGAAAATTTATGAGCCCCTAACTACTTTGCAAATACGTACTTTCGTATAATAATGTAGATTGTAATTCTAAAAAAAAATATATCTTAGAGCGTATTAACAGTTACTCGAAACTGTGTTAATTGGCTCTAAAGTATTTTTTTTTACAAAATAAACGTTCCTATTTATTTTCTCTCTTTCCCAGGGTTTTGGTGGCAAGTTCGGCGTAGAAACAGACAGGGTGGACAAGTCAGCGCACCGCTTCGACGAGGTGGAGAAAGTCGGCACCAACTATACCAAGCAGAAGCCGGACATAGGCGGCGCCAAGCCCTCCTCCATACGCGCTAAGTTTGAGAATATGGCTAAGGAGAAAGAGCAGGTGAGTTATCGTCGAAATGACTATAAAATGGCAAATTTATTAAATATGTTAACAATTAATTTGTAACTGTATTAACTGTACGTTAATATGCGTATGGCCTCAATTGTATCCTTATTAAAGTAAATGTTACTGTCGATCTAAGTTTAGCAGTTAAAAGTCTTGATTTTAAAATAACTTCGCCTTAAAATAACCCTGCCGACTTTGTAACTGTGTACAAAATAATAACAAACATAGGTTTCTCTAAATAAATTCCTGTATGACTTATTTATTTTAAAACATAGTAAAATTATACCTGGTTGCAAAAAAATGGAACCAATTATTGTTAAAATATACCGAATTTCAATATGTAGGATGACCAGTATTTAAGCTGTAATAAATATAATTGAACTATTAATTTGCAACGAGCATAACCTCAATCACACCAATACAATATTTAGAAACAAAAACAGAAATTTGGGCCTAACATCTAATATTTGTATCTTTTACAGGAAGCATTACAATCGGTGCAAAAGATAAGGCAACAGAGAGAGGCTATGGACAAAGACTTATCACAAAAGGTAAATACATATTTAGATTTAAACATTGTCCCATAGGCTCGCCCCCTATTACATGGGACTTAAACATAACTGGCAAAATGTGGGTGTACTAATGGGTTCACCTCTGCCTAACCCTTAGGGGATAACAGCCGTGATGTTATGTATAGCTTTTGCTTTTTTTGCTTTTTTTTTGTAAAAATCAGGCTCTAAACATGTTTTGATGCCATAGTTGAGTAAGAGAAAACTATTGCAAAATGTTGTATCTGCTGTCATCAATGTATTACTAGATAAATAATAAAGTATAAGTAAAATAAGCTTATTAATTAAAACAACTCAAATTAATGACTCGAAAACGTCCTCCTAAAGTCGATTAAGTCGAAAGTGACATCCTTTTCAAATGATTCCACAGGAGAAAGACCGCGTTGACAAAGAAAAAGCGGATGAGCCTGAACCGGGTGCCGAACCCGAAGCCCCCGCCAAGCTGCCGGGCCGGCTCCCCAACAGACAGCCGGTGTTACCGACATCTGTCACCTCACCATCCACGACACCACTTACATCGCCAATAATGCAAAAGGTTTGTTTTTACAAAATTATCTGCCAGATAAGTTAACCAGAACTTAGTTATGAAATAGGCTTCTATTTAAACAATTTGTGCTTTTAGTCTATCTATCTATACTATAATATTTAAAAGAGAAAAGATTTGATTGTTTGTTTGTTTGCATTGAATAGGCTCCGAAACTACTGAACCGGTTTGAAAAATAATTTCGCTGTTGGGAAGCTAAACTGTCCCCGGGTGACAGGCTATATTATAGGCTGTATTTTATTATAAAAAAATTAGGGATCCGTAAGAAACATCACGCGAACGAAGTCGCGGCGAGAGTGCTAGTAGTCTATACAATAAAATATATATACTTATTTTTTTATTTAATTATAACGGTTACAGAACCAATTAAAATAATTAAAGACACTGATAAAAATATATAAAAATGAATCCCTATTTCCCTTGGTCACGGCATACGCGTTATCGGTTGGACCAATTAAAGTAATTCTTGTGTTTGTTATTATAAGGAGAAGGTTCCTATGAAACAAATAAAAAAAAATGCTGGTACAAAGTTCGCTATGTCAGCTAGTGATTTAATAAAAAATATTGGAACCAAAAATATTACATCCAATTTGAAACTATTATATTTATTGTCTTAGGTAATGCCCGATGTACCATCGCCGGTGGAGATAATGCGAGCTGCGCCTGCGCAGGTGGAAGCTGTGGAAGTGACGTCAGCGCCGGACACACTACCCAACTTACCGGATGTGACGCTAGTCGGAGACCCCAAAGAGGATAAGGAAGAGGTGTGTTCCGCTTGATCATTATAATTACTTTAGCTTTAGGGACCTCTTTCTTTTAGACCTGTATGTACGCGATTATCTCAAAAACTAATGAATTAATTTTGATGCTGATTGTTTATTTTTTTTTTATACGATAAATAGTACGTAAATGTCACAAGTATGAGAGCAATTTTTAAAGATGTTTAACCTATATTTTCTGTCTTACCTTTTTTATAATAAAACGGATCGTTTCGCCGAAAAATGCAAAAAAACCCATATTTGCGAACTTTGACCGTGAATATATTTTTTTGCACACGTGGGATCGATGGCGATTATTTACATATCGTTTATGATGGTGTTCTCAACATTCGTACACATTTTTAGCTTGTTGCGAATAACTGTAAGCTTACCACTCTTTTTCGAGCTAATTTTTACGAAACTAAATACTAACTATATTTTTTACAAGCTTTTATTTAGCTTGCACTGTTCGTATGTAAGTAAGTATGTATGTATGTAAATAAGTTGTCCTTTCAAAATTTGCAAACCATTTTTCGACCATTTGTTGTTATCCGATTGAGCTGAAATTTTGCATACACCTTTAGTTCTGATGACAATACAATGTCCAATACTCAATATTGTAATAATTTAAAATAAAAGCTTGTTCTTTTAAAAAAAATTTTAACAGTGAATTATTATTGTTACCAGTTGACTCGCCAGCCTACAATCGTGGTATCCCCAGTGGGGTGGGAGAGTGAGATGGCCGGCGAGGGGGAGGTGGAGGGGGATGACGAGGACGGCTACACCGCCAGGGCGCTGTACGACTACCAAGCGGCCGCGCCCGACGAGATTTCCTTCGACCCTGACGATATTATTACTAATATTGTGATGGTGAGTAATAACTAGGAATCTGATTATGCAATCAGATGCATATTTACATAAACTTCATTTTTCGCTATGAAAGTGTGGATACGACTTCTAGAAATAATTGATGTGAAAATAATGACCCGGAAATATATCATCAAAAATATCGTTTATATTTTTATTAATTTTATATGAATACTAGCACTCTCCCCGCGACTTCGTCAGCGTCAAAGTTGATTTCTCCATACAAACTTTGGAACCCTGATTCATCCCCTTATGGGGTAAATTTTGGAAAATCCTTTCTTAGCGGATGCCTACGTCATAACATCCCGATCCGTCTAGTGGTTTGGGCTGTGCGTTGATAGATCACTATGTCAGTCAGTCAGTCACCTTTGAGTTATATATTTATATGAATATAGAGCGCATGGATCTCAATTACCTCAGTAGAATATTAAGTAACAATAATAAAACACACTCAGCTGTAATTTTAATAAATGACTTAGAGATAAACTAGTATAACATGGCGCGCCCCTCCATATTACTATTTCAATGTGTGTACTTACATCCTTACGAAAGAGTTTGTATGTTGTTGTAAGTATTCGTCTTCAGTAACAGGACGGAGATTTGTTGGGCAACTAATCATAACTAGCCGCCCTCTCAAGACAACGCACATGTGATTTTCATAGAGTATGTCAGTGCAGCGCCATACTAATAATAATGCGTAATCAATGACGCCGCTAGTCGAGCAACAAATCGCTGATTTGTTGTTTCGCCGTCTCAGTACGCACACATGCGTTGTAAGTCTTGTGTGTGAGCCGTCTCAGTACGCACACATGCGTTGTGAGTCTTGTGTGTGAGCCGTCTCAGTACGCACACATGCGTTGTGAGTCTTGTGTGTGAGCCGTCTCAGTACGCACACATGCGTTGTGAGTCTTGTGTGTGAGCCGTCTCAGTACGCACACATGCGTTGTGAGTCTTGTGAGCCGTCTCAGTACGCACACATGCGTTGTGAGTCTTGTAAATACTTTCAAGCGTTTTGAATTGTGGAGGGGCGTGCCATGTTATCCTTGTTTATCTCTTACCAGTAAACTTATATAATGATTTTTATTTTCCTCAGATCGACGAGGGCTGGTGGCAAGGCCTCTGTAAGGGCGCGTACGGACTGTTCCCAGCGAACTACGTGCAGTTGCAAGATAAGTGAGACATTCCCAACGTAGACCGCTAGATATAACGTTAATATTAAGAGTTGTCTGTACATTTCTTTAAAATATATGAGAATTTTTTGTCACACGACTTGTGACATGTATCGCAGATTTTCTTGTAGTCTGAATTTTGAATAAGACTTGGTATACACAAAATATGCGCTTGTATATCTTTTGGTTTATACAATGAATATTTGACTCGAACCGAGAATCAAACTTGTGACCGTGAACACTGTAGGCGTATGTTACGCCACGACTTTTTTTTTTAGATTAAAAAAAAAAGAATAAATCTTTAAAGCCGGTCCATACACATCGACTTACCTACAATACGGCCGACGTATCTTGGCGGCCCTGAAGTTAGCCGATTGCTGCGCAGTAAACAACTTCGTTTCTATAAGATCCATTGCGCAGCCAAACAGCTATGTTCAGACCGCCAAGATACGTCGGCCGTACTGTATGTTTGTGCACACTGAAGTTTGGACATATGAATAATGTGGACGTTAAGCTGTTAGGCATTTATTAGTCATGGTTCATTATATTAGCACCGCTCCGACACGGCAACGGCCCGGCCAATTGTTAGCTACCAACGCCGCCGGCGATACGTCACCTTTTTATCTTGTCATTGAAAAAAATATTTTAATGCACATGACTTAAAGCCCGAATTTGAATGGCAAATTATTTGCAGTGTTGGAGTCATGCTGATTTAATGAGCGATTGCTTATACTATTCAAATGAAATCATTTCGATACCAAGCATATGCTTGTTGAAAAAAATATAGATGTATAAAATAAATAAAAATTATGTAAACTAGATATTATTGTTATGAAAGACTTTAATTTTTGATAAATGAGTAATTTTGATGATATAATTATAATGATTATTGATAATATTGTCAGTTTTAATTATAAATTTAATATATCTATCATAAAGTAACTTATACAACCTTAATTTTAATTTGATACAAATCTTTCAGGGGGTGAATGTACTCATGAATATGAACAACTTTTATTAAGGGACATAGTACGAAATGTGAAAAAAAACAGCTGATCCATACAATAATGTACTACATTACGATCAAAATGTATGGATCAGCTGTTTTTTTTTTTCACATTTCGTACTATGTCCCTTAATAAAAGTTGTTCATATTCATGAGTACATTCACCCCCTGAAAGATTTGTATCAAATTAAAATTAAGGTTGTATTCCTCGCGCTCTAGGATGGTGCCGGTGACATTTGTCAAACTGTTGCTTTTCACTCTTGAACGTTACGGGGATTTACAGTCATAATTGAATATTTTAACTGCACACTAATATCATAGTCGTAAAATAAGAATCAGTAATAAGTAATTAAATAACTAGTAAATTAAATAATGTCACTGACATAATTATGCGATTCTGTCATCCATAGATGAATAGGGTAGATGACACCACCAATCAACTGACGTACTTTTTCTAACCTGTCAAAACGCTATTCTCCCATAGATTTTGTATGGTGTAAATAACTATGACGTCACTTTTGAGTAGACTCAATTGACTAACTATTTATAAATTAGAAAGCAATAAAAAATCAAAACAGACAGTTAATTGAAAATGAATTGGGTTGAATTGGGTATTGGCTAAAATAAAGTGTTTCTTTAGAGAAGTTATGTCTTGGTATTATTGGTTAGTGATGTCATCTACCCTATTGCTGACATGTGTCACCCGCACCATCTTAAGACTTATGGAATATAATATGACATTTGATCACGTATCTACGCTTTTTAGAACATAGGATTGGCTGAACTGAAGTCAATGACCGGATTATTCAATTTTAGAACTGATAATATTATTTGCGCACAACCTAGAAATAAAAAAGAGCGAGCGCACTTGCGAAGTAAAAAATATCGTTTATCCTATCAAACTAATGAATGCAAAAAAAATACATACATACATAAACTCACGCCTTTTTCCCATGGGGGTAGGCAGAAACCACAGAACGCCACCTGCTACGATCCTTACATACTCCTTTCGCTTCATCTATAAAAAATAACCTAAAAAATATAGGTATGGTCTTTGATTTTTATTAGCATACTGACTTTTGCTTACGGCGTCGTCGACGAAGTCAAGTATACCATAAAACATAATCTATGACACTCGGATATAGTGCAGCTTTCCATCAGTGAAAGAAATATTGAAATCGGACTAATACTTCCAGAGATTACCTCTTACAAACAAAATAACAGCTTTTATAATAATAATAATCTACGCAACCATTACTTCTAAGTGGCAAATCTTTAATCTATATTTTTGTACAAAATAAACATGAAAGTTTAAAAAATGTTTACATGATTAAACAATTTTTTAAATTTTGGTCTGTCTGTTTGTTTCGGCTAATCTCCGAAACGGGTGAACCGATTTTGACGAAACTTTCACTGGCAGATAGCTGATATTATAAGGAGTAACTAAGCCTTTTATTTTAGAAAAATATTTAGGGTTCCTCGTAAAAAATACAAAAACCCAGCGATAACTAATATTCAAGCGAATAAAGTCTAGTTCTTACTACACTCGCAAGTATGCTCACTCTACTAGAAAATAAGTTAACTTTGATAACGTACATAAGACATGAAATAACGCGAGAAACCTCACTACATTGACATAAGGTGGATTTTAATAATTTTGTAGCATTCGCCTAAAAGCGTAGATATTCATTGGAGGTAGGAATAATAATATAAAAACTACGACGACGATGTTAAAACATTTTGTGACCTATCGCATTGAAATAAGGCCCAAATTAAAGGCGTCATCGTAGAACGTCATTGACAAATCACAATAAGGCATTGTGTGACTTATGACGAGGACATTAGGTCCGAATTAGGGTGATAATAAAGCGTAATTTACGAAGTGTATGTGTGACTATTGAATACTGAAAACATTACTCTGCCTTCCCGCCGGAGTCGGGTAAAAACAACAAGTTCAATGAGTATATTTAACATACACATATAAACTCACGCCTTTTTCTCATGGAGGTAGGCAGAAACCACAGAACGCTACCTGCTACGATACTTACATACTCCTTTCGCCTCGTCCACGTTCATACATCTCGTCATACAAGCACGCAGGTTACGAGTACTGCACACCTGACCTTTCTGAAGAACCTCACCAATAGGGTCAGTGTAGGTCTTCCTAGGGCGTCCCCAAAAGCTTAACCTGAAAGGCTGTTCAAAGACACGTCGCAGAAAAGACAAGAGCACACAAACACATCGTAAATTACGTTAAATAAAAAGTAGTGTGCACTTTTCATATTCAATAATATAAGATAATAATTATGTATTGTCTTCCAAAACCTACCTCTACACGCGATCGCAAATTGTTTTTAAACGCACCACTTTTTGCACCTTTTTATTATAGATAGAATAAGAAATAACACGTCATAAAGAGGCGTAACTTTTAAGAGAGGGTCATCGCATGCAGAACAACAATATGCTCGAAGAGTTTCCATTTATTTATTGCTAAAATAAAATAAAGTATATCAGTATCTTGGAAGAAAGAAGAAGAAAGAAAACCTGTATTTTTTTTACGTTAAAGCCCAAAACAATAACAAGTTGGTATTAGATCTTTGAAAAAATAAAAATATTAAATATCTTACGCATTCTAATCAATATGTAATTCTATTTTAGCCTTGAAAATCTGATCAATTTTTAATCAAGCGTAAAGTGACATTTTCTGTTGCTAGTCAATTGAGTTGGCAATGACGTCGTAGAAGTCATAGTTTACAATTGTCATACAAAATATACAGGGGAATTGCGTTTTAACAGCTCATATAAAGTAGTTCTATTGATTGGTAATGTCTGCTACCTAGTTACGCAAATTTTGACTCTTTTTCTGACGTCTTTAAATTCATTTTCATATGAAAACTTCTTGAGAATATTACTGTTCCGTCTGCGTTGAGCCTAATGCGTGTAAAATCGTGCTGTAAGTCATAAGTGCCGGGGCGTATGATACGCCCAAATTCGTTTGCATACGATGTTTTTTTCCTATAATTTGTCGTATTTAAATTACATGCATTGAAAGAAATAATGCATTTGAATTATAATTAATAATAATTATTTATAAGCTTATTTTTTTTTGGTAGAATTTTTTATTTTAACGAGTCGACTATTATGCCATTATATTTAATTATTGATATAATTAACTTATATCCCTTGTACCCGATGTTTAATTTGTCGTATTATTATTATTATATTCCGTATCCTATTATAGGAACTGGGCTTTAGATTTAGATTTAAATAGTAATTATTAAATAGTCTCAAAATTATGAATGCTTAAATTATATTTTTCTTTTGTATGTGGCATTATGCCGAGTACTCAAACGCAAGTCAATTTGAAGTCAATCCGCGGTTTTTCGAATTCAAATTATATAATATAACGAATAACGAATTGTCAAGCTCTCATTGGTTGACTGAAGTGGGTAGTTGACACCAATCATTCCAAGACATCATTTCTCTAAAAAATCTCTTTATTTTAGCCCTGAAAATTATTTTTCAATTACCGGTAAATTAGATTTTTAATCAATAAATAGTTAATCAATTGAGTTGGCAAACAAGTGACGTCACAGTTCTAAGTTTTGCCATACAAAATCTATGGGGGAATCGCGTTTTAACAGCTCATAGGAAAAGGGAATTAATTGGTGATGTCAAGTACACAGTTATCAACAACCAATCACTGCAGCTTTGATTTTCGTTCGAGAAGCCCCCGTTAATTTGATGTTGTCTCTGTCACTCTTACGGTGTTGGACGGCGACAGAAATACTTTTAAAAAGGTCTTCAAGTTGAGTCGCGTTTGTGTTAGAAGTGAAGATGTATGAATAAAAGACAGTCATTACGTTACGAATTGAGAATTTAATTTTAAGTTTTATCATCGAGTATTTTTTTTTTGAGAAATGTCTCTATTGTGACATGAAATTTTATTTTTAATTAAATAATTTGTGAAACCTTTCTATTCCAAAAAGTATTTCTCAATTGATTTGTGCTTTTAGAAGCTATTTTCACCAATAAAAATGAAGGAATTATTTGCGAATAATTTTATTAAAATGTTGACAGTATCGTAATTTGAGATGGTACTGCATGTTTACAAATACTGAGTGGCAATGAACTTAAAGTCATTTATTATACATAATTAATGAAGTAGTTAAAAACTACTAACATTTTTTTAAGAACTGTTGTGGAAAAAAAAATAGCTTTTAATATAAAACATCTACCCGCACTTTGGCAGTAAAATACGCGTTCATACTATACAGATACACTCAATTGCTTCTCTGTATGAGCAGCTTATTTCTTTTTAATTGGTTTTTATTAATTAGAAATTTGAATATTCATTGAGATGTTTCACATCTGCCGTTGTCCCGTGACGGCCAACATTATTTTAACTCTCAGAATCGTCTTTCTTTTTACCCCTAAAATGTAATAAAAGTCATCAACACCTAATCGTTTTTCAAAATCGATTCTCAGCTTAATTAAACATCGTTGACTGTTTATCCATTGCCAAATCGATTTAATTCCAATTTTATAATCGTCACAAAACTCTTAATAAAAAATAAAGATGGCGGTTTGACAGCTTTTGTGTAAAAAGTTATGTCATATTTATTATACAAGTTATCTGTCATCGGAAATTCATCCTTATGTCAAGGAAAAATAAAATGTATTAGGTACCTATTGTTTACCCACAATATCGTATTTGTGACATGAAGTACTGTCAAACTAGTATTATAAGTAGTATGTATAGGTATCTAATGCCGAACTATGTTTTATATAAAACAATTTATTGTTTAAAGATGAATAAATACATATTTTATAGCTATTATCGTTTTTTTTTTTCCTTTACTATACCTATATTTTCGATTTTGACAGTATTTTCTTCTCGTCTTATATTATTTTCCATAATCTATAAAAGGATGGTAACTACGTTTAATACAATTTTATGAAATTTTGAATTCTGGATCAGAATTAAGAATCTCATTCCGGTTGTTTACAGCGAATCTTACAGTAGACAACAAAGATTAGAACACAAATCCTCTAATTTTCGATTTACAAAATCCAGGAATACTGCAGACTAATAGACTTCTTCTAGGCTCACGACAGTTGGCAAAAAAAAAACTCAATTACAAGTAAAATAAGCTTGCAATAACGAAAACAAATTCCTATCTATAAATTAAGCATTAATTGCGACCCTCTTGATAATAACAGGGTGTCAAGAGCCTGTCTTTCATTAAGACTATCTTTTACAATCATTTGTCAGCATTAGAGAAAGGTGGAACCAGGGACGGCGCTTGCTCAAGACGGGGCACTGATTTGTTAGGGGACCCTCTTACCTACTATTTTTTTTTCTTTTTTCTTGGGGACGTCTTCAATACCGTCTGGAGATAACAGAGGGTTATGTCGGAGTCTTACCAACCAAAACCCCACGGTTCCTTCTGCTAACATGAGTCAGGAGCCTGGTATTCGCATGACGCATAATCCGCGCCCCGACTGGTATTAGACCGGCATTGGCGAGCCCCTTCATCATGTGCGGCCTGTCCTGCGACAGCATATTTCACTAGAGAGGCGCGCACGGAACACTGCGCGATGCCATCACAGACCTACGTCTGGTCGAGCAACGTACTAACTGCGGCGAAGCTAATATGGTGGGTAATGATTGTTCATAAACGAAATTATGTTTATTTTTTCCCGGAAAGTTTAGTGTAAAGCTTTTGTGAGATAGTGGATAATATTTTACGAATTTTTGCTTACACGGGTTTGGGGCCGCTGTAGCTGCCCCCAGCTGCCCCCAGGGGCCCATATCGGTAGCTACGTCCCTGGCTGGAACGTTTGCACAGGAGGCGGCAAGTATGGCCGACCGATACTTTATTTGCTTTGCCCTGTAATTATTGGGCCCAATCGATTGTGAGACGGGTATTAAGATTGATTTGGAAAGAGTGTAATGGTATACTGAAAGCTTCTTGCGTGGGAAGGTAATTGTTTGTAGTTGAGTAAAAAAATATTTTTGAATTTTTTTTTGAATTAACCTTTAAATGTTACCTATGTGCGTTAGGGCACGAGGGTTATCGCAGATATATCAGCTACTTGCTGTCAAGTTTTTTAATGATTTATCAATTGTCAAAAATATGACAGTTTTACAGCTTTTTTATCAAAACTTACATCCATGTGTCTCTATTCTTTAGGTAAAAGTCGATTAAAAAATCAACGTACCTAGAATGGAATTATATAGAAGTAAGAGGCGTGCTTGTATGACGAGATGTATGAACGTGAATGATGCAAAAGGAGTATGTCAGGATCGAAGCAGGTGGCGTTTTGTGGTTTTTGCCTACGCCCATGGGAAAAAGGCGTTAGTTTATGTATGTTTATGTAAGATTATAATTTGTGGATCTAAAATAGCACAGCTTTTATAACATCATCAGTACACCCACATTTCGCCTGCTATGTTTAAATCCCATGTAATAGGGGGTGAGCCTATTGCCATCAACCGGGCACAAATCCAGACTCCGAGACCTGCTACTGAGAAATTCCAGACGGAAAACCCCAATAACACTGCCATGCCCGACCTGGAAATCGAACTCAATGAAGTACCAAACCATTAAAATAATCATCAAAGCATTTGTAAATGAATGACTTGCTTAATCTGATCCAAGAACAACCTTCACGGCACAGGAAGGTAGACTTCTTCCTATAAAAAAATGTGGAATAATGATCTATGCTCTTAAAAAATAAAATGTCAGAACTGACCACCAGTCAAATTGAGACGAAACAGACCAACAATAAGATTCCATTCCAATGTTGGAAATAAGCAAAATTACTAATGAAACTCCTCACAATTTTTACTTTCCTAATTCAAACTGTAATAAGTGAACATGACAGGCGAATTATAACCACTTTAAAGTACTCCAGATATAGTATAACTCCCACAGTTGTTAATGGGAAACCCGCTACAAAAGGCGAGTTTCCTTTCCTAGTGTCTTTCAAAGAACCTATGCAAAAATTTGAGCCAGGAAAAATAATATGGAAGAATCTCTGTGGTGGCAGCATCATCGCCAAACAGAAGGTACTATCGGCCGCGCATTGCTTCGAAACCGACAATTTCTATTACGCGAAAAATCCTGGAGTGCTCCGCGTCGTGGCAGGTGACGTCACCACCGACCTCATACACACTGGCGAAATAGAAACCACAGCTGATGCCCAATGGAGGAAAATAAAGAAAACCATTTTGCACAAGTATTTCAATTTCCCTACCAACGATATTGCTTTGGCGGTGATTGAAACCCCATGGGTTTTTAACGACAAAGTAAATTTAGTGAGACTTGCGAGAAAGTTGTCAGACTTTTACAGTGATTGTGTGTCAGCTGGGTACGGGAACCTTGGCTTTGCTCCTACAGACACTGTCTCCCCAGTTTTGCTCCGGGCTAACATCTCCACACTTCCGAGATGGCGCTGTTCCTTGTTATGGGAGATGAATATGAATGCGCATATTTGCACGTCGTCTGCTGTCACGGATGTTGCGAGGGGAGATTCTGGGGGTCCCCTGTTGTGCAAGCACACCGGTGACCCCGAAGAGATAAACGATGGGGGGGTCTTGACCGGTATCGTGAGCGGAAAGAATTTTGATAAAACTACTTTATATACTCGAGTGTCGGCGTACAACAAGTGGATTTCTACAAGTACAGAGGGCGGTGGTAATAAATTGGTCGTGTCTGTAAATGGTTGTTTGGCTATTATACTGTTCGTTTTAATATATCTTTTGTTTTAATGTTTGGTTACTTCGAAGACCGCGGGAAAATGATTCTCGATCTAGGTACCTACATAGTTTTTCCTCGAAGGGCCCGATTTGGCCAATTATGTTTAAGTCCCATGTAATAGGGGGCGAGCCTTTTGCCATCAACCGGGCACAAATCCAGACTTTGAGGTTGCTACTTAGAAATTGAACCCAAGACCTCACGCTTAACAGTCATGCTTTGCGACCACTAGACCGACGAGGCAGCTAGAAGAAAGAGAGTCTTATACTATTTCTTCCATTATCAAAACTACACACAGAATGAGCTAGTTTCTTTGTCAAAGCATAATTAAAATATTAATACCTAGTTAGGTTTTGCATAAAAATGAGACTCTGGCTATTATTCTATGTAAAACAGATGGTTCCGTCTTACATTTGATCAAGTCATTTTTCATTGTGAAACGTCTCGTCGTCAGCTTAAAAAAATATTGTAAAATGGCATTTTTAATTAATGTACGGTTTTGGAATTAAAAGAAAACAGGGTGAGGTTATTTATTATCCTGCGAAGTTGATGAGAATATTAGATTATTGTGGTGCTATTGAAAAAGTATATTTACAGTTAAAAATAGATTAGTGCAAGTACACACTAAAAATATAAATGGGTATAAACCTCACTAATCAATATGACGTACTTTTGAAGACCTGTCAAAACGCGAATCTTCCATATATTTGGTACGGCAATATCGAACTGTGACGTCACTTATTTGGCAACTCAATTGACTAACTATTTATTGATTTCAAAGCAACAACAAAACTTTTACAATTAACTGAACATTAATCGGGTTTTCAGGGCGAAAAAAAAGTGTTTCTTTAAAGAAGTAATGTCTTGGAATTAAAGTTGGAAAGTGCGTTAGAAATAAATTCACAAATTTTATCAATGTTGTTTATAATATTCAGTTAGTTGAGCTTTTATTTATTGAGTTACACAGTTAGGAACAGAACACAGCACACTATATTTAAATCACACAATCATTTATAACAATACAATCAATATCACCGGGTTTAGTCCGTTCTATTTCGTGCCGGCATCGTGCGCTTTCTGTTTCTCTCACTCTAATAGGTTTCTTCGCAATGAAGAAGGTGCATTGGTGATCACAATAAGCTTTTATTGCAGACAGAACACAGAAAGTCACAAGTGACACAGCTGCATTCTGTTGAAGTAATTCCTTAAAAGTCTTTCAGTAAACTCAGAGGTAGGGTAACGATAAGCGCTAACAGAAAATTCTTCAGCCGTATCTAGCAGACCTTCTATTGGTTAAAAAATAGGCTAGGCACCACAATCAATTGACGTTTATGACCTTTAAAACGCGATTATTCCATACATTTTGTATGGCAATATCGGCCTGTGACGTCACTTATTTGGCAACTTAGTACCCTTTCTGGTAACTATATTTTCGAGCCGTTTGGGTTCGAGCAGGTTGTTTTTTTTTATATTTTTGTTATTAAGCTTGTAAATAGTGTAATGAATGATTTTGCAAATTAGATTCTTTTAGAAATTAAAAAGAATTGAATTCAATTTTGGCAACTCAACTAAAATTCAAAATTCAAATTCAAATTAATTTATTTGCTAGAATGTAGGTACAAATTAAGAACTTAAGACTATCGTGGCCCAATTACATTCTACCATAACATATGGTGTGCAAATATGTCATTAACCCTTTATTAAAATTGCGAGAAATAAAATACTTCAGTTTAAAATATTAATTTCTAACTAACTATTTACTATCTAACTATTTATTGATTTCAAAGCCACAAAAAATCTAATTTTACTGAACTAACTTCTAACTGAACGCAACTACATGCCCCAGCTGTAAGCCACATCCCGGTTTGCCCAGGACTAGGTAGGCGCTCT
This sequence comes from Hoplodrina blanda, assembly GCA_949316365.1. Taxonomy (NCBI): domain Eukaryota; kingdom Metazoa; phylum Arthropoda; class Insecta; order Lepidoptera; family Noctuidae; genus Hoplodrina; species Hoplodrina blanda. The sequence continues at coordinate 12,356,344 of OX438567.1, read as the reverse complement.
TTGAGGGAGGCCTACGTTCAGCAGTGGACAGCTATAGGCTGATATGATGCTGATGATGTATACACATTTAAAATTAAACCATAATACAATAGTCGCACTTCCCACTCTTACGTTGTTGAGCACGTAGTCTAAGGTCAACTCATCCGTCTTCGTCAAAGAATCCGGGATCTGTGTCAATCGTACGCAGATGTGAATGCACAGTACAGACTGATGTGCCGTCTGTAATAAATCAACTCATGCACTTATTATTTAGTAAGGGGCAGCGTTTGTCAAGGTTTATGTCGAGTGAGCCGGGGATACGACTTACGAAAGAGAGAGAGCATGAGACGTTGTAATATATGTATAGGAGAGTAGTAAAAGTAATTTTAAGTGACATGACGAACTTCTGTGTGATATTAATAATATCGGGCATCTTCAAACCTAAATATAGCCATTAGAAAAAACGAAGGACAACCGTTTCTATGTCCCGCTACTTTTTTGCAGATTTTGATAAAGTTAAACTCAAAGTCAAATTAATTATTTAAATTAACCCATTGGAAGGCATCATTAAACGTAAAATACAAGAAAAAATAGATTTAGTTGCTCACAAGGCAGTTTCGTAACGAGAAAAATGGGTAAAAATCTTCATACTTACTCTTTTAAAATAAATGTTTTACAATATTTTATACATATAGGTACGGTCAACAACGCAATTCGATTAACAATGTTACTTTTTTTCATCATATAAACAGACACTAAACACTGACTTTCAGAATTTCAGGCAATAGCTTAGGCTTTATAATATCTTAATTTTAAAGTCATTGCGTTTTACTTTTAATATTGTACTTAATAATTAGGATTTAAAAATCATAAATGTTAATCGACTTTTGTTGCTGACTGTACATCAATTTTATATTACTTCTAAAGACGATGTACTTTAAATAAAACCAATAGGTACAAGTGGAACAAAATAGCTCGATAAATATAGTGATAGCAAAATTATGATGTTAAAAAAACTTTAAGAACCACATGTAAGTCATAGGCGATTTTAATGAAACCCGAGAGGATGTTTTTCCCTCGGCCCCCATACATCGTTTGCATGGAGTAATTGTATGGGTATGTATGAAGTGAAGGCGTTTACATTTATATTGAGCCATGAATACGTTGGGCGAGTACTCGCGCGGGTTGATCGAAGAGAATGAAATGTGTTATTTTACATAAGTATTGAGATAAATTATGTAGATTTTGTTTAAGTTTGTATAAACAGACACTTTAATTTTATTTATTTGTATAGATAACTAGCTTCTGCCTGCGACGTCGTCCGCGTAAATGTCGGTTATTGGCGATCTAATCTTTTTACACGACTGCCCCAAAAAAAGGAGTGTTATGTGTTCAGGGTTAATGTATGTTATGTATGTATGTGAGTTTCTTTATTCCACCATAACTTTTGAACGCCTGAACCGATTTAGATGTATGGGATATCGTTACAATCCTTGCATTGTTCCGAGTAACATAGGCTAGTTAGTTAAAATAAAATAAAAAGAAAGCGGTGTGGTCACTTTAAAAATGAAATTAATACCAGCCTCAATTTATTTTTTTAATGAATCTGGTCGTGTCTATGTTTATCGTCTAGAACTTGACAAGTAGATTTAAAAAATATATAACACTGTAAATAAAAAACGTCGTAAAAAAAACTGACGAGTAAACAAAGTACAAATATGTGCAATTTTTGCAGTCGTGTTTTTTAATTTTTTAATTATAGTAGCTTGTTTCTCCATACAAACTTTGGAACCCCGTTTCATCCCTTGAGGGGGTGATTATTGAAAAATCCTTTCTTAGCGGAAGTGTTCTAAGTGTTCTAACTACAAACGACTTCCCTGCCAAATTTTATCTTTATACGTCAATCGGTTTTCGATATTTCGTGATAAGTGAGTGAACTTTCGCTTTTATATATTTAGATACTTTACCTCCGAACTGCACATAGTGAATTAAAAGTCACCCTGCATATTTTTCGAAACGGATCTCTAACTTATAATATAACGTATCAAATATGAAATTTTTCTATTGCAAATAAATCCGCGCACCTCACAGATGTTCAAAGAATTCTTAATAAAGTAACAAATCGAGATATTGGCACGATATTTGAAACGTATTATATGGAAAAATATTATATTTTCCTCATAATAATAAATAGCTTCGAAGAAGGTATATTTTAATCTAAAAATTGTTACTTACCTAGTTATTTTTATATTTTCGATCTTGGAATCGAGAATTTGATTATATGAAAATACTACTTTCTACCCACGATTTTGTCCGCGTCAAACTTGATCCTCCTACGGGAACTATACATTTTTTCCGGAATAAAACGCCTAGGTATTTGTTAATTCAGTCTATTATCTATCTCTGTGCCAAATTTCATCTAGATCCGCTCAGCCGTTCTGGCGTTATTGAGCAACAAACATCCATCCATACAAACTTTTACATTTAAATAAGATGTGTTACATTTTAGATTCGTGATTGGTGTGGGGTAATACGTACCCACTGAATTCAGGGAAAATAAATACATATTAGATACTTAAGTAGTAACTAGGTAATCTAGTCTCATCATCTGCTTAGCCTTTTCCTAACTATGTTGGGGTCGGCTTCCAGTCTAACCGGATGCAGCTGGATACATGCAGCGACATGGACAATTTACATGGAGCGACTGTCTATCTGAGCTCCACAACCCAGTAACTGGGTAATACGATACCCCTTGGTAAGACTGGTTGGTTGTCAATCTAGTCTGCTTGTGTTTATTTAACTTTATGCAAGAAAAGTACAAAGGTTTCCATGCAATAATATTTACCCGACCGAGTTTTAGACACGGCAAAGCACGTAAAGCCGTTGATCCTGCGCCTGATCTGTACCCGGTCGTGTCGGATTGCCGTCCCATCGGACTATGAGAGTTAGGCCAGCCATAGACGGACCGCATCTTGCAGTCGAGACCGACTGCAAGATGCGGTCGCCGCACGGCGATCTGCAGTTTCCATACTAAATTCATATCCGCAATACACGGACCGCTCGAGCAGTTCCTGATCGGTCGGAGCAGTCGCTCTGCGTCATGTTTCGCAGTGCGGTCGACTGCTTAGAGCTGCCGGACCCACCATACACGGACCGCTACAAGCGGTTGCTGCTGACCGCGCGCCACTCCAGTTCATCGAAATCCATCTTGTAAATGAACTCGCATCAGTATTATTTTGCGGTCGAACACAACTGCTCCAAGCAGTCGTAGTCGACTGCATTATGCGGTCGTGTTGCAGTCGTGTACGACTTCAACGCGACCGCTTTAGAGCAGTCGGTCTCGACTGCAGGTTCGGTTCGTCTATGGCGGGCCTTAGGGGAAGAGGGAATGCACCTGTGTTTGCGCGAACACTTGTGCATTAAAATATATCCTGCCCGAAATTCGGCAGGATGGGGTTATTATTATTAGATACAGTCAACAAAAGAGATGGTATGCAGGGTCGCCAGATATAGTTGAAGTTTTCTTAGAAACCGATGGATGTCTCCGATTGAAACTTAATTAATGTACTGTTTATTATCTACTTTTTAAATTAAATTGCATTGGAAAACATCAATCGGTTTCTAAGAAAACTTCAAATATCTATCTGACGACCCTGCATATCTATCTCTTTTGTTGGCAAAAAGAAATATACACTTAATTGTAACATTACGAAGCGATGTTCTTTGAATATACGAGTATTGATTGAAATGTCATGTTTTTAGGAATATAGTATTTTGAATTAAATACTACTATGAAATAGGTCTTTTATCAAAGTTACAACCGAGGAAATCACTTTTGAATTTTGCTAAGTGTATACTTGTTTTTGCTCGTGATTGTACTTAGATACCTATTACACATGAAAGAAAAAAACCACATTGGTGTGCCTGTGTCCGGTGACGATCCCACAATCTCATGCATAAGAGGCGGGTGCCTTAACCATTGCGCCATCAAGATAAACGTGGCAGTAGCTGATAATCCCTGTTTAACACGCATTACACCATGTAAACACTTTGTAATCTTGTTTATCTTATCATGGCACTCTACGTTAGAGGACAGTGAATTAAAATCAGTGATAAAATAATTAGCGCTAATGGAAATGTGACATGTTGACTAAAGCACATCTGTCAGATTATTGTGAAGCCGCGTTTCCGTTGTGTGGAGTTATTATGGTACCTGTAGGAAAGTGATTCTACTCTGAAGTAGGTTTAGCACAAACGCTTGATTCGAATATACATTTTTTATCATAAAGCATTTTGGTTTAAAAGTAATGAGACTAGTACAATATCCATAGATATTAATAAAATCCTTAATTACCTACATACAGTAAGAAATTAGTTATTTTTAATAAAAAAATTGATTCGTATTGAATAAGTTCACAGTCAAAATTTAAAAAAATATGAAACTAAATTTCGCTCGACATTTTGTCTGCATAAATCTTACATTATTATTTACTTAATACTATACTAGCTTTTGCCTACGACTTCGTCCGTGTAATATCGTACCCCCGTTTCATCCTCTTTTTGGAAAATCCTTACTTAGCGCATGCTATCTGCGTGCCAAATATCAGCGCAATCCGTTCAGTGATTTGAGCTGTATGTTGATAGATCAGTCAGTCAGTATCTATTGCCTTTTATATAAGATATAGATTCCCATATTCCTAGGTCTTCACTTCTTGCACTTGAGTAGGCAAGAGTAGGGAGAGGGGGTGGGGGGTAGATTGCGTAGGTATGTGTGGGTTGCTATTGGTGCCGATTCCGTTGTTTACAAATTAGACTAAATTTAGAGAATTGACATCTCTTACTGACATACAGCGAAGGAAAAGGACGGTGACATTAAAGAACTAAGTTAGAGATGTCAAATTAGTTTTGCCTTGAACTTTTCCGTATTTTTAATCTACACGTTTTAAGATGTCGACTATAAATTGTATGGATGTGTCAGATTGACTAAGACAGCTCTTATTTACATTCATCTCTTTCTTGTTTTATTAGACAGAAAAAGATAGAAATAGTCTAATTTTAGTTTAGTTTGTGAACAAGGGAATCGGCACCATTGTTCAATTATTAACTTACAACAAAACCCTTCTTCGTTCTTATTAACGTTATTAAGATAGGTAGGAGACGTCAGCTAAGAACGGATTTGACTTTGACTTTGACTTCCACGTGAACAAACTCACGGACAAATTTTAGTATAGGTATTATAATATATTACACACATCATTTACCTATTACGAAGGTACTATCACTAGCCAGCAGCTATTCAGTGCAGTCGCAAGTTATTGCATTTATATGCACAAGAACCCGCTCATTAAACTTATTTCAATGAATATTCATACCACTAGTATATTCACTAGCGGCTAGGGGTGGCTTTAGTCTAATATTAAACTAAAATTCGGACTAAATTTAGTCAACATTCCTTATTTTAGGACACATCTAGGTCGTCCTAATTTGACGACACGACGTGTGAGCTGTACGATGCAGAAAAGGGTCACATGTCTATAACAGCAAGGCTCCGACATAATATAGCAAATATAATTTGCCATTCAAATTAGGGCTTTAAAGCTTGTGGATTACAATATTTTTTAACTCAACGTAACTTAGCTTGATGGGTAGTATGCATAATGGTTAGGCAGTATAATAATATAACTTTAACCCTATGTTTATGAACGGTGATATCTACGAAATAAATATCACACACATAAAATCACGGCTGTAATCCCCGAAGGTAGGCAGAGGTGTAACCATTAGTACACCCAATTTCGCCAATTATGTTTAAGCCCCATTAAAAAAGAGGCGACCCTATTGCCATCAACCGGGCCCAAATCCAGACTCCGAGACTGCTACTGAGAAAATTCCTGACGGAAAAACCTAATAACACTTCGCCCGACCTGGGAATCGAACCCAAGACCTCATGCTCAGTAGTCGTGCTTTGTGACCACTAGATCAACGAGGCAGTCATCTTTAATTTTAATAGTAATTCAGGTCTGTCTCCCCTCCAGGAAAAACAGGCTTGATGTTTTGCAAAACATACGGCAGCGTCATATTTTTAACCGACTTCAAAAAAAGGAGGAGGTTATCAATTCGTCTGTATTTTTTTTTTTTATGTTTGTTAGCTAATAACTTGCGACTGGGTGAACTGATTTTCATGATTCTTTTTTTATTTGAAAGCTGGTGCTTCCCGTGTGGTCCCATTGTCACCATTTCAATATCTGATGATGGAATCTTGTAGAAATCGGAGGAACTCTTCAAAAAATGACAGCAGATTAACCGCGATTGTTGCTATAGCATATCTAAGCTAGACGTGAGGCATAAATATTAGAATAGGTTAGTGGATTAGGTATTTTTCGATCCGAATCCGTACCTAATCAAAAGCGTCGAGGATTAGGTATGGTACAAAATATTCGTATACAGAAGGGATTCCGTTCCTGGACTAGTTACTGTTCTAGTAGCGATGCGTGACGTTACTCGTAACGAATGCACGTCGTAGTTAGGAATCAAATTATTACTATTTGGATTAAAATTGAAAAATACGATATGTTTCACTAAACTAAAATAAAGAAATAGTTTTTAGAAGCTGCAGACTTTTTAGAATCTTCTCATGCCAAAAAAAGTGTTACCGAGCTCTCGTGAGAAATATCTGTGTGACGTATTCTGCCGTTCCCCCTATTTTTTTGTTTTGTTCCTTGGCTGTTGTGTGTCAATATCAAATTACATATTGGATTTAATTAAAATAATTATTTAAAAATTAATATTCATTCTTATCTACTTACAACTACTTTTAAATATTAAAAAATATATTGGTATGCATTTTTTCCTATAAAAAGATAATAATAATTTAAACATAATTAGGTCGAAGAAAATTACAAAACTTTCATATTAAACTATAGTTAACAGGAACGATCATGCTAAATATTTCCTACGTAATCCACATACGATACATAATATTGGTAACAGGCCAGCGGCTATATTGAATAAATATTAGGATTAGGAAAATGGAATAGGTATTTTTTAATATTGGGATTAGGTGGATTAGGTATCATTTTTACCTAATCCAACCCATCTCTAATCTAAGCATTGTTTATGCCATCACACAACATAATATCATGCCTGTACTCACTACAAAGGTTATAAAAACTTTTTCGAAAAAAAAATATGTTTAAGCCCTTACAACGTTTTACAAAAAACGCAATACTGAAACTAAAATAAACTTAATTAGATGTTTGTTCTGATGAGATATTCGGTTATATGAACGAAACTCTTCAAAGGACATCGATGAAAGTCGCTGACGTGTTACCTGGCTGTGATATACAGACTTAGACCCGTAGCGCACTAGCGGCCTGGCCGCAGCGGCCAGCGACTCGCACATGCGTCGTTCGATCTCGCTGACCGCTGCGGCTTGGTGTGGCCGCTGGCCGCGTGCGGCCAGGTGCGCGCGCTCTGTGGCGATTTCATACTAAGGTATTATCTCGATGGCCGCCGCGGCCTGGCCGCTGCGGCCAGGGCCGCTAGTGCGCTATTGCTCTTAGTGACCTGCTCTAACGACACCTGGCATTGATATCGGACTTCGCCACGGACTTTCCATACGAAATGGAGAGTTGAAAATGTATTAATTGTGGCTCTGCTGGTGGTTCCATGGTGTTGGAAGATGACCAGATACTAATTCAGCACCTCTCTTGGTAAGTAGGTATGATAGGTAGGTAGATTTCGGATTTACAGGTCAAGCACACGCTTGAAACTAGATTGGGTCGACATTGCCGGAAACGGCATGTTATGATTTTTATATCCAGTGTTTTTCAGCTTTGTTTTCAATAAAAAAAATAATATGTTGCACAATATATATTTATTATTAAAACAACAATTGTTATGTAATAAAAATCAAATATCTAAAGATGATAAGAATCTCATCTGTTAGAGATAATAGTAGAAACTGTGCACTCTGCAGTAAGACATTACCACCTCAGCCACGTTTACATCAAGTGATTGCATTGAGAAGTGATACTTCACATTATATCATACAATATCAATATTATGTTCTTTCATGCGTCCTAATTACGTCGACTAATCCTAATTATTATTATTATTACTAATCCTGACGACCGTGCCTACACGTGGCGAATTAACCGTAGATTTTCACGGCGATAAACCGTGTCGTGGACAAGAGGCCTAATTGGTGTAATTGACATAAATGTTTTGACTTTTAGGCGATTAACCCACGGCACCGTACGCCGCTCCGGCATGCGGTGGCGGTGAAGCGGATTTCAATGCGGTTGTCCGCACGGCGATGCGGTTCGACCGCATGACCGCACGGATCGATTTTGACCAGTTTTGGTTTTAACCAGTTATTTTTTACCGGTTTTGACCAGTTTTCAGGGTGTCCAGGTTGGGGTTTTTTTTTCCCCCAATTTGGGGAAAAAATTTGGGGAATTTTTTTTTAAAATTAAAACTGCGAGGTAAATTCTGGGGAACACATTATTTCTTGGCGTAAGTTTGGGGAAAAATGATTTGTGAATGAATTTTTTTAATGCAGTGCGCAAATATTGACATCGCGGAAGGTGGCGGAATAGAGAACAAACTGCTATGGGTGCGTTCCATTTCTCGCAATACGTAGCAACTGTGAATACACGCTTGGATACCAACTCTTTTCTTGTTATTCCGGTCAAAATAGGTATTCAAGAGTAAAAAATTCGCAACAAGCTGAAAATTTGTATGAATGTTGTGAACATCGTCATAAACAAATAACATATAACGCCCTTAAAAAAATTCCATTACATATATTTACGCCCTAAATTTGGGGAGAAAACCCCTAAATTGGGAACCCTGCACGATGATCCGCACGGTGATGCGGCGCCCCGTGTGTGAAGCACCGCACGACCGCGCGGACGTCCGCACGGTGATGCGGTTGTGACGAGAACACCGCTCGACCGCGCGGTCGTGCGGTGCTCGTGTGCGAGGTTCAAGCGGATTTCATAGAGGCTAGTGCGACGTGAGAACCGCATCACCGCATGCCGGAGCGGCGTACGGTGCCGTGGGTTAATCGCCTGACATTAAACCAGGGGTCTCAATCTTTTTCTAGTCATGGACACTTTCCGAAAAGGAGTAAAGAGTATTTAGTTTGTACGAGCTTTTATTGTTTACGATTATCTAAACTTTACAGCTTTTATTGTTTGCAGTATAAGCAGCAGCAATCGTCATACTATCACATTATGACGATTGCTGCTGCTTATATTGGATTATGATTTTGCAAGACGCATGTCATCTTTCATTTCTAGGCAGGTAAGCTCGTCATGGACCCCCGGCGCTCATTACACGTACCCCATGAGGTCCATGGACCCTGTAATAAACCGAAGCACAGACAACTGTGTCCGAATTTCTGAGAATAGTATCGTACCTACTGTATAAGGTTGGACACACCATGTTTCTATCACGCTATTTAGAACGGTTTTCGTAGCGGTATTCAATTTATGTATACACACCGATTACTCCGAGGTTTCTAGTCCGATTAGTGTGATTCTTTTTTTCAGTATACTTGCCATTTGGTCCCATAAATATTTCATCTAATTTGGTTAAGTGCTTTTTATTTTGTGAGCATTTTTCTAAATTAAATATATCGTGTGAGGTATTGTTTGAAAGAGCTTTTATTAAGGATTTCAAACATTAACACACAAGCACTAAAAAGTGAAAAATAAAAAGCTTTTTTACAAAAAAAGACAACCGCCTTCAAAAACGACCAAATAAAAAATAACTTTAGTTTGGAAGTCGGTGGCAATACCTACATAACAAAAAACAAATCAAAGCCGCCGACTTCCAAACTAAAGTTATTTTTTATTTGGTCGTTTTTGAAGGCGGTTGTCTTTTTTTGTAAAAAAGCTTTTTATCATATCATACGTTATTCATTGAACCGAAAAACAAACAACTACCTACCTAACATGTTAAATAAAATCTCTTTGTATTCGCCGACTGAGCAAAACACAAAACAATGGTTGTCGTGTTTGCCTTACTAGTTGTGTAGCTTGGTCTAGATGGGCCTCGTATCAAAATTTGTTGATACCCTGCGGGATTAACTGCGAGAAGCCCAAATGGAGGAGAAAGATTTTTCAGTTTAACTTAGTTTCAAAATGATAAGTAACTTAGGAAGATAGGAAACAGACTTACTACTAGCCTAGATATTGTTAGATCCTTCTCCTATCTAGGTACATAAATCATCAAACTAAATTATTAATTTATCTAATTCAATGTTCCAATCAATAATAGGTATATACAGACTTAATTAAGAGGCAACATAATCATGACATCATTATACCTTTAATAGAAATAAGTTCTAACTTAAGAATTTATCAAAATTTGGAGATCATGAATAACTTTTGTTGAGGTCGCTATGTGGTTGTGGTGAGGAGAGTAAATAAAGTTCCATCATTCTTTAAATTACAAAAAATATAGTTTCTTAAAAAATATGTATAAAATAGTGCTCCGCCCGCAACGAGGTGGTAAAACCCAAGCTACAAGCTAGGGATCCAGAGAGAGGAACCTCCTCACTATGCGTGCCGTGTCCAAGACAACCGCCTGCTGCATCTGACTCTTGACCCAGCTGTTGAGCGAAAGTTTCTCAAGGTGTTATTAACTTATTATTACAATGCTTATATCTATAACTAGCTGTCCGCCGCGGTTACACCCGCGTCTTTGGTTACTGCTCCGCTCCCGTAGGTCGTAGCGTGATGGTATATAGCCTATAGCCTTCCTCGATAACTAATCTATCTAACACTGAAAGAATTTTTCAAATCGGACCAGTAGTTCCAGAGATTAGCGCGTTCAAACAAACAAACAAACACTGCAGCTTTATAATATTATAGTATAGACTAGCTGTCCGCCGCGGTTACACCCGCGTCTTTGGTTACTGCCCCGCTCCCGTAGGTCGTAGCGTGATGGTATATAGCCTATAGCCTTCCTCGATAACTAATCTATCTAACACTGAAAGAATTTTTCAAATCGGACCAGTAGTTCCAGAGATTAGCGCGTTCAAACAAACAAACAAACACTGCAGCTTTATAATATTATATAGTATAGATTTATGTATAAATAAATTAAATTAAAGCAAAACCAAAGCGTGGACACACATGATCAAAATGTATGAAACAGCTGAGTTTTCATTACGAAAAACCTTACACACAACCCTAAAACAAACGGACATGCTCATAAGATTTAACAAAAGTATAATTAGTTAGCGAAAATAGTTAAAAACTTTAATTATGAACTGTTTAAATATTTATCATAGTGTTGTACGAGCTGTTGTTAGCTGTCGCCACGTGACTGTGGTAAGAAAACGTAAGTATCTGCATTTTAAAGTGAGAAACTTAGAAATAAAAAGCAGGCAAGTCATGAAACTGATTGTGAATAATACTATTTACTATTAAACTACTACTGTAACTAGTTATAATTAAATTGTAATAAATATATATTTTAATTTCGCTTATTTACTTAAATAATTTTTATGCCAATTGGCAAAACATAGCGCCCTACCTAGTTTTTAAGATCCTCTATGTAATGATTACCTATATTTTACGAATAAACGATTATTATAATCATCGCCTTCATTCATTACACATACCTACATATAAATTAAATTTTTAAATATTTATATAAAAGTAAAAACATTTAAAAACGTAAAAAATAGTAGTCCACTGGTGACGGAAACACACAAAAACAATTTACCTGTCCTGGGAATCAAACCCAAGGCCTCCAGCTCAGCAGTCGAGCTTTGCGACCACTACGCCAACGAGACAACATATTTTTAATAAACATTTGAAATTAAGTTTTTTTTTTGAGGTGTTAAAAATCATCAAATGAGTCCTTCCGCGCTGGGTGGGGCGGAAGGGACTGTCAGACTTTTACTGACTAAAAAACCACCCTGTTCCTTCTGTTGCCCTTTACGTTCCGGGGCCAGGGTATCCTGTTAAGACGTCCCGCAACACCGGCGAAATTAAGATCTTAAGTTTACTTAAACGCAACATTGTTATTCACATATTCGCATTATTCACTGTCGCGTTAAAAACACATTAATTGATTTCACCCATTAATTTGTTTAAGTATTGGTCGAAAAACAAACAAGCTGTTAGTAATCAACATTTGGTAGAATAATACTACGTTCTGATGCCTCCCTGCTGCGCGAGAAGTGTTTTCTAAATGTTGGGGTGCTATTACATCAATCTGCTAATCTGTTTCCTTTTAACTAATGGTTTGACAACGTCTTTATGGAATAAAGAGTCATTTGTTCTCTATTTTCAAAGTATTTTTCCGGTGATTGTTGCTGACGCCATCACAATTCTTTAAAAACGTTTTCTTAACAAAAAAGCAACACTCTTAAAAAAAAACAGTTTTCGGACTTCGATTCTGTTCGAGTATGTTGTATTGTACAGTCAACAAAAAAGATAGGTATGCAGGATCGTCAGATATACCTAGTTGAAGTTTCTTAGAAACCGATAGATATTTTCATATGTAGGTAATTTAATTTAAAAAGTAGGTAATAAACAGTTCATTTATTAAGTTTCAATCGAAGACATCCATCGGTTTCTAAGAATACTACCTCTTTTGTTGACTTTACATATTCAGGATAGAGAGCGCCATAAAGGCCTTAAAAAAACTTAATTAACTCTATATTGAGACATGTTACAAATAGGGTAGATGACACCACCAATCAATTGACGTACTTTTTATGATCTGTCAAAACGCTATTCTCCCATAGATTTTGTATAACAAAACTCAACTGTGACGTCACTTTTGAGTAGACTCAATTGACTAACTATTTATTAATTTGAAAGCAGTTAAAAATCCAATTTTACAGTGATTTGAAAATTAATCAGGTTTTCAGGGCCAAAATAAAGTGTCTCTTTATAGAAGTTATGTATTGTCTTGGAATTATTGGTTAATAGTGTTATCTACCCAATTCGGATGTAGGTCATATAGGTACTGTCCTACTAACAAAAGCTTACACTAAATAAACAGAATCATTCAAATGTGCAAGCTCAGTGACCACACAACAACATTTTTTTTCTTTTTTCTTTTTTTTTTTCACACAGATCGTGCCTTACAGCTTTTGCGCCTTTGCCCAGAAAAAGGCGCAAAATTTGTAAGGGTTGTGATTCCATAACTTCATTGTCAACAGAAAGACTGAATAGTCAATTTAAGAACTTCCTTCGCATTTTAAAGTAAAAAAAAATACGACATTTTATTTCGTTTTTGAATGGCAATAATCAAAAATTGCTGGAACAAAAAATCTCATTAACATTGTACTATAAATTCGAAACAAATGAAAAGGTTCTAAGATTTGATTGAACACATTGTAATGAGGAACCATTCAAGTTATGACTAACTATTGTTATATAACATCACGCCTGTAATCCCCGAAGGGTTAGGCAGAGGTGTACCCATTAGTACACCCACATTTCGCCAGTTATGATTTTAAGTCATAGGGTTCAAGCCTATTGCCATCAACCGGGCACAAATCAAAACTCCGAGGCTGCTACCCTGATGGAAAAATACTTTGCCCGACCTGGGAATCGAACCCAAGGCCTCATTCTCAGCAGTCACGCTTTGCGACCACTAGACCAACGTTTCTTGCCCATTCTTCTCCATAATTAAATTACCTTTTGGAATTTTATTTTCCTGTCTTATAAATGACGTTCAAAATTGTCTTTTAATAGTCAAATTGAAATAAATGATTTGATTTTGACTTTGCCAATGTGACTGACAACATTTCAACACATGTACTTACTTGTCATCAAAGTTTAAATATGTACATTCATTTCTTTAATTAAATACAAAGTTTTTGAAAGAGAACCTTTTCTCTCTCGTAATGAATACAAACAAACAGCCAACCAAACACGTGCCTTGCATATTTATACAATACTAGCTGTCCGCCGCGGTTACACCCGCGTCTTTGGTTACTGCTCCGCTCCCGTAGGCCGTAGCGTGATGGTATATAGCCTATAGCCTTCCTCGATAACTAATCTATCTAACACTGAAAGAATTTTTCAAATCGGACCAGTAGTTCCAGAGATTAGCGCGTTCAAACAAACAAACAAACAAACAAACAAACAAACTCTGCAGCTTTATAATATTAATTATATAAGTATAGATTACATTATGTAAACTAATAAGAAAAAATATCAAATCACACAGAAAGATTTGAACTCCACAATACGGTACAAAAATGCTAAAGAAACTTCTTTTTACACAAGAAACTCCTTTCAATATTTATTTACCTGTGTTTCTACCTAAAAATAGAATAAACGATAACAATTATTTCCTTAGTTTACACAAAAAATAACAATTAATTTCAATAAGTGTGCAAATGCAGTGGGCGGGGCGCGGGGAGGCGCTACGAGCTACGCGGGATATAAAGCTCGGACGCTGTGCTACGAGCCACAGAAGCGTAGCAGCGTAGACCCGTAGACTCGTAGAACCGACGTAGCAAACAATTCCGTAAAAATGGCTTTGGGGTAAGTGACACTTTTTTCTTACATTTATTTCGGTTTGATATTTTTTTTTTATGTTTAAAATGTTTATTTTTTATTTGTCTTTGGTATTTACAGTGTTGTAGGATATTTTAAATATATGTATGTTTATTAGGGGGGGCTAATATTTTGTGATTTTTAAACGCGGTATATATATTTTTATTTGTTTTTATTTTTTATTTTGGGAGATTTGTAAAAATATTTTAAATTGAATGAAATAAATAAATAATATTGTGCCGTAAATTCCAAAAAAATTAAGTAAGTATCTAAGTATAAAATAATTGATGTACTTACCGATCCTAATATTTATTTTTTGTTATTTTATTCAGAATTAAAATTAAGATTTTTAATTTCACAATGTATTTAAAATGTTACATTCCGTTTGTTCATTTAAATTTCATAAAAGTTTTAAAAATTAATACAATAATAAAAAAAATTCGGAAATAAAAAATATCTTTAGTATTTAAAATTATTTATCACGAAATTTAAAATTAAAAGCAACGTTGAAAGTACAAGTAAAGTATGAATATAATATAATTATAATTTAAACTTAAGTTAAAACATTTTTTGTGTATATCTCATGCGGAGTAAGTCATTAATATCATTACAGACCAGTACATTTTATTTACCCTCCGTTTTTGAGAAAAACGTACATAATTATATTATACCATGTCAATTTCCTCAGGTTAGGCGTATTTATAGTATCAATTCAAACATAAAATCTAAAAGTTTACAAAAACGAAATTACTAATAAAAATAAAATAAAATAAAAACCTTTACTCTTATGTGGAGAACGCACAAATACAGAATAATAAAAATTAAAAAACTAAATGACTTAATATCTAACCGTCCCTGCTGACGGTAACATGGCGTAATATATTTTTTGTTTGTCATTTAACAATGATTTTATGAATAACCTTATTATAAAAAGATTTCACACTATCGTTGGTGCATTTACATTTGTAAATACAAGTCACACGGAAGAATTGGGGTTAGTTTTTCCGAAGCGAAAATACCTACGTCAAAATTACTACCATTTTTTGAAGTACCTGATTGTAATTTCTAGTGTCAGAGTTTCAAACTCAAGGGCCTCTGACATGGTTTAAGTGGGACAGTAATAGGTCGGTATAAGTCCAGGTTTCCTAACGATGTTTTTCCTTCAACGATGTCAGTGATGTCAAAGATAAACTTTAGAAAGTACTTATGAATTGAAAATATCGCATTGGTACTTGCTCGGATTTGAACCCGCAACCTTATGCATGAGAGGCGGGCGCCTTAACCATTGTGCCATCACGACACGATCTTAATCATGATGTTTAATGCAGATTAACGAACTAAACCTCTTCAAAATAACTACCATTTTTCAAAGTAATTGTAATGATTTTGGATGTTGAACGCTGATTAATTTAAAATCTATTCTAAGCATGTATTTGGGCTGTACATTGAACTGTTTTTG
This sequence comes from Hoplodrina blanda, assembly GCA_949316365.1. Taxonomy (NCBI): domain Eukaryota; kingdom Metazoa; phylum Arthropoda; class Insecta; order Lepidoptera; family Noctuidae; genus Hoplodrina; species Hoplodrina blanda. The sequence goes on along the minus strand of OX438567.1, from coordinate 12,340,366 downwards.
CTGGATATAGTAATGTAATACATTTGGTATATAATTGTGTTTAATTATGGGGAGATTGTGGGTACAGTTTGGCAGAAACTCAATTATCTAACATAATATATTATGAGATTCCCCAAATTTTATAAAATTACTTTCATACGTTTGAACGAATACTTGTATTATTATGTTTGAACGCATATCTATAACGGTTGTAAAAATATACTTAACGGAGCCGAAAGTTATATATTCTTCTAACCCTTGTGATTATTTTTATGACCTTGACCAAACCTGGGAACCTTCTGATACAAAGATTTTGAAGGTCAAGTTCAAATTTTTATGCAAACTGATTTTATAAATTCTAGATAAACTTTAAATACTGGGTGTATTTCGACCCCCTGTACTGTTTTATGCACTCATAAGCACAATAATTTGCGTGTTTTACATTGCATGGTACAGTAAACAATCATTGTTTCCACAAAAAAAAATCCTAGCAATAATTTTTACTCAAAATCACTTAATTTGATGTGATGTATATTTTTACACCCTGTATATTTAGCACAAAAAAAAACACAAAGTACATCCAATCAATACTTGTACGAACCATCTTAACATATTCCAAGCCTCAATAAAAACTTGTACAAGAACTAAATCCTGTTCCAACTACATAAAAAAAGTTAGCGAAATTTCTTCAACAAGGATAAGTAAGCTTTCATAAATATGATTTGAGAACTTACTCATCGTTAAGTTTGCCTCTTATTTTTTAGTAGATAAACTGTGTAAAATGAGCTGACATAATCCAATGTTGATCGAGGAAAAATATAGGGACGCTTACCACAAAATCTTACACAAATGTTCAGTGCATGTCTAATGACAGTTTTCTTTAACTTTTGTGAACACACTTATATCACCTTTAAAACTACATCATAACATCACGCCAGTAATCCCCGAGGGGTTAGGCAGAGGTGTACCGTTTACGTTTAAGTCCCATGTAATAAGGGGCGAGCCTATTGCCATCAGCCGGGCACAAATCAAGACTCCGTAGCTGCTACTTAGAAATTCCTGATGGAAAGACCCAATAACACTTTGCTCGACCAGTTAATCGAACCCAAGACCTCATGCTCGGCAGTCGCGCTTTGCGACCATTAGACCAACGAGACTAATATCACTTATCACACCTGTAATCCCCGAAGGGTTACGCAGAGGTGTACCCATTAGTACACCCACATTCCGCCAGTTATGTTTAAGTTCCATGTAATAGGGGGCGAGCCTATTGCCATCAATCGGGCACAAACAACGGGCTTATATGTATAGACTAACATAAGTCTTGATTACTTACAGAAGATGCTGTAAGAAGCAATGTGACTCCTAACTTATTGACTAGTTAGCTCATCTTACGCAGCGGCGAGATAGTAACCAATTAACTTGTTTTCTCTCATCCCGACTAGATTTACATAGAAATTAAGAGCTTAAGTATTTTTATGAGGGAAGATAGTCACATTCTTTTAGTGGCGTAGCTAGGGGGGCGTAGGTGGCGGTCGGTGCCACTAGTCCGGGGGTGACACCAGACATTGAAAAAAAAAATAGAACATACATGGGGGTAGTTTGGATAGCCCGAAAAGACAATATTTTCTTTTGGACGTCCTTATCTAGGCCACCCTGTATTTAGTAATTTACGTAATCACGATATTATATTTTAATTATGAAAGACACATTTTGTAATAATCATATAAATTCGTACTTTACGTTTATCGGATTTTTATTAATTTTAAGTTTTTATTCTTGGGGTGACACCCACATATAATATGGTGACACCACAGTTATTTGCCCCAGGTGCCACCCATGCTAGCTACGCCACTGCTTTAGGGTGCTACTGAGACATTCGTGATGGAAAAATTTACTTTTTGCCCGACCTGGAAATCGAACTCAGGACCCCACTCTCAATAGTCGCGCTTGCGTCAAACCTTTTATTTCCTCACCGTATACAGGAAGTAATACTGTTACCTACTCAAAAACAATAACAAAGTAGAATGTAGATGATTGAATTGAAACAAGTGAAGCGTACACACGTTCACACAAGTTTGCAATTTTTCTCTTCGCTCGCAGTACAAACACCTGTTGCCTTGCTACCCGTCGTACGCCCAACCAACTTTTACTTATTATTTTCTTATTCCCAAGCGTCTAAGGAAAAACGTTTCGATTAAAATGTAACTGAAACATAAGTTTTGGCTTGTCGTGTTTCATTTTAGCGGCAATGAAATGTAAACATGTGTCGTGTGTATGTAGGTTGATTTTTGTTTGTGCTTTTTTAGGGGTAAATGTTTGGACTTACTGTATGTCTTCTAAATATATAAAAGGGGAAGGTCACTCATCGACGACGAAATACCGAAAACTGCTTGACGTTTAAAGATGAAATTTGGCAGGGAGGTAGTTTATAGTTAGTAGACGTTCGCTAAGAAAGGATTTTCCAAAATTTACCCCCTTAGGGAATGAAACTTTGTTTGGAGAAATCAACTTTGACACGGACGAAGTCGCGGGCAGAAGCTAGTTCCGTATGAAAGTTGAACGATTCAGACAATTCAGATTTTGAAAATATAATTCTGGCCACAATAACGGCCAAATTTAAAGAGAAAACTAAAAATTTTTAAAAAACGAAGCATCGCCAAAGTAGACCATAGTCAAAAAAGATATTACTTTTTAAGATTACAACTTTGAAAAGCGCTTTTCGGCTCAAACAAGGTGGAAATTGCGATTAGCGCGCGAAAGTTTACCCTCTGATATACAGGTTGTAGAAATTTAAGCTGCCGCTCCTTTGTGGGCAAAGTGGTAGTTACCGGTTACTTTAGGACACCCTGTATTATATTTTAAGTATCTACTATGACGTTATGTTAATGTTTATGGTTAAAATGAGATTTTGTGAGGAAATGATAGTTTTTTGGGTACCGTGCCTCTAAAGAAAATAAAAATGGAAGCTTTTTAAGATCAATTTTTGTCCGTCTGTCGCAGAGGGATTTTTAATTTAAATATACTTAGTCTTATTTAAAAATCTGTCATAAAGGCAAATAAAAAAAATTATGACTGATTAGCATTAAGAACATCATAAAACGACAAAAAAATATCGAGATTTGTAGTACTCAAGCATCAAGACTTTCAAAGATGCATAAAAAGTTAAAAAGTTTGTCCAATTCGCAAAAATAAAATATCTATGTCTCGTCACTAACTTGGTAACGAAAAATGGTAGAAATTTTAACGAGTGTTGGTACGTTTTATCAGAACTAAGATCGATTTTAAAAGTGACACTCGCACTTACTTATTTCTTAGTGTAAAGTAAAAGCATAAGTATACAGCATGTAACAAAAACCCTGTCCGATCCTTAAGGGTATTATTCGGCATCGTACTGCGTACACATATACGTAACCATTTAATGAATTAGAGATTATTATTTTTCCCCAGAAAAAAAAAGAAGAAAGAAGAAGTAATTAAATTAAAATAAAACATAAAAACTGATCAACGGCAACACTGATCTGACAGGGTTTTTGTTACATAGTGTATAAATCCTTAAAAATCTATACAAATAAATAAAATGAATGTATCTGTTTGTAATTCAAAATTACAGCTTTTTACAAAATAAATATAAATACAAGGTAGGTACATAGAAGAAAAATCATTTTTTTTTTCTGTCTGTCTGTTTGTTGTTCTCGTTAATCTCCAAACGATGGAAGGCTATAAAATAAACTAACAGCTGGTTACAAATACATATAAATGTTTAAACGGTTCTAAAACAAAAAAAGCTTTTTTACAAAAAAAGATAACCGCCTTCAAAAACTACAAAATAAAAAAATAACTTTAGTTTTGGAAGTCGGTGGCTTTGGTTTTGTTTTTGTTATGTAGGTAAGTATTGCCACCGACTTCCAAAACTAAAGTTATTTTTTTATTTTGTAGTTTTTGAAGGCGGTTATCTTTTTTTGTAAAAAAGCTTTTTATTTTTCACTTTTTAGTGCAGTGTTTGAAATCCTTACAAAAAGCCCTTTCAAACAATACCTCACACGATATATTTAATTTTGGAAAGTGGTAGGAGGGGGGTTGACGTACCTCCTCCCCCTTTTCCTTCAGGCAGTCATTGACTACACGTATAAACAAAGCAATTTTTCTTGTTACGACGGTTCTGCTGTGATCCTATAAGGAGTACCGTTCCATATCTCCGAAGTTCACCATCAGATCATGACAATATTTCTATGGGACCTATTCGGAAGTATACTCTTTCAAACAAAAAAGAATCATCCAAATCGATTCATAATTGGCTGAGAAATCAGGTAACATACATACCAAAAAAAAAAAAAAAACATACGCGCCGAATTGAGAATCTCCTCCTTTTTGAAGTCGGTTGAAAAATTGACACTGTTTGTTCCGGTTAATATCCGAAACGGCTAGACCAATTTCGACTTAACTCTCAAATAGCTAATATTACTAGATGTAACATAAATGCTAGTTTTATTTTAGAAAAAAAAATTAGGTACCTCGCAAAAAAAAATACTGGCAAAAGCTATAGTAGGTACCTAGTTAAATATATATTGCCTATTAAGAGTGAATCTCTTAGAAACTAGTATCTACTTGCACTAATGCTATCACACCTTAATGCGATGCAATAAATGCAAGGAATATTGCCTATTTAACTATCGACGAGTGCAAAGCATCTAGTTGCAGAACCACTCCCTCTAATCGTTTCAATAAATTAAGAGGGTGTGGTGTGGTACTGCGACAAAAGAGTATTAGGACATGATGTTTCAAGATTTATTTACTACAAGGTTTCTATTACTGTCCCACTACAGGACAAAGGCTACTGGTACAAAAAAGAAGGCATGAGTATAAATCAACACTCTTGCTCAATGGGCTATCTAGTATCTATCTATCTACATATACAGGGTCATTGAAAATTTACCCGAAACCTGAAAAGGGGTCATTTTACTAATCATTATGAACAACTTTTGGACTATTGGACCAACCCTGAAATCATGAAAAAAAAACAGCTGATCCATACATTACGATCTTGTTATGTAGCATTTAAGTAGGGAACAGCTAATTTTTTTTTCATGATTCGGGTAAATTTTCAATTACCCTGTATAAATAAAAAAATAAAAGTGTTGCCAAGCGAAAAACTCGAGATCAGCTGTACCGATTTAGCTAATTCTTTTTTTGTTGTATTCCTAATTTCCCGGACAAGGTTTATATCGGGTGTCCGGTAATGAATGGATAATCTTGAAATGGGTCATGGTAGAACTAATGGCCATTCAGAAAAAAATACAAATAAAAAAAAATACCAAATAGTACCAGAGATATGAGTTATTTAATAATAATCGATGTTTTTGGTACCTTATTTTACATTCTTGTACACCACGACCACGAATTAATGAATTCCATCGGTTTTTTATTGTTAACGTAATTTACGTTAACTAAGCTGATAGATAAGTAATCAAAAGTAGGACTGTTAATGCACGGTTTTGAAAAAAATCAACTTGAATTACGTTCTTTTGAAAAAATTCGTGAAAAATTTTCTTATTGACTAAGTTTAAGCGTCCGTAGTTTAAAAAAAATGTATGGAAACATAGGTGGCCAATAATTTTATTAAATTATGTGCTTATAGCCGATTTCAAAATGGTATGATTCATTATTGTACCTAATGTAAATAGTGAATTATTGCTATTCGTTTTCAAAAGGAGTGAAATTTAGTGAAGCAACAAAGTTTGCAATATTGTAACAAATTTGAACATTAGATGAACCTGACCATCTGAGTTTAAATAAAAAGATTAGAAGACGTTAGTACTGAATAAGAAAGCTTGGTTAGCCTGTTATGGGACTTGTGGGTTTGAAAATGTGGTGTGACCGTGATTTTTTTTATTGGGGCTGTGTTAAGGAAAATTATTACGCGTAGCCGATCCTTAGAAGACTTACGTAGCCGTGTCTAGTCAATCACATCGAAAATAAGCGATCGACGTGATAAGCCACTACTTAGGAGAGCATTTATTCTAAGATGTGGGGTCTGAATCAGAGTGAGTGGCAGACAATTTGAACATTTATTGTAATTTACAACGAATACAGTGTTAACATCACGCCTGTAATCCCCGAAGTGTTAGGCAGAGGTGTACCCATTAGTACACCCACACATCGCCAGTAATAACACTTTGCCCAATAACACTTTGCCCGATCTGGCAATCGAACCCAAAACCTCATGATCAGCAGTCGAAAACAGTGTTATTAATATCAAATGTTGTTTTTTATTAAACCCCAATGACCAGGTACATTTATTGTAAATAAAAATTCCAATATCTCAAACTTTGTTGTTTCACTAAATTCCACTCCTTTTGAAAACAAAAAGCAATAATTCACTATTTACTTTAGGTACAATAATGAATCATACCATTTTGAAATCGGCTAAAAGCACATAATTTAATAAAATTATTGGCCACTTGTGCTTCGATACATTTTTTTTAAACTACGGACGCTTAAACTTTGTCAATAAGAAAATTTTTCACGAATTTTTTCAAAAGAACATAATTCAAGTTGGTTTTTTTCAAAACCGTGTAATAGCAGTCCCCTTTTTGCTTACTCATCTATCAGCTTAGATAACGTAAATTACTTTAACAATAAAAAACCGATGGAATTCATTAATTCGTGGTCATGGTGTACAAGAATGCAAAATAAGGTAACAAAAAATATCGAATATTATTAAATGAATCATATCTTTGGTACTACTTGTTTTTTTTTTATTAGTATTTTTTTTCTGAATGGTCATTAGTTCTACCATGACCCATTTCAGGATTATCCATTAATTACCGGGCACCCTGTATAAAACAAAATTTAAGGAAAATCCACCCAAAATGTCGGAAAGCACCCGTACGAAGCCGGGGCGTTTCGCTAATCGTAAATAGAAACTCTTCTCACCAAAAGTAAAAAAAACGTGTCCCAGCAAATTATTTCGCTTCATTTTATTTAGTATGATGAGCAGTATGCGGTTGTTTTACACCTCGTATAATTAAGAAAAGGAACCGTATAATTAAGTCGTAAAATAACCTTAATTATTATTATCCTTGCGCTCAACGGTCAAAACGAAAAAGTAACAAAATACACTTCGTTGCATTCCAGCAGCTGTTACCAATTCATAAAATTTATTTGCAGTTATTTGGTCGTTTTGTTTGCTAAGTATACCAAATGGAATGTAAGTATCTAAGATAAACCCGACACGACAATCGAACACTTACCCATCTGAAAAAATCCTTAAAAAGAATCAACCCCAAACTGCACTACCCAACAAATTACAAAGTAGTCAATATTTGTACCAGTTTTTCGTAACAATTTTAATAAATAACAAACAACCCTTGTACTGAGTTGACACCGCGTGTCATTTGCAAAAAACATATCGCTAATGAGACTACAGTTACATCACGTACAGTCAGCAACAAAAGGCGATTAACATGATTACTTTTTCATTTCATTTAAATAGATACAAAATAACACAATGCACTGCTTCTCAGAATTTCAGGCAATAGCTAAGGGTTTATTTTATCTTAATTTTTAAATCCATTTTGTATTTCCTTTAATATTGTGTTTTCTTTAATTACGATTTAAGCATCTTGAATGTTAATCGACTTTTGTTGCTGACTGTACATTGCACATACATGTACCGCAGTAGATACTGAAAAAGTATTGGTGAATTTTATCTGTACTAACGAGCTTCTATCCATTTTTTTCACCCGGGTTACGTCTGTGGTTACTGCTCCGGTCCTGTAGGTCGTAGCGTGATGTTTTATGGCCTATACTATTCCTCATGAATCTAGCTATCATACAGGGTGCCCGGTAATGAAGGATAATCTTGAAATGGGTCATAGTAGAACTAATGACCATTCAGAAAAAAATACCAACCAAATAAAATAAAAACCAAGTAATAGTCGATGTTTTTTTGTTACCTTATTTTATATTCTTGTACACCACGACCACGAATTAATGAATTCCATTGGTTTTTTATTGTTAACGTAATTTACAAACAACACAAGTGACCAATAATTTTATCAAATTATGTGCTTATAGCCGATTTCAAAATGGTATTCGATTCATTATTGTACCTAATGTAAATAGTAAATTATTGCTATTCGTTTTCAAAAGGAGTGAAATTTGGTTAAACAACAAAGTTCGAGAAATTGTGAAATTGTGAAAATAGGACCAAACGAAGAACTAAGTTGGATATTAAGGATTCTTTAAATCTTTTAAGTACTATCTCAAAATACCCTACCGTCTAGAAATAGCTTAAAGTCAACAAAAATATACCCTAAAAAGACATTTTGATATAATCCGAGGGCTGTTTGTTAAAAGGCTTTGTTTGTTGTCAAGAACGGAAAAGGTACCAGGCATGCAGAAATAGACGCAGGTATTAGGTATAATACTTAAATAATTGCGTCGAGTATTTTGGACATCACTGACATCGGTAAAGGAAAACTTTTAATATCGCTAATACGCCTCAAGCTTGATCAATGCTCGTGTCTTTTCTGTATTTTAAGAGGTGTTTGCCCTGTAGTAGGACAGTTATAGACTGGGAATTATTAATAACTAGCTTTTGCTTGCGACGTCGTCCACGTCAAAGTTCTCCATACGAACTCCGGACCCCCTTTTTATCCTCTTAGAATTTTGGAAAATCCTTTCATAAATTAAATATCTTTTTTTGTGAATTCGATATTAATAATTAGTTATTTTAATATACAAAAGGGAAAGGTCATTCACTCAATCACTCATCACGAAATATCGAAAACCGCTTGACGTATAAAGATAAAATTGGACAGGAAGGTAGTTTATAGTAAGTAGACATCCACTGAGAACGGATTTTTCAAAATTCACCCCCCTAAGGGGATGAAACGGGGTTCCAAATTTTGCATATGGAGAAATCAACTTTGGACGAAGTCGCGGGCAGAAGCTAGCTAGTAATTTATATAGATTAAAATCACCATAAAAAATCCATCTGTACAATTTTAAAAACCAAAATATCATGTCGACCTTTGTAACTGAAGTGAAAACGTCAAGCCAAATTCTCTCGGGGCTGTTCCGCCATTACGTAGACGCAGGTTAAAAATGTAATGTAAAATAATAAAGGTTATTTCAACGTACTGTGACCACAATCAGTCCCGATATCCCAGAGGAAATACAGCTGTATTGAATCCAATATTGTTTTTTGAAACGTTGGTATTGTTGGAAGAAATTAACGAGCTGTTTTCATAGGAAAGTTTCAATGTATTCTATTCAATACTCAATGCTCAATATCTTTATTGCTTTTCCATATGTATGCTGGTAAATCATATAGGTAACTGGTGGTCATCATCATCTGCCTAGCCTTTTCCCAACTGTGTTGGGGTCGGATTCCAGTCTTACCGGATGCAGCTGAATACCAGTATTTTACTTGGAGCTACTGCCTATCTGACCTCCACAACCCAGTAACTGGGTAATACGATACCCCTACGTAAGACTGGTTGTCAGACTTTCAAGCTTCTGACGACTCGTAACGACGACGGTCAAAGATCCACGTATGACAGCCGGGACCAACAGTTTAACGCGCTTTCCGAGGCACGGAATGATGTCAGTAGATTAAACTTTAGAAAGTACATATGAATTGAAAAAGTCACATTGGTACTTGCCCGGATTCGAACCCACAACCTCATGCATGAGAGGCGGGCGCCTTAATCACTGGGCCATCACGACATATATAACTGGGTGGTAACTTATATAATTGAGATCATTAAAGACCCTGCAGGGCACAGCAAAAGGGTATAGGAGAGAGGAAACCCCGTATAAAGAGATCATAATAGAAAATTAAATAAGTTATAGTTCTAGTTATTTGTTGTAGTGGAGTTTTTAAAGGACCTTTCAGGACCTTGATACCTATACATAACATCACGCCTGTAATCCCTGAAGGGTTAGGCAGAGGTGTACCCATTAGTACACCAGCATTTCGCCAGTTATGTTTAAGTCCCATGTAATAGGAAGCAAGCCCATTGCCATCAACCGGGCACAAATCCAGACTCCGAGGCTGCTGATGGAAATGATGGATTCTCAGGTCGGACACAGTATTATTGGATTTGTTGGACTATGAGAGGTAGACAGAGTGCGCCTGTGTTTGCGCACACACCGGTACACTATCATACTGGCTACCCTCTATTATGATTGGTCGGCGTGACCGAAATACGTTCAGAAAAAAATATGTTCGGTAAGCAAAAGAAACGTAAAAAAAAAAACAAAAGTAATGATCTCCATGTTTTTTTTTTACATTCTTGTCTGCTTCGTCCAGCCACTTAGAAACTACAAACCGGTTAGCGACCATCATTTATATTGTAAAAGTAATTAGCAGAAATGTAATTACAAGGCTGAACGCGCTCGTGCCGTTGCATAATGTCGACCATCATGGCGGACGTACGTCAACTGTCACTTTTTGGAAAGCGCGCGTTGACTCCTAATCAGATTTCTGAACGCGGTAATTAACCGAGTGAATTCTAGTTTCAGGATGAATTGGCCAATCAAGCGAGTTTTGTAGTTGACACTCTATACATGACGCGAATAAAATTACAGCTACTGCACGTGTTCAATGACGTTTCTTTCTTTATCGTGTGGGCAGTAAGGTCTTACGACCCCACACACCCTAGTGTCAGAGTTTCTAAACCGCCTCAAGGGCCTCTGACATGGTTTGAGTGGAACAGTAAGTCTAGGTTTCCTCACGATGTTTTCCTCCACCGATGTCAGTGATGTCCAAGATAAACTTTAGAAAGTACATATGAATTGAAAAAGTCACATTGGTACTTGCCCGGATTTGAAGCATGAGAGAAGGGCGCCTTAGCCTCTGGGCCATCCCGATATAATGACGGGTGATATTACTGTATACCAAACATGATATGGATACATTTTCATTTGACATTTATTTCCTTTTGTAGTATTAATAATATTGAGTATTTTTTTTTAAATCGACATGGTAACTCTTTAGGGTAAATCCCACATATCCTTTTCTTTATTTAGGGTTCAGTACTTATCCAAAGGGTCCCAATTACTAAGACCATTCATCCATCTGTGTTTGTTAAAACGTAATAGAAACTTGAGTATGTGTTGAATATTGTAAGTACTACAGAACCATTCGTGTGCCAGACTGACTCGCACTTTGTCTGTTTATTTACATGTCCTACCCTGTTATTACGTAGGCAACTATCCTTTTAACAACTTTCTCAAAAAAATTGTTTTGCAAATATTATTTTTCCTATTAAGTTTAAAAAAAGAAAAGCTACTACAATTTAGCTTCCAATTATAAATGTTATTACTGGGTACCTTAAAAAAAAGATTTTTTAATTCCACAGAGGTTACCTAAAAAAAGGTTGTAATATGAATGTTAATTAGGTAACACTGGTCACTAATTGCTTGTGTCAAACTAATGGCACATGCCCATTTACATTTCAAAGGGCACATGTTTTAACACGTGTTTTGTTTATAATTACAGTGATTTTACATTCATGACACTTGCTTTTAACGTAATTTTTTTTCTTTGAAAAATGTGCCTTTTTATTTTGAGAAAAGGCCTCGGGTGTATTCTAATAAGATGAGGCTGTGAATATTCGCGACACTTTTATGGAATTCTTTGAAAAGATTATACTCGTATGTAAATGCGAGTGTATACGGGACGAATTGCAAAGCTATACATAGCTAGTCTAAAGTGTCGTGATGGCCTAGCGGTTAAGGCGCCCGCCTCTCATGCATGAGGTTGTGGGTTCGAATCCGGGCAAGTACCAACGTGACTTTTTCAATTCATACGTACTTTCTAAAATATCTTAGACATTACTGACATCATTCCGTGCCTCGGAAAGCAAGCTGTTGTTCCCGGCTGTCATACGTGGATCTTTGACAGTCGTTACGAGTCGTCAGAAGCCCGAAAGTCTGACAACCAGTCTTACCTACGGGTATCGTATTACCCAGTTACTGGGTTGTGGAGGTCAGATAGGCAGTCGCTCCATGTAAATACTGGTACTCAGCTGAATCCGGTTAGATTGGAAGCCGACCCCAACATAGTTGGGAAAAGGCTAGGCAGATGATGACCTTAAAAGGTAAAAACGGAACTCTTATAGGATCACTTTGTTGTCCCTCCGTCCGTCTGTCTGTCAAGATCTTTTTTTTTAAATTTTCCAATCCAACTTGTAGTTCCAAAGATTAGCGTGTTTTAACAAAAACTTTCTTCTGTTTTATAATATTAGTAAAAGATTTACTGTATTTTAGTTTTATCGGAAAACTTACAATTAGGTACAAAAGTAAGATTAGATGAGTAACAAAATTAAGGCCAATTAAAAGTTTTCACAAATAGAAAATTTATTACGCAAAGCAAAAACTTCGTAGCCCTTTTTACGAAAATTACACAGACGAAGGAGTAGTGAAAAAAATAATTTGATTTGATGAAATCAACTAAAATTTAGGGATTCAATTAAGGGTTAATTTACATGCACAATATAGCCCAATTAAGAGACTAAGTGTGGAGGCAACCCAGCCAAACTAAACTAAACTAAGAATTAATTTAACCATTAAACTCTGGTTTATTAACAACCAGCTTTTATTTGCTACTACGTCCGCAAAAATGTCGGTTATCGCGGACACATACAGGTTAGCCTTTGTCCTTCCTTGTGTTTCAAACTAACCTCGGACCAAATTTCATTAAAATCGGTCCAGTGGTTTAGTCGCGAGGGTGTAACAGACAGAGTTACTTTCGAATTTATAACATAGTATGGATACAGCTACTGTATAGTGTCCATCCTTTGACAAATTACTAACTGCCTCGGTATCTACTTAAACTGACCACCAAACCTCTTGTAGAACTATTCATTAGAATGCCTTACATCCTTGTCTAAGGGCATGAAACGGGGATCCAATGTAACGGGGAGAGAAATCAACTTTGACACGGACGAAATCACTGGCAGAAGCTAGTATTTCATCAAAACTGTTAGTAAATAATGACGTATTTTTTTTCGACTACCTAGTAGTACCACTACAATAAATGCCGGCGGTTTACACCTTACCTGTTGGGTCATACGTACCCAATTGTACGGACATAATACTTGTAAAGCAAATGTCAACGATCAATCACTCCCTAGAAACCCTTAGCGGACACCCACACGAAGAGTTGTCTATTCGTATTCAGATCACGAAGGTATTTTTTTTTTTTGTAAGTTTTCTATTATCGTACGCTATATTATAAGTAGTATCATTATGGTATAGGTCACGCGTGTAGGTAACGCCGGGGGAAAAAGCAGTAACATTTCGTAACCGTTATGTAATGATTAACAATTGCTCAACCTTTTCTACTTTTGACATTCGGAGATAGTAATACGCTAGAGCAGGTTACAATGAATATTTTGATAATAGAATAAATGGCACTGAGATAGAGCTGAAAATTGTGTACAATATAAAATTACGCGCGGTGTTTATATGCCAGATTTTGGTCTATTATTGTCCCAATGCAGGGCAATGCAGGCCATCTTCTCATACAGAGAAGGCACGAGCATTGATCACCACACTTGCTCAATTCGGACAGACGGTTTCAGACTTTTTATAACGGTACACGGTATAACGGTGTTATTTTTTTAAATCAATGCAGAAAATCTCGTAGCGACAGAAGGGAGAAGGAAATAAAGCAAAACATCACGCCAGTAATACCCGAAGGGTTAGGCAGACGTACACATTAGTACACTCAGATTTCGCCAGTTACGTTTAAGTCCCATGTAATAGGGGGCGAGCTTATTGCCATAACCGGACACAAACCCGGACTGGGTTTGTTGAACCGAGGCTGGTTCTGAAAAAATCCTGATGGAAAAACGCAATAACACTTTGCCCGACCTGGGAATCGAACTCAAGATGGACTGAGCAGTCGCGCTTTGCGGCCACTAGGCCAAGGAAACAAAGAAACCCATTAAAGGCTACAACTAAAACTCACGTACGCAATAATGTCAAAAACCTCCGTCTGACGTCACACGTTTCTCTTCTTAAATTACGGTGGAACAAACAAATGAATACCTGTTTCACTTTATTAGTCGATCTAATCCGAACATCGTGCGACAAAAGTCGATTTGTTACAATTATGCTGACAGCTGACTATTTAGTTTTCAATTTGCTGTGTCCCCAGATTATTGGGTTTTCTATGGGTAGTAGAGGACGATTAGTATTGCTTTGTGAACGTGAGGGGTGTTGCAGGGTTTTATTTTGTTTTGTGCTATGTCATCTATCTCACTCTTTTTCTTTCATACGTTTGAGACGAACAATCAATTGGGTTTAATTTTGTCAAAATGAATCAACCCGCATCTTAATTTAAAAAAGGTGGTATTCAATGCTGTTTGCATAAGTTTGGGCTGTTTTTGCTTAATAATAATATTATGATACATTTAGATAATATTCAGTTTTTGTTTTTTATGATAGGGAAGTGATTGGTTTTGGTTCGACTGGTGTTATTAACACCACGCCTGTAATCCCCGAAGGGTTACGCAGAGATGTACCCATTGGTACACCTCTATACTAATGACAATCATTGTTTTATATCCATTTTTTTAGATAAATTAACGTAAAATTAAACCGTTAGAATTTTGTAAAAATGTTTTCTAACCACAGTTTTGAGCCATTATTGCTACATAGTTTGTGGGTTAGCTCTTTTGTGCAGAATAAAGTTATTTTTTAAAATTTGAAATGAAGCAACTGCCATCAATCATTATTTGTATACTTTTTTTTTGGTAATGATCACGGATTCATGCGGGTACGGTTGTGGGTGTAACCAAATGTCCAAAAGGGTTGTAATGGGACCTTTTGCTAATTTTAAAAACATGAGTTTTAAATATAACATAATTGCGTCCGACGTTGGTATGGTGGTACCTAATTTTAAATTTGTCTGCTGTTATTTACATACGTGCCAAGTAAATTTACTAAGCCATGAAAAAAAAAAAAAAAAAAAAAAAAAAAAAAAAAAGCCATGAATATTTTACTGATTAGAGTCTATAATTCTTAATCAATATTCTGCATTCAGGGGGGCAATTCTATTAACTTTTAGAAACGCTCGCAATCGAATCTCACTCTTAATCTGTCGAAAAAATCAGGTTGTTTTTTATTGATATTGATTGTAGCTGTGACGGGATTGCGATTTGATTTTGAACATTTTTAATTTGTAGAATATTGGTCTTCAGGTTGAAATATTTCATGTCTAATGTTGGACTACATTATCACTACATATTATAAAATAAAGTCGCTTTCCCTGTCTGTCTGTCTGTCTGTCCCTATATATGCTTAGATCTTTAAAACTACGCAACGGATTTTGATGCGGTTTTTTTTAATAGATAGAGTGATTCAAGAGGAAGGTTTATATGTATAATACATGCACCCGTGCGAAGCCGGGGCGGGTCGCTAGTCATAAATAAACCTAAGTCTTAATTCGTATTCAATTTGTAGTATTTGAGAACCTATTAAATTACAAATAACAAAGAAACTTAATTCTAGTACACTTTATGTTCACCAATTTTATATTAATAACTCCAGCTTATTATTGCCCCACTACTTACAAGGCAAAGGCCTCTTCTTATACAGAGAAGGCACATTGATCATCATCGCTCGCATCGACCATCATCAAGTATCGCTTGTTCAAGGCAGGTGGACGATTTCAGAGTTTTCAGACCTATATTAATTACAAGTTCAGGTTTCTTCATGATGTTTTCCATCACCGATGTCAGTGATGTCCAATAGAAACTTAGAAAGTACATATGAATGATACAGTCACATTATACTTGCGCGGTATCGAACCTGCAACCTCATGCCTGAGGGGCAGGCGCCATAACCACAGGGCCTACACGAAATTTTAACCCAAGTTGTGACTTATAATTTTATTCTTAAAAAGGAAGTATTTACCTGAGGAAGTCGGATTTATTTTTTCGCTCTTTATACAAGCGGCTTATATCTAAGAACCTGCTTATTTTTTTTTTCTAAATGAGACGAAAAATAAGTCGCGCGGCACATTTTAATTTAAGATATTGTACTGACAACATGTACCTATTTACTTAAGTACCTACATATTAAGGGCGCGTCCACACAGAGCGATTTTTTATCGGTGCGATGAAACGCCGGAAACGGCCGTCGCTTTCTTCTCAGAGTATTTGGAATTTCATACTTTATCGACATCCTACTGATAATAATAATAATTTAGATGTTAAAATTTTTGATACTCAATCATGATTTGGATAAAAATTGGCATATACAACGTGTAACGTTAAATGCGCAAAACCTCAGACACCCCAACTGATTTTTAATTAAATTGACCTATATCAGAGAAAAAAAAAATCATTAAAACAAAAGTAAAGGTTTTATGTGCTGATTTAGTTTTACTGGCAATTCTGATCGTTTCTTGCGTCTGCGACGACGCTCTATCGAGGGAGAAGTCGTCACCGGGCCGCTGCGCGCCGGATGGCTTGACCTACTAATAAATAGACACGGCAACGTTTTTAATGAAGATTTTTTGAAAAATGTGACCTATATATTAAAAAGTGGTTCAATTGATTCTGCTCGTTATTCTGATCAAACTATACTACTCAAAACAAAATAGGGCCCACCACGTTTTTAGGGTGAAATTAAAAAGTATTAATGTTTATCATGTTTTTATGGACAGACGTGTTTACGCTAGGTTTTAAGAAAGTGTTTAAACGTAATCAATAACTAAAGTTGTTGATTTTTTTCTAAATCAAACACAAAAACATTTTTTAGGGAAATTGTAGCAAAATAATGAGAAAAGTAAATTTCACTTTTCACAATTTTTTTGATGTCTGTGGCTTGAGCGATGTTATGTTTAGAAGAGAGTGGGGCCTCCTCTACTCCGTATGCACTCGCTGAGCCTATCAGGTACACTTTTAATCAGATGGGTAACGTTTTGTTCCAGTATTCGTTACAACAGACTTTACGCGCGTTTATGAGCTCTTGTAAACTATTCACTCGACTGTAAGTTCTCTTCGAGGCTTCTCTCAGTTGATCCCATTACTATGCAATGGGATTGAGGTTGGGACTGACGCAGGCCATGGCAAAACTGGGATACTGGTGTCAGAAAGATCTCTTTGTGTAATACGGGCCGTATGTGGCACAAGCCTTATCTTGCATAAAACCAAAACCTGAACCCACTCTTTGTGAAAATGGAATAATATGAAGTCAGACTCTTCGCTCACCATAACTGGTAGCAGTTACAGCACCGTCATTCAGAATTACCAGCTCTGTTTTGCACGCCAAGCGAATTTCCGCCCACACTGTAACACTTGAACCCCAAAAACTGTCTGTTCTATGGATGCATGGTTCCGTAAACGATCGCTTTGTTTTCTCCACACTTGTATTTGTTTGTCATCACTATAAAACTTGACCTTACATTCGTCTATAAAGAGTATCGCACCAAAGTTAGCCTTGGTCCAGTACAAATGTTGGCGAGCGTATCTTAAAAGCTCTGCATGATGAGCCCTTGTCAGTTTAAGTCGAACAGCACATACTCTGAAACATTGGCCATCTTCGTGGAGTCGATTACGAATGATTTAATCACTGACTTGTGTACCATTTGATTGCCACAATCGGGTTTGTAAAGCCCGGGCGGTTAAAATATTCTCCCGACGTGCAGTTAACCTGATATAGCGATCTTCAGGAGCAGTTGTAGTTCTAGAACTTCCTTTTCTAAGACTCCTAGCTACACTCCCGATTTTCTGGTACCACTCCTACATGTTTCGGATAGCTCTTTGCGACACACCAACATGTATTGCTACAGACTTCTGAGATTTTTCCCCTGAAGCAGAACAACTGCTCTCGCTGCGGTTTCCATGTCCTTATGACGTCCAGAACCAGCCATAATAGTCATTATTAACATAAAATTCAAATAAAACTGTCCAAGAAAGCAACGATTTACAACAACAACTACAGTCACATTGAGAACACAAGTAAAAGAATTTGTGCAATTTACGTTCTTTCAAGCACTTTACTTTTTCCGACTTCCCACTTGAATTAAACCCTCAAGTTCTCGCTCGAAACATTGATAAAGACTCACAAACAAGTCAACTACATAATCTAATGCTTCATTTTGCTAATTATCTCTTGAATAATTCTAAGACAAAAATTGAAAATAAGTAGTGGTGGGCCCTATTTTGTTTTGAGTAGTATATTTTCAGGTTTTGCGCATTTAACGTTACACGTTGTAGATAGACCATTTCCTGGATTAACACATAGGATCCTTTTTATCCCTCTAATGTGTTCCTTTGAGATAATAGTTCAACTTACTTTACGGCTTCATTCTAAAGTTTTTGGTGTGTGTGCAACACGCGCGTTTAGTAGCGATAAAAGACGCGCAAAAATCGTGTCATATGTCTGAACAGACCCTTAAGGTCCGACGTCTCCAAGCTTAAACCAACGCATTTTGTTTTATTCTACAGGCACTTTCATCGTATAAAAAATGTTAACTACAACGGAATGGCGGCCATAAAGTCACACACAAATGAAGTTGGTGGTCGCATTAATTAACAATCTAGATATACGCCTGGCTGTTAAAAAAGAAATGACTTAGTTTAATGAAAGAAAAAACAAAACTTTAGTCTTACGCAGGTTGTATTGTGGGTTAAAAATGCAATCCTAACTAATATTATATACGAATGTAAGTTTGTTTGTAACCATTTCACGCCTAATCCACTGAACCGATCATCCTCAAATTTTGCAGATACGTTGTCAGGTGTACAGAAACGGACATAGGGTACTTTTCATCTGCTGGGGTTGCGGGAAAAAAAAAATACTGTTTCCAAGGAAAACATCAATAACGTTCATAAGATACTAGATCGCCGCCATGTGCCTTTGAATTATGATTGAATTAAATTGATGGTCAAATTCTAAATTGGCCGAGCGTAGCCGCGGGAAACAGCTAGTTGTTGCATAAAAAGTGAAAAAAATAACCTCAACAATATCTAGTTCAGCGGTTCCTAACCTTTTCAATCTTGTTACCCCTATGACGTGTCAATAAAATTGATTTTACCTCCTCCCCATTAATATAATATAAAATACCCACTTTATATTAATAAGCCACATGTATTAATAAGGTTTTTATTTCATACTATTACTAGATTTATTACTATTTATTACCCCCGCAGAGAAGCTATGATCTAGTTAGTTTTGTTCCCATTTGTAAATAATAAAACCAGCATATTACTGTCCCACTGCTGGGCAAAGGCCTCTTCTGACACCGAGAAGGCACGAGCATTAGTCACCACGCTTGCTCAAGACAGATTGGCGATTTCAGACTTAAATTAATTACAAGTCCAGGTTTCCTCACGATGTTTACTGTCACCGATGTCAGTGATGTCCAAGATAAACTTGAAAGTATATAATTAATTGTAAAAGTTACTTTGGTAGGTACTGGCCCAGTATATAATGATAATAAATAAATAATAATCTCAATTTTTTTTTTTTTTTAAGTTGTAAAAATCATCAAATGAGTCCTTCCGTCCTGGGTGGGGCGGAAGGGACTGTCAGACTTTTACTGACTAAAAAACCACCCTGTTCCTTCTGTTGCCCTTTACGTTCCGGGGCCACGGTATCCTGTTAAGACGTCCCGCAACCCCTAGATGCGGTTTTCATCAATAGATACAGTAATTCAAGAGGAAGGTTTATACTCATAATTAGTATTCACATTGCCCCGTGCAAAACCGGGGCAGGTGGCTATAGTAATAAACAAATATTCCCGACAGACATGGAAACCATTTTGTGATAAAGGCAGGCTTCCAACGCCCTTCAAACTACCAAACTTTATAGTTGACTCGAATACCTTAACTTTGGCTCGACTTCATAATTATCTTGTCAAACATTTGCTTTTGTGGACTAAGTTAATACTTAGTACCTACCTATGTTAACATACGGAAACTTCGTCTCTATTCAAATATCTCCCTTGTTTTTAGAAAATATTGTTCTGGTAATTAAAGAAAATAATATTTAGAGCTCTTTAAATTGTCTTCATTAATTAAGAGTACGTATCTCTCTTTGTGGTATTTTTTTGTATGACAATTAAGTACCCACACCAGCCCGGGAAAAAACCGGTCATGTAAGTATGAGTTGTACTCGTACACTAGAGTTCCGTACCATCGTAGAAGAAATAACACTATGTACTTTTAAATTAGTTTCGTAAAAAAGAAAACAAAGAGACGCATTAATTATAATTATACGTAAAAAAACAGGTCTCTTGTATGGGGACCCCTCTTTCATTTTTAACTTAAGCTTAGTACCTATTAGGGTACCGTTAGCATCCTTCAGTTACGGAACCTTAAAAAGACCTACAATTTTCTGTACAATAACATAACGACTGTCAAAGATCCACGAATGACAGCCGGGACTAACGGCTTTTTGTACTTTCGGCTTCTAGTCTATGTTGGGATTGGATACAGCTAAATACCAGTATTCTATCTGACCTCCACAACCCAGTAACTGGGTAATACGATACCCCTTCGGTTAGACGTTCGGGCTTTTTCGTAACTACTGTCAAAGATCCACGAATGATAGCCGGGACCAACGGCTCAACGTGTTTTCCGAGGCATGGAAAAGTCTCGGTGTGTAAAGATGGTCACTTATTCACGGACCAACCCCGGCAAGCGTAGTTAGCCTGATGGATCGGTCCGTGCATCTGTTATTTGAAGATATTTATCGTATATGATACCTAAAAAAGAGATCAACTAAGCAACTATTGTAAAAATAGGGCTATATTAAAAATGACGTAGTTCTGAGTCTAAGATCTTTGACCTAATATTACTTAATATTGATCATCACCCCTCAAAATTCTCAGACTATGACTAGACTTGCTCCGACGCAGAAATGGGATGATATCAACCGGAGACTGACGTCACACAACATACGTACCTATGTGATTTATCTCAACCGTGACTCAATAAGTGTAATATACTCAAAGGCTTGGAGGTCTCAGAAAGTTCACCTTCTTACAAAACGTGACAAAAAATGGCGTCGAATATGCCATCTGGGCTAAATGTATAGAGATAAACTACTATAACATGACGCGCCCCTCCATATTACTATTTCAATGTGTGTAGTCACATCCGTATGAAAGAGTTTGTATGTAGTTGTGAGTAATCGTCTTCAGTAGCAGGCCGGCAGATTTGTTTGTCGACTAACCATAAATAGCCGACCGCGCAAGACAACGCACCTGTCATTTTCATAGAGTATGTCAGTGCAGCACCATACTAGTAATAATGAGTGATTAATGACGCCGCTAGTCTAGCAACAAATCGCTGATTTGTTTTTGTTTCGGGAGCTGTCTCAGTACGCACACATGCGTTGTGAATCTTTTCAATACTTTTACAAACACTTTCAAACGTTGTGAATATAGAAGGGCGCGTCAAGTTATTGTAGTTTATCTCTACATGCATAATTTATGAACGTATATGTCTTAATGAATGAAATGTCGAATTGAATCCTACATGCGGCTATAGAATGGTCCTATAGAGAGGAGGTGCTCGTGGCTAAGTAAAAACACTAGCACGGGTTTCCTACCTAAACCCAGCGGCAGTGGCAAGATTTCTAGATCGAATTCGAAAATCACATACCTATTTAAAAAAAAACCTATTTATTATTGATTCGTATTAATCACTAGCATAATAATTGCGCCATGTATACTAATTAACGAACTTGTTTATTACCGATATCTCAAGGTTAAGAGCGGAAGGAGACCAGAAACGCGCCATGTCAACTATCAATCTTTACTTAACCCTCAAGACTCAAGATTGGTTCATATCTATACCAATATAATACAGCTAAAGTTTTTTTGTTTGTCTGTTTAAACGCGCTTATCTCTGAAACTGCCAGTCGGAATCAAAAAAATCTTTTTGTATATGATAGCCAGATTCATAAGGAATAATATGGGCTATATATCATCACGCTGCGACTTACAGGAGCAGAGCAGTAACTAAAAACGTAGCTTAACGCGGGTGAAACCACGGGGCTTACTGATTGACTAGCTACTGCCCGCGACTTCGTTTGCGTGAACCCAGGTGACTGTCCAGGTGTTCCAGATCTTCAAATTTATTCTCTCAGCAGAAAATGCTCATCACGTGGAACAATTTTTGCTATGGTGCCATTTTTGTATCTCTTATAGTTTAGCTGGTCTTTTGCGGTTCTGCATCAGGTGTTCAAGTTTTCAAGATAAATTATAGCCTATACGTTGCCCAGACTTAATACCTATACAACAAAAAAAAAACATTCAAATCCGTCCAGTACTTTTTGAGTTTATCCCGGACATACATTTGACTTTCATACCATTTTATTATATGTATAGATATAGTATAGATATAAATAAAACAGTTGTTTATTTTTGCACGCGTCAATAACATCAATATTTACTTTAAAGCCAGGATATGTATTTAGTTCAGAAAGTTGACTAATTGGACATCACATGAGCAATTTGCAAAGATAATCTGTTTTCAAAGCAAACACATTCAAAGATATGGGACTTTACTTTGTTTAAAATCAATTTTTATATCCTGTGATTTTAAGTTCTAAGTATTTAACTGTTTGTAGAACTTTGGTAATTATATATATATAATAATAATACCAGCCTATTACTGTTCCACTGCAAGGCAAAGGCCTATACTCATACAGAGAAGGCGAGTATTGATCACCACCGGTCACCACGCTTGCTTATGGCGGATTGGCGATTTCAGACTTATATTGACTATCGGACAGTCGGACAATTAGTCAGAAAGTTGAAGCTAGTTGCTCGTTCCAAAACAGAGGTAGGCAGGTAGGCTATGGAGAAGAATGAGCAAGAAACTCCACGGACACTCTTTTTAATTAGGTTTTTATAGAATCCTGGTTACAATATTCTTGTTGCTTTTATTATGTAAAAACAGTAACGGTGTAACAAAGGTGCCCATGACAGTTAAGAGATGACCAATCGCCAATGTTCAATCATGTTTAAGACCACGAATGTTTCCGATGAACAGTATTTCCTTCTCACACCTATTAGGTAACATTCTAGAATGAGACGTAATTGCAGTACTTAGCCACGTACAGTAATTATCGTCTCGTCTACCAATTAGGAACGGTCTCTGATTGGTACTGTAACCACAGTGAGGCGTGATTACGCTACGGAGGTTCAACTCGATTGAAACACGATTTTCTTTATTATTTCGTGAGGTCTTGGGTTCGATTCCCAGGTCGGGCAAAGTGCCATTGGGTTTTTCTATCAAGAATTTCTCAGTAGCAGCCTTGGAGATTGAATTTGTGCCTGGTTGATGGCAATAAGCTCTCCCCCAATTACATGGGAATTAAACAATGGGTACACTTCTGCCTAACCCGAGAATTATAAGAGTGATGGTACGTCATGAAAAGAAAGGATTTTTAAAATCTGTTTCCCGCTTTAACTAAGTTAAGATGGTTTGAAGCATTTTTTTTATTATTTTTCGATTTTGGATAAACCCACTGCGGTTGTTTTGCAAAATTGACTTAATGTGGGGTATTCAAGAAACAGGTAAACTGACAAATCTTTGAACCATACACGGCAACAGCTTTAAGCTTTAAATATGAGAAAAGGGGGTCCGTGTAAGTGATTTGTATTTTGTTCTGCATTTTTTTAGCTAAGTTTACTACATAATGATAATAACTTTGCTAATTATACATTGCCCCAAAAATAGGCCATTTTATTTTTATACACACTGCACATAACATCACGCCTGTAATCCCCGAAGGGTTAGGCAGAGGTGTACCCATTAGTACACCCCGCCAGTGATGTTTTAAGTCCTATGTAATAGGGGGCGAGCCTATTGCCATCAACCAGGCTCAAATCCAGATTCCGAGGCTGCTACTTAAAAATCCCTAATGGAAAAACTCAATAATACTTTGCCCGACCTGGGAATCAAACCCAAGACCTCTTTACTTGGCTAGTCGCCATTGAGATTGGCCGAGTGACCGAAATTCGGCCAAGAGCATAATATTATTATTGTCAACTAAATGATTGTTTACATGGAATTCAAAATATCGCAACGTGTCTCTACTTGTTTATTTTGTCCCTGGGAATAATTAGATGAGAATGTTTTCTGAGAAATTGTCACACAGACGAACGCAAATCAAAATATTATCGTTTTGAAACTGACACGTGCTGCAGTAATCAAATAATTTAGTACAACAACGTTTAATGCTTCACAGAAATTCACATTTCATAGGAAATTTTGCCATGTTAATAGAAAATGAACCTTAAATATATTTCTGTAAGTATTTAATCTAAATAACAAGAAACTTTTTTTTCCTTTTTCAAGGTATTAAACCTTAAATTAAATTTCAGTTTTAACGTTAATAAAATACAGTCCAATTTCAAATGGGGTACAAAAATAGAACCGTTTAGCACCGAATGTCTTGCCAAGATAAATACTGCACTAATTGCATTTAACAATAACCGTAATAAATAAAAATAAAAATAAAATAAAATATCTTTATTTCAGACCTATACCAGTCCATACGTTGTTAGTGGTTAGTAACAGATTGTGCTTATATGCTATGTTAGTGTTATTAGTATTACTTATCTCAATTTTAATTTAAACCTATACTTATTTTGACCCAGTGCCTTTGGATGGGGCAGTCCACTCTGCCAGCAATCATTTTCAGGATGCCGTTCCGAGTGCTACGCAAGCGTTGCAGTAAGGAAGCCGCTTTCTTACGCATGATGGCGTAGAAGCCATCCGTATGAGCTTCAGCAAACATTCCCGATGCACTGCAACGTCGCGGCAGCCGCAACAGCATCCT
Organism: Hoplodrina blanda; assembly: GCA_949316365.1. Taxonomy (NCBI): domain Eukaryota; kingdom Metazoa; phylum Arthropoda; class Insecta; order Lepidoptera; family Noctuidae; genus Hoplodrina; species Hoplodrina blanda. The sequence goes on along the minus strand of OX438567.1, from coordinate 12,315,559 downwards.
GAAAGCGTTGTTGTATTGTACGCGCAGGACGTTGTAGGCTCGGCTCGTATATGACACCCACAGGCCGCTCGTATAGAAGGACTGACAGAACGCCTTAAATAAACTCACAATACAAGCATATAGAGTCTATATTTGCATGACCACATCCTGTCAAAATTCCAAGTGCATAATAGATAGCACGAGATAGTGTTGTGCGTTAATAGAACAATTTGCGTGCGAATTCGCACGTACGCAAGCAATAGTGATGCACATTTCTTTGTGTGCAGTTATCGATAAAAAATCCGGCGACTTGTCGCAGCACTAGCAGTGGTATAACCCATGGGCAAATTATGCCTCGGGTTTTTCCAAACAGGATGAGTAACCGTGCCACCACACGATCCCTAATCATTTCAATGGCGGTCGTACATTCCTTTTATTATTCTACCAAACTCCATCTGAAAAAAAAAATAAAGTTCAGGTAATATACCAGGTCAGTCAAAATGTTTGCCCGACCTGGGAATCCAATACCTCATGAAGACTCAATGAGGCTATTAGAAAAAAATCAATACAGAAAAGATATCCTTATTAATTTCCTTTCTCAAAATAACTTATTACATAGAATATAATATCTATTTTAATCTATTTTTATATAGGTATTTATTCATTTTAATCTATTTTGAGAAAAGAAAATGCCTACTTCCTATTACTTATACCTACATATTAATAAAATTATCTCCGAGGCGTAAATACCAACTTATTGAAATGAGATGCTCCTTACAAAGTGCTTCTCTCTTCATTGTATTACTTGTATGTTATCAAGTAATAAAATTACGCTTATTATTCACGACTAGCTTCTGCCGCGACTTCGTACGCTTTTTTTTTTCTCCCACGTTTTTGTTTACTGCTCCTCTCCCGTTAGTCGTAGCGTGATGTTATATACCTTAAACTATTACTTATGAATCTGGCTACGATATACAAAAAGAATTTTCCCAATCCGGCTGGTAGTTCCAGAGATAAACGAGTATAAACAAACACACAAACAAAAAACGCTTCAGTTTTATTAAATTGAGTGTAGATAATAATGTTAGGTACATTTTGTGAAGATAACAACACTCCTTATGAGTAATTAACTCATTAATTATGCTAATTATGATATAAATACAAAAAGCTTTCATTGGTATTACAATAAAGTTGTTTCTGTCTTAATTACTAAATACCTCAATATTAAGGGAGTATTATAAGATGATGTACAGTACCAGTCATAAGTGGAGTAGTAATCTACAAAGCAAATCGATTGACAGTTTGGTTAAACTTACGACCTTTCGACGTCGTGTGAGGTCGTCGTTGAGGTGTACGTAGGTATTGTGTTATTACGTTGAAAAGTGCCTTATAATGGCCATGATTTGACTAATTTGACTTTGAATAAATCACTTATATATATACACAGATGTAGGTATGGCCTTTACCTCGTGTTCACAGCAATTCAAACCTTAGCATGCTACTGCACTTATGACCGCTACTGTACTTTAGTATCTGTTGTTAGGTTAACTATGCAAGTTACATAAGATAATGGGATCAGTTTGATAATGATCCTTATTCAGTTTTACAGAAGACATCATTTTCAACTAACTCTGATTGTATGATTTTACTACTATTATAAATGTGAAATTTTGGATATAATGTATGTTTATTACTCAATCACACCAAAACGGCTGTGTAGATTAGAATAGACCATAGGACCATTTTATTCCGGGAAAATATACGGTTTCCGTTTGATAATACTACAACTTTAACGCGGACGAAGTCGCGGGCAGAAGCTAGTAATTAATAACACCAGCCTGTTATTGTCCTATTGCTGGGAAAATCCCTCTTCTCATACAGACAAGGCACAATCACGTTAGTATTTTGTATGGGAAATAAGGTTCCCCTAGTGACCACCAGATGGCGCTATAACTTTTTCCCATATTTATAAAATTCTAACGCGCTCACAATCGAACGTGAGTGAAAAAACTCACACTAAGCACTCTAGTTCTGATCGGAGCCACCCAGTGCTCGTTACCGCAGTCCCGCGCCTACTACAGCATTAACAAATACTAACCTTGAATGATGGAACTATCAAAAATTTGCTCCGCAAAAGTTTTCGTACTCGACACCTTACTAATAAAAATCTTCGCAAAAAACCCCATTTCGCAACGGTTATGCCAATGACGTCGAATGCAAAAGCCGTTGATCATAAATTCGAGCTGAGTCAGGTATCCTGTTAGGTCAAGGTTTTAATGTCATTACCGCATCTTATGCAACAGATGCCGTTATTTCCGTGAGACAAGGACGGATAATGAACCTTATTTTTATTATTAATGGTGTTATTTATCATCATCATCATCATCATATCAGCCGTAGGACGTCTACTGCTGAACATAGGCCTCCCCTACTGATTTCCAATAAGACCGGATGGAAGCGGCTTGCATCCAGCGCAATCCCGCGGTTTTTATCAGATCGTCCGTCCACCTTTTGGGTGGACGTTCTACGCTGCGCTTGCCGGTGCGTGGTCTCCATTCGAGAACTTTACGGCCCCATCGGCCATCCGTTCTGCGTGCTATGTGGCCTGCCTACTGCCACTTCAACTTGCTAATTCGCTGGGCTATGTCGGTTTTATTAATTGGTTGACATTTAATTGTTATTTTTTTATGTCATTGTATGGCAAACAAGTTAGCTAACCATCTGATTGGTACTGCTGCATATACACATAGATATCCACAATACCTGTGGATGTGCCGTGGAAATTATATTTCTTCTTACTCCTCCTTTATTATTTTCTGATTAATTTCGTTGCGGGATCCAAGACAGTTGAATTGTTTCTCCAGGACTCGTCGAGCTTTTTGTCTCGGCGCTTTTCTGGCGGTCTCCACTGTTGATTCTGGCTTTCAGAAGTTGCAGTGGATAGGAATAGTGTGGCGGGTTTGTCCCAATAAAAAAATACACAATAGCTGATCTCAGTCTCAATCTGTGGAAAAAAACTCTACCCCCATCCTTCCCCTCTCTCTTTACTTCCATTTTTTGACATTGAATGTTGCTAAATAAAGACATTCAAAATCTAATTCTTTTTTGTTACTTTAAAGAAGGCTTAAAGGCTAATTACATAATAATAGGTAACAACAACACTTTATCATGTTGCTATTATCAAGCTTCCACAGATTCCCAAAATTATAAGAATTGGTCGACAGTCTTGCAGATGCGTTGCGATTCAGAGACAAAGCTAAGATGTCTCATGTGCCTGTCATTATACAGACACTCATACCCTTCTAACCGAAACACAGCAACGCTGTTTTGCGGTAGATATAGGTATGTTGGTAGTACTTCCCCGGACGAACTTCTTCACAAAGAGCTCTACTACATACATACATACATAAACTCACGCCTTTTTCCCATGGGGGTAGGCAGAAGAATTAAGAATTAAGAATTTAGCAGAGCTCTACTACTGCTAAATTAAACTTAAATAAAGTTCACTTAAGGTAGGGTTTAAGCCAGCATTGTTGTAATGTTTTTCTTTGTCCATACTTTTCTTGTCGATTCTACATAACATAACAATAATGCCTGCAATCCCCGAAAGGTAAGGCACATTACGCAAGTTATGTTTAAGTTTCAAGTAATAGGGGGCCAGCCTATTGCCTTCAAATAACAAATCCATATTCCGAGGCTGCTCCTGAGAAATTCCTGATGGAAAAACCCAATAACTCTTTACCCGATCTAGGAATCGAACCCAAGACCTCATGCTCAGCAATCGCGCTTTGCGACCACTAGACCAACGAGGCAGTCATTCTACATAATGATTAATTAATGTTTCAAACTTTTGGATATAACGTCACCGTTCTAGGATCGACACCTTCTATGACGACAAGAAATTCTTGACAAAAGACCGGACGTAAAAAAAAGAAAGCACATATTCTACATCTCTTTCCTCCCTCACATACGGAAAGAGACAAAAAAAAGGATCTCATAATTCATCTTGTGGCATCCGTTAAAAAAAATATTTCGGAATTTCTATATCGACCGCAGAGTGAATCCCTAAACGGTGCGTCAGTTAGTCCGAGATAAAATAATGCGTATTCCCGCGCAGCCTCCAGTAGCGAACCGACATGCGCGCACGCAACATTAATGATATGTCGTTCAACTCCAAACGTCGATAAGTTCAATTAAAGTACAAAGTTTAGCACATCACTATTTTTTATTTTAATATTATTCTCGGTACAGTCAAGTGCAAAAAGTTTGAGCAAAAGAATAGACATTTGTGGATTTTAGATAAAAATGTGAATGTGAAAAACTGTGTTTCGAATTTGTGGATGACTGTATTTTTAATTTAAGGATTTTTAATGAAGAATTTTATGTGAGTAATTTGTTACTTTCTTATTAGGAGGAGCTAAAACATATCAATTTCTTTAAAACATTATATTCAATACTCAATATCTTTATTTTTTCCATAAAATGTATTTTTAGGTGGTAACTTTATAATTGAGATAATTATAGACCCTGTAGGACACAGCAAAAGGGTAGGAAAGAGGAAGACCCGTTTAAAGAGACCATTAGGTATGTTTTTAATAGTAAATCAAAAAAGTTTTTACTTAAGAATAATTAAAAGAAGATCCGAATAACTTAACTAGTACTTCGCTATTATTATTTGATACTTTACCTTGTATGGTCATTAACCCTTATAAAAACGACTTTACAATATATCTAACAGTCATCATTATCATCTTATCAGCCTATACCCGTCCACTGCTGAACGTAGGCCTCCCCCAAAGAGCGCCAACCATCCCGGTCTTGGGCAGCCCGCATCCATCGGCTGCCCGCCACCTTCTTTAAATCGTCGGTCCACCGTGCTGCAGGGCGTCCCACACTACGTTTGCCTAAACGTGGGTCTCCAATCTAACACGTGTCTGCTCCACTGACCGTCTGTCCGTCTGCAGACATGGTCGGCCCATATCTACCAGTAAAAGTGGCCAATCTTTCTTTCTTTATCGTGTTTTAGGTCTTACGACCCCACACACCCTATTAGTGTCAGAGTTTCTAAACCGCCTCAAGGGCCTCTGACATGGTTTGAATGGAACAGTAAGTCCAGGTTTCCTCACGATGTTTTCCTTCACCGATGCCAGTGATGTCCAAGATAAACTTTAGAAAGTACATATGAATTGAAAAATTCACATTGGTACTTGCCCGGATTTGAACCCACAACCTCATGCATGAGAGGCGGGGGCCTTAACCACTGAGCCATCACTGGCCAATTAAAACTGTTTATCTAATCTCGCTAAACGCCACGCTTCCTTAAACAAAAAACAAGACAAAATACAATAAACAGCAGCCAAGGAACTACACAGTTCGATGATTCCTCTTTTCCTCACTTTTTCCGCATTCCTCCGCTTTCACAAAACGTTTTATTGTTTTCCTCGATTTTCGTGTAATTTGAATAATTTTTCTCCGATATTTGGGTGTTTGTCTTTGAATTCTTGTGGCGACTGAGTCGATGGAGGTTTATGTAAATATGTGTAGAAATTGTTTAGATAAATATTGTAAGGTAATTTTGTAAAATTATTAGTGAAAATTTATTTAATTGCTTTATTGATTGGCAGACATTGTTGAGTAGATAGAAAATCTTCTTATCATCTGTGTAGGTAATTTTAGAAGTTCTAATTAAAATAAAGCTCAATATACTAAATAATAAGAAGATAGAATAGAACAGGTAACTTTATAAATACACATAGAATGAGATATTACAGATTATTGTTGAATCCCTGTACATTCTGCTTGGAATTAATATTTTTTATACATATTTTAATCATAATAAGCAGGAAATTCTGGAAAACATTGAAATTAAATTCTATAGATAGATTTATTTGGACTTAGTAACGTAAAAAGGATCTAACCCACAAAAATCTCATAACAAAAGGACACTTTTTATTCGACTCAAACTTGGTCTGCGTTTTCGATAACCGACATTTCATTTATCGAATAAGCTATCAATATTTCTATCAAACACGATATATCAAAGACTTTATTACTAATTTCAATATGAACTACTATCGCTCAATTAAGTACAAAGACCACTTAACATATCTGTAATGTGTACATATCGCTATCATAATGCATTTCTCCACACTAATTGACAATGCATTCCAATGAAATAACAATATAGTAAAGTTTATTGCAGCTTATACAGCTTAGATCATTTCATGATCTACGCGATTAATTGGTCAGCATTTCTCAAACTCGCCAGATAGAAGGTAAGTCTGATCGCCAGTCCGCCTTAAGCAAGCGTGGTGATCAATGCTCGTGTCTTCTGCGTATGAGAAGAGGCGTTAGTCTTGCAGTGGTACAAAAATAGGCTGGGAATTTTTGTCGCCTCGTTGATTTAGTGGTTGCATAGCGCGACTGCTGGGCATGAGGTCTTGGGTTCGATTCCCAGGTCGGGCAAAGTGTTATTGGGTTTTTCCATCAGGTATTTCTCAGTAGCAGCCTCGGAGTCTGGATTTGTGCCCGGTTGACGGCAAAAAGCTCGCCCCTTGTTACAAGGGACTTAAACATAACTGGCGTAATGTGGGTGTACTAATGGCTACACCTTTGCCTAACCCTTCGGGGATTATAGGCGTGATGTTATGCACTACCTAGGTATTATCATCCTAGTTACTTAAATATACACATAGTTGTTTACTTAGCCAAGCTCACATCATAATATTCAGTCGTATATTACTTAGTCAATAAGCCAAACATACCGACAGTTTATCAACATTAATAATGTCTAAATATTAAATTGAACCTAATGCTACTGAATATTGGACAAAGCTATAAGCAAGTACTTAGTAATACTAGGTACTTTGAACCAAATCTGTGTAATTGTGTCTGTATCTAAGTGGTATACATGACCTCAAGAATATTATTTACCGAGTTAATTACTGCAACACTTAATTAATTAGCGAATAAAACAGCTGTTTTGTAATATTTATCATGTTTTATACACGACATGATTTTGAACTCATTAACTATTAATCTCAGGAACTTTATCAGATACTTAAGGCTGGGCGCAGATGTCCGGTTTCCTGATCAGGTCTTCGGATCAGGAAGCGTATATGCACATACATAAATTACACATACATACATTTTTCTTTTACATGTGTGTGTTTATTATGTATGTATGTGTATGTAAATACACGGCCACGCTTCCTGACCCGGAAATCTGATCAGGAAACCGGACGTTTGCGCCGAGCCTTAAAATTCTTTCGCAAATAGCTGCTTTATCCCTGACTAGCACTCTCCCCGCGACTTCGTTCGCGTGATTTTCTTTACGGCTCCCAAACTTTTTTGAAAATATAATATAGCCTATGTTACTCAGGGTGAATGTAGCTTTCTAATGGTGAAAAAATGTTTGAAATCTGCACAGTAGTTTTTGAGTTTATTTATTACAAACATACACACACACCCCCGCACAAAAATACAAATCTTTCAGTGTAGAAGTGAAGATTACTACAGGTTACCGTTTATTTTTAGAAAAAATAATCAGATAATGCACGAGGTAAAATAGATACACACATCAACCTAGATACTTTTGATGTGTATAGATCATTAAACAATCCTTTTACTTTCAAAGCGATAAGAATGCTAATTAAACTCACAAGGACATATATATATATCTAACAATGGCGATATTAATAACAATACCTACTTAGGTATGTGCTTATTTACTTGATAAAGGTCTATTAGAGGGAGAAAACAATAGATCGTTTGTGGAAACCGTTTGATGTCTGGAATTTTATCATTTGCTGACAGCAGCAACAGTTTTCCTGTTTATAATTTTCATAATATAACGCCATGCCTGTTTTCCCCGACGAGTAGGCGGGAGGGGGGGGGGGGGGGGCTGAGATATTTAGGCAAATGAGTGCGATAAAATGATTGTAACTCAACGTCCTGATCAGCTGTTGAGTCCGACTGAACATTCGGTTTCGGTTTCGGCCTAATATCGGCCAATAAACGGGTTTCGGCTTAGTTTCGGTTTCGGCTATAAGCTGTACTGAGCTATGAGCGATGTGTTATTCTGCCGCGTCCGCGCTCTGTCGAGTCGTCTCATGACTTGCTTGTTTTATTTGCGTGCGTTTGAGACTGATTATAATAGGGCTTTGTTTATTTGTCCCACGTAAACATGACCTTTATGGAAGTTTCGGTTTCGATTTCGGCCGAAACTAAGACTGGAGCCGAAATTCATTTCATCATTTATTAATTCAATTATTATTGTATTAGTAAGTAGTTCGGGTTTTCTAATGAAGTTTTAAAACAAAATATGACATCATTAAAACAATACCCGCACCATATTTAAACATAACACAGAACAAAAAAAAATATGACTAACTTCTTTATGTACTTATGTTTGATCAAGTGTTCACACTTCAGACCTACCCACGTAAGTACATTATGTACTTATTGACTCATTGGAATACCCCTTTTGTAAGACTGTCAGATGAACAATGGAGTAACCTTGATGATTCCTTAATGATATTGACCTCACATAAACTTTAGAGAAAGAATTCGCTCCCATTTCTTTGATCCTTCCATTTTAAAATGGAAGTAAGAAGCTTAGAGATTTGTTTTGCCATTTTGATAAGAGGTAAAACCCCTTCATCATGGGACTTAATATAAACGCAACCGCTGAACATGAGGTCTTGGGTTCGATTCCCAGGTCGGGCAAAGTGTTATTGGGTTTTTCCATCATTCATTTCTCAGTAGCACCCTCGGAATCAGGATTGTGACCGGTTAATGGCAACAGACTTAAACATAACTGGCGTAAATTATTATTGTGGGTGTTCTAATGGGTACACATCTGCCTCGGAAAGCACGTAAAATAAAAGTAACAAATAAAATTTAGATCCATAAGAAAAAATACGCGTTTCATAAACTTCTGTAATCTTTCAAGACTGTAAAGTTAACGAAGTGGCTTAATCGCAGATCGCATCAAAGACATTTTGTGACAACTTTGACAAAGCATGAACTTTACTTTACTTTTACCTAAACTGACTGTTAAGAATTTCTAGACTGAGACAACTCAAGTCAGTAGCTAGAAACTTATTTGTGTGCATAGCATCGAAATTAAGTAGATATACTTAAAAGCAATCTCATCTCAGCGATACTGCCTCGTTGGTCGCAAAGCGCGGGTCTTGGGTTCGATTCCCAAGTCGGGCAAAGTGTTATTGGGAATTTCTCAGTAGCAGCCTCGGAGACTGGTAGGCTCGCCCCCTATTACATTGGACTTAAACATAACTAGCGAAATGTGAATGTACAAATGTGTACATCTCTGCCAAACCCTTCGGAGATTACAGGCGTGATGTTATGGTATGTATACTAAATACCTTAGTAACCAAAAAATTGTGTGGTCGGAAAAAACTACGCGGTTGGAGTCGGAGGCAGATGCTAGTCCTAAATATATTGACTCAAGCTTCTGTTATTAAAAAAATCTCTCCCACATTGCGCCCACGCGTTTTAAGTTACAAAAGAAGGATCAATTCTAAAAGGCGTCTGTCTTTTCCACTTATGAAAAAAATAAACCAGCCAAGTCCGAGTCGGACTCACTCTGAATAATGGATTCCGTACAACAGTAATATTAAGATCGAGCAAAAAACGCCGAAAAAAAATCTTTTTCTATTGGCACCGACTTTAATATTTTTTTTTATGTCATAGTAATACATACTATGAAAATTTCAAGTGTTTATTTAATACAGTTCGAAAGATATTGTGCCCTGTGATAGAATGGGTTCATATCAATAAAGGAAAGGAAAACTAAACTTAAACTAACCGAACTTACGACCTTAAATTGCTTGGCAGTTCAACGTCTAAGCTTTGCCAGTTAAAGTCTTCAATGATCATTCAACAGGATTTTGTTTAAACCCTGATGATAGGACAATATCTATTTTAGTATTCCACAGACACAGTTCTATTTCTGAACTCAGAAAGTTATTCAAAAGCCATCAGACTCTTTGATCATTCGATTGGTTAGACGGAACATGTCTCCTTCAGTTGGCAAGTCTCCAACAACCGCGGGGTTCTCCAGGAATTCGCCCTCAAGCTTTCAACCGTTTAGGGGTTAAGCAGGGATATAATTAGTGCTAAGATAGTGCTGAAACGGTAAACTTTGACTACTGGAAACTTTGAAACTGGTAGAAATTATGGTTTTACTACTCCTCTGCTGTTCCTCTCTGTTTTTATAATGCCACTAGGTGGAAAGCAAGCCGATCGCCCATCTGAGGTTAAGTAGCCATGGCTGTATAAGGACATCTGTAATACCAGAAGCCTTGCAGATGCGTTGCCCTCCAAAAACAAATCGTGTCGTTTAAATCGTGAGGGGCTCATGTGCCTGTTATTAAACTGGAGCACAGCATAGCTGCTTTGTGGCAGAAATAGGTATGGTGGTATAGACCACATACGGGTATCAGGAACTTCGATTTTTTTTTAATTTAGTTAACACTTAAACTCAATCATAAAACAGACCAAACAGCAATGAAAGTCGTCTTAATCCTAAATGTTGTCTTAAAAAATGAGACCTTTAAATACAAATGAACCCTAAAAGCTTTCCAACAAAAGTGAACTTTGCTTGTACCACATAATTGAAACACTAATTTAACGTAGAAAGCTTCTCAAATAAGGGTTCGGAACAGGTTGATAGGTATGTTAAAAAGAACTTGTTTGAGCCAATCGCGACCATGTGAGATGTTCACTTTACGACATGTTTCTTTTAAAACGTTGACGTGATTTGTGCTTAGCCATGTGTGCGGTCCTTTACATGTGTAGGTAAGTGTTCAAAATTGGAATTGTTTTTTTCGTCAAAACGGTTTCGTTTTTGTGGCTCTTTTTTTTTAAAACCCCGACGCGCTCAGAAACGGCGGGGGTTAAGTTTGACGTGTCCGTGTGTGTCTGTGGCATTTAGCTCCCGATCGGATGAACGGATTTTAACTTTGTTTTTTTTTATGTTTGAAAGGTGAATTAGTCGGGAGTGTTCTTAGCTATGTTTGACGAAAATCGGTTCAAGATGGCCGACATCGGGGGTTTTTGACATTTTTAATTTTTTTAACAGATTATAATTCTTTTTGTTAAGTATTACTAGCCTATTATTGTACTGTAGGGCAAAAGCCGTTTCTTATACAGAGAAGGCATGAGCATTGATCACCAGTTCACCACGCTTGCTCAAGGCGGATTGGCGATTCCAGACTTATATTAATTATAAGTCCAGGTTTCCTCACGATGTTTTCCTTCACCGATGTCAGTGATGTCCAAGATAAACTTTAGAAAGTACCTACATATGAATTGAAAAAGTCACATTGGTACTTGCCCGCATTCGAACTCACAACCTCATGCATGAGAGGTGGGCGCCTTAACCACTAAGCCATCACGACAAGCCGCACGCAATAACGGATATATAAATAAAATCATGTACGTACCACATTTAAAATTCATTAACTATAAACTATAACGCATTACAAAGTTCCGTAAAAAGCTTTATCCATGAAAAAATCTCTTTTTTATTGGATAACAGCCTCCCTTTGCTCTAAGCCGCGAGCAAACACGCACCGCCTCAATCCCACTAATCTCCGTCGCCAGAGTACCAACTCAAACTTTGTCACAAAACAACCTATTTTTGTCTTATTAAGGCTTTGTTGTAGTTTAGTGTTCGTGTTATCTGTTGTTGAAAGTTGTTGTTTATTTTGGGAATCTGCTTATGGGAATAGTTTTGAACTAAAATTACTTTGGTCCTTAATAAAGTGCATGTCCTACAGTACCTATTGTTGAATTTATTTTCGGGCTTTTGGAGATTTGATCGGTATTTTGAAATACACATAACATCACGCCTGTAATCCCCGACGGGTTAGCAGAGGTGTACCCACTAGTACACCCACATTTTGCCAGTTATGTTTAAGCCTTATGTAATAGGGGGCGAGCCTATTGCCATTAACCGGGCACAAATAGAAGGCTGCTATTGAGAAAGTCCTGATGGAAAAACCCAATAACACTTTGCCCGGCCTGGGAATCGAACCCAAGATCTCATGCTCAGTAGTTGCGCTTTGCGACCACTAGACCAACGAGGCAGTCAGGAAAAACAATCGGGATTTATTCTACGTATATAAAAGCGGTTCAAAATAAAAACAGACAAACTATTACCTATTGGGTTTATTATCCTCACGATACGTTATACAACGGGAACGGAGCAGTAACCAAAAACGTAACATCATCATCTGCCTGTTGGGGTCGCCTCCCAGTCTAACCGGATGCAGCTGAATACTAGTATTTCACATGAAGCGACTGCCTATCTGACCTCCACAACCCAGTAACCGGGTAATACGATATCCCTTGGTAAGACTGGTTGTCGCACTTTCGGGCTTCTGACGATCCGTAATGACTGTCAAAGATCTACGTATGACAGCCGGGACCAACAGCTTAACGTAACTGCAAAAAAAACTGCGATTACGAAGTCGCAGGTAACAGCTGGTTCGTGTCCTTTCTACATCACACAACACTACCTGTCGATATCAAATATCAAAGGAACACCGTATCACAATACAATGGAAAACGTAAAAACCCTTGTGGACAAAACCAATAAATGTTTTATTATGTGTAATACGAGAGCCATACAGAGGCATTCCAAATTCCAATATGTAGATCATGGGGCGTGATCCGTTACAAAGGCCAACTATTCTTTCTCAAAAGCCAATATATTACAATACTCAATAGATTTTCTTCAATTTGTTTTGTTTTCTCATGTGTTTTTTTACAAGAGTTAGCCGATTTTTAAAGAATTGGGTTTTTGATACCAATTCTTATCCTTACTTATCCATACTAATATTAAAAATGCGAAAGTGTGTCTGTCTGTCTGTCTGTCTGTTACCTCTTCACGCTTAAACCGCTGCATCGATTTTGATGAAATTTGACATGGACATTGTTTAAGATCCGAGAAAGGACATAGGATAGTTTTTATCCCGGAAATCGCCCCCTGAGGCGGTGAAAAGGGGGGTGGAAGTTTGTATGCAAGTACGATTTAAACAAGTTCCACGCGGACGTAGTCGCGGGCAAAAGCTAGTATTATATTTTTTTTTTATTAGCCGTTACTGTCCCACTCCTGGGCAAAGGCCTCCCCCCATTCCTTCCACTTTCCTCTGTGTTGTGCCTCCTCTCGCCAGTTCCTGAGGAAACCATCCAAGGCGTCCCGCCATCTCCTCCTCGGTCTGCCGCGACCCCGTCTTACTGAAATGGGACTGGGCGGGCCATGTCTGTCGGATGCCGTCGGATGCTAAGCGATGGGCCCGCATAACACAAGAGTGGAGCCCTGACACAGTATTATAAATGTGAAAGTTATTCTGTCAGTCTGTCTGTTACGCTTTTACGACTAAACCACTGTACCGATTTTGATTAAATTTGGAACAAGGTTAGTTGGGACCCCAAGAAAGGATATAGGTAGCATACTTTTTATTCCACGACTTCATCTGTGTCCGCGATTACTGACGTTCATACGGATGAAGTGGCGGGCAAAAGCTATTGTTGTACATACACGGAATTCCCCAGACACTCTTGGCTCGTAAAATCACAAATGAGAATCATTTATCGTACAGTAAGTAAATACATATGTTTGTGCAATAAACTGCATACAAAATGGACGTATATTAAGAGAACATGCGATGTCCAAGTGTTTACAGTATTAATGTTGTAAATTAGAATGTTTATTTGTTTGTTTCAATGCAATAAGAAAGACGAAAGATAATACCTTCCCACAGGTATATCAGAAGACTAATTCTACTAAGTGAAAAAGTAGCAATGTCAGTGACAATTAGTCCTAAAAGGTACGCAAACCGGCATTTTTGACAGATTTCTAAGACTCAGATTAGATTGCGATCGTTCTTAAAAGTTTTAGTTAGTTTTGCCCCCCAGGTTGTAGATAGCCAAAGCTAATGATATTGCTCCACAGCATACAAGTACCTACAGAAACGGGTAAAATATACAAAATATTTTCGTTCTTACTTTTAAGAACGAAAATATTTTGTATAAGTATTTATTTTTTTGTTTATTTTACGTTGCTATTAGAAATTAGCTCTAGGTATGTACTGGAGCGCTCTGTCTCTGTGTGTAGTACTTTTCCGTTGCGATTTTCTATAGTTATGTCGCATTTGAGGGATTAATTAAAAGCGGTATTTTTTTTAAAACGGATGCGTTATTTCCCTTCCACCACGGTTTATCAAAGATCAGCTACATCTTATCAATTATTTCCAACACAATTAGTTAGTTTCAGAAAAAAACTTTTCAGCCTTATTATTTAGCAAGCAAGTAATCTACATTATACTTACTATACATTAGTATTAGTATAGATAGATCAAACTCAAATTAATAAAATGCAATTAGCGCCACGGGCTATGCTAGAGTAGCTTGGCATCATACCAAATTGTTTCGGTAATGAGGTGAACATTTATATTCACTACTAGCTTCTGCCCGCGACTTCGTACGCGGATCCTGTTGCTTATGCCAGCGACAACGGGGTCGTCAAAATCGAAGATCTGAAACGTCTGATGTTGAATTCTAAGGCCCGGGGACGGGAAAACAACGGGATGAGCGAGATTTGACTGCCTCGTTGGTCTAGTGGTTAGTGACCCTGACTGCAAAGCCGGAGGTAGTGGGTTCGATTCCCACCCAGGACAAACTTTGTGTGATGAGCATAATTGTTGGTTCTGTGTCTGGGTGTAATTTATCTATAATATGTATGTATTTATAAATTATATAAGTATGTATATCAGTTGTCTGGTTACCATAACACAAGCTCTGCTTAGCTTGGGATCAGATGGCCGTGTGTGAGTTGTCCCAAGATATTATTATTATTATTATTATTATTTCATCGAAAATCAGTCCTAAACTGTTACCGCCTTCACCGCGTGGAGGTACTCCTAGCTTATGTTATTTTATAATTATACAGTGAAATTGAGCTTTGATTTCCACATCAGATGTTCCAGATCTTAAATTTTTATACGTCAATAGAGAGTGCTCATCAGGGTGGACAACTTTTGCTAGACGTCATTCCTGTATACAACGTGTAACGTTAAATGCGCAAAACCTCAGACACCCCAACTGATTTTTAATTAAATTGACCCTATTTCAGAGAAAAAAAAATCATGAAAACAAAAGTAAAGGTTTTATGTGCTGATTTAGTTTTACTGGCAATTCTGATCGTTTCTTGCGTCTGTGACGACGCTCTATCGAGGGAGAAGTCGTCACCGGGCCGCTGCGCGCCGGATGGCTTCACCTACTAATAAATAGACGCGGCAACGTTTTTAATGAAGATTTTTTGAAAAATGTGACCTATTTTAA
Source organism: Hoplodrina blanda (assembly GCA_949316365.1). Lineage (NCBI taxonomy): Eukaryota > Metazoa > Arthropoda > Insecta > Lepidoptera > Noctuidae > Hoplodrina > Hoplodrina blanda. The sequence goes on along the minus strand of OX438567.1, from coordinate 12,300,208 downwards.
AAAGTGGTTCAATTGATTCTGCTCGTTATTCTGATCAAACTATTTTCAGGTTTTGCGCATTTAACGTTACACGTTGTATATTATAGTATAGCTGGGCTCTTGGAGTTCCACACCAGGTGTTCCAGATCTACAATCTTTATACGTCAACAGAGAGTGCTCATCAGGCTGAACAACTCTTGCTAAGACGTCATTCCTATACATGTTACAGTGTAGCTGGGCTCTTGGAGTTCCACATCAGCTGTTCCAGATCTTCAAATTTTATACGACGACAGAGAGTGCTCATCAGGTTGAACAACTCTTGCTAAGACGTCATTCCTATATGTATATGTTATAGTATAGCTGGGCTCTTGGAGTTCCACATCAGCTGCTCCAGATCTTCAAATTTTATACGACAACAGAGAGTGCTCATCAGGCTGAACAACTCTTGCTAAGACGTCATTCCTATATATGTTATAGTGTAGCTAGGCTCTTGAAGTTCCACATCAGGTGTTCCAGATCTTCAAATTTATTCTCTTAGCAGAAAATGCTCATCACGTGAAACAATTTTTGCTATGGTACCATTTTTGTATCTCTTATAGTTTAGCTGGTCTGTTGCGGTTCTGCATCAGGTGTTCAAGTTTCCAAGATAAATTATAGCCTATATGTTGCCCGGACTTAATACCTATACAACAAAAAAAAAACATTCAAATCCGTCAAGTAGTTCCGAAGATTAGCGTGCACAAACACACAGACAAACAGACAAACAGACAAAAAAAAAATTAATTACAATTTCGGGTTCGGCATCGGCATAATAACAACCCCTGCTACTTTTTTTTTATATATTTCCATTGTACAGACACCACTTTTCTACAATTTTATTATATGTATAGATAGAAGACTAGATAATAATATGTAGATTTTAGTGTTAGTTTCATTTAGTAGAAATGTGCTTTATTTAAACTGACATCACATTTTAGTTAGCACAGGAATAGCTAGCTACCGCATTGGTAGCAGTTTTAGAGTGCTGCCCATTTAACTAAAAAACTACCATTCACGCAATTCATACATACATACATATACTCACGCCTTTTTCCCATGGGGGTAGGCAGAAACCACAGAACGCCACCTGCTAAAAAAAGAAATTAAGAAACCCCTGACGGCGGCCATAAGTATTGGGCCAATTTTTTTCAAACATAGCTAAAAACACTCCCGACTAAATTCACCTTTCAAACAAAAAAAAAATCGTTTCATCCGTTCGGGAGTTACGATGCCACACACAGACACGTCAACATGTAACACCCCGTCGTTTTTGCGTAATAGTATTAGCGAAAGATATTTTAGAATCCGAAAAGGTTGTACCAGCTTCTAAAAATGGCGTGGAAACAAAAAAAAAAAACAAACAAACTCTTCAGCTTTACCTACGGACGGCGAGCTTTACCTTCGCGACTTCATCAGCATCAAAGTTGATGAATTATCCACGGGAACAGTACATTTTTCCTATGTGCTATTCAGACTATAATCTCTCTCTGTCCCAAATTTCATCCAGATCCGTTCAACCACAAGTCATCATCATCTGCCTAGCCTTTTCCCAATTATGTTGGGGTCAGCTTCCGGTCTAACCGGATGCAGCTGAATACCAGTATTTTACATGGAGCGACTGCCTATCTGACCTCCACAACCCATCAGTAACTGGGTCATACGATACCCACTGGTAAGACTGGTTGTCAGATTTTCGGGCGTTCAACCACCAAGTGTTTAGCTCTAAATCTTTTACAAATACTTTTTCTTCGGATCAAAGAACCGACGACTTCCCAAAAAACGGCCAAAAAGCGGCCTAATCGAATTCCCTATCCCCTCTTTATCCCTATTACCCCCTCCCGGTCAACTAACACCGAGCCTTTGACGAAACATCTTGCAGTCCTCGTTAGCATAGACAAGCAAAGGGACTCGCCGCCATTTTGTTTCTTTGCCAGAGAACATTTTTTGAAATTCGATATTCTTCGTTATGTCACTGGTGTTTGCGAAGAGGTTTGAATTTCCTTTTGCTTAGTTTTTTTTTTTATTGTTTCTTGTGTTTGGTTTTTACATAGGTACCTACAAGTTTATTTAGTTACGAAGGTTCTAAGATTTAAATCAAAACTAAGATGGGGTGTTAAAAGTTTCTAAAAAAAATATTAATATAATAACTAATATACCTACTCTTATTTGAATCACACTTATTGAAGCTCGAACATGTTAAGGCAAGAAAAAAAAGCGACGGCAGCCATTTTGGATCGATTTTCATCAAACATAGCGAGCAATCCCGGCTCATTCACCTTTCAAACAAAAAAAAATAAAATACCTTCCTACGCTCATCCGTTTGGGAGCTACTATGCCACAGACAGACACACCCCCACACACCCTTGTTTGTATAAGTATATAGACGTCCATAAGAGGACTATAGTCACAAGTCACCATCCGAGGACGTTCTAGAAAACCAATTTCTTTTGCGTCGGGGGTTAAAAAATGTATCAAAAAGGTGGAACTTTGAACTTTAATATTTCCATAACCAAAAAAACCCAAGTAGGTATACATATAAGATCTATAAAAAAAAATATCGCAGTGATAGGAAGACCATGTAACATAAGCATATATTAAGCTTCTTTTTACACTCATTATATTCATTGGCCTAAAAGCAACAAAAAAAGTAATCATTTTTGATGACTCAGAACGAAATGCACATATTGATGTTACTGAGCGAAACGCTTTTTCCTTTAACTGTACAACATTCGTCATTCATAGATATTTACACTTGTAAGTAGGCAGTCGATGACGCCGGTACTCTATCATCAATCATAAATTAATTTGAGTGTCTGCAGAATAGAAAAAAAACTACAAGAGATTAAAATCAATTAATCTTGTGGCTGTATAGGTATCTAAATGTAAAAGGAGGAAATACGAATACAGGTTAATAAAACTTAAATTCATTGGCTATCTTTGAAGATGAAATTACTCATGAACATGAGCAATTTTTACTATGGGGCCAACCCTAAAATTTGAAAAAAATCATGCTCTATACCTCGATCAAAATATTTTATAGATGTATTTATAAGTATTTACTTTCATTCCCTTAAAAATTACCATGTTTTTTATAGTTTTCGTTAGTCAAAAGTCTTTATAGTTAAATACTTGATAGTTTATCTAAAAACTAAGCAACATAACCCAACGATTCAGACGACAGTTTGAAGAGCGAAAGGTCGTCTAGAATCTAATTCTTTACGTGACGTGGACACACTTTTATAGGTAGGTAACACATATTTTATTTTTATTTGAGATCCATTTTGCTCGTATATAGTATGGATAAATATTTTCCCTTTCAATCAATATATCACCTCTATTTCACCTGTAACACTCCCAAATAGACCTCGCACCTCGAATACTCGATCCCTGCTTATCGATGCAAACGATTTAACTCGATTCTCTCGAACTAAAGGGCGTCTCAGTCGAGACACGTTTACATGTAACTAGTTGCCAAACTTAGTTGCGATACTTGAGAGACTATCTCTCGTGTTCCTAACCTGGCTAACTATTTTTAGGATATCTATAAGTAATGCAGTTTGAAGATAATCTGTTTGTATTGAAGAACGTTTAGAGTGCATTCATTCGTAACGAGAGATGTGTGAACGATTTTAAGGATTAAAAGATCGTTCCTGTGCGATATTGGTACAGAATTTGCAGTTTTATTTTAAATGGATTTAATATACTTATAACATCATAACATCACGCCTGTAATTCCCGAAGGGTTAGGCAGAGGTGTACCCATTAGTACACTCACATTTCGCCAGTAATGTTTAAGTGCCATGTAATAGGGAGCGAGCCTATTGCCATCAACCGGGCACAAATCCAGACTCCAAGGCTGCTTCTAAAAATTCTACATGTAAAATCCCAATAACTCTTTGCCCGACCTGGGAATCGAACCCAAGACCTCATGCTCAGCAGTCACGCTTTACGGCCACTAGACCAACGAGGCAGTCAACAAGTAACCCTGAAATAGATTTTAGTAATTTCATGTCGAGTTTTGCTTGCATGCTTTAGATCTCGAGATTCTTTTGTATTGAAGGTTATAAATCTGTAGTTGTAGGTGGTAGGTACATGGTTTGTGACTTAACCCGTAAATGCAGCGGTGTTTTCGCTTTTAGCTTTGAAGTAAAGAATAACGTTGGTCAAGCGTGGTACCAACATGTTTCTTAAATATAAAAATACAACCGGAGCATTATAGTGACTTCGATACCTGTATAACAAAATCATAGGATAAATATTTGGAGCAATACCCGGTGTCACGTTTATAGTTAATTTAATGACATTTCTGTAGGATTGGAAACCGAAATGAGACGCTTGAATCTTCAGAGACTTTTTATTATTATAGATATTTAAATCTTTAAATTAAAAATCAGCAAGCAACCATCTTTTACTTCCCGCCATCTTATATCCTCTCTCTCGCACACTCATCCATCTCATTCTCTCTAGGCTTCGTTCATAAACTTAATCTATACTTAATATTATAAAGCTGCAGTGTTTGTTTGTTTGTTTGTTTGAACGCGCTAATCTCTGGAACTACTGGTCCGATTTGAAAAATTCTTTCAGTGTTAGATAGATTAGTTATCGAGGAAGGCTATAGGCTATATACCATCACGCTACGACCTACGGGAGCGGCGCAGTAACCAAAGACGCGGGTGTAACCGCGGCGGACAGCTAGTTATTAATATAAACAAATAAAATATTCCTACATTACTCAAGTAGAAAAGTATTATCTCTTCGCTATCATACAAGCAATTACAGGTTTAAACGTCACGTATGCAATCTTCAACTACCTACTTGATTTGAGTTTGATAGTCGCTGAAATGAGACTGTTACTAGATTTTGAATTTCTCAAATTACGAGAATTGTCCTTTTAGGGACCGTCATCGTCAGCTTGTTCGTCCTCCAATGACAAAACAACTTATGTAAAGTCAATATTGTATGCAGGAACAGCCAACAAAAGAGATAGGATATCTAGGGTCGTCAGATATAGGTAAGTAGTTGAAGTTTTCTTAGAAACCGATGGATGTCTTCGATCGAAACTTAACTTAATTAATTAACTGTTTATTGGTGCCGATTTCCTTGTTCACAAACTAAACTACGTAAAATTAGACTATTTCTATCTTTTTCTGTCTAATAAAACAAGAAAGAGACTAAGTAAATAAGAGCTGTCAAATTTATTCAATCTGACACATCCCATACAATTATAGTTGACAATTAATATAGATTAAAAATACGGAAAAGTTTAAGGCAGAACTAATTTGACATCTCTATCTTAGTTCTTAAATGTCACCGTCCTTTTCTTTCGCTGTATGTTAGTAAGAGATGTCAATTCTCTAAATTTAGTCTAGTTTGTGAACAAGGGAATCGACACCATTATCTACTTTTTAAATTAAATTACCCTCGAAAACATCCATCGGTTTTTAAGGAAACATCAACTACAGTATATCTGTCGACCTTGCATTATATCTCTTTTGTTGACTGTTGCTAGGTAGGTAGGTACTTATTATTAGGTGCCCGTCTGCAAGGTAAATATTCTTATTAACCCTATGTCGTCTGCATCATGCATGCTTCAGTTGCCAGCGTTTCAATAAACCTTTGGCTTTGCGTTGAAGATGAAAAAGATGCACGATTAATCTCAGGCGAACGTTTGTAATGAAGATGTCTGTTAGAAGTCTTTATACTCAGCAAGCTGTACATAATATTGCTTTCGACACGCATTCAAGACTAAATATTTACATGAGTAGGTATCTAATGCAGCGAGTAATGTATGATAAAAGCTCTAGTTTAAACACATAACATCACGCCTGTAATCCCCGAAGGATCAAGCAGAGGTGTACTCATTAGTACACCTACATTTCGCCAGTTATGTTTAAGTCCCATGTTATAAGGGGCGAGCTTATTGCTATCAACCGGGCACAAATCAAGACTCCGTGGCTGCTACTGAGAAATGCTTGATGGAAAAATCTAGTAACACTTTGCCCGATCCGGGAATCCAACCGAAGACTTCATGTTCAGCCGTCGCGGTTCGCGACCACTACCTAAACCAACGAGGCAGTTCTGTAGTTTTGATTTAATAACTAATAATAATAAACCGGTTATTGTTCCACTACAGGGCCAAGGCCACTTCTCATACAAAGAAAGCACGAGCATTGATTATCTATCACGCTTGCTCAAGGCAGATTATAGCGATTTCGGATTTACCTATATTGATTTTACGACCCGGTTTCCTTGTGATGTTTTCCTTTACTGATGTCCAACTTAGAAAGTACATGACACATTATTTGTAAGTCCCATTGGTGCTTGCAACATCATACAGGCCCAGTACGAGCTGGTGGTTGTCACATAACTTTAAGTTTTTGGTTTTTAAACCAAAATTTTATCACGATTGTATTTTTTTTTTCACGATTTTTATTAACAGAATATTTTTCTTTGTCCAACAGCGGTAATGGTTATCACGGAGCGGTAGTGTGCCTGGTGCTGGCGTGGTGCGTGTGCGCGACGGTGTGTGCGCCCGCGCAGCTCTGCGCCGGCGCTGCGGACGATGACCCCAGGGCGGCGCGTTTCTGCCAGGCGCTTAATACCTTCCTTGAACTGTATGCTGAGGCGGCCGGTGAGCAGGTGCCCGAATATCAAGGTAGGTAGTTTGGGTGACGATTGTGACGGACTTGTTCCCAATAGGCGAGGTAGTGACGATGTAAGGACTGAGCATGAGAGCTAGGTTCCATTAAAAGAAGACGTCTGGACATAAATATTCAGCCTGTTGAGGCCTGTTCGGTTCATCATCTAGCCTTTTCCCAACCTATGTTGGGGTCGGCTTCTAATCTAACCGTAAGCAGCTGAATAGGTACTAGTATTTTACATGGAGCAACTGCCTATGTGACCTCCACAACTCAGTTACTGTAACGCGATAATAATTGGAAAGACTGGTTGCCAGACTTTCGGGTTTTTAGCCTGTTCGATTATGATACATTTTTTATTCGAAAAATTTACTACGGTGTATCTAATGTTACAAATTACTTTGTGATACCTCTTAGACTTTAGACATGACCTTAGACATGTTTTATGAACCATTTTTTAGACGTAGAGATGGAGTAGGATGTCCACAGTTCTTGAACCTATACCTAGTATAAAATAAAACTCTGTAGGTACTTATATAAGTTCTCTGTCCCCCCAGCCCTGGTCCGCGACTACCCACAACTGCTCGACACCGGCATGAAGAGGCAAGACGTCGTGCACTCGTTCCTGCGCTTCGGTCGCCGGCGCTGACGCGTCGGACAACCGCAGCGGCCACGCCGCGTCCACGCCAAACCACCGCAACCCACACGCAGCGACCAGGCTTAGATTGTTTGCTAATATAACATACATTTAGTTCTTTACGTTATTTCGTCCAAAATATTTAAAAGTTCCTTTTATAATGTAAGGCCGTATCCAAATGCTAGGTATCCGAACTGCGAAATTAAAAAAAAAAAACTCATTCAACGTAGAGATGTCGACAACACCAGACGTCTAAACCTCTCTCTCCAAATTTAATAGTCTAGATTTAGAACTTATTATAATGAAATGTACTTATTGCTAAAAGTATTAATAGTGTTTAAGGTGTAATTAAACGATCTTGTTGTCAACATTTTTGTGGCATTTCATTTGATAAGTGTAAGAATATTTAAATAATTATTATGATGTTTTAAATAAATAAAGTACGTATTTATGACAAGCTTTTTGATATTTTTCTATACTCTGTTCTTCAATCCTAAAGAAATACACCCAGTAGGTACCTATCACAAACATTTATAAAATTTTATTTATTTTATTTTATTTTTATTTATTTTATATATTTATAATTTTATATATTTATTTTATAATTTTATTTTATTTTATTTTATATAAAATTAAAAATAAAATAAAATAAAAATTAAAAATATTAGATACAATACGCGCCACGAAAGATGAGACTTGACACACAAAACAAACTTTATTTCGTAATAAATATTAGAATAAATCCCTGAATACCCAACACCTCCCCCCCTCCCCCCTATACCTTCACAATTATGAACTACTAGCTGTCCGCCGCGGTTACACCCGCGTCTTTGGTTACTGCTCCGCTCCCGTAGGTCGTAGCGTGATGGTATATAGCCTATAGCCTTCCTCGATAACTAATCTATCTAACACTGAAAGAATTTTTCAAATCGGACCAGTAGTTCCAGAGATTAGCGCGTTCAAACAAACAAACAAACAAACACTGCAGCTTTATAATATTATAAGTATAGATTTCGTACGTCCATACCTGTGCAAGCTCCCTAATAGATACTGATGCTTGTCAAGTCTCATAATCAACAAAACAATAGACATAGGTACTTGTGTTACATAAGTTCTTCACCAATATTAAGTGACGACGTCTTTTCTCTTCTCGTGGGGAAGTCCTGATGGACTTCCGCACCCCAGTGCAGACCTCTGTACCTACGTTGCTCCTAAAACACATCTTTACCTACATTATAATTAATGTATACTCTCACATAGTTCCCTAATAATGAACGCATAAAATCAAATTACTTTAGAAACTGATGCCATAAATTTTATGAGCATTTCATTAAAAGTTACCCTTATTGAATTATACATTACTTTCTAGGCAAAATTGCTACTAAAACATTCTTCTCTAAAATAGAAGCATGATTATTATAATTGGGTAGATGACACTAATAACCAATAATTCCAAGACATAACTTCTATAAAGAAACACTTTATTTTGGCCCTGAAAACCTGATTAATTTTCAAATCACTGTGAAATTGGATTTTTAACTGCTTTCAAATTAATAAATAGTTAGTCAATTGAGTCTGCACAAAAGTGACGTCACAGTTGTGTTTTGTTATACAAAATCTATGGGAGAATCGCGTTTTGACAGATCATAAAAAGTACGTCAATTGATTGGTGGTGTCATCTACCCTATTATCAGACTTCTACCATATATTCAATAAATAATTCTAGACAGAGGAAGCGATGAAATACTTCGCTGCTTTTAATAAATAAATAAATGATTCAATTTCATTTCTTAACCATATAGGTACTTTTGCATAAAACAGTAGTTTGTTTTTTAAATCAGCGATAAGTAGTTTAAGCCATTAAATCCATGTGAACCATCCAATCCAACCAACCAACCATCCATGTACAGTAGCGGTCATAAGTGCAGTAGCATGCTATGATTTGAATTGCTGTGAACACGGGGTACAGGCCATACCTACATCTGTGTGTATATGTGATGTGATGTATTCAAAGTTAAAGTCAAAGTCAAATCATTATAAGGCACTTTTGAACGTACAGTACCTACGTTCACCTCAAAATACGCACACGACGTCGAAAGGTCGTAAGTTTAACCAAAGTGTCAATCGATTTGCTTTGTAGATTGCTACTCCACTTATGACCGGTACTGTACATGGTAACGTCGACAGCCCTACCACCCTGTATAAAACGTACCCTGCGTATAGACGAATTAGGTATCTTTCATAAAGGTAAGGTTAAAATGAAAGTCAGCAAATAAAATATTTGTCATATATTTCGCCCTACAACACACATTGTAAACATACATAGACAAAATACATAAAAAACATCCAATTAACGGCTAGATACTGTAATTTACAATCAATACTTAGTTATGATATTTAAGTGAAAATAGTTTTAAGTACATTTAGATTCAAAACTGTAAGAATAATAGTAAAGTCGGTCTGTGGGGGTAATTAATTGAGTATAAGACAACATTAACACATAGACATTATGGTATGCAAATAAATGAATATGAATATGAATATTAAAATAATTATATAGAGATTGACTCGGCAAATAAGTAACGTTATAGTTTACTATTGCCATACAAAATCTATGGTAGGAATCGCGGTTGCGTGTCGCGGGTTCGATTCCCGTGCGTAATAAATATTTGTTTGATCTAAGTATTGTACCACAGTATTGTGCGTGTCGCCAGGAAGAGAACCCGTGTCAAAATGAATGAAAAAAAAGTAAAGCGACCCGCTTGACAGTAAAAACAACACTGACTGTCAAGGTTCGCAACACGCACACGGGCGGCACGCATCCGTGCGAGCGTAACTATGGGGTCGGTAGAATACAAATGCGGAAGCAAAATGCCCACTAGAAAAGGACCTAAAATTTTTAAATATGTTAGGCCGTTTAGGAAACTAATAATACCTAAGTACCTAAATAAATATTTACCGCGTTTTTTTATTTTTTTTAACAAATTAATTTAAAAGATTACACAAGTAGGTACTTTTAACACATGATCATTATTGTATGAGAGCATATGACATTGATAAGACATTGGGATAAATTCGAGCAAAAAATAATAATGATATGAAGAGAAATATTCAGTATTGGTGACAAAATACACCAGAAAACTACTATTTTGTTTTTAATGTTATTAGTGGTAACACTGTGGTATTGATACAAAATGTTGCCAGTTTAATATATGAAATTACAGGAGAACTTAGTTAACATGTTTTATAGACACAGAAAATCGTTTTTTTCTGCATTTTTTAGTTTGAATTAAATACACACACCATTTTTGTATTTATTTAGGTGAGTAACTTAAAAAACTTGATCTTTGGATAACATGCACGTGAGCCACACGCTAGCAGCTCGCGCACAGGTCCAAAAGTGTCCATACTATGTTTCTAAGATGCATGTGAACCATATTGTACGTGCGCGTGTAGTGATGTAGTGATGTAGACTCACCTATAAAAAAAGTGCTCAGAAAAGATGGCATACTTTGTCACCAATACATATACAAATAAAATGACAAGAAACTTTTACGTAGCACCATACATTTCCACTAACCGTTGAGTGATTTACAATAAAAATCACCGCTCATTACAGCAAAACAATTGCCATTCAAATTTGGACTTTAAATCGTGTGCGTTAAAGTATTTTTTACAATGACAAGATAAGAAGGTGACGGCTCGCGAGCGGTCCTGTTATAATGAGCGATGACCATTAATGAACATAAACAACTTATGATATAAAACGTCGTTTCGTTTTTATCTTTTGAAGGTAACTGCGCATTGCGGTATGATACGTCCCCGGGAGGGATGTTATAAGTTTGACCGCTATGTGTGTCTGTCTGTAGCTCTTAAACGGGTGAATCGATTTGGGTGCCTTTTTTTTTAAATAATACTGTTTTAAAATACCACATTGTTTTATTGTTAATACCGTGTTATCAAAATACTGCATTTGTGCTAGTTCTGTTAGAACGTGTCAAGCCACAATCTTCCAATAGAATGGGTGTGGAACGTAGGCTTAGAATAGATTTCAATTTAGTCGGCTTTAAATATCCAAAATCATTATCATTACACCGTGAAATGGTAGAAATTTGACGTGTGTAATTAGCGTGTTTTTGGCAGAAAAAATCCCATTTACTAGAAATTGCTTAACTGCAAAGAACATAATTTATTTGAAGAGTTTGTAATACAATATTTTGTAAAGGCAACATATTAAAATTACTTTTTGTTTAACAATAATACCGCGACGCACAGATACCTCTAAAAGACAACGCGTAACATTTGACAATAGAGAGTTCGTTTGTGGCAAGATTTTGGTAAAGAAATAATTATCATTTTATTAAATTAAAAATTAAAAAATGTCTTTGGCAAGAAATACAGATATAATTAACTGTTTTACGTTTTTACGAAGTTTCTTGGAATTCGTTTTCTGATATATGAATAAAATTCTGCACGACTTCTCTGACAGGCGCATGCTACTTTAAAATAGGACTTTAGTTACATAAATATAAATGTTAAAATTAAGTAAAACTTCAAATATAGTTAAAAACATTACACTCAAGTCTTATTTATTTTAAGAGCAAGCGCGCACTGCGGTGCGATTTTTTACAGCACAATTTTAAAATCGCATATTAGTACATATTCGTTGCAATTTTTTGTCGTAAATTAATATTTCTGCGATAAAAAATCGCAATGCGCACTCGATCTAAATCGTTTGACACAAAAGTCAGTGAGTATATCACAATACACAATAGATTTAACATTTAAAAATAATTTTGTACGATATAATAGATTTTGATTTTTAACATAAGTAATTATATTTTTATTAATCACTTTTCAAAACTACAATTTTAAAAATTATTTATCTACTTACTGTAATATTGTATTATTCTAGAGATTACAAAAAAAAACTGAAAATATCATGCATGGTAGGTTTAAATAGAGCTTAATAATATTTTGTGACATTTAAAATTGTCTTCGAGACATCAAGAATATTATGATTGTAAAAGGGTTTACCATGGCTAAAAAACATTTGGCCATTTGAAGATTTAAAAAATAAACTTATAGCTGTCAAAATTGACAACTAAAACGTCACACGTTTCAAATCGGGTAGTTGACATCATCAAATTCCAATACACATCTTATAGTGTGGCCATTAGTGCTGTGCACTCCCTGAGGTATGCGCGCGGCGAGACGGGGGGGAGAATCGGCTGCTGCGCTCTGTCAGTCTGCCGCCGACGCTCACGGCGGTAGCTAGCATTTGTTTGTATCGGACTGTCTATGTCAGACGCACATGAGATAAATATTCATAGATGGATCGTGCATTATCTTGATTTTTAAAATGGTCGAATATTTTAAGAAAAGAAAAGTAGACAAAAAGCTTTGAATAGAATAGTGATGCGAATATTGCCAAAATCGTGGCGGAGGCAATTTTCAATTCAAATGTACTTTCTAAAGTTTATCTTGGATCTCTGACATCGGTGAAGGAAAACATCGTGAGGACACCTGGAAAGTCTGGAATCGCCAATATTAAAGCTTTACATAAAATATTGTAAACCGATATCGTAAGATCAGTCCGACAATATCGATCTCATGTGTGAACTCATGCACTTTTTTCTTCGCCTCCCACCTCGCCGCGCATACCTCAGGGAGTGCACAGTACTAATGGCCACACTATAACTAAAAAATTCTAGCTTTGTAAGCCCGATCAATTTTCATATTAGATTTTTCATCATCATATCACCATGATTGCTTTAAAATCAATAAAACAGTAAGTCAATTGAGTTTGCAAATAAGTGACGTCATGGTTGCTGGATTCCCGGCAGATGAGATATGTCTATGTTAAGTAATGTTAACATTACAATTCATAATAAATTCTATAACGAAATATGGAGTAAAATAAAGAAGGCATGACATAGTGATGCCGTTTGCCGTCAGGGCATTCGAGTCAGTTTTACTGCCAAGCAGTGGATGTTTCACATCAAAACTATTGGGGAATCGCGTTTTGTCAGCTCGTGAAACGTATATCTATTGAAAGGTTGTATGAAGTACCCAATTGCATTATATGTCTATATTTCGACTAATAATTCTATTCAGTAACTTGACAGTTCAAAGAAAAATAATGTTACCATACTACAGCCAATAGTGTTGGGGTAGTGAACGATTTTGCGTAAGGAACGAACGATAACAATGGTTTAATACCAAGTTAAGTACATTATTTAAGTTCATTCAATTTCGCTCATTCTTACACCACCTCACTATCTTTTTTTTTGTCAAAACTTGGTAACCTTTTATCTGTCAAGTTACTCAATAGAATTAAAAGTCAAAATATAATGGAGTATATTTCCAAACCCCTGCCATACACGATATTTTTCAAATACTTAATTAATTAATAAGAAGTTCGTTAAACAGTCTGACTTAATACTTAAATGAAATATACGTTTAGGAAGTACAATTGGCAGACTTCATAACCAATGTACAGACGTAGAAATAAAAGGTTTAGCAATTTACAGATGTATGTATTCCATACTAGCTTTTGCCCGCATAAATGTCGGTTATAGCCGACGCAGGCGACGTCGCGGAATTAAAACTAGCCTATGTCCTTTCTTGGGGTTTAAACTTACCCCTTACCAAATTTCATCAAAATCGGTTTAGTGGTTTACTCGTGAGAGCGTAACAGACTGACAGACTTACATTCGCATTTATTTTTATTTACGCACTGTCATTTGCAATTATCATGTTGGCACAAATCCGAATGAGAAAGTATTTCTGTCTGTCTTAAGCTTTCCCGACTAAATCACTGAACCGTTTTTGATGTAATTTGATACAGGGTAAGTTTGAACCCCAACAAAGGACAAGACTACTTTTATTCGACTTCAACTACGACGAAGTCGCGGCCAAAAGTTAGCTAAATAAACGTGCTCAACCTTCCAATTCATTGACTGTACATAGTTACCATAATAAACTTTAATATTAAAATTAGTTTCACAAAACAAAAACTTATAATCAAAATCACATTCTTGGAACACAAATAATAAGGTTTAAATTCGCAAATCATCTACTTAGGTATAGCTTTTACTAGTACAAAGATTAATTAATAATGTCCTAAACGTGTATGTCATAGATATGTCATGTTTAGTTTCGTATTACTCAGTATGTGATGTGAACTATGTCGCCACCTACTGACAGAAGACATTGACCCTGGAAGAAAATATTATAATTTTAATATTTTAAAGATTAAGTAAAATTAGGATTTATTTTTTCAATCATCAGAGGGGCTATGCACGTATTTTTATGAACGATCACATTATAATCTGTCTCAATAATACCTATGCGCATATTTGCATTCATGCTTGGCACTGAAATGAGATTGCAGCTACATTTTCAACGTTTTTAATTGGGAAGATGACAGCATTTACCAATAATTCCAAGACATAACTTCTCTAAAGAAACACTTTATTTTAGCCCTAGAAACTTGTTTAATTTTCAATTAACTGTAAAATTTGATTTTGAATTGCTTTTAAAATTAATAAATAGTTAGTCAATTGAGTCTACTCAAAAGTGACGTCACAGTTATTTTTTGCCGTACAATATCTATGGGACAATCGCGTTTTGACAGGTCATAAAAAGTACGTCAATTGACTGTGGTGTCATCTACCCTATTACGGTAATTGTTTTCAGTTCACTTTTATCCGAGAAATAAATACCGGTATTATAAAAAGAAAATCTTTTATTTTTAGACACAAAGGCCCGTAACATGTTAGTATCTAACAAAAATGATTTAAAAACCTGTGTTATTAGATATAATTTCATTTTTAATTATAGACACGTTTGATGCAGTGGACGAGCTCTTATGGCTGTTGTGCTGCGTATCGCGGGTTCGATTTACGCAAAGAATTGTGTTCAGAGTGTGATAGGGTGTGTATGTGAGTTTATATATGTTTGTAAACATACTCACGATACAGGTAAAGTTCGTTGTGTGGGGCAAGTAATAGGATAGGATAGGTTTTGTATAAAAATATGTTTATATTTATTCTTCAGATAAATCATCATCATCTGCCTAGCCTTTTCCCAACTATGTTGGGGTCGGCTTCCAATCTAACCGGATGCAGCTGAGTACCAGTATTTTACATGGAGCGTCTGCCTATCTGACTTCCACAACCCAGTGACTGGGTAATACGATACCCCTAGGTAAGACTGGTTGCCAGACTTCTTTAGATAAAAGTTATCTGAAAAATCAGTCATGAGGCAACAATAAGAGTTTGGTTTACTAGGCCTTTTAATTCGCTAGGATTCGGCATTAGTATTAGGATTAGGTATTATAACATTTTAAGGTACAGGTTTGTTTCTTGTGCTTGCTTTAACGAATTAGTTATAATTAAAAATACAGAAACGTACCTGATTCTTGTGCGCGTTGTCCTGCAGCATGAGCTGTGTGATGTAGAAGGAGGTGAGCGCGTTGCCGCCCAGCGCGGCCGTGTACGCGCGGACTATCGCCATCACCTGACGTAAATAAGAATCAAGTAATATGATCTAATATATGAAATTC
Source organism: Hoplodrina blanda (assembly GCA_949316365.1). Taxonomy (NCBI): domain Eukaryota; kingdom Metazoa; phylum Arthropoda; class Insecta; order Lepidoptera; family Noctuidae; genus Hoplodrina; species Hoplodrina blanda. Next base: position 12,284,346 of record OX438567.1, on the reverse strand, counting down.
TCGTGTCGCAGTGTTTGTTACCAAACTCTTCAGAAACGGCTGGACGGATTTTTATGAAATTTTGTGTGCATATCGGGTAGGTCTGGGAATCGGCCAACATCTATCTATACTAATATTATAAAGAGGAAAACTTTGTATTTTTGTTTGTTTGTTTGTAATGGATAAACTCAAAAACTACTGGACCGATTTTAAAAATTCTTTCACCATTAGAAAGCTACATTATCTGCGAGTGACATAGGCTATATTTTATTTTAGAAAAAATAGGGGTCCGTAAGATATTTGGGTTTTTCGGACCCAAGGTGTAAACTCGCAAAAACTCGAGAACGGCTGGGCCGATTTAGCTGATTTTAGTTTTGAAATGTTCGTGGAGGTCTAGGGAAGGTTTGAAGGTGAGAAAATATGGGGTAGGGGTAGGGGTAGTAGGGTTGGGGTAGGGTAGGGGCAGGATACCACGCGGACGAAGTCAATTAAAACAGCCCTTTTAATAGGAAGTCGGGAAGCCGGTCTCAAGGATAGGGTAGAGGTAGGGTAGGGGTAGAGGTAGGGGTAGGGGTAGGGGTAGGGTAGGGGTAGGGTAGGGGTAGGGTAGGGGTAGGGTAGGGGTAGGGTAGGGGTAGGTTAGGGTAGGGTTAGGGGTAGGGTAGGGTAGGGGTAGGGAAGGGGTAGGGGTAGGGTAGGGGTAGGGTAGGGTAGGGGTAGGTAGGGTAGGGTAGGGTAGGGTAGGGGTAGGGGTAGGGTAGGGGTAGGGTAGGGTAGGGGTAGGGTAGAGGTAGGGTAGGGTAGGGGTAGGGTAGGGGTAGGTTAGTGGTAGGGTAGGGGTAGGTTAGTGGTAGGGTAGGGTAGGGGTAGGGTAGGGTAGGGTAGGGGTAGGGTAGGGGTAGGGTAGGGGTAGGGTAGGGGTAGGGTAGGTGTAGGCTAGGGGTAGGGTAGGGGTAGGATAGGGTTAGGGTAGGGTAGGGGTCGGGTGGGGTAGGGTTAGGGTAGGGGTAGTGTAGGGGTAGGGTAGGGGGTAGGGTAAGGCAGGGTTAGGGTAGGAGTATTGGTAGTGTAGGATACCACGCGAACGAAGTCGCGGCGGGTCAGCTAGTTTTTCATACAAAAAAAATAAGGCTGTACGAAGTTCGTTGGGTGAGCTAGTAATAATATAATAATAGGGGCGTAATAAGTATATGACTGCCTCGTTGGTCTAGTGTTCACAAAGCGCCAATACTGAGCATGAGGTCTTGGGTTCGATTCCCACGTCGGGCAAAGTGTTATTGGGTTTTTCCATCAGGAACTTCTCAGTAGCAGCCTCGGAGTCTAGATTTGTGCCCGGTTGATGGCAATAGGCTCGCTCCCTATTACATGGATTTTTTTTGGGGTGGTAAAAGTCATCAAATGAGTTCTTCCGCCCTGAGTGGAGCGGAAGGGACTGTCAGACTTTACTGACTAAAAACCACCCTGTTCCTTCTGTTGCCCTTTGCGTTCCGGGGCCACGGTATCCTGTTAAGACGTCCCGCGACCCCGGATTACATGGAACTTAAACATAACTGGCGAAATGTGGTTGTACTAATGGGTCCTGTGCCTAATTCTTCGGGGATTAAGGGCGTGATGTTATAAAAAATGCATAACGTGAGCCACCTCGCACGTGAAGGTGTGCAGGAAGCCGCTGAGGCCGCCCAGCTCCCGCACGGCGGTGGTTTCGCGCACGAACAGCAGGCGCAGCGCGCACAGGCGACGCGACACGCGCGCGCCGCTCATGTGGCTCAGCGTCGACAGGGACACTGACGTTGGCACCTGGACCATATTCATATTCATTTATTTGCATACCATAATGTGTGTAATAGTTGTTACATAAGGCTTAAAGCTAAGGTACAATTATGGACCCTGTAAGGGCACAGCAACATAGGGTATTATTAGAATTAAAAATTAGAAAATAAAAATAAAACAAAAATTAAACTTCAAATATAAAAATTAAATAAAAATAACTCGATCATTCATTCAAACAAATATAAAATTTAAATATAAAAATTAAATAAAAATAACTCGATCATTCATTCAAACAAATATAAAATTTAAATATAAAAATAAAATAAAATAACCCGATCATTCATAATTTTATAAAAACCTATACCAGGAGAGAATGACGTTTATATGCGACTGATTTGTACTATTACATGACAAATTCATACTAATATGATAAATGCGAAAGTGTGTCTGTCTGTCTGTCTGTTACCTCTTCACGCTTAAACCGCTGAATCGATTTTGATGAAATTTGGCATGGAGATAGTTTAAGATCCGAGGAAGGACATATAAAAATAATAAAAAATAAAAATATTTTATTGTCACAGAAAAAACACACTTTACAAAAATCTTAAAGTAAATAAATCTTCTTTAAAGAACCAGTAAGTTACGATTTATACGAACTATGAGTAATTGTGTTTACATTTCTAAATGACTCCTGACTCCTGACGTCTAAACTAGGCCGGGCCTGTATCTTAGACGTTAGTTGGTTCCCGAGGTAATAAAACAGACATATGATAGTTTTTATCCCGGAAATCACCCCCTAAGGCGGTGAAAAGGGGGTGGATGTTTGTATGCAAGTACGATATAAACAAGTTCCACGCGGACGTAGTCGCGGGCAAAAGCTAGTTATAAAATAAAATCCACCGCCGCGTCTGCCTGTCTGTCCGCGATAAACTCAAAAATTACTGAACGGATTTTTATGCGGTTTTCACCAATAATTAATGTGGAAGATTTAGGTATATAATTTATCAAGGTTTTGTGTAAATTGGTTGAAATATAACGATAGTTGTTGAAAGTGTCGGAAAAAGTTTAGCCGCCTGGAGCATCCGTGTGGAACCGGGGCGGGTCGCTATAGTTACATGGTATATAGGGTGACTGGTAATTAGTGACCTAATACTTAGATATGATAATAAACAATTTCCCAAAGTACATTTCTTTTTTTAAATATTATTATGCAAATAGCTTGACACCAATAGTAATATTGAGTAACAAAAATAACACACAATCAGCTGAAATTTTACTACAGCCCGTACGTAAGTGCTAGTCACCGCCTGAGATATGTGAGCGGTGAGTCGGAGGAGGGTAAGACTATTATATTAATTAAGACAGTTCTAAAATGTTATCCTGAGATTTATCTGCCAAATCAAATACCTTATGTGCATCTTGCCAAAAGCACCCTCCCCCGTCTCACCGCTCACATACCTCAAGGGGTGAATAGCACTTACGCGCGGATTATAAGTTACTTATCTTTTACTTTACATTTATTTTCATTTAACTATGAACTCTGTAGCCAAACGCGCGTTAAAACAAACAAACAAAACCCTCTTCAGCTTTATTATATTCGTATAGATTGTGTTAAAAAGTTAAGGTCTAGCTTTTTACCTGTCCATTATTAATATAATTCTTCTCCTCCACCACTTCTGGCGGACTCTTGATCAGCTGTTCCTCATCCAACGTGAAGATATCATCATCAGCGTCCCCGTTGCCATGGCTACCGTGGCTGCCACTGCCGTTGCTAGCTTGACTGCTGTGTTGACTGCTGGAGTGGTGGCCGTTTTCAACGCCGTTCGCCTCGGGACTGTTCGGGTCTTGAAGGGGGATGGCAGATCCGGAGACTATGAGTTGGATTTCGTCCTGTGAAGGTTTGGAGGTTTTAATACTGTTGTAGTTTTATTCCATGGGAACTCAGAAATGGAATAAAAATGTACTAAATTTTAGCCAATTCTGTTCACCCGTGTAAGCGTGAAAGAGTAACAAACATTCATCTATATGTCATCAGTCTGGTTACTCTTGTTTCGAATCCACGCTATATACTGCTAGGTCTTGAAAATAGGAAGCCTGGATTTCAACAGGCATTACAGGCTGATTCACCATCTGTTTGTTTATCTGCAAGAAAGATATTACTGAACTTACTTCGGGCAGTTCCAGTTGGAATCGAGGAGCCACTAAGGCGCAAGGCTGCATCCGCCTCAGCTTGTAGGCCACGCCGTCTAGCGCGCGACGCACGTGGCGCTCCACGGCCGCGCTGCCCCCCCCACCCCCTACACCCGACAGGGCCAGGCGCCCGCGCCACACCTGGAGGGGGGATGTCACTTAGAGAACCATGTACATTCAGAGAAATGTATTGTTAAACAGATTGACACGCTATGTAAAGAACATGTCTCATTTTCGGTTAAAAAAAAGGAGAAAATGCTGGGGTTTGAGGAAAAATGCTATTTTACGTAGTGTAAAAAGACTCATCTCCACTGGGAGATTGTTCCCATGTTCTCATGATTGGGAACTGTGTGACGAGTACTGACTCGTCACACAGTTCCCAATAATGGGAACATGATGTAACTTTCGGCTTCGTTAAGTGTTTTTTTTTACATCTTTACTATTATAACAAAAATAAAAACCTTTGTTCTCGTTCTCTAGGAATGATTAAGGTATGATTAATACCAACCTGCGTAAACGCCTGCGGCTGCGCACCCATGACAGGTTTGAGTCCGTGCATGTACACCTGCATGTTCACGTGGCGCTTAGCGAGTGCACGTGCCGTCTCCACCTAGGTAATTATAAAACAAACAAAGACAACGAAGATTTTAAGAAATTTTTGAAATAAAGTACTGTCAAATCTTATGTATGTTCAGAAACATTATGAGAACATTTTTGAAACAAGCTGTCAAATTTTATTTAATGATAAATTAATGAATAATTGGAAAACATTTTAACTTTTTTTTGTCAAATATAGTGTCAAATAATAAAAGAAACTTTTTTTAAAATAGACTACATTTTTATCCCTGTTGGGAAATATTTTAAGATATTTTTTTTTAATATGCTTTCAATTCGCATGTATGTTGGGAAAGATTTATATATTTATGCTTATTACTTACATCTTCAGCCTCGTCCAGTTCCAACACACACGCATCCTTGTCAGCGCACAAGTCCAGCGCAGGCGCTTCTTCACCATCCACCTCAGGCAGCACCCCGTTTGTATTGTGTTCTATACCACCTAGTAACATCATTACAATTGATTTTCATTTCCAAACCGACGCAACTCCTTATCTCTCGATAATTTACTAGTTAAGTCAATAAAATATCTTATCTTATCTTAGCAAAGCTCAACAAAGCTTTTTGTTCCTAAAGTGTACAGTCGAATAAACTATTTGGTGTACAGCAACGACCATACAGTCCATAGACGCCTAATACACGATCTAACGCACGAAAACTATTCTGCCAACTTGCTGAGGTATGGGGGGACGGGGTACTGCGTTCTGATTGGCTAACTCAAGGTCAGTCGAAACTAATACGAACTTGGTGACTATTGGTGAGTGACGACGATTATAAGACTTTTATGCCTAATGTGTTGTCAGACATCGGTCGTCTGTTATTAGGAGTCTAGGTATATATGGTCGTTGGGTGTACAGGCAAACATAATAAAATTTTTACAACTCTCCCAATTTTTTTGTAATTTAATGTAAATTTTAAGCTCATGGCATATTAAGAGAGTTATGTAAAAGACCAGAATCAAAAAATTGCTTAAATCTTGCCTGTATACCAAATAGCTTGTTTGACGGTACGTAATTATACTGTTTTCAAAATAAAAGTTTACTTACCTATATCAAATCCGTTGGCCGCTCTGTTCGCTGTGAACGACTCCCAAAGCGCTTTTTGTATTTCCAATGCATCTTTGTCGTTCTCTGACGCCTGGAAAAGTCACCTTTGTAATACTATGTTGTCTTTTTTCTTTGTCAAAGTAGGTGAAATTAAAAGGAAATTTCGTCTGAAGCGAATGTGATGTTTTTGTAGTAATAACGTTTAATCCAGTCTTAATGACAATCAATGTCAAAATCTTGTCAAAAATATAGTTAAATTAGAGACAATTTTGACAGATGGACAGAGTAGAAATACATAGTAATACATATTATAAAATATATTACCAGCATATTCCTGTCCCACGGCAGGGCACAGTCTCATACAGAAAAGGCGATTACTTTCTTAATAATTTTACTGTTAAAAATATATTTTTAAAAACAAGCTTTAATTTAAAATTATTACAATATTGAGTATTGGACATTGTATTGTCATCAGAACTAAAGGTGTATGCAAAATTTCAGCTCAATCGGATACCAACAAATGGTCGAAAAATGGTTTGCAAAATTTGAAAGGACAACTTATTTACATACATACATACTTACATACGAACAGTGCAAGCTAAATAAAAGCTTGTAAAAATACGGGACTGGTGCGAATATTTATTCACCTCAGTTGTTTTTATTAAATCTGTTAAAACTTTAGATGACCTAAATTAAAAAATAACCCTTTTTATTTTTTATATTTATTTATTTTTTATATTTTTTTAAATATTTTTGAAGGCACAAAACCCTATCGAGCTTCTATCTTTATAGCTTGCTTACCTTAATCCTAGGCGGCGCGGGCGCAGGCAGCGCGGCGAGCCTGCAGGCGGAGCCGCTCGCCAGCGCCATGACACATCGATCGCCGATCGATATCTGTGTCTGTAGAGAGAATAACGCGTTCGCACCCTGTGGACGAAGAGTTTAGAAAATACAACCAAATTTGAAATATACCGACTTTTTTTAACAAATATAAAAACGTTACTAATAATAAATAAATCATTAGATGGGATCATGAGTTGGTTAATACTTCGCGCGACTGCTGAGTGTGGGGCCAGGGTTCGATTTCAAAGTCGGGCAAAGTGTAATTGAGCTTAGTGTTGAAAGAAAAAAAACTACCAACTACCCTGTATACACTTGACTTACTTGCATCCTAAGTTTGGCTAGTAATAGTTTGTGCAGTTCGTACTCCAAAAAGGGCAGTTGATCCGAGATGTCTCTCGCTCCAGGCTCTGAAGTAGGCGGAGCTCTTCTAACTCGCGCCGCTAAAAAGAAAGGGGAATATTTAATTGATCGCCTACAATTTCTGGTCTCTTTTTTTTTTAAACTGTACACACCACAATAGACTATCCGCGAGTGAGTATAACAGCGTATCGATTGGCATTATTTGGATATAAAAATTGGAATATGTAGCCAAAAGCTAATTGAGCAGTAGACACGATCAATGAATTGAAAAACTTTGTATGAGCTGTGAAAACGTGATTTCCGTACAGCATAGCATTTTAAATAAATTTCAAATTAAGAGGAAAAAAAAAAATTGTAGTTAATAGACAAATTGTCGGGTTTTCTGGTATAATATACAACGTGTAACGGAAAGGGTATATACATACCAAGAGCAAGGCTTCTTTGGATGATAACAAACGATATGGCAAGGGTTTTTTAATCCTATCTCTACATGTTCGGAAATTATGATCAACAAAGAACACCGCCTGCAGTAGGCTACTATGCGGTACTAGGCGCGCAGAATTACGGAAGAGATTTATCGTGATATTAGGGCAAGTAACGTGGAAACTTTTTGACCCACGTAGTGCGTTTTGACACGTTTGTTATGATTTGAATTTAAGAAACATATGAAACCGAAAATTTGGTATCAATTCTTAGAGTATTTTATATTGAGCTGAAACCCTTGCCATATCGTTAGTTATCATCCAAAGAAGCCTTACTCTTTGTATGTATATACCGGTATAGCCCGGTATAGTACCGGTATAGTGTATTTTTATTTTTTTGCTAGTCTTTTCTGTCTCTCTCCTCGACAAAGGCCTAGTGGAAGTTGATGATGTCTACTACTCAATTATAACTAAGAATGTAAAATTAGACACTCACCGACAGCAGTAAGCGTGACAGCTTTGGCGTGTGATGTCAACTTGCTGGGTTTGGAACATGTCGCTAATAATACTGTGGGCACACGAGCTCTCCTGTGAAATAAAGAACAATGTATTATATTCTTCTGTAGATAATACTGCAAAAAGCCGGTAGACACTCGACATTTTTTTTTAAGTTCTCACACGCACACGCCCTTGCCCTAACTATATTAATACACGGTGTAAAGGACATCCCTCCGAAAACTTACAGGGTGCATTCAGCTCCTTATTTTGAATCGTATTTCACGGGAATTTTCCTCAGGAAAATTTCCATATCTTTTCCCGTTTTTTCAGTTAGTATTTCTTTATTTCAATGTTAAATTACATTATCTGTACGCAGCACTCCATTTATGTAAACAAAACAGCTAAAATAAAAAAAACCAGCTGGATGTTGAAATACTCGAAACATATGACGTAACAAATAACTTATTAGTATAGACTAGTATAGCCTTACCGACACCCCCCACAGCTGGACAGCTCGGCCCTGTAGGGCCCGGCGCCCGGCGAGTACGGCACATGCGCCATACTACACAATTCACTTTCCAATAATTCGTCTATTGTGTTCTTCGAACCGGTGGTTGCTTTAATAATAAGAATAAAACGTGGGTGATGAGCTTCTATTTATCTTTTTTTTTATAAATATTTAAAAATGTATTAAACATATTCAGAAAATGAATAAATAGAATGAAATGCTGCAATATACACACACAGACACACCCCCACACATAGTTTTAAGTTCTCTGATGCTAACATATTATGGACATTCACAGTCTGAAATAAATGATAATAATAATTAATTAATAAGCTCCACGGTAGCCCGCGAAATTCATTTTCGTACGGTTTTTGCAATTTGCAAGTCAGTATTAGGTTTAATGTTGATTAAAGTATGATTCGCGGGCGTCAGAAGTATGTATTTTCAGAATTATAACCATTTAAGTCAACAATAAAACTCCATATGACCAGGTAACCCGAAAGAATGACTATTTTATGAAATCTTGACATTTTAGGATTATACCGACTTATGGAGTTAATATACTGATTTTAATGGTTATAATTCTGAGCAAAAGCAATATAAAAATACTAAACTTATTTATTTATGATCTGCGTAAGTTTTTTTTTTACTTAATTTTTTATTACTATAGGTACCTGAGTTAGGTTCTGGTTCGGCATTGAAGTCACAGTCTAGATTAATGACGACAGCTGTGCCCGAAGCAGATAGAACACACACGTCCTCGCTGCAAAACAATTAATTCATTACTTAATTAGAAGACAGAACTAACAACGTGCAGTCAGGGAATTTGATTGCTGAGCAAACTGGCATACGGCATCAATTAGCTTGATAAACAAAAGACTGACCAAAAAATTGAGATGATTTTTTTATTTTATTTTTAATTGAAAATGGCACGTCGTATGCAGAAACATAATATACACATCAAAAAAGTCTAGGGATCAACATCCCTAACAAATGTTAGGGATGTTGATCCCTAGACTTTTTTGATGTGTGTATATATATATACATATATGTATGATTAAATAATTAATAATTTCGGTCACGGTAGGCCAATCTCAATGGAGACTAGCCTAATATGCAAGAGATATTATAGTGCACAAATATGAGCGCAAACATAGGTGTACTCCCACTTCCCTCATGGCGCATTTTCATTAGTCGATAGGGCCCGCATGCGGGGAGACCCCGCATGCGAGATAACAACCAATGAAAGTTACAAGTCGTTACACCGCATGCGGGGATCCCCCGCATGCTTTATACCGACCGTGATATCGACATGCGGGCCCTATCGACTAATGAAAATGAGCCATCACTCTCATAGTCCTATGGGACGGCAATCAGACACGACCGGGAAAAGATCAGACGCAGGACGAACGGCTTTATGTGCTTTCCGGGGCACGGGGATGTCACCACCAACTGCCCGAACTCAGGACTGCTACTGAGAAATTCTTAATGGAAAATCCCAGTAACACCTTGACCCGATGAATAAGTACTCACCAAATAGCCGTATTCTCAGTGTAAGCGATAACTGCGTTGCACCGTAGGGCTCGCGCGTGCGCGCGCAGCTCAGTACGTAGTTCGGCCCACCACGCGGCGCGCGCGGCGCCCTCGCCGCCGTCCGCCAGCTTCACGGAGCGAGCGCACACTGTGCCGCCTGGGAGACAACATACTCGTGTATGTTTCTTATTTAACTGGTATAATAGCCGGCAAACAAATTGAGCATGCGCGAAAAACGAAATGCGAAAAACGAAAAAAGGCGTTATTTAGTCGAAAGACGAACATGCTAAAGTAGTTTATTTAAAATGTCAGTGGTTTTTTAAACCACTTATCATTTTATTGGGTTTCATAATAAGTTAACGTGACGATAAATAATCAAAATAAGTCTACGTTGCTTTACTATACCAAGTCAAAGTCAAAACATTTATTTCAATTAGACCATTTACAGGCACTTTTTTGTAGTTGAAGCTAGTTGCTCGTTCTAAAACGGAGGTAGGCCTCTATGGAGAAGAACGAGCAAGAAACTCCACGGCACTCTTTTAAATAAGGTTTTTACAAAATCCTGGTTACATTATTCTTGTTGATTCTACATGTGATCACAATGAAGATGAATATAAAACAGTAGTAAAAATAAATAAAAATAAAGATGTAAGCCATAGCAGTTAAGAGATGACCAATTCCAACTGACAGCACTCGTTCACGAGCATGACTAATAAAAAGAATAACTGTCTGGTTTAACCTGTAGTTAGGCAGTTCAGTCTTCAGATGAATAAAAATTATATATAGGTATATTCTAATCAACATACCAATATGAACAATAAATCCGGGCGGGTATTCCGTCATGGTTAAGAAGGGGTACTCCAACATGTCCAAGTTATTGCTGTTCATTGAAGGCCGCAAGATGGCGCCACCGCCGCTACCAACGTTACCTGCTGATGTGTTCAGTGATCCACCTAGAATTTTATTTCATTTAGTTTCCCAACTTACAATGATAAATGAAATGATCATACATATAATTATGTTTTCTTTAAATAAACTAGAGTGTGGTTGCAGAGCAGGAAGAATTTCGGATTACGAGCAGTGCCCACTGGGTACTGATACGTTTAGAGCCCCCTGTGTGAGCGAGACGAAATCATAATTGCAAGAACTATAACTTCTCTAAAGAAACACTTTATTTTAACCCTGAAAACCTGATTAATTTTCAATTAACTGTATTGATTGTTAGAAGAAAATACAAAGCAAACAGTTTCAAATATAAAAATGAACTGACCTTTAGGCGTCACACTCAGATCAGAATCCGAAGACCTCCGATGAATCCCGAGCGGCGTCGACGTCGCATTCAACGACGAATTCTGGGCATGCGACGGCTGAGCCGGCTCCCTTCCACCATACGACTCATGGCGCGCATGCCTCGGCGATCCCTTGTCCTTCTCGCACTTGTCTTCCCGCCTATCTCTTTCCCTCTCGCTCCTGTTAACACCGCACACGGCATGCGAGTTATCACACACACTATTGTTAGTTTCGTCTACGTCGTCTATGGTTTCGGGCAGCGATGGTATGGTCTCTAGAGCGCCGTGTACGTGTAATACGGGCTTAGTTGCGTCGCTAGATGATGTGTTAGCTTTTTTGGACATTTTAGGCGTTTCATTCTCTGTTATTGAATGTACACTATCCTGGCGCGTGAGTTTTTTGTTGACTTTCTTTTGGTCGGATACTGATTCGCTATTTTCGGTCGTATTTGTGGCTGTTTTTGTTTCGTCTGCCGTCTCTACGTCTATTGTAGGTAACAGTAAGTGAATTTTATCAATCACATTACTAATTATTCCAGGTTCTTCTTGTTTCTCTTCTTCTTTCTTATCAGCCGTTTCAGCTTCTGTAGGTATAAGAGTCTGTACTTTTTCTAAGAGTACAGTTTCAAAAGCTGTGTGAACTAAACCGGAAGATTTTAGATTTTCATTTGAATGCGACTTATCAAATATTTCCTTCAGTTTCTCAACGGCCACCTCTTTTTCCTCAACTAAAGTATGGACTTTGTCTAATAAGATGTTCTTTACAACACTTTTGACTAATCCAGGAGATTTTAAGTCATCATTTAGATGTTCAGCTTTCTCTAATTCATCTTCAGAAAAGGTTTTCGGTTCAACAAACGACATTCCCGGTTGGCCGACTAAAGACTGGACTTTATCCATCAATATAGTTTCCATAGCCGTATGTGTTAGACCGCCAACTTCTTCCTTTTGGTGTAACTCATTAGATGTTGGATGGTCGTCTTCAGTTGGGACAACAGTATCAAGAACTGGTGTTCCCAGGGCAGAAGTTTGAACTTTATCCAAAAGTATAGTTTCAACTGCCGTATGTACAAGACCAGTTGGTTTAAGATCATCTTTAATAGATTTCCTATCATGTTTGTCTGATTCTTCTTCAATAAAATGTTCGGGTACGACATGAGGTACATCAGATTGTCCAACTAAAGACGTGATCTTGTCCATCAGTATTGTTTCCATTGCTGAATGAGTCATACCCGTAGAGCTGTCAGTTTTATGCAACTCATGAGATCTTTCTTCTTCAGTAGAAATTACAGGATCAGGTACAGATCCACCAAGAGCAGATGCCTGAACTTTCTCCAAAAGCATAGTTTCAACCGCAGTCTGAAACAAACTATGAGGTTTGTCATCTTTCTTGTTATGATGATGAAACTTATCATAATCTCTGTCGTAATCATCGAAGACAGAAGAAGCCGGTTCAGGTGTTTCAGGTCCAAGAACAGATTGGACCTTTTCCATGAGCATAGTCTCCATAGCTGTATAAACAAGTCCAGTCGACATTGATTCTTTCTTTTTAGGCTTACTGTCAAAGAACCTTTCGGTTGGCGAAGTATGGTCTGGGGACTTCGGACCGAGCAGAGACTGGATATAGGAAATAGACTTTTTAGCCATTGATTTGGGTTCTTCGTGAGATTCGGATGGCTCCTCGTCTTCAAATCTAAATTCCGGTTGATGCGTTTCAGGAGTTGTAGACATAAGCACTGATTGAACTTGGTCCATAAGCATAGTCTCCATTGCAGTTTGCATTAAGCTTGGAGGTTTACTTTTGTGTTCGTGACCTTTGTCCTTTCTAATACCACTAACAATAACTGGTTTATTACTCACAGGTGGAGATGTACTTTTCGGTCTATGCAAAGGCATTAGATTGATACTGCTTCCTACTGATGCATTATTGTTCTTCCTATACTCCTCAACTTTACCTAATTTTTCGTTGACATCATCGAAAAACTGTTTATTCTTAACAGAGTCGGGATCAGGAGATGTTGGCACTAATAATGATTGTACTTTATCTAGCAAAATAGTCTCCATAGCAGTGTGGACCATTCCGGTAGACTTGAGCGAGTGTTTCTTTTCATGATGATAAGGTTCCTCTCTATGGTATGGAGACGAAATACCACTAAGAGAAGCCCTAGAAGCAGGCTCCGATCCTATATACATGGACACTTTCACTTTATCAAATTCATCGCTTTTATGGAAGAACTTATTGGTATCAATACTTTCTTTGTCCAGACTAATCAGATCATTATAGGATAAGAATGGAGAACCCAGTACAGTGTCACTTGGAGCTTTCGAATGAACATCGGAAGACGACCCAGGTTGACTCAAAGGTGTTTTAGTTTCCTTCTTTTTCGGATGCAAAGAGTAATGGGAGATACTTTTAATCATATTGCTTTTAGACAGTTTTGACAATTGACGCCTTATACGTCTGGATGAGCGATGGACGAAACTACCTTTATCTACAGGTGAAGACGGCTCACTAATGCTTTTAGCAGGTTTTTTCTGAGAAAAAGGATTGTGAAACTTAATATGGTGGCTATTGGGTTTAGCTACACAAGTGTCGTCTTTGACCGATGACGTCGATGCTTCGTTGGATCTCACTGGCTTCTCTTCTATTATCTTATTTTCGACTTCTGTCGGCACAGATTCTAACGATTTACATTTATCAATGAGTACTTGAGTATCAAAAACTTGTTGTTCTACTACAGCTTTCTTATCAATCTCTTTTTTAATATCTACTGGCTTGATTACTTCATCCGGACTTTCACTTTCAAGTATGTTTAACTTTTTGTCCATACTAGCTATGAATTGCGGATTAAGATCATGGCTTAGTACGGATTGTACTACAGAGCTGGTAGTTTCAATTGACCTTTCGTTATCTGTCTTTAAATCAGAGCTTTCGTCATCATCATCTTCTTCTTCGCTACTAGACTCTAACTCAGAGCTTTCAGCAGATAGTGCAGACGAAACTGACCCAAAATAACCTACATCTCCAGGCAATGTGAGTAGATTTTCGCTTCTCTCCGGCATCGGGGTCGTCGGACAAGACTCAGATATCTTCCTCTCTCTTGGCGGCACAATTTCCTCAGAACTGATATTATTTAAAGAAGTGAAACGTATTTCTGGCATATTTTTAGCTTCTTCAGTTTTAATTTCATTCTCTTTAGTTTTATCATCATCAGATTTATTGATCGTTGGTTCGGACTCGCTCACCCTTCTTATAGTAGAGCCGGGCGATGCTTCAGAATCTTGTGTCTCTGCGATGCACGCGAGGCTTGTTTGAACATGTATTATGGACCTGGCAAGAATTGAAGCCATGCCTTCACCTTCATCTTCTTTATTGGTAGATTTACGGAACTTTGGTTTCCTCAATCCTTTAAGCTTCTTTAGCTCGTTTTTGATATCGACTAGGGAGATTCGTGAAGTATCGGAGGCATTAGACCTCAACGATATAGAGTCGTCTTGCTTATCAATCGATGATCGTTTACCACTAGAACGCCTAGTAAATCTTTTAGTAAAAAAGTTGGTTTTCATCTTTTTTAGTTTCTCTATCGGTCCTGAAGAGTCTGAATCGTCACTTTCTTTATTCAGCAGTCGATTCAGATCTGTCTGGTCTTCCGATAGGTGTCTAAGACTTCTTCTATGTGGATAGTCATCACGGTAAATGGAGACACTCCCAGCATAGCTGGTGATGCTTGATTGCCGTGTCATATCCATACTTTTCTCATCTTCTTCAAGTGCATCTGTCTCATCCAGTAAAGATGACGCGTTAGGGTTTAATATCAAAAGCAGTTTTTGTAACTCCTCCTGGTGACTTTGGTAGTAAGTAGACATTTCCGAAATGCTTTCGTTATCTGTCGCCAAAATGTCCAAATATTTTTTTAATTGCCTGTTTTAGGTTAGCAGACACAACAAACCATGCAAAAATATAACTATAAGTAATTTGTTTATAAAACACGTTTTTAAACTAAGTTACTGTTTTGTCAACATTTAATATATTAAATTACGAACATTTAAAGCTTTTGTAGTAAAAAGAATTTACTGATACAAGATTTTATGACCTTGAAAAGATATACAAAATGCTTAATAAGACAATCGAGCCTATAAAATTGACCTTGAAATAAATATCTATGCCCTTTGAATTTAAACTGAAGGGGTAATCTTTACTTTAGATTCTGAACTTTATGGCAAAAAAAATAAGGCTGAACATCGTATGTACTCACTGTTGCGTGCAAGGTGGCATGTTTAGAGGCTGACTCGGCATCGGTAAAGGAGTTATGCTCACGGCAGTGCCTAAAATCAATACGAAGAATAAAATGTTATATAGTCATGCAAATTCAGTTTAGTCGGTTAATGGATAATTTACATAACATCACGCTTGTAATCCCCGAAGGGTTAGGTAGGTAGAGGTGTACGAATTTGTACACCCACATTTCGCCAGTTATGTTCAAGTCCCATGTAATAGGGAGCGTGCCTATTGCCATCAACTGGGCACAAATCCAGACTCCGAGGCTGCTGCTGTAAAATTCCTGATGGGAAAACCCAATAACACTTTGCCCGACCTGGGAAGCGAACCCAAGATCTCATGCTCAACAGTCGCGCTTTACGATCACAAGCCCAACGAGGCAACAATGGATAATTTATTCAATAAACAACAAGGGAAGTTTTCTATTGAAATTTTCATGGAATGAAAACCTACCTCTGCCCTATTGTAACGACTTTCGCATTTGTTATGGAAGTTTTGAGGGCGGTCTGAAAGTTTATTAACATAATAAAATGTTATGCAAACGACACAAGTCACGTTTTTCTTTAATAGAAAAAAAAATTGTATTTGATTAGGGCAATGTGATTTTAAGGTCAAAAGGGGAAAGCATTTTGCATGGCAACATACCTAAATTGAAAACAAATAAGCAGAGTTGCGAGATGTTTTTCGTTGCCGTCTGGTTTAAGAAAACCTTCAAGTAAAAAAAAATCGGCATTCATTCTATGAAAGCGGGATATAATAAAAATACTAAACTAAGAATTTTATTGTTATGTATTCTTGCACGTTTAACAGCTTTTAAAGAGTAGTAGCTTCCCGCTTAGATCTCTTAAACTACGCAACAGTTTTTAATGCGGTTTTTATTATTATATTAGTTTATATTATTTTTATGACTGCCTCGTTGGTCTTGACTGCCTCGTTGGTCTAGTGGTTAGTGACCCTGACTGCAAAGCCGGAGGTAGTGGGTTCGATTCCCACCCAGGACAAACTTTGTGTGATGAGCATAATTGTTGGTTCTGTGTCTGGGTGTAATTTATCTATAATATGTATGTATTTATAAATTATATAAGTATGTACATCAGTTGTCTGGTTACCATAACACAAGCTCTGCTTAGCTTGGGATCAGATGGCCGTGTGTGAGTTGTCCCAAGATATTTATTTATTTATTAATTTATTAGTAGATAGAGCGATTCAAGAGAAAGGTTTGTAAGTACCTATAGTAAATATCTAAGCCGAGTAATAAGCCGAGGCTAGTAACGTTATAAAATTTTGCACAAGAAAACTCTTACTGTCTGCTGCACTGAAGGAAAACCACTAAAAGCGGGACAGTGTTCTCGCGAAGGATATTCAATTTTCCAAGTAAAAAAAAAAATCGGGACGTCTGGTAACACTGACAGTAAGACATACCAATAGCTCTAGCCACGACTCCTGCCTCCCCTTCCAAGTCGAAGTCTTGCTGGTATCCGACCACCGCGTTCGCTCCTAGTTCCGCTGCCTTCAACCCCACTAGACGCTGGACCTTCGAAAGTAGATGAAAGCATATTAATGAGAAATTCTTAAGAACTAAAACTTGAAAACTTATCTACAAGGTGTTGTTTTGCATCCTCGTCAAATTTCAGGTGGTTGTCCTAAAAGACATAAATAATCAATTGAAAATACAGTACCGGGCAATAACTAATAAGCGCGCGCGGGAGCGCGAGCGTGGCTAGGCACGTGCGCGAGTAGTACCTACGAAATTATTGAATGATCGTTGCGTATGCGTTGTGTATGTATTGTTTGCGTTTGTTTGTGTGTGAAAGCGCGGTTATAGCTAGTAACAGACAGGCCGCTTTTAAATACGGCTGGTTTACAATTATGTATTTCAGTAAACAGGAAAAAAATATAAAAAAATACCTACTCATTTTATTGTTGATTTGGGTCGAGAATCATTAGCATAATTACGTCCTTGAATTTGACTAGGATGCAAATCAACAGCTTGTATAAGGCGCTTTGCACATGGAGCAACTTAAGTTGAGGCAACTATAAACTCTTAAAAAGTTTCCTGTAAAAGTTGATAGTTGCTATAACGTTTACGGTTGCCGCAACTTTATGGCAATCTGTGAGCAACTTTCACAGCCGAGTTGCCGTATGCAGTTGCCGAAGCGACACTGGCATTGCCGGGCATAGGGAGAGGGAGGGAGGGTGTGAAATCGCCCAAAGCGTTGCGATTGACGGCTGAGGAAACCGGCAACTTTAAAAACTGGTATAATATTTAACAGTTGCTAGTTGCGGCTTGCGGCAATTAGCAACTAAGTAACTTATTAGTCATCGATTGCAGCAACTGAAAACTGTTGACGATCGCCGGAACTCGAAACTAGAGTTGCTATGTGTGCGCAGTCCAATTGAAATATATGTAAACAGCTAGTTGCCAGCTAGTTGCCAGTTGCTGCAATAGTTGCTCTATGTGCAAAGCGCCTAAGAACTAGGTAGTCTATACATAATATAATAAAGCTGAGGAGATCTTTTTCTCTTTAAACGCTCTAATCTCTGGAATTACCAGACGGATTAGAAAAAATATTTTTGTTTATGATAGCCAGTTGCATGAGGAAAACTATAGGCTATATAACATCTGGCCAAGACTTACGGAAGCGCGGAAGCTTATATGGAGCAGTAATCAAAGACGTTACTAAACACGGGTGAAAAAACCACGCAGACAAAGTCGCGGGCAGATGCTAGTCCTAGTTTTATATGCTTAACTTTTACTTTTAGTTCGATCAAATTAGCTCAAAAACTAGGGGTAAGCCTATAGTAATTCGCAACAATCTGAAAATTTGTACGAATGTTGAGAACACCATTTTAAACAATATGTGAAAAATCGCCATTGATCCCGCTTGTGCAAAAAAAAATTTTCAAGGTCAAAATTCGCAAATATGGGTTTTTTTACATTTTTCAAGCAAACGTTCAGTTTTATCAAAAAATAGTTTAGGCAAAAATTATAGGTCATGCAATTACCTAAAGCAATTGCTTTAGGTAATTGCTTATGTGTAGGAAGTTTTATCAAAATCGGTTCATTCATTTCGAAAATTTTGTACTTGAAAGTTTGTATGTAATGCCGTACGGCGTAAACACTCCCAAGGAGAATACAACTTTTTAGAAAGCTATATCTCAGAAATGGCTATTCTTAGGAAAAAAGTGTAAATGCAATTCGTATAGGTAATTGCATGACCTATAATTTTTGCCTAAACTATTTTATGATAAAACTGACCGTTTGCCTGAAAAATGCAAAAAACTTATATTTGCGAACTTTGACCTTGAATAAATCGACGGCGATTTTTTACATATTGTTTATGATGGTGTTCTCAACATCTATACAAATTTTCAGCTTGTTACGAATTTTTGTACCTTTGAATATCTATTTTGACCGGACTATTTGTTATTAATTAGGTAAGTAGTTAGCTGAAAAAATGTACCTAGAGATAAATAATTAATAGACTTCTGGGAGTTTCGCCAACAACCTGTCTTAAAGTTTGGCAGAAGTAATAATCTTGTTTCGTATGTATGCAATCTCTAGTAAATAAACTTTTTTACTAGTTTATTATTTTTTTCATGCTATACTATTATTATAAAGCTAAAGTTTGTTTGTTTGTTTTTGAAGCGCTACTCCGGAACTACTGGTCTGATTTTGAAAATTCTTTCCCTAATATAAAGCTACGTTAAAAAATTAGAGATCCGTAATATTTGGCAAAAGCTCATCTAGGCATAAATTTCTCAAACACGAGCAATCATTTGCTAATGTTATACTTGAGCTAATAAAAAAAAAAACATTTCTTAAATACAATTTTAATAAGTTTACCAACCTACCTGGTTACTAAGCTTAATAAACGCCACCTGTCTCGCCTCGTTGGATGCCCTCGGCGTCCTGATCTTGTCAATCCACTGGTATTCAGGGTCATCGTTCACCACCAGCTCCTCAACAAACCCGTGAATGGCAGTCGCTCTGTACCCAGGAGGGATCATTGGACCTGAGGATGATAAGTAGGATCATTTAGTAGTTCTAAGACCGACAACAGATGGAATCACTGTCACCACATAAACACAGCTTCTTGCAACTCATTGCGGAGAGGATGGACACTGACAGTTCCCTCAAGGAGTATTGGATAAGACAACATATCAGGCGTTCTTGATTTGGTGCATCTGTGTATTGTGTGTGTATTATTATTGTCGAATGCATCGTAAATGTTATTTGTTAATTATTTGATTACCTAACACAAATATGGATAATTTATATAATTTGTAACTTATCTGAAATAAATAATTTGAATTTACATAAAAAAAAAAATCTTCTGACCGATTTTCGGTCACGCACGACGGTCAATCTCAATGTAGACTGGTCAAGTACGCAGGAGATAATGGTGCCGATTCTCTTGTTCACAAACTAGACTAAATTTAGAGAATTGACATCTCTTACTAACATACAGCGAAAGAAAAGGGCGGTGACATTTAAGAACTAAGTTAGAGATGTCAAATTAGTTTTTCCTTGAACTTTTCCGTATTTTTAATCTATACGTTTTAAGATGTCATCTAAAATTGTATGGATGTGTCAGATTGACTAAATTTGACAGCTCTTATTTACATTAGTCTCTTTCTTGTTATTGGTCAGAAAAAGATAGAAATAGTCAAATTTTAGTTTAGTTTGTGAACAGGGGAATCGGCACCATTATAGAGCAGAAGTCCCTCACTCTTATAGTCCGATGGTACGGCAATTTGACACAACCAGGGAAAGATCAGACACAGGACCAACAGCTTTACGTGCTTTCAGAGGCACGGGAGTGTCACACCGCCAACTTCCAAACTCCGGGGTGCACTGAGAAATTCCTAATGGATAAACCCAAATCCACTTTGCCCGATCTAGGACCGAACTTTGGACCCCACGCTCAGCAGTTACGAATGTAACCATGACACCAACGAGGCAGTTATAAAAAAAAAGATTAAAAATTACACTTACAGTGAAAGAACTGTACACCGCAGCTGGAAGTCTTGTACTTGTTGAAGTCTGAGAACAGCTCCACTTTGACGATGACGTTCAGCTCTCCTCGGATGCCGTGCATCGTATCAAACACAGGGATCCAGCCTGACATTACCGCTCCTGAGAAAGCAAAGGATTTAATGGCGGGCGATGGTACTAGAGTGGGTATATTCAGATGCGCTGACCGGTATCTATACTGATGCTACCTAATTACGTAAAGGAACTAATACTGATTTACGAAACGTTAAAGTTGACCAGTTGAACGTGTGACCAGTTTTTCAAGCAAAATTGCTGGTCATTAAGCGAAATATTAGTGCGTCCAAAAGGCTTTTACTATCTAAACATGTTTAAAAATCTAGTCGAAGTCTCACTTTGGCGACCATCAATGTCATAAATTTTAAATGTAAGGCATTTTCGACAGATCGAAACTGAGATTAGATTGAGATCATTTTTAAAAGTTACTATAATTACCTCCCGAATGACTCAAGTTTAGAATTCCAGTCTGTGTGATCAGATAAGCCTCCACATGTAAAGTTTGACTTTATTAAAAGACAATCTAGCTTTTCTAACCGATTACAGAAATTGCAGATAGCGGAAGGTAAGAATGGTTTAACATACCGCCATGAGGTGCCGCAGTACTCTTAGCATTATTAGCCTCCCTCGCCAGGAGAGGGGCCAGGCTGATCACCACCTTGCCGATGGCATCGTTAGCGGAGTATGTGTCATGGTCCATGAGGCGCAGCTGGAGAGGCTCATCTTGAAGTTCTGATTCGTCCACCTGGAAGAAATAGGTGGGTTTAGAACTGACATGCAGTGGCGACCTTATGGTGAACAGGATAATAGTTCAAGTCTGGCTTTTGCAGGGATCTCGTGCAATAATGAATATTAGAGAAGGCATACAGGAAGACTTTTTTATCACATTTCAATTTTTTTTTCAGGGCTAGGCGCGCCAGTCGAGTCAGAGTTTGACGCGGCGCATAATCACAAACATTTACTTTTTTAGGACAACTATGTGATGCTATACCTTAAAATTTTAGTATTGAGTGATACTAAAAGAAAGATTACGTATTTTGGGCTTGTACACAAACTGCGGTGCGACGTCGCAACGCAAATATCTGCGAATTTCTCGGGAACATTTAGTTCCCGAGGTTCGCATCGCATCGCAGTTTTGTGTACAAGCCCTTTATTATTTTCAATAAAGATCATAATATGGAATCTGATAAAAAATCTTCCTGTAAAGCCACAGGTGGCTGACGAGATAATTTCAGTCTTTGTCTCGAAGATTTTCAAATGCCACACGTGTTTCTCCGAGCTATGTTTAACTTGAATTCGACGTTTGTATAAATGGGAAACATAATAACAGTTGTTATTGGCAAACAATGACCATCATTCCTGCTAGATCTAGGGTTGCCAACCGTACTATAATATATAGTATTGTACTGTATTTAGGGTCTCCGTACTATATACTGTTGAAGAAATATATAGTACGCGAAAATACTATATTTCAGTACAATAGCTCAATGTTTATATTTTGCAATACTAAAATAAGTAAAATAAAAAAAAACTTCCTGCAATTTTCGAACGCGTCTTTCGTTCGACAGAAGTATTGTGCGTCTGCGTGTAACCGAACGCGTCCCTGTCATATTTCGCTCCTAATTGATACGTCAATGTCAAACTTGACAACATCAAACTAATGTTTAATGTTTATTCAAGTATTCTAATCTTGCTTGCCCGATTTTTGTTTTTTTTTTTGGATTTCGTTAATTTTATTGAGTTAGTGGAGTTAATACGGTTTTAGTATCTAAGTAGTTTTAATCCTGCATTAAATTACGTAGTAAAATAATGGAAAGTTGTAGCGATAACGAAAGTGTCCCACTGACACCCACTAAAAAGAGGAAAATACAAAAAAGGCTCCAAAAATATAAACCTGAGTGGAAAAGAGTGTATGACTGGGTTACTAAAGATCCCGAAAGCGTTTACAATGTTAAATGTAAAAAAAATAACTTAATACTTATGTCTTTTTTTAGTCTTCCCTACTAAAATACTAGGGGAAGGCGGGGCATGATGGGGACGCGAGGTAAGACGGGGTCACGCACACATACAAGAAACTAGACTCTTGCGAACAGAAAGCAATAAGCCAATAGGAAGCCATACTCGATCAACCGTCAGCGCGACAGAAACAGTGAGTGGGAGTGCACTCGTTTTTTGTTTACAAACGAAAATCACGTTGAGTGTCTCGTCGATCTAATTTTACGCAGTTAAAAACGCCTTTACTGTAAGGTAAATAAGACTACCCAATTTATGTCTTCTCTCGTATATGGTTGTTAGTGTTGTTTACTTTGTTGTGGTATGGTTAGACAAAAGTTCAGTTAATATTTATTTTTTGAGAAATTATTTTTTTGTAAATCAGCCTTTGGGGTAAGACGGGGTATTGGGTATACGGTAATCATCCGAAGGTTGGGTAGGCTGCCAGCTTTGTGGACGTTGGGCTCACAATGGTTGTGCTGGTGTGGATGATGAAAACACCGAAGAAATTCATATTTGTATTTATTGTGATAATAATTAGCTTACCCCATCTTGCCCCATTTTCATTACCCCATCTTACCCCATGGTAAGGGGCAAGATGGTTTTTCGAAAGTTCCTATCAAATCATTTATTTTAAAAAAATGCTATAATTTCATCTCCCAAAGACTATGCCAAATTGTAGTTAGATTAATAAGGCATTGTGCCATAAATAAATAAGCATAATAAACGCAATGATTATACTGTATTTTTGGTATTTTCCTTAGATACCCCATCATGCCCCGCCTTCCCTTATATATTTTTGAAGCGTACTATACTTTTTTATGGCCTTTTTAAAAAAATACTATATTCAGACAAAAAAATGTTGGCAACCCTAGCTAGATCAGACATTGCAATAACAGATAAATATTATTTATTGCAAGCGCTACCAATTGAGCGGAACGTGTAGGATTATTTTGAGTTTATTGGTTTAAGCGCATCTTGAAGGTCGCTTAGAAGTTAATGAGCTTTGTATATTTTGTTCTATTAGGTTTTATTTGGATTACGATGCGCGGAATGTCGTGTGCCATACGATAAATGACTGCCGCATGCGCATCCCATGAAACAGATAGGTATGCAGGGCCGTCAGGTATAGTTGAAGTTTTCTTAGAAACCGATGGATGTTTTCAAATGTTATTTAATTTAAAATGTAGATAATAAACAGTTAATTAATTAAGTTTCAAACTAAGACATCCATAGGTTTCTAAGAAAATTTTAACAATTTCTGACGGCCGATATCCGATAGGTACACACAACAAAACAGATAGGTATGCAGCCTATCTGTTTTGTTGTGTGTACCTATCGGATGAAAAGAGACCAAATCTTACTACATATTTTCTTTCTTTCTTTTTTTCGATAAAGAAAGACTACATACTAACATGCATGTGAAAGTTTAGATGCATGAATGTTTGTTACTCAATCACGCCAGAATGGCTGAACGGATCTAGATAAAGTTTAGCACAGAGAGAGATTATAGTCTGGAATAACACATAAGCTACTTTAAATCCCGGATAAATAAACGGTTCTCGTGGGATAATATACTAACTTTGAGGCGGACGAAGTCGCGGGCGGAAGCCAGTCTATTAATAACTTGTATGTAACTGCAATTGGATAGGTTTACATATTGTTATGTCTATGGTCATATGGTATAGACATTTGAGTGACAGATGCATTCATCTGTCACTCAAATGTCTCACTAATGGCGCGTGTGTTGGATCATTCGCTTCTCTTCAAAATGGTTGAGCTAAATGGCGCTGGTTAACGCGTCATGTTCTTGAACAGGTGCTGTCAGTTGGGACTATATTGTAACTGTCATAGCTTATGTTTTTATTCTTTACATTGTTTTATTGCTCTTTGGTATGAGATTGCCCATGGGCAGATCGAACCCATAAGTTAAATCCCAGGTCATGCAGTGTTATTGGGTTTTTCCATCAGGAATTTCACAGTAGCAGCCTCGGAGCACAGAATAACCAGAATGAAAGATTCCTAACAGTGTTCAAAATTCTTACCTACTTTCATAGGGCTGTCACTATTGAAAATATATAAAATCGGGATACCTACATTTAATTGTTAACATTTAATTTACTTCTATATTTTAAGAAGATTAAAATAATAATAGTGGGTATGTATTATGATTAAATAAATAAATAGGTAGGCAGGTGGTACTTATGTACCTACATAATTAATCATACTATGAAATAGATACACATACATAGATAGGTACATACATTGCTTACTTTCTTGAAGTTGATTAATCAAATTACTTTGACTTACCTACGCACGGACGAACATAGCGAAACTACCTATAATGAATTTTCGAAAATTCTTCCTTGTTCTACTATTTGACGAACGTAAGTTAAATAGGTACCTACTACCTATCTAATAGAAAAGGCTAAATGGAATCTTACTAAGACGAATTACAAAATAATATACTTTGGTACCTACTATTCTACAAACCTACAAAAACAAAAATACGAAACGAATAATACGTCAATATATGTACCTACTTACCTACATAACAAATTATTTCATAAGGGAAAGCCTTATCGCCATCTTAATTGTTCTGAATATTATTACCTACTCGTAAATAAATAGTTACTTCTGTAATCAGCATTAAGCATGTGTTTGTATAAATAAATATAGACAATTACCCGATAAGATCCTTTGGATACACAAAAAAAGAAGTCTCTTTGTTCTTTCGACCATTATTTGTATACACAGTGCAACAGTTAGGCATCTTTAAAAACAATTTAACATCCGCGTCTAAATAAATATTGTAACTGTGTCCGCGTCGTACCCGACCGCTGTCGCTGGCACACCTTAAGTTTGACCGCTAGCTGAGCCGACTCAAACCGGTTTGCACCCGAGCGGGCGCCGGCGCACTCCCCGCGCGCCTTGTCGGTGACAGGTCACGCACACATAGTTGCGCGCGTAGTAGTGTACCTACGCATGGGCGTTAGTATGAAGTTTTCATTCTGGTTGTTCTGTGCTCGGAGTCTGCATTTGTGCTCGGTTAATGGCAATAGGCTCGCTCCCTATTACATGGAACTTTAACGTAACTGGCGAAATGTGGGTGTACTAACGGGTACTCCTCTGCCTTCGGGGATAATAGGCGTGATGTTAATGTTATGTTAGTATCTTGAATGGACTATAGAGGGAGATTTTACAGAATAGCAATGCCGGTCTATATTATCTTTACACCTTCTACGACAAATACTAAAACACCGTGTATTTTTAAATCGTCTCCTCCATCTTCAACGAGTGTCGTTTGTTTTTCAACACATCTGTAATTCGCGAGATGTTTTCCTGCACGTGACCGTCTGATGAGCGCATACGTTCCGGAAACTGTGATCGTAAAAAAATGTTGTAGAGAAAATTAAAATATTATGTCAGAAAAGAAATTACAGACTAAACAGACAGGTTGACCTTGCCAGAAATGTTATTAGTGCTACATAAACGAGCTGTTGTTTTTCATTTCGTTACCTGTTATTAGGTGTGGAACTAGCTCACGGACTTTATTGATGTGGTATGCCGCCGCTTTCGTGTACACACGGCTACACATCAACTTAACCAATATAAGCTGACTTCTGATTCTACGAAAAGCATAATATATACAATGCGAGGTCAGCTAAAACTGGTTATGTATAGCTTGATGTGTAGCCGTGTGTACCACCGGAACGCACAAAGACTTATCTAGTTCAACTAAGTGATACTAACATACCTAGTTTTAAGTTTTATATTTAGTATTATTTACTAACAGAACCACTGTTATTATTATCTACACTAATATTATAAAGAGGAAAGATTATTGTATTTTTGTGTGTGTATGTTTGTAATGAATAAACTCAAAAACTACTGCGCCGATTTTAATTTTCTTTTCGCCATTAGAAAGCTACATTCGGGTCGCTAGTATTTTATACTTAGGTTAAGGTATTTATCTATGGGTCTTTAACCTGAGAATAAATGATTCATTATTTAATTTATTAAAATGTTATTATCATTTCACCGACACCGCTGCTCTGGATATCTGTAACTAGCTTTTGTTCCCGACTTCGTCTGCTTAGGGTTTTTCAACAGTGTTAAGTTAGTCCTTTGGTTACTACTCCGCTACCGCTCCAGCCGTTGGCTGTTATATAGCCAACGATTCCTCATGAATTTGGCCATCATTAAAAAGAAAATCTGCACTCTCACGGCAGTGCCCCCGCCAAGTCGAGTGCGAAGCAAACACTGCCGTACCATCCTTTACTGGAACCATTTCGCCGCATTTTCAGGCCCCTATTTAAGAACCTCTGGATAAGACCAGAACGCAGATCCTACTGATAGTTCCAGAGATTAGCGTGTTTAAACATACAAAACAACTCCTCAGCTTTATTATTAGTAAATAAGATAGGTAGGTAGTATAAGTAGTGCAGATATTTACACGACTGCCCCAAAAAAAGGAGTGTTATGTGTTCAGGGTTAATGTATGTATGATGTATGTATGTATGTATGTGAGTTTCTTCATTCCACCATAACTTTTGAACGCCTGAACCGATTTAGATGTATGGGGTATCGTTACAATCCTTGCATTGTTCCGAGTAACATAGGCTAGTTAAAAATAAAAAGAAAGCGGTGTGGTCACTTTAAAAAATAAATTAATACCAGCCTCAATTTATTTTTTTAATGAATCTGGTCGTGTCTATGTTTATCGTCTAGAATTTGACAAGTAGAAAACGTCGTAAAAAAAACTGACGAGTAAACAAAGTACAAATATGTGCAATTTTTGCAGTCGTGTTTTTTAATTTTTTAATTATAGTAGCTTGTTTAATATGTTTGATTCTTCTTTGACTTAGATAAAAAAAATAATCTTCTTCGGTGTATTTAGACGAAGAAGTAAGATGACAACTCAACCTCAAGTTTACTTCACTTTTATTCACCGAGAAGTATTTTACAGAATAACACTGCTGAAAGTAACGTCTTGCGCAGTTATAATAAGCTTAAATAATCTGATTTGGCAAACGGAGTGAGGTACATTAAATTAAATAGTTCAAACTGCCGAATCGGTTTCAGCTGGCCAAATTCGGGGTATGGGTGTCCAAATGGTTGCGTACAAACTCAAGAGACAAACAATTATCTAAATAAATTTATACTAGTTTCTGCTCGTGACTTTGTCCGCGTCAAACTCGATATAGTTTCTCACGGGAAACGTACATTTTCCCGGGTATAAAGAAGCCTTTGTGTTATTCCAGACTATAATTTATCTCTATACCAAATATCATCCAGATCAGTTTAGCCATTCATTTTGCGTTTATATTAGTACCTAGGTGCCTAGTAAGTTTATAATATGAACTGTTTTAAATAAAATCTAGTATCGTCTAAAATTGCCTCTCGCGCACGAAGTTGTAGGTTTGCAACCAAGTACGAGCAAGTACTATGACTTTTTGAAAGAAAGAAAAGAAAAAGAAAGAAAAACTTTTTATTCACGTGAAAGTGACGCATACAAAATAATTTTACAACAGCCCAAACAAGTTGGTTGGTTGGTTGGTTGGTTTTCTATTGTGTATGTACTTTCTAAGTTTATCTTGAACATCAGTAACATCGGTAAAAAAAGATATTGTAGAAGGAAACCTTCTGAAATCGCCAATCTATCTTGAGCAAGCATAGGGTTTAGCAGTGGGACAATAATAGGCTGGTATAACGTATAGCGTTAATTGTTTTAAACTATTAATATAAGAGAAAAGATTTTTATTTTTGTTTGATAAACTCAAAAACTCCATGATCGATTATAAAAATTCTTCTCCCCATGGAAAGCTACTCTATCAGAGAGTAACATCACTACATAGTATAAAACAAAGTCGCTTTCCCTGTCTGTCTGTCTGTCTGTCCCTATATATGCTTAGATCTTTAAAACTACGCAACGGATTTTGATGCGGTTTTTTTTAATAGATAGAGTGATTCAAGAGGAAGTTTTATATGTATTAATACATGCACCCGTGCGAAGCCGGGGCGGGGCGGGTCGCTAGTAGACTATATTTTATTTTCAAATAATTAGGGATCCGTAAGAAAATTCACGCCAAGTCGTGGGCAAAAGCTAATACTCAATTAAACAAGATTAAACTATCATAATAATTAATCATATTCTAAACGATTCCTAACATAAAACTGCGCAAAAACAGGGCATCTAATAAAGCCCCATCATATTTGGCGTCCATCCAAATCAATATTGAATCATACGATACACATTGTGGAAATTCATAAACAAATATGTTGTAGACGAGCGCCAGACGTGGACGAGAAATGCTGGCAATGGCACATGGCAAACGACGTCGTGACGTCACTGTCAACGTCGCCAAATATTCTGGCACTGTTTCGACGATTATGAAAACTTTGGGGCCAGTATTCAGAATATGTTTGGTCTCTTTTATCTTTACAAGCTTTTGAGCGCAAGGTCTGCTATTTCGACGTGTTTTCCGTCGTAAGCACAACTGCTGATCGTGGGTTTGTATCCCAGGTCGGGTAAGGTGTTATTGAGTTTTTGCCCATAAGGAATTACTCAGTAGCAGCCTCGGAGTCTGGATTTGTGCCCGGTTGATGGCAATAGGCTCGTCCCATATTAAATGGGACTTAAGCATTACTGGCGAAATGTGGGTGTACTAATTAATTGGTACAACCCAACCCGTCGGGGATTACAGGCGTGATGTTATTTATTAAATAGCAAGACGTAGCGAAAAGTCGCGACAGATAGAAGGAATAGAGGGAGGCTTTGCCCAGCCGTGATAATACAGGCTAGTTATAATACCTAATTAATAAGTATTATTTACACGGTTATCTAATAAAAGTGTGTTAAAATCGATCGAATGTAGGGACTACGTTACTTTTTATCCGCGCGCTCGTGCGGTGCCCTAAACTCTTCTATTTTCAGCCAGTACCTAATTGCCACAAGGGACTATTTTAACCGCCAGCTGTTTTTTAATACGTTTTACATTGTTAGCAGCTCGTCAATGGTCATAAAACATGTTCGAAGGCATTGAGTTATAATGTACTACGTACTAGAGAAGACACCTCAACTCGATTGTTTGTAACACGAGTTAGAGCGCATGCACTCCAACTCACTTAGTCTATGCCGAGCGTTTGCTGCAACGTGACACATTTGAGTGAAGTTTTGTTTTTTATAATATGCCTTCGTGCGTATTGAGATACTGTACAAATAACTCCAGAAACATAAATAAAAGTCAAGGAGTGACTTTTCACCAGTAAGTTCATTAATTATGTTTAAAACACGCTTAATTTTAATTATAATTTTTCAATTGCAACGCGTCACCGCGGCGCGGCGGCGCGGCGGCCATGTTTACGTGAATGTCAAAGAGTAAAACATTTGTATGCGCAGACTTGACACTATCGACGTATAAGTTTACATAATTAAGGGCAATAAAATATTAATTTTAAATCACGATAATAATGTTAATGCAATAACATTAATATTTTTTTATTATTATTTGGATTTAAAGGTTTCCTCGGGGGTGTCATGAAACAAGAGAATCATGGATGTTCAGAATAATCGCAGCGAAGAAACGTGGTTACCTTCAGATTATTCACAAAACGGCAGAAACTAACTAAACTTATATTACTTAAAGGAAATTAAAATATTATTACAGCATAAATACTTTTTTATTTATTCTTTGAGTAAGTACACAAGTAGGCAGAATAATAAAATTATGTCGCATCTGCACGCATCTATGAGAACATAACACCCCCCCGCTTGTCCCGCGCGCATGCCCCGCTGTCATCAAGTGCGCCCATCTTTTGTTTGAGATAGCTTCTCTAGTACGTAGTACATTATAACTCAATGTTCGAAGGTCGCATTTGACACCTCTATGGTCAATTAATGTGAATGTTTCTTTGTTTGTCGGCTCATTGGCTTTGTTAAATTTTCTTTTGTTATTGTTTACACTTTAGAATGCTTGTTTCAGTTAACGTGGAGTTGGACGAGTTGTGAAGCGAATCGAAGCGAATTTAAGTCGACGATAAAACGAATTGCTATCGGCTTTTTCTCGCTCAAAAAAGGTACTAGTTAGGATTATAATAAAGCTGAAGAAAGCTTTTTGTTTGTTTGTTTGTTTTTCTGGAACTAAGTACCTACTAGTCGCATTGGAAAAAAACATTTTTGTTTAATACCTATGATAGCGAAGTTCATGATAAATACCTAGTACATAGGTTATATTATAAAGATAGCCACAAAGACCTGTCTTACGCTGGCTGCATCCAGCGGTTTCCATTGGGGGGGAGCCATGTTTCATGGGGGGCCTTCCTACCTTCCAATACGTGGTCGCCACTCGAGAGCCTTATGACCCCGATGGCCTTCTACTCTAAGGGCTGTGGCCCGTTGCCACTTAAGTTTCGTAATTTGGGAATTAGGTATATCCCGGATCGGCTAAATAGCTAGATCCGGCTCTCGCGGGACAGGTGTCTTAGCGGACTGAGCAATAACTATGAGTAATCGTGACACCAGTAAGCTGATTACCAAGTTAATAGTCGCTGCAAATCAAGAGCGCGCGTCATGACTTTTATTGCCATCAACAATTTACTACAGGTTTAAATTACGATGTTTGGACGCGCCCGTCAAATGCAACAACTATACGACTTGTTATACAACACCAAATTGCCCGGGAACTGAGTTTGTGGGCAGTTAGATACGTGACCGACGAAAGTGGAAGTAACTAAGCATATGTTAACTAAAAACTTAGGCAGTAAATACTTATTAATGGTAAAATCAAAAATACTCCGGCTGAGTACTAGTTGTACTCAGTTCCGTACCACCATAATAATATTTAACTCTATACTATACCAAAAAATACGTTTCTTGTATTGGGAATGCCTTCAAACATCATCTTTATTGTATTTTTACAGCAGCCATAGTACCTACCTTTTTTTAGGTGGTAAAAATCATCAAATGACTCCTTCCGCCCTGGGTGGGGCAGAAGGGACTGTCAGACTTTTACTGACTAAAAAACCACCCTGTTCCTTCTGTAGCCCTTTGCGTTCCGGGGCCACTGTATCCTGTTAAGACGTCCCGCAACCCTAGGATAGTACCTACCTAATACACAACCTGTGAAAATTTCATCTCATCCTATTATGGTTCAAAAGCCCTGAAACAGATGGACATACAGTTTAGAGTTTGTACACAGACAGTCGAGTCTTAGTAATAGGGTCTTGTTTGGCATATTGTGTATGGTCCCGTAAAAAATATTGAATCTGCTCATCTAAACTAAAGAACCACATTGATATTCCGGTCCTAACACAACTGGCTATGTTTGCATCACATCTACACTAAAATCATCCAATGAAATGAGCCCATTTCATTAATTGATCAATTTAACAATTTTATTTATGAAGTACCTAGTAAGTCATTGAAGAGATTAACCTTTTGACCAAAAATAAAACTTCTACAAATACCTAGAAGTTTATCACAACATTGTGACTGTTCATAATATATAGTGTAAAAAACGCTTTAGATTTTTTTTTATACCTATTTTAAAACTTGAACATGTAATCTTCTATAGTAATATTTTATACTGTTTATAGTTGATACTAGCGACCCGCCCCGGCTTCGCACGGGTGCATGTATTATACATATAAACCTTCCTCTTGAATCACTCTATCTATTAAAAAAAACCGCATCAAAATCCGTTGCGTATTTTTAAAGATCTAAGCATATATAGGGACAGACAGACAGACAGGGAAAGCGACTTTGTTTTATAATATGTAGCGATTATGAATGTTACATAAAGTTTAATTGTTTTTTGTTTTTAAAATGTAATTTCTGAAAGTACTGGTCTAATTCAAAAATTGTGTCACCGAGTGCCATAAGCTGTGAGTAAGGCTGTGAGTTATGGTATACTTGACTTTCATGTGTAGGAAGTCGCAGGCAGAAGTTATTTAATGTAAAGTTGATTGTATTTGCAAATTAGGTACGTTAAACAAACAAATGAGGAATGCCAAGTAAAGTTTTTTTAATAAACACAAACAAATGACGAATGCCAAGAGAAATTTTTGAAAAAAGAATCTCATAGAAACTACATAATGAGTAAAGACAATAGTTTATTTTTTAAATCCTAGTAGGTAGTACAAGTGAGTTATGACTACTAAGTCTTTTGAGCTTTTTAATGGAGGTTCTCTGCATGTTGATTTATTGCACATATCAGTCTGTTGATCTGCCATTATCTTACAGGCACTTAAATATGAGCTATATTACTTATCTTTTTATCAAAGATCAGTTGTAATTTATGGGTTACTGCATGATATTTTTTTATAGTTTTTATCTAATTGTCATTGTTCCTCAATTTTCCTTAGCATTTTTAAACAAATGAAAGAATAATAAATGATTGCATTATTTTGTCTTTTATTTAAGTACTTACCTAAGTACAATTATTTTGTAGATTTAGAACAAGTAAGCTATGTACCTAGTATAAAATACTAGTAAATATACAAAAATATGTCAACAAATAAAGTTTGTAACAACAAAATAAGAACTTTGTTTTCTAACTAGAATATAAATAGAATATTTTTGCAAAACACATGAATAGCTAGACTGTTATTGTTCCAGCAATATTGAAAGAATCATGAATACAAACCACCTGTTAGTGTCAGTATACTTAGCATGATATTTATAACAACAGTGGGCATAAAATGTTTGTTATTTTAGGGAGATCAGAGACAACTGCTTATATCAACAAGCAGACATATTTTGGCAATAACATGGGTGTTTAAAATCATAAAGAATAAAAAAAAATCGGCGAAAAAGCATAGGTACGCCATTCTTTGAAAAAGGAATTTACCTCAAATCTGTACCATTCAGTGTTGTTCCAGTGAGGGTTCAAAGACTTGCGACAGACATCAGTCTTATGCGTTATACTTCCGAACTTTATCTCCACGAAAGCGTCGGTCGTGTCACTCGCCCGGTCCATCACCGGGAGGTTCCGCCCCGCCAACACCTTCACCTTTATCTTCCCAGGCATTTTCACTTATTAACACACACTTAACACTTAAACAACAATTAAATAATCCAACACAACCACTACGACAACATTATTCAGTCTATTATCACTTTTTTCACATCAGATTAGCACTTCCGAAATTCTCTAATCAGTACGAAAACACAACATAAATATCTTATCAGTACATTGATTTGTATAGATCAATGATACGTGATACGGTTATTTCAAGCCTGCAAACACTAGCCAAACTTTTTGAAGACCACATTATCACACGAAAATTTAGTTATTACAAATGAAAACATCGTTTTGCTACGATCTACGTGCAAAATATTCGCGCAACGAAACACTTTTAATTACGCGTTTGTGTTATAAACACTGCACCTTGGAGCGCCCCTGCTGTATCTAAATGTTGTTCTAAATGTATTCTGTTGGTTTATTAATAGACAAAATGTGATATTTTATAAATAAAATCGGCGAGACGAACGACACGCACAATCACAAACTGTCAGACGAAATGTCAACAATGGGTGCGTTTCGTTTAACGTTGAAATTAACAATATGTTAATAATATTTAGGAATCAATATTATCAAGAAAAACGGCTGATGATGTCTATCTTTTAGAACTACTTGAAATATTAGATATTTATTAAAAGGTACTTTTTTAAAAGGTACTTTTAACTATCAAAAGGTTAAATATCTTTTAACGAATGAGTGCACGCGTGCCACTGGGTAGGGCTCTAGTAATGATGTGAGGTCGTCGTCTCGCCGGTGCACGCGGTGGTAGTGCGTAATGATCCATCGCGGGGAGAGTCAAATACCTCACTCCCCGCCCCCCTGACCCGAGGAGGCCCGCTAAGGTCGGAATGGCGGAAGGCGCATAAGCTCCCTGAAAGTCCGGCGCGGCGTAAGGGTGCGAATGAGGAATACCGGTGTAGTTTTTGGTCAGTAAAAGTCGGACAGACTCCTTCGCCCACCCCTGGGCGGAGGACATCCATGTGGGTAGAGAAATTTCCACCCAAGTTACAAAAAAAAGTCACCTCGTCTCGACTAAAATGGCGTCGCGCGTACCTACCATTTTTATGGTATATTTGATAGGATTGCGCGCCGCTTTAATTATGTATTCACTATTGCAAGTTACAAATAGCTTAGAGTATAGTTAGTGGTTGAGACGAGAGGGTCTGATAATGGCACCTATAATCTTTCGTATTCAAAAACTTGGGTGGTCTCCTTTTTACTTGTGTTTAAGATGTGTCTTCCATGCTTCATTAAAATAAATATTATTGCCTATCTTGACTAGTACTATAGGCTTCTAGGGAGATGGTAGCTTCTTATGTTTCTTAAATTACACGAAATGTCAAGCATCTGAATCTTAGGAAAGGATTGTTAGGGAAGGTTTGCAATAGGGATGCCTCGATACGCTTTTTTGCCGATACAATACCGATACTGATACTCTTATAAAAATATCGGCGATACTGATACCGATACCGATATGCTTATTGAATTCAAAAAGGAAATAGTTTTAGTAATCAAAATTAACATTTATAAGATTTTTATTTAAAAAAACAAAAGTATTCTTAAGTTTTGCGGGCAAAGGCGATTTCGCAAGTCTGTTTGAATAAGACCTGCGGTGGAAAATAGTCTCTCAGATGCGACAGAACTCATTTGGAAACTAAAGTACTTCTGCGCCATTTTTTTCAAGTTTGGGTATAAGGGACTACTCACACTTATTCCGCTCCATTCAGCTTTTGTCCATATAAAACGCCGATTTCGTATGAGACGCGTACGCGTCCGTTCAGCTTTCCGCGTCTGAACGCATGCGATACAAAATCGTTGTTATCTATGGACTAAAGCTGAATAGAGCTGAATAAGTGTGAGTAGTCCTTAAGACGTCATGGCGCCAGAAAACGAACGGATCTGCGACTCTCGATATATTAGGAAAAATATCGCCGATACCACAGATATAGATAGACATAGATAACGCAAGTATCACGATCTGTATGAAAACCAAGCGTGCCATTTTTTGACTACCTATTATGACGTCACAAGCACTATTTAGTGATGGGAAAATCAAATCGATTCAAAGACGCCGCCGCGTACGGCGCCCCCCTCGTCCTACCCCCCGCCATGCGCCAGCGGCTCACCCGGTCAGCAGTACGCTGAAAGTCTTTGTAGTGAGAGGTTGCGTGCTCGAGCGCTTGCGTTCCGACGACGTGCTAGTTTTTGGATACCTTTGCCATATTTTTTTAATAACATATATTAATAACAACAATAACAATAATAATATAAATAATAAAAATATAATAATAAAAATATAATAATAATAATAACATAATTTAAATCGATTTACGAATCGATTTTATGACAGAGTAATGAGATATACAGAGGAATGAGATATACAGAGGAATGAGATGAACAGAAAAATGAATGACAAAATAAAATTCCTGATCTGCTTATAAGGCAGTTAGGAATATATATTTTTTACAAAATTGTTAGTATTTCCCTAATTATTTCTTGTAATTGTTGTAGACTATCAAAATGTCGGAAACAAAGACAAAATCCAGAGAAGAAATTTTAGAAGCAAAACGAAAAGCATGTAAAATACGTTATAATTAAATCAAAATAGATCCAAAATTACATGAGCTACGAAAACTTTTTCCCTTCAACAAAGCTTGCTTCCTCAAAATGTATTGAACAAATAGTGCTATGCTTTGTTGGGAACCAATCTTTGTTTCCCGTCGCCTCAATCCATTTTTGTTTTAAAATTGGGTTCATGTGGAAAACTAAAAAAATCACGAAACGTTACGATTATTTATTAAAATTGTCTACAAAGTACTTATATAATACAAAATCATTCCTCTGTTTCCGAAATCGATTCTTGAGAATCGATTTGTGTTACATATGATGAACAGCACTAATCGCTAAAATTGACAGAAAAATGATAAAAGTCCCTGTACTACAAAACCGAAACGATATACGATAGTATCGCTTGTTTCGATATTCATTACTTGTTAAAACAAAACGTCTCATCGACCGCTCCAAGTAAAAGCTGCAATGTAATAGGAACGTTGTTTTTCTCAAATTTGGTATTACCAGGTATTACTGAGGGTATTAGATTAAAAATAATTGTTTTTTTAATTAATTACGCATAATATTAATCATAAAATGACTTACCGATGGAAGGAAACGTTTACTTTATTTTTTCTCCTCGCATTTGTACAGTTTTTACAATTTATAACAGCACAATTAACCATTTTAATATTTTTAACTGACGTTCGACTAGCGCTATGCTCCGATGCAGACTGAGCGCGAAATTGGCCACTTACGATTTTTGTACGTAAGCTAGGCACGCGAAGTAGTTGCTGTCGCGTTATCTATGTCTATCTATATCTGTGGCCGATACCGCTATATCAGCAAACCCGAAGTATCGCCGATATATCGGTATCGGATGCATCTCTAGTTTGCAACAACACAAGAACAAAAAATAATAAAACAACATATAATCATCGATCAATTCGTTTTATTACATGATATTTGCAGTCTTATTTTCATAAACTATACACATAACTTATTAACATTCATTCACAATATTTATATCATATTATTATGTTTTTAAACACCGAGGTTCACAGAACTAAATGGTATCTATAATGATTATTTTATACATACAGTAAAATGGGTTATTTAAAAAAATACAGAGCCTGTAGGTTTTTATATTATACTAAAATTATTTCACGTACCTACCTACTGCATAATTATTTTGCCAGATTGCGTAAAAAATCTTAAATTACATTAGAAGCAGGCAACACACCAAATATGATGGCAACACAGTCCTATACACGTCAATTAATCCGCATTCGTATTAATGTCAAACACACTCAATAAAATTGCACCATTCATTCATTTCTATTTGGCCATATGGTTTCAAGTGTTCATTAAAACAAAACTGCGTAGACAATTTAACACTGTGGATTTTAAACAGCCACATTTTACTGTAGAATTATGACTTACAATTATAGTGATATAATAAATATGACCTTAATTACTATTTGAGCCTTTCTTAGGCTGGCATGGATGACAACACAGAAAGATATTTTAGATATGAGAAGATTTACAGCTTTTGACTACAAAGACGCTTAGAGCGTCGTCCAGACACCGGTGGCGATCTATTGCGATTTGACAGGTGTCAGATAGTACAAACACGTCAAACTGACAGTTGACGGCCACCGTCACAGAATGAGGCGAACCATAAACAACATTATAGAAAACCAACAATACAGTTTCGTTTCAAAACTAAAATATACAAAAGCTAAAATAAACTATACAATGTGATAGGGGTGGGACTTCTAACCCGTTAAGGCTGAGTACTACATCTAATTTTATCGACAAAAAAAATAATATGGGGGGTTGAACCCCCTCCCCCTAAAAATTGAAAAATAGCGATTTTTTCGGTCAAAATAATTCAGAAATGATTTTTTTTTCTCACCAAAACATTATCAAACATATGAAAAAAGTAATGAATTAGTTAGCCAAGGTTATTAGCTACCGTTTGTCGTTTTTTTTTTGTTTCTACGACGCATACAACCTTTGATATCACATAAAGTATCAAGCGCGCCGTAGTACATTAAAAAGAATATTAAAATAGCCATAATTTTTAGGGGGAGGGGGTTCAACCCCCCATATTATTTTTTTTGTCGATAAAATTAGATGTAGTACTCAGCCTTAACGGGTTAGAAGTCTCACCCCTATCACATTGTATATTAGTGAACACAGTTAATATACGACAAGCAGCAGCTTGACCAGCTATTATTTGCCATGATATATAGTTGGTATTCTGACGTCACATCATGTGGCTTCAAAGGTCATAGCTCATTACACCCACCCGACATCCAACCAGCACCAATTCGTTGCTCGGCCACCTATCGACAACGTGTGGACTCGTGGTCATCGAGTGGACATTGCGTTGTCCACGAATAAATGAGTAGCTTGTGAGGGATCATGTGGGTTGGGTGTCGGGTGGCTCTAATGATGACCTTTATTATCAACGACACAAAGTTCAAATTGGAATAAGCCAACGTCGATTCTTTTAACAATGGAAACTGAAATATTACAACATATTCGTTAAAATCATAATCTTAAGTCTGGTTCGCTATAACACAGAAAATTACCTCACAACCTCCCATCCAAAACATTCAAGCTGCAGATTCCCTTATCACATGGGGTGTATATTATACCACACTCTTTGCCCCAAATTGTCAAACGACACCTAACTTTAAGTCGTTCGTAAATGTATCTCTGTCGCTACAATACACCTTAAAGTGACAGAGATAGATAGCATAAGACTTAAAGACGACTTAAAATTCAGTGTGTTTAAGAATTTGGCCGTTTGTTTATCAAACATCATTCAGCTCTCAAGTTAATTACTAACCCTTACCGCCCAAAAGTCGAGCTTTTGAAACCCTGATGAAGTCCATACTATCAAAGCTTCGACTTAGGTTTTATAAAAGGACAGGTCTTGGAATTATTGGTTATAATGATGTCAACTACCCAATTGCCGCGTTTTATTAGAGATAAACTACTATAACATGGCGCGCCCCTCCATATTATTATTACTATTTAAATGTGTGTAGTCATATCCATATGAAAGAGTTTCTATGTAGTTGTATACCTCGACTTTTAATTCTATTCAGTAACTTGACAGTTCAATGAAAAATAATGTTACCATAACCAAGCTAATAGTGTTGGAGTAGTGAACGATTTTGCATAAAGAATGAATGATAAAAATGGTTTAATTCAAATAAAACTTTAAATATTCGTTTAAAAGATCTAGAATTAATAATTGTTAATAAAAGTAATATCCTTATTTTATTTTCATCTAATAGGAACACACAGGCACACTTAAAAGCAATAAATAATACTTTTAAGTGTGCCTGTTAAGGACTGTATTAAGGACTTAGTAATGTGACCCCTTCGTCATGGAATACTTGCGTATCTCAGTTGTTAAAATTAAAATAAAAAGTTAGCATATAAGTACATTATTTAACTTCATTCGATTTCGTTCATTCTTACACCACCTCACTATCTTTATTTTGTCAAAATCTGGTAACCCTTTAACTGTCAAGTTACTGAATAGAATTATTAGTCGAGGTATAAGTATTCGTCTTCTGTAGCAGGCCGGCAGATTTGTTGGTCAACTAATCATAATTAGCAAAACCGCGCAAGACAACGCACGTGTCATTTTCATAGAGTATGTCAGTGCAGCGCCATACAAAAAATAATTAGTAATCAATAACGCCGCTAGTCGAGCAACAAATCGCTGATTTTTTTTTTGTTTCGAGAGCCGTCTCGAATCAGTACGCACACATGCGTTGTGAGTCTTTTAAATACTTTTATGCGCGCCATGTTACAGTAGTTTATCTCTACATGTGTGTTGCGAAATTAAACTGTAAGTCAAATAAGAAAATTAGAGACCTTCCTTTTAAGGATAAAACATCAAAAAAGAGTAGTTATCAATCCTGAGATTCTAATCGAATAGAAATACACTAAAATACTATCAATATTGTAGTAGTAAATGCAAAATTGTGCAATTTATATGACAAAATATATTTTTTATATATATAAATGCTTTCAATTACAGACACTTGTGTTTATTAATCTGGAATACATTATATAAATTCTTGGCACATCTATAAGTTTACAATAATAATATAATTACAAAAATTATGTGATTTCATGTCTTCACAATAGGACATAAGCTTTATGGTCAGCGCAAAGAGCAGTTCAATTTCTTTAAGAATAGGGTTGAAAATTGTGTGCGAAATTTATCATGTTGCATGCAATTACGCATCTTTTGACTCTATTTAAATCGCAATACTAATAAATGATGTCCACATTCCACGGTCTTGCATGATAGGTAACTGAATTCATTAAAACTCTTCAAATCAAAACACCTAAAAGCTTACATCTTATTACGAAGACCATTAACTTACTAATACCGGTGGGTAACTAGTGAATAAAATGGTAATTTATTTGATACATGCATATTATACAATATATCCTAAAAGTGGGGGATAAAGCTGATTGCTCGGGCAATTCCGGTTCCTGCGGTGTTTGCCCTAATATCACTTATAGCCTAATGTTCCAATACATGGGGTTGATGCATTATTCCTAACATTTTAGCATAAATTAAGGCCATAACTAAAATTAACGATAAGCTTATAGCTTTAATACTACTCCACATTTTTTATTTTAATATTAAATACATTTAGATAATGAATTTATAAGCAAAAATATGATTAATATTATGGTATGTGACCCCTTATTTGTAGACGTACTATAAGTGTTATATAAACTACTAAATACATTTATTACCATTAATACAGAGAAAGGTAGAGTAGGAATTTTGTATTTTGTTATCGCAACACCTTGTTTTGTGTCAAACGATTCTGGTTTATTCAAAATTTAATCTGATCAGAATACAATTATGTAAGCTTATGTCCGCAACTTTGTCGATGTAGAAGTTAAATATACCATAAAACAAATGCCTATGACACTCAGCAATAGTGTAGCTTTGTTTCAGTAAAAGATTTTTTGTAATCGGACTAGTACTTCTAGATATACTTCTTGAAAACTAACTATTGTACCTCTCTATAATACATATTAAACCCACCCTACTATTTCCAACCATGGCAACTCCTGATAGCCAAAATCAATAGTGGCGACCATCAGAAAAATGGCGAGGAAATGAAGCTAAATAAGTCCTGGAGAACTGATTGCACTGTCTTGGGTACCTAAACGAAATTAATCAGAAAAGAACAGCGGAGGAGTAAGAAAAAACATAATTTCTACCAATTTGTAATAGTAATCTTGCACAAAGCTGGACGAAGCACAGAAACCTAGCCTCAATATCTACCTTTCTCTATAAAAATGGCTACATACCATCCAATTTCATTCACAAGAAAATATTGACAGTCAAAATTCATTCCATACAAGTCATACAATTTGTCACAAATATGGGGTATGTACTTACACTGAGTCTTCAAAGGAAGATCTTCATCGATCTTCGGCTAGCTACCGGCTTATTTATTCTTCACCTTTTTAAGCAATTCCCCGATATCCTGGCTGCCAGTTGGATTAGGTCGTTTCAACTTATGTTTTGCAGACAATTTTGGTACAAAACTTTTGATTGGGTTGTTACTGGGAACTGGGAATGTGTCAAGTTTTGAATGACCTCCCAGTCCATCGTAGGAGATCTCCATGTCACTGGGAATGTTGTCGTTGAGTGATTCGATCTTCATAGGCTCCTTTTTGTGGAAGATGCTGTGTTTTGTGCTGATTTGTGTTTTGGAGTTTTCGCCGATACGTTTCTTGTTTGTGTTCTTGACTGCGTTTAGATAAAGTCGTTTTGACGGCTGAATAAAAAGAACAAATATTAAATTTTATTATTATAATTATTTTTTTTACGAGTTTTTAAACTCTATAGTGCAAAGGCGGATATAGGGCCGGCCCAGACTGACGTCACGGCACGGCGTGCTTCGGCAGCTCGAAGCACGCTTTGATATGACGCGTCACGTCGTGGCGTCCCGCAGCAAGCTAAGACTGCGTGTCATTCGTCGAATATACCGTCGCATCCGTTTCAAACCTTATTTCAATTAGTTTAGCTGTCATAATCCTAAGACCTACATGACTTGCGGGACGCCACGGGCTCGCAGCCCGCGGAATAAAACGGCATGCCACGACGTGCCGCGGCGCCCTGCACCACGCCACGGCATATCGTGGCGTCCCAGGACATGCCACGA
The DNA here is from genome assembly GCA_949316365.1 of Hoplodrina blanda. Taxonomy (NCBI): domain Eukaryota; kingdom Metazoa; phylum Arthropoda; class Insecta; order Lepidoptera; family Noctuidae; genus Hoplodrina; species Hoplodrina blanda. The sequence goes on along the minus strand of OX438567.1, from coordinate 12,242,165 downwards.
CGCGCGGAAAAACTGTATCGAAATAAAGTAATATGAATTCTAAACTCGATGAAATAAGGTTATAAATAACTTGATCAAAAATAAAATCCTTTGCCGTGCCGTGTCGTGACGTCAGTCAGCGCCGGCCCTTAATGCCTCAGGCATTCTCTAGCAGTCAACGAATGATAAGGTAGGTGCAAATTATTTTTCTAGCGTAAAACATCAATTAAGCAAAACTTAGGGTCAGTTCACACCGAGACGCGACGCGACGTGACGATACTGGAAGAGGTCAGTGACTTCGCGCTGCGCCGCGAGACGCATCGCAACGTCGCCGCTCTTGCACGTCGCGCGTACCGGCGATTCACCGCTGCATCGCGATGCGTCGCTCTACGCCTCGTGATGCCTCGCGGCGTAGAGCGACGCATCGCGACGTAGTGCTGCGTGGTGTAACGTATTCTAAATTCTCACAATGAAATGTGTATCTTTACGTGTAGAAAATAAAGTTATATTTTGAGTCGCTCTTTTAAAGTGTGCACGCAGCGTCGCGTCGCGTCGCGTCTCGGTGTGAGCTGACGCTAACGTAAAGATGTAGCTTACCAAAGGCGCCTCTTTTAGATCCGCTCGTGTTAACATGTTGCCTTGTCTTAAGCTCAAGTATGGAGAGTCAGAATTCTCTATGTTGTTCACCATTTCATTCTGAAAATTAAAAAAAAAACGTACAGAAACTCACGCCTTTTTCCTATAGGAGTAAGCAGAAACTATAGAACACTAGTTATTACTTTTGCTTAGTTCACGTTCATACATCAACATGCTACAAAATTTTGAAGGACATCACAAATAAAGTTTTTGCTAGTTTAGAAAGATTTATGGACGAAGAAGAGTTCGGATCATAGAGATATAAAGATGCTCATAAGTTCTTAATAACTGAAAAAGTATCTGTCAGAACGTGGCACGTCCGCCATTTTGAGTCATAGTAATTTGATTGACCATGCAACTTGGGAAACTTGAATCTTCTAGAAAGAGGTCAATCGCCGAATCCAGTTCGGATTCGGGGCAGCGTTCGGGAAGATGTCTGGTGCATTTTCTCCACATTTTCCGCAGTGTCTCAAGACGAGACTCTTTGACCAGTGTTTGTCGTCAGTGATGACATACGGTACTCAAACGTTATGCCCCACTATGGGCCTCATAAGGAAGCTCAAAGTCGCCGAGAGAGCTATGCTCGGGGTATCTCTCCGAGATCGAATCAGAAATGAGAAGATCGGGGCCACGGGGCCCCAACGGGGTCAAACGCCTGCCGGGGTTGCGGGACGTCTTAACAGGATACCGTGGCCCCGGAACGTAAAGGGCAACAGAAGGAACAGGGTGGTTTTTTAGTCAATAAAAGTCTGACAGTCCCTTCCGCCCCACCCAGGGTGGAAGGACTCATTTGATGACTTTTACCAACTCAAAAAAAAAAAAGTGGCAATGGGCACATAGCTTCTAGAGCAGACGGTCGTAAGGCTCTCGAGTGGTGACCACGTACTGGAAGGCGCAGTGTGGGAAGGGGCCCACGAGGTGAACCGACGACCTGGTAAAGATCGAGAAAAACCGCAGAATGCGGCCAGCGCATGACCAGTCATTGTGACTATTTTTAGAGGACACCTATGTTCAGCTGTGGACGTCGTTCAGCTGTTATGACGGTGATGAATTTGTTTGTATTCGAAGTGTAATTCTAGTATTTTTAGGAACGTTCGAATTTGAATATCAGCCGTAATCTGTAAAATCTCTAATTGATTTTTTGATAATGATTGTTGCTGAAATGAGATTGCAACTAGATTGTGAACGTTTTTAATTAGTAGAATTGGCCTACTGGTTCATATTCGTGTGAAACGCGTAATAATCGGCGGCCATTTTGTGTTTTTTGACATTTCATTTTGGCAGCCTTTTTTCGTAGATGTGGCCTGTCGATAGAGAGATCAATGATAGAGGCAGGAAGATGGCGATGAAGCATTCATATTCTGCTGTCAGACATTCACATCCAACGCTACTGACACTCCGCGAGCCAGTCTACTCTTACCTGCTTCCAGTCATTTTGTAATTTCCTTCTTTCCTCCTCTTCGTGTTCATTCTTCATTCTCACTATCGCTTTTATTTTCCTTCTTATTTCGTTGTCTCTTTTCCGCGCTTTTTCCATTTCATCTCTCTCATGTGTTGACTGATTCATCCTCGCTGATTTAGGGGATAACACGTTCATCCAAGCTTTCGTCTTTCCTTCGACATCATTATTATCACCATCTACCCAAGAGTCATTCGTTCTCCTACCATTTTTCGTCTGCGCCAATGAACAATGTATTATCAAAAACAATGCGTTAGGTATCTATAATTAGGTATCTTTACATATGATGGTGTTGATATTGGATCGGTGCTTGGTAAGATAACTAAAGTAATTTATGAAGTTCCAATTAACCCATTGATTGCTGGCGAACATTCGCTACGCCAAGCCCGTAGTGCGGCTGGTTACATAGTTCGTGTGTTCGTCGTAGAAAAACACATACGGTGTATGTGCGCCGCACTTGCGTTTTTTACTAGAACACAACGGGTGTATCCCTGCAGTCAACGGGTTAACTCGAGTAGTCTCCAGATTTTTTTAAAGCAAGGTAATTTGGAGTGAAGCAGTAAGCTGTGTTTTTGTCGTCGAATTTTCGGAATATTTTCGCTAAATGGAACTCATAAGATGCTTGCTACGCAGTTTGTGTGAATGTCATTGCTTCTGAAGATTTCTAATATATCCACTTGAGTCATTTGTCGTAGCTGCGTCTTTATTATAGACTAGCACTCTCTCTGCGACTTCGTTCGTGTGATTTTCCATACGGATCCCTAACTTTTTGAAAATATATGGAAAATCAAAATAAAATCAAAATGTATGGAACAACTAAATCAGTGAGTGGGGATCGCGGCAGGCCATGAGGAAGATAGAATGAGATTACGCCAAACTGGAAGGATGAGGCACGGAAACGTGAAGGACAGGCGTGGAGGGAGGGTCTTTGCGCAGGAGTGGGACAGAACAGGGTAACACAAAACAGACTAAAATGTTAACGCTTGGTCTACTCTAGTTACGAAGTAAGTACCTTCCACTCTATAATATAAAATCGAAGATTTAAAAAACTGGGTAGTTAACACTCTATTACCCATAATTCTAAGACAACTTCTCTAAAGAAACAGTTTATTTTAGCTCTGAAAATCCGATAAATTTTCAATTCGCTGTTAAAATTGATTTTTAATTGCTTTCAAATATAAAAAGTTAGTCAATTGAGTCGGCACAAAAGTGACGTCACAGTTGTCTTTGCCATACAAAATCTTTGGGAGAATCGCGTTTTGGCAGGTCAAAAAAAGTACGTCAATTGATTAGAGGTGTCATCCGCCCTATTCTACGATGTATTACGTTGAGACTTAAAATAAAGGACTTTATCTTTTGTATATGAGGTTTAAAATTGCCTTGTAGTGGCCTAATTTAAATAAATGATTTGACTTTGAGACTTTGACTTTTTGACTTTGACTTTGAATGAAACTTACGAAGCTGCTGTCCGTATCTGCGAGGACACGGGGTTGAGGGTCCCCGCGGCCAGACTGCGGCGATAACTGGTTATCCTCTAGTATGCGTTTCTCCTCAGCCTTCTGTTGCACGACTTGCCTCTTTAATTCAGCGAGGTCTGAATCAGCTTTTAGGATGTCATATTTGGTTTGAACTTGATGGAGTTCGTCTTCCAGTTGCCTGAAAGGGAATAGGGTTAAATTATTTTAACTGTTTTAAAAGTCAAGTTTGTCACATTATGTTTACTTTAAACATTTGGATGCCTAATTTTACCAAAATTTTATTTTTTAAACATAACTGGCATAATGTGGGCGTACTACTGGGTACTCTTCTGCCTTACCCTTCGGGGATTACAGACGTGATGCTATGTTATGTAAGTTTTAAATTGACTGCCTCGTTGGTCTAGTGGTTAGTGACCCTGTAGTGGGTTCGATTCCCACCCAAGACAAACTTTGTGTGATGAGCATTAATTGTTGGTGTAATTTATCTATAATATGTATGTATTTATAAATCATATACCTAAGTATGTATATCAGTTGTCTGGTTACCATAACACAAGCTCTGCTTAGCTTGGGATCAGATGGCCGTGTGTGAGTTGTCCCAAGATATTTATTTATTAAATAAGTACTTTGACTTCACACAAGGGTGTTTCACCACCAATTGCCAAACTCCAGGCTGGTACTGAGAAATTTCTAATAGAAAAACCCAATAACACCTTGCCTGACCTGGGAATTGAACCCAGGATCCTTCTCTTTATACTTACACACACTTACAATTCATGATATAGCCTCTTCAAGTGCAAGGCAGATGAAATACTCACACCCTTTTGAAATACTCACAATACTTTGCACTGCAGTTCGGCAGCGCTCTTCCTCTCCAAGGCGAGCTGTTGTTTAGCGGCGTGCAATCTGTCCCGGCACTCGTTCTTCTTAGCCTCCGAGTCGCAAAGAGCTCTGAGTACAACATACACACGGTTTTCCTGATCATTTTCACAAGTAACTAATTAAGTCAAAGTCAAAACATTTCTTTCAATTAGACCATTTACAGAGACTTTTGAATTGACAAGGAGGCAGTCAGTTAGTCCGAAAGTTGAAGCTAGTTGCTCGTTCCAAAACGGAGGTAGGCCTCTATGGAGAAGAACGAGCAAGAAACTCCACGGCACTCTTTTCAATTAGGTTTTTTCAAAAGACTGGTTACATTATTCTTGTTGCTTCTACATGTAACTTTAACATGTAACTTTCGGCTTGTCGTTTTAGGGTCAGTTCACACCGGGACGCGACGCGACGCGACGCTGCGTGCACACTTTAAAAGAGCGACTCAAAATATAACTTTATTTACACGAAAAGATACACATTTCATTGTAAGAATTTAGAATACGTTACACCACGCAGCACTATGTCGCAATGCGTCGCTCTACGCCGCGCTGCGCCGCGCGGCGCCGCGAGACGCATCGCGACGCAGCGGTGAATCGCCGGTACGCGCGCACAGAATGACGTGCAAGAGCGGCGACGTTGCGATGCGTCTCGCGGCGGCGAGCGGTGCAGCGCGGCGCAGCGCGAAGTCACTGGCCTCTTCAAGTATCTTCACGTTGCGTCGCGTCGCGTCGCGTCTCGGTGTGAACTGACCCTTACACGCGGTAGACGCGTCGCATATGCATACAAAGTAAAATTGTGTTACCTTTTAAGTGCAGTAGCGAAGGTAGCAATGGTTCTCACATCATTGTAGCTATGGAGCATCTGTTCTACATCATCGCTTGTAGCATTCAACACTTTTTGCAAACTGAAACACAAACAATTCATATTGTATGCTCCACCGTATAACCGTATGCTCCACCGTGTGCTCCGGGCGGTCCACACAGGGGTGACACCCGGGCGGTCCACACAGTGGTGACACCCGGGCGTTTCCTCTCGCTGAATCTAACACAGGAACCTCCCGAAACAACCGTGTCCGGTGAAGACCTGCGTCAGGCGGAAGGTGAGGACGCCGTAGCGCCTCTCCAGCCACTCCTCAAAGAGGGGTCTTACCGCCGCGATTGCGGCGTGCCCGTGCTCTAAGACGCCTGAACCGGAACCTGAACCTATTCAGACGAATTGAATGTAAATTGAACCTCAGAAGAACAAATCAAAATACATAAATACCCATTCAGCGTCTGCATATTCTTCTTAAGTGCCTCATTCTCCTCTTTAACCTTTTGCATATCTTTGTTCTGGAAGTTGGAGAACTCCAGCTGTTCGCGAAGAGCTAAGACTTTGATGTCAAAGCTGACCAATCGCTTCTCATATGATTTCAGAAGGTCACTGAAAATAATTTAAGAGTTAATGTTTTGAAGTAATTCTTTTGTAAAATAAAAGTAGCCTAGGTTACTCCTTATAACATCAGCTATGCCAGAGAATGTACTGTCAAGATCGGCCAAGCCGTTTCGGAGATTGGCCGAAACAAACAAATGTATTTAAAAAAAAAACGATGGTATAAATATTTTGAAATTACAAACAGACACTTGAATTTTATTTATTTGTATAGATGCATTATATAGATTATTTTGTGGATCCAAACTAATAATATCATAAATGCGAAGGAACTGTCTACGCTTTAACTACTAAACAACAGAACAGATTTTGATAAAATTTGGTATAGGGTTAGTTAACCTCAAGAAAGGACATAGGCTATTTTTTAATCCGCGACTTCGTCTGAGTCCGGACGAAGTCGCGGGCAAAAGCTAGTTGTACATAATGTACTTACTCCTGCCTCTTCAGATCAGCACTAGCAACAGCCAACTTGTCCTCCTTCTCTTTATACTTAACCCTCTGCTGCCGCAGCTGCAGCTGAGCATCGTCCAGCCTAGATTGTAACGTGGCGGCATCCTCACTGTTGTTCTCGTTGGAAACCGTTGGGTACAGACGGAACATGCACTTGTCTGTCACTTTGTTCCTGCATTGCGGACAGGTTTTGGACCTGGAAGAGTTTAAGCATTTTAGAAAACAGAAAAAAAAACAACTCAGGCTCGCACAATTAGTGTTCTGAAATAAACCACACTGAGTAGTCAATATAAAGGCTTCTGGTCTGCCATAATTACTGTATTACAGTTAATGAAATAATACTGACATAATGTCAAGAAAAAAATATATCTGCACTAAATCATTGACCTATCTGACATTTTTTATTTGATAAAGATCAGTGCGTTATTAAAGTTCCGTTTTCCCTTTAAGGTATAAAACCCTAAAAAAAGAAAAGATGTTTAATGTCAAGAATATGAACTCTTAGCTGTATTTCTCTTGCTAGCATTTTGTCAAATCATGTTGTGTCAATTTTGATGATGCACAAAAGTGACAGTAATATCTATAATATCTTGGGACAACTCTCACACGGCCATCTGATCCCAAGCTAAGCAGAGCTTGTGTTATGGTAACCAGACAACTGATATACATACTTATATAATTTATAAATACATACATATTATAGATAAAATTACACCCAGACACAGAACCAACAATTATGCTCATCACACAAAGTTTGTCCTGGGTGGGAATCGAAACCTCCGGCTTTGCAGTCAGGGTCACTAACCACTAGACCAACGAGGCAGTCAAAGACAGTGTTAATGTACTTTTGTAGATGACCACACAACGGACATAGAATTGCTTATGATTGGTTAGTTGCAACTGAATGACTAGTAAAGTAGGGTAGCTGTGCGTCCTGCTTGCCATCAATCAAGTCAATTGAGGTTGCCGACCTTACTCTTGATAGTTGCATTGTTGCGTATCTGAGGGGCTATTTCTGTATTTATAAGAACATAGTCTACGTCTTAGTCTTAATCTATCAATAATACTTCAATTTCAACTCTTCATTTTTGGCTTTATCAGATTATTTTGTGTATTTTTTCTATGGGCCACAGTTGCCTGATAATAAAATGATTTATTATAAAAATATTGTCAGTTCAATATAGGTAAAAAAATCTTTAACATTTGATAAGTTTTTGACATTGATTGTTGCTAAGAAAAATTGGAACTAGGTTTTTAACATTTTTAGGTATGGGAATTTTCTTATAAATGTATAATTTTTTTTTGATGATATAATATCTTGGTGATAACATAGTGAATAATTTTTCAGAATTGGACCAGTAGTTCCGGAGAGTAGCTTGTTCGCACAACAGCTTTATAATACCTATTACAAGTTTTCAAAGCCAAAGTCAAAGTCAAATTATTTATTTCAATTAGGCCATCATAAGGCATGTTAGAATGTCATAAGTCACTCATATATTAATAAGGACATTTCAGTAGACTAAGGCCAGTGTTTATATTGATTACAGACATACATAACATTTACTTATCACAGCATCTGTTCAGGAAAATTAAAGTAAATTTACAAAATGCAAGCAAAAAATTAATGTTGCATAAAAATAACAAAGATAAAATAAAAGATTAGGATTGGATTATGTTCTTATTAGAATGTACAAAAACAGCAACAAAATACAACACAATAAGACATAAACAAGGTGTTATCATTACCAGACTAAAAACTGAAATGGAATAAAAAAAGTGCAAATCAATAATATTCTAAGAATAATAATTATTACCTAAAAAAGTAAGATAAATTGAAAATGCCTATTAGTCTTCTGCATACAAAAACACCAGCCTATTTATTGTCCCACTGAACGGCAAAGGCCTCTTCTTATACAGAGAAGGCACAAGCATTGATCACCACATTTGCTCAAAGAGGCTAGATTTTAATAATAAGTACCTTAATTCTTTGGAAAAAGGAAAACAACATATTGAAGCATGCTGTGATAAATAGTTTACTAAGTTTAGTATGTATTAACAAAAACATGCCAAAATTAATACATTTGCAATGCTAATGTAACTTATAACTTTATTGTCCATATTTTAAAAGAGTATTCATGCAGCTTCTTGCTCATTCTTCTCCATAGAACTAACTGTTTAGAACAAGCAACTAGCTTCAACTTTCTGACTGACTAACTGAGCCTTTTTTAGCCCTGCACAAAAAAACTCAAACCCATTTATTTTAAATAAACCATTTAAGGTCAGTGGGTCGTCTTACAAGTACTTCTAAATTGTCTAAGAGTCAGTTAGTCAGTCAGAAAGTTGAAGCTAGTTGCTTGTTCTAAACAGTTAGTTCTATGGAGAAGAATGAGCAAGAAACTGCATGAATACTCTTTTAAAATTAAAATAAAGTTATAAGTTACATTAGCATTGCAAATGTTACTTTGGTGAACAGGCAGCCTTATCAATCCTCTATATACTATATATCATCAATTCTCTAACCCTAAACTCTGATATATATATAGTTCCAATAGATTATTAAAGTCGAAAGAAAATACAGTCAGCTGATACTTAGAACTGTAGCTTGTGCAAACAAAGCTTAGCTTGTGAAAGAAGGACAAAGGAAAAGCATATCCTATACACATAGTAATACACAATAATTTGGATTGGATAAGAGAGGCAGATAAAGAATAAGCTTCGCCAGCGAACAGTATAGTAAAAAGGTCAGAAAATTATCTAAACAATACATATTGTAAATACCTTTCAATCCATTGTGCGAGGCAATGATGGTGGAATATGTGGCCACATTTGGTCACATATATGTTCTCAGCTTGATTTACAAGATCGCTGCATATAGTACACAGAATATTCATCTGTAATAAGATTTTTATCTATTTTCAGGTTATGTTTTGGTTCAACAATTTTTGGCGCAAACCCTATTCAATTTACTTTGAAAATAAAGATCTTTATGTAGATTTGCGTAATAAAAAAGAATTCAGATATTCTTACCTTGACTTTGAATAAATAAAGCAGATTCGTCCATAAATCTTCACAAATATCAAATATGTCGGAAGCATTCTACCTACATTTTAAAGCGACACCACTCATTAAATTATCCATTACGATTACTTTAACCTTACGTTATTATAAGCGCGTTACTTAAAAACAAATGATCAACTAAATATATATTTAACGATTTTAGTGTAAAACATTAAAGAAAACAAATACATTTACGCAAATCTCAGAAAATGTCAGACTGAAATCTGTCTGTTCAATCTGTGGTATAGATGGTGTTGCTAGAGACTATTTTTAAATCGATCGATTAACCATAAGACCTCTTTGGTCTAGTAGCAGAGAGTAGACAAACGTTTACGTCTTGGATGTGATACTAGGCAAATCAAAGAAATATTTTTTTTTGTATTACTTTAGATAAAAGTCCTAAATCTGGACGTTAAAAAAATATAATACGGTAAGGGCATTATTTAATCTGGAATTGTCATCGCTTCCCGAATGACGCAGTGTGGGAGGTATAGACCCCCTATATGGTAGACTGATGCTCTGATACACCACCTGTCTCTCAAGAAGCACAAGACCTGTCGGTCTCGTTTGGCCTGTGTCCAGCAGTCTTTCATCTAAAATGACTACTTATGATGATGAGGACCAAAAAGTCCAGCTTTCTAAATAATCAAATTGGTTTTGAGATTCCACAGAAACTCTAAAATACTCAGAATTGTGTTAGGACCTTAAATTTTATTGTCTAGAATCTGACTTTGCTTTTATCGGAACCGGTGGTACGTAATCGATAGATAGGTTCTAATAATAGTCTGAACACACAGCCAAGGTTTTGAAGAAGGGTCGGTAAAAAATAACCGAATGCTGTCTTATGTTTTATAATAAATATCTTTATTATTAAACGTAGAGTACAAACTATAGATTTCACTTAAGTCTTATAAACACGGAATGTTGAAGAATGGCAATACCAGAAATGTTCATGGTCTGGTCAAAAGGTCATATTTCATTTTCATTCTCGTACCTATTACAGAATGATATCTAGTCAAACTTGTCTATAATAATTTTTAGCCATATCTATTAAAATTATTCACTAAACATTTTTTGGTGAAGGTACCTTGCTCAGTTTACAAAAAAAAATTATCTGCTAATAATAATATTTGACGAGAAATCAATCCTCGTCAGGACCTAATCTTCAATCTCCTCCATCTTCTTATACGCCGTCTTAAGCTCTTCCAGAAGAATCATGGCCTGACTCTTCTCTATGAGTAGTTCTTTCTTTTTCTGTTCTCCTGTGAAAACGTCATCACTGTGCATCGTCAGGGTGTAGGTGTCGACTGTCCCTTCAGGCCCAGGGGTCACTGACACGTCTGTCAGCTTATTAACTGGAACAAAAAAAAATGTTTAGTGGAAATTAAGATCGGATAAAAGAAAGGACTGGATCATTGGGCTAGTGGTCGCAAAGCCTGACTGCTGAGCATAAGGTCTTCCATTCCCAGGTCGGGTAAAGTGGCCGCACATAGTAAAGGGGCTCGCCAATCGCGGTCCAATACCAGTCGGGGGCGCGGATCATGCGTAATGCGAATACCTTGCTCCCGACTTATGGTAGCAGGAGGAACCGTGGAGTTTTTGTCGGTGAGTCCGACATACCCCTCCGTTATCCCCAAACTTAGGGCATTCATGAGGATTTCCCCACGAAAAAAATAAATAAAAAGGTCGGGTAAAGTGTTAAATTGGATTTTTTCATCAGAAACTTCTATGTTGATATGTTGTATTGATTATTGATATGTTGTACCTATGGTTAATTAATTATATTTTTACTACACACTTACTCATAAATCCATTAGCCTGAACATGGGCCACGTGCTCAGGTCTATAGCTATCCACGGCGTCAGCGAGCGCGTTGGCGTGAGTACGAGGCACGCCGAGCACGAGCAGGTCGCGCATGAGTTGAGCGCCGGTGCATGCGCACGCGCAGGATTGCTGCACCACCCAGCGGATTACAGCGGCCGCTCGCGCGCATTCGTCGCGGGATGCTGGGGTCAATGTTGGAAGGAATGGTAGATAAGTCGAATTATTATTCATCAATTTCTACTCTAAGGCCCGCTTGCACGCGCCTGCCGGGATTGCGGGACGTCTTAACAGGATACCGTGGCCCCGGAACGTAAAGGGCAACAGAAGGAACAGGGTGGTTTTTTAGTCAGTAAAAGTCTGACAGTCCCTTCCGCCCCACCTAGGACGGAAGGACTCATTTGATGATTTTTACCACCTAAAAAAAGGCCCGCTTGCACAAGCCAGGGTTATCTTATTTACTCCGAGTTAGTTGCTAACACGGGCCCATTTTTTTGACATAGTTATTATTATGTGTAATCTTACTTCGTGTTCATAACTAACTCAAAGTTAAGTTTTTGGTATATTATTGGGCTTGAGGATAAGCGCGTGTCTCGAATTTTAATCGTTGCGGATAATAATCCCAATCTGGAAACAATATCAATATACTAGAGTTCGCGCACTGCTAAAAGAAATTGTTTTTGATTTATTCAAGGGCTAATTTTTCAATCATGAAATAACTCTTAACGGAGGGATAAATATAAGGCGGTTTGACAGCTTTTATATAGAAAATATGTCAAACTGTTATATTTATTCCTTGAACACAAATATGTAGTTATCTAACTATTGAAAAATCAGCCCTAAACAAAAAATAAAGTATAGGTAGCCTATGCTACTCGCTAAGTAGCTTACCATAGGTGAAATAATGTTTAAAATCAGTTAAGTAGTTTAAACAATTTTTTTTTCTCTTTGTCATAAATTACCTATTTTAGATTTACGTGTGCAATTGCATTTCGCATTTTTTGAAATGACAACGATTCAATTTCGTATTTTGTGCTTAGCCGAAACAGTATAAGAACTTGGCTTTTCGGGTCTGTTCCCATGGATTAGAGAACTTATTTTCATTATGTATTAAACTACTTACATAAACTCGTCTCTTTCAGGATTTCCATGATGCCGTCATCCTAAAGAAGAAAGGAAAAAATATTTTTATTAAATTAATATGTATTTTTCAGGTCAGGCTTTTCAGGGTGGTTATGAGGTCTTGGGTTCGATTCCCGGGTCAGGTAAATTGCTATTTGGTTTTTCCATCAGGAATTTCTCAGTAGCAGCCTCAGAGTCGGGATTCGTGTCCGGTAGATGGTAATAGGCTCGCTCTTAATACATGGGACTTAAACATAACTGGCGAAATGTGGGTGTGCTAATGGGTACACCTCTGCCTTACCCTTCGGGGATTACAGGCGTGATGTTATGAAACATAATAATGTTTACAACTTTCAGAGGGCGACCGTACTATGCCTTGCACATACCGAGTATACTATTTTCCCTCTCCCAAAGTCTAGTAAACATAACAAGATAAAGCGTTATGACAGAATTGAGTTTACTTGACGTGTCGAAGAGATATGTAAGTACGTGACATGTGTAGGTACCTACGTAGGTACTTACGTGAGACATGATCTGTTTATAGCAGTCTTTTTCAAAGTGGGCGGCAACGCCCACTTATGGGCGCTGAAGGACTAGAGGAGGGCGCTAAGGCGCTAAAAAAAATGGAGGTGTTGAAGTGGTTGAGGGAGCGATGGCGGATTTTTAAAATTTCATCTACTTAATATTTTAAAATTCACTGAAATTAAAATCTACCTAGTACACACATCGATTATTCAGTTCATATTTCTGCCCTGTGTGATAGTATAAAAACTAAAAATATTTAAATTTTGATTTCGTGGGATAGCCAGTGAGCAATTAAGTTTAAAGAAGTCGTCAGAAGCCTGAAAGTCTGACAACTAGTCTTACCAAGGGATATCGTATTACTCAGTTACTGGGTTGTGGAGGTCAGATAGGCAGTCGCTCCATGGAAAATACTGGTATTCAGCTGCACCCGGTTAGACTGGAAGCCGACTCCAACATATTTGGGAAAAGGCTAGGCAGATAATGATGATGAAATGTCATTGAGGTTGTTTAGATGTGGTGGAGAAAAAAATAAAGGGGGCGCTGAAATACGAGTATACTTGAGTTTCAAAGTGGGCGGTAGACGAAATAAGTTTGAGAACTATATACGAGTATTATTATTTTATTTTTAACCGACTTCAAAAAAAGGAGGAGGTTATCAATTCGTCTGTATTTTTTTTTTTATGTTTGTTAGCTCCTAACTTGCGACTGGGTGAACCGATTTTCATGATTCTTTTTTTATTTGAAAGCTGGTGCTTGTCGTGTGGTCCCATTGTCACCATTTCAATATCTGATGATGAACTTTGGAGATATGGAATGGAACTCTTCACAGAATCACAGCAGCAATATCGTAACAAGTGAAATTGCTTTGTTTATACGTGTAGTCGATGACTGACTGAAGGAAAAGGGGGGGGTACGTCAACCCCCCTCCTACCAGTTTCCAAAATTAAATATATCGTGTGAGGTATTGTTTAAAAGGGCTTTTTGTAAGGATTTCAAAAATTAATACACAAGCACTAAAAAGTGAAAAATAAAAAGCTTTTTTACAAAAAAAGATAACCGCCTTCAGAAACTACAAAATAAAAATAACTTTAGTTTTGGAAGTCGGTGGCAATACTTACCTAGGTACATAACAAAAAACAAAACCAAAGCCGCCGACTTCCAAAACTAAAGTTATTTTTATTTTGTAGTTTCTGAAGGCGGTTATCTTTTTTTGTAAAAAAGCTTTTTATGTTATCTATCTTTTGAAAGTTCATAGGTAGTTTATTTTTATTTCTAATCAAAAATCGAATGTTTAAGACGTTATGTGACCTCATATTTAATTTTATTTATTTTATTAAACATCAGAAAAGTCGTCATAGCCCAGTGATTAAGGCCCGCCTCTCATACATGGAGTTGTGGGTCCCAATCCAGACAAGTACCTACCAATGTAACTTTTTCTAATGATACGTACTTTATTAGTTTATTTTGGACATCACTGACATCAGAGAAGGACAACAATAGTGAGGAAACCTGGACTTACATTTTATACAAACTTTCAAGACCTTATTTTTTAAATGAATGTAAATAAAGACTTGAAAGTTTGTGTAATATGTCATGAGACGACATCCGGCCACCGTAGGCGCGGGCTTGCGGACGGCGAGTGATGGGTAGCTCGCCGTACGATCAAGGACCAGGCCCGCCGGGTCGACGGCGCGTTCTGTTTCACGCGCGCGGCGCGCCTCAAAGAGCTGTCAGCACAGGGACGGGGCCCCAACAGGGCCAAACGACTGCCGGGGTTGCGGGACGTCTTAACAGAATACCGTGGTCCCGGAACGTAAAGGGCAACAGAAGGAACAGGGTGGCTTTTTAGTCAGTAAAAGTCTGACAGTCCCTTTCGCCCCACTCAGGGCGGAAGGACTCATTTGATGATTTTTATCACCTCAAAAAAAAAAAAGATATGGCCCATACAGAGAGACAATAATAGCCTATTGAATTACCTAAAATTAAAAACTTCTAGACACTTCTTGAAGAGTAAGTAGGTACCTACAGCTCCTAATGAATGCACCGTGTGCGAAGTGCAGTTGAAAACATAAACATTTAAGCGATTCTCAAGAGAATAACTTAGACATTGATTTACGAGATTTTAAAACTTAGACAAGTTACACCGTTATGTACCCTGTGGAACGTTCAGTACTGTGTAAGTTCAATAAGTTCTAACGCAAAAGCGTGGAATAATTGTGTCGACGTTTTACTGCCGGAATTAGATGAGCAGGGTTTGGTGAACATGTGGTTTCAACAAGACGGTTTAAAAAAAGCTTTAACTTGGAAATCTTTAAACAGACTCTGCACCCAGGTCGGCGCCAGCAAAGAGAATCTTCAAAGGTCTTCGCAGATGGCACCAATCTTCAGTGCCTATGCTACGTCTCTCCGCAGACCATGGCTCACCTACTGGGCGTTAGTGACAGGTTGGCAAAAACTGAAACTGTAGTTTCAGACCACGATTTGTGATTGAAAATCGTTGGAATTTTTCTTCGGAAAATTCTCAAAATTAAAAGAAAACCGAACGAAACTTTAAAAACTATTTAAAGTTTTGTTCGGTACAGCTCTAGCAGAGGACATCGCACCGATGCGGCGACGCCGGGCGGCGCGTGTTATTTGTGCCTAAACCTACATAGCTTAAATGTAGGTACCTAGAATTATTTTTGTTGTGTTTACATTGCCGAGTTAAGTTTTTATTGTTTTTTTCATTAAATTTATGTTTAGAGGCCTGGACTTGGTACTTACATATCAATATATCACGAATCAAGTGAAAAATCGGTCGAAAATTTTGAGAATTTTCCGGAGAAAAATTCCAACGATTTTCAATCACAAATCGTGGTCTGAAGCTACAGTTTCAGTTTTTGCCAACCTGTCACTAACGCCCAGTATTATCTTGCGTTGCATGCCCTGTCACCAGTACATGTGAGGACCTAATGACTGCGTCAGCGGATGGTGTTATGTAGCTGAATACTGGGCCAAAAAAAAAAATTACCAACATTTATATGTATCCATATTTGCCATTAATACGCTAAGAAGAACAAGACGATGCAAGCACAACACGAGCCAAAAGCACGAGCCCACGAGCAAAAATTTTAGAACACACATACACTGCACTGCTACCCACGCAGTGCAGTTCATCATTTATTATTAGCAGTCTTTTACCAAAATAATATTTAATTTAGCAAATCACGCATTACATCTGAAAAGGTCAAGATAACACATTAAGTTGTACACCACACTACTCAATTATCCGTCTCGGTGTCAAAGGCACTGTGAGCGAGGCATCAGGCGGTATAACTCAACAAAATTGACAAAGGAACTAATGCTTAATGTTATTTTTCGTAGAAACACATTAGAAATAGAGAGAGGTTTTGTTAGACGTTACATATGGTCCGTGAAATCTAGCTGTAGGTAGGCCTAAAATAACTTCGTACTTAGAGTAAAATGTTTTAAAGGGATTTTATTATGTTATCCTAATTTATATACTAACTAGCGACCCGCCCCGGCTTCGCACGGGTGCATGTATTATACATATACCTAAACCTTCCTCTTGAATCACTCTATCTATTAAAAAAAAACCGCATCAAAATCCGTTGCGTAGTTTTAAAGATCTAAGCATATATAGGGACAGACAGACAGGGAAAGCGACTTTGTTTTATACTATGTAGTGATACAAGGTAGCGCAAAATTAATCATCCAATTTTGTTTTTGAATAACTTTTTTGCTGCATAAAAAAAAATATTTTGAGTGATGAGTCTCATTCGTAGCCTCGGAGTCTTGATTTGTGCCCGGTTGATAGCAATAGGCTCGCCCTTTATTACATGGGACTTTAAACATCATCATCATCTGCCGAGCCTTTTCCCAACTATGTTGGGGTCGGCTTCCAGTCTAACCGAAAGCAGCTGAGCACCAGTATTTTACATGGAGCGAATGCCTATCTGACCTCCACAACCCAGTAACTGGGTAATACGATATCCCTAGGTAAGACTGGTTGTTAGACTTTCAAGCTTCTCACGAGTCGTATACCTAACGACTGTCAAAGATCCACGTATGACAACCGGGACCAATAGCTTAACGTGCTTTCCGAGGCACAGATTGATGTCAGTAATGTCTAAGATAAATTTTAGAAAGTACATATGAATTGAAAAAGTCACATTGTTACTTGCCCGGATTCGAACCCACAACCTCATTAATGAGAGGCGGGCGCCTTAACCGTTAGGCCATCACGACATCCTATATGGGACTTAAACATAACTGGCGAAACGTGGGTGTACTAATGGGTACACCTCTGCCTAACCCTTCGGGGATGGGGCGTGATGTTATGTTAATATTGGATTAGTAATCAATACGAGCGACTACATCGTGGCGTCATGTTGCCATGTGATCTTGTGACACCATTAATTATGAATAAAAACAATCACACCGAATAGTTACTTATTATATAATCACAATGACTTTGTTTAATCACTTAGCTGACGTGAAAAATTAATTGTTTGCTCTTTTAAAGATCTGTTGTTTAACAAACACAATAACAATCCGCTTGTCTGGGAATAGATCGCGGAGGGAAATACCTATTATACTCTCAAAAGGGATATTTGCCCCCGTTTTCGCAATAATTAAAATAAAACACACACAAACAACACATTATTAGTCGTTTTAAATCTTTTTTTTGTCACTAACCTTTTTTTAAATTGTTTTTCTTATTAACTTTAATTTTATTAACTTTTATATTTATTAATCGACTTCAAAAAAAGGAGGAGGTTCTCAATGCGGACGGTATTTTTTTATTTAAGTATGTACACCGATTACTCCGAGGTTTCTAGTCCGATTAGTGTGATTCTTTTTTTGTTCAATGCAGTATACTTGCCATTTGGTCCCATTCCGAACATGTAGAGATAGGATTAAAAAACCCTTGCCATATCGTTAGTTATCATCTAAAGAAGCCTTACTCTTTGTGTATATACCCTTTCCGTTACACGTATAAGTAGACTAATCCTAACTAATATTATAAATGCGAAAGTAACTCTGTCTGTCTGTCTGTCTGTCTTTTCTTCACGCCTAAACTACTGAACCGATTTGTGTGAAATTTGGTACAGGGTAAGTGTGAACCCCAACAAAGGACATAGGCTACTTTTTATTCGACTTCGACTTCGTCTGCGTCCGCGATAACCGACATATACGCGGACGAAGTCGCGGGCAAAAGCTAGTACCCCATAAATCTTAAAAGAAGAAACGGTTTTCCACTGTAAACATGTTGGTTTAATGAGATTACTTACAGGCTGCTCCTCCATCACATGTTGCAGCAAGGTCCTGAACAGCGCAGCTGGTAGACTGGATAGCGCATGCAGTGCAGCCAGCGCCCACAGCGGACAGTCGGCATCAGAACAGAACTTGAATTTCTGTCATAAAAAAAAGTATATTTACAAACAAACTACTTATCTTCATCTGCCTAGCCTTTTCCCAACTATTTTAGGGTCGGTTTCCAGTCTAACCGGATGCAGCTGAGTACCAGTATTTTACATGGAGCGACTGCCTATCTGACCTCCACAAGCCAGTAACTGGGTAATACGATACCCCTTGGTAAGACTTGATGTCAGATTTTCGGACTGTCTGAACGACTGTCAAAAATCCACGTATGACTGCCAGGACCAACGGCTTAACGTGCTTTCCGATGCACGGAGGAGTCCCTGTGTGTATAGATGGGCACCCATCCGCGGACCAACCCTGGCAAGCGTAGATTAACCTGATGGATCTACTCGTGTGGCTGCTGTAGTTATTTAGCCACTAGCTCCTCTGTCATCAAACTAAGTAGGTACCTAACATTGAGCAATGATTATTGGGAAACAATTTTTCAATTTTTGTGTGAAAAATCACTGCTTATACGCACTCGAAATATTGTACTTATGGGCCTATCGAACAGTACAGGGTCTAGTAAAGGGGGGGGGGTATACCTAGTAAGTCATATTTTTCAGCACGATTCATTCAGTTATTTACGTCTATACTAAGTGTCGGGCAGAGCCTAGTATAGCACGCTTCCCTGCAGGCAAAATACAGACTAAGGATATAAGACTGGACTGGACTGGACTCTGAGGGTCGTAGAGTTGGAGTCGCGTCACAACACAAATTTCAAATCGTTTGTGGTGCGGGTGCCGACTCATCATGTGGAGACTTTCCTCAAAGAAGAGTTTTTGCCGAAAGGTGTCTTGTTTCGACGGTTTCATGGAAGACTACGTGACACCTCGCAGCGCAACACGACGCCGTCTTTTCGTGTGCAGTAGTTATAATGTTTGTTTATTTTTAATATGTATTAGTTTATAGTTATCATAATTATTTATGTATTGTAATTTATGAGCCAAGTTGCCTGAATTAAAGGAATTATTATTATTATTATAAGATCTTTCCATATAAACAACAAATTTTCTTGCAAATAAACATAAATAACTAAATAAGACATAGAAGACCGAATCAAAATCACTCACCATGCTTTCAAATCACCGGTCCCTGTAACAAAACAATTTAGTTATAACATTAACATAGGAATTACACCCACACGACATTCTACATCATGCGACGATCTGAATATGGGGTGTTAGTGCGCACAATTTAGTTTTACATGTTTTGAATGGGGTAGCAAATGTATGTAGTAGGTAGGTACAGTCAGCAACAAAAGTCGATTAACATTTATGATTTTTAAATCCTAATTATAAGTACAATATTAAAAGTAAAACGCCATGAATGTAAAATTAAGATATAATAAACCCTTAGCTATTGCCTGAAATTCTGAAAGCCAGTACATTATTTGTTAAGTGTCCGTTTATATGATATAAAAAAAAAGTAACATTGTTAATCTACTTTTGTTGTTGACCGTACCTACTAAGTTGATGTTAGTTTTATGTCTTGATGTGATTTTGAGACGTCATTTAGAGTGTGGATTTCGTGTGGGATTAAGTTGATTTACAGATTATTGTATATGTAATTTATATACATATGTTATACTATAGTTTCTGCCCACAACTGCGTCAGCGCCAAATTTGATTTCTCCATACAAACTTTGGACCTCCGTTTCATCCCCTGAGGGGGTGAATTTCGGAAATTCTTTTCTTAGCGGACGTCTACTAACTATAAACTACCTCCTTGCCAAATTTCATCTTTATACGTCGAGCGGTTTTTGATATTTCGTGATGAGTGAGTGAATGAGTGGCCTTTCGCTTTTATATACATATTTAGATATTGGGAGATCGATGTACAATCGGTTATCATAGATACAGACACCCCAGAGTCAAAACTATAGTCGCTTATTAAAAAAAAAATCCGCTTTATCAAAACTAGCTTCCGCCCGCGACTTCGGCCGCGTGGTTTACTTATTGATAAATTATTATTTTATTATTATTTTTAAAAACAAGCTTTCATTTAAAATTATTACAATATTGAGTATTGGACATTGTATTGTCATCAGAACGTAAGGTGTATGCAAAATTTCAGCTTAATCGGATACCAACAAATGGTCGAAAAAAGGTTTTACCTACATACTTACATACGAACAGTGCAAGCTAAATAAAAGCTTGTAAAAAGTATTCTATGTCCTTCCCCAGGCTTCAGACTACCAATATCCTCGAAGGGTTAGGCAAAGGTGTAGATACCCGTAAGTGTATTCACAATTCGCCCGTTCAAATTAAAATTACTAAAATCATTTATAATTACTCTTTCAAAACCGCAATGCATTATCTACCTTCATTCATCCCACACAAAACTGACATTAGGAAGCATAAAAAAACAACGAGGAAAAGTGGAAAACTATTGACAGCGAGGAAGCGCAGCAGAACAGTGTAATAGAAAGTTTCCAAGCTATAACTTTAGCATTAAGTCTTCATTTCAATGGCATACAATGAGGGCATATTGACGGGCTGAATACGCCCCGTTTATATTAAACTTGCTGTGTTGCTCTCGACCTGTGAGAGTATGAGGCAAGTGGCTTTATGTGCCTTGTTTTTTAAGGATGGGAAATCATCAAATGACTTCTTAGAAAGAAAGAAAGAGAAACTGTTTATTCACGCGAAAATAACGCACATAACACAAAAAGAAAAAATATAAATTGTACATAAAAGCTTAGTAGTAAACTAGAAACAAAATCTAAAATAAAAATCAAATAAATACAAAAATAAATATGCGCCACTACCGCGCGAAAGGGCTTACGCTCAGCATAATGCCGTGGCAAGTGCACGGAGGCACTTAAACCACGGCGCTGGTTTTCAGCGTCAGCCGGCGGCGCGCCCTTGTCTCGGACTATAGATAAAACCATTCATAAACATACATAAAACATTCACCCACAGTACTGAGTCTGCTCTGGGCGGAGCGGAAGGGAGTGTCAGATTCTTACTGACTAAAAATCCATCCGTGTTTCTCCGAATGCCCTTTGCGTTCAAGGGTCATGATAACTCTTTGGAACAAAATTCGCAACCCTGGCAGGAGGCTTTATGTACTTACCTAAGTACTGTATTCAGTAGGACATGACTATTAATTGGATCTATAGAACTAAAATAAAGCATTGTTTTAGAAAAGTTGTCTTCTAATTATTTGTATGTTATCAGGTACCCAATTAAACCATTTATGCACTTTTGAATTGTCAAGGAGTCGATCAGTTAGTGAGAAAGTTGAAGCTAGTTGCTCGTTCCAAAACGTAGGTAGGTCTCTATGGAGAAGAACGAGCAAGAAACTCCACGGACACTTGTGTGGACGTACCATTAATGTAATATGAGTATCTACATTTACAAAGTTAAGTAAGATTTCATTCGATATATTAATTTCTTCTTAAACATTATTTACTCAGGTCTGATTACATTATTTGCAGAGCCCTCGTAACCCATTAATGATTGTAACAACGAAAGTCCTAATGTACTGTAATTACTTAAACACCAATATTTGCATAGTCTGCGTGCCAATAAACTGCCCATATACTTCTGAAACAATTGCTTCATATGTTTATAATATACTAGTACTAGCTGACCCGCCACGACTTCGTTCGCGTGGTATCCTACCCCTACCCAACCCCAACCCTACCCTTACCCCATATTTTCTCATCGTTTAAACCTTCCCTAACATTTCAAGAACATTTCAAGACCAAGATAAGATAAATCCGTTCAGCCGTTCTCGAGTTTTAGCGAGACTAACAACCAGCAATTGATTTTTATATATATAGAAGATAGAAGATAGAATATAGATTATACATATAGTACCTACAAATGTAAATAAGAAAATAAAATATTGACGGTTGGTTACTGATTGCTAGTGTCAAAAACAAGACACTAAAGTGTCCTAAGTATTACCTATAAGGCTGCTCACCCCGCCAAACCGACGGTGTAAAGAACGAAGACGTAGAACTTGAAACAAATGTGGGTTGCTTGTCGAAGGGAATGAATTAAAAAAGAAAGGAAATTGCTTTAGGGACGGTTTACACTTTCACTTTTATAAATTCATTAAGACTTTTGTAATAAATCATAATAGTATCAGAATATTACTGTTCCACTACAGGACAAAGACTTCATGTCATGATCACCACGCTTGCTCAAGGCGGATTGGTGATTTCAGATTAAATTACATACTAACTTTTGATCGCCACTTCGTCCGCGTAAAATGTCGGTTATCGGACGCAAACAGAGTTGCGTAAAAAAAAGAAGCCTATGTCCTTTCCTAGTGTTCAAACTTAGGTATCCCATACCAAATTTCATCAAAATCGGTTCAGTGATTAGTCGTGACAAACAGACAGAGTTACTTTTGCATTTATAATATTAGTATGGAATTATTGGATAAGTTCAGGTTTCGTCACGATTTTCTTTCACTGATATAAGTAATGTCCAAGATAAACTTAAATAGCGGTATAGCGGTATAGCGGTCATAAGTGCAGTAGCAATGCAATTGCTGTGAACACGGGGTACAGGCCATACCTACATCTATGTGTATAAGAGTTTTGTATGACAAAAGACAGCTGTAATGTCACTTTAGTGCCGACTCAGTTGACTAACTATTAAATAATTTTACAGATTTATTGTTGGTTGTATTTATTTTGAAATTTGTATTGTGTGTCTATAATTGTTTTGTTAAACTGTTTTGCATGCCTTAGTTAAGGCAGAAAGTATAAGGATCACTCAATTTGTAACATAACATCTCAATATTGTACCTACTTTCTGTGCAAATAAACAATTAATCTATTCTATTCAGGACTAAATAAACTGTTTCTTTAGAGAACTTATGTCTTGGAATTATTGGTTGTATGTCAATTATCAAAATTATGTGAAAAACACCAACGTTTTTCTTCGTAGAATTGTAGGCCGTCCTTAACAAGGGTCGAATGTGATGTCCCACGCTCCTAGTTAATACGTACCGTTGTTTTCATTCAATCAACTACTATCTCAGGTGTTATCTGTTTTATTTTGTTATAACGTGACGTACTTGTACATATCAATGTTATTTTACGACTAGTTCTCTTGTAAGTGTTTGTGGAATGAGAATTCTTTTTGAGGTAGAAAAGGGCGGCTGTTGTAAGAGATTCTCATTAGAATTGCATAATTAAATATTGTATAGAGGTAAAGTTTCTTTGTTTTTTGTTTGTTTGTAAGAGGTAATCACTGGAAGTATTGATACAAAAATATTACACTGATTATAAAAAGCTCTCATTAGAATTGCATAATTAAACATAAACTATTAATGTAAAGATGTAAAGGTTCTCAATTCGACGCGTATGTTTTTTTTTTTTGTATGTATGTTACCTGATTTCTCAGCCAATTATGAATCGATTTGAATGATTCTTTTTTTGTTTCAAAGAGTATACTTCCGAATAGGTCCCATAGAAATATTGTCATGATCTGATGATGAACTTCGGAGATATGGAACGGTACTCCTAATAGGATCACAGCAGAACCGTCGTAACAAGAAAAATTGCTTTGTTTATACGTGTAGTCGATGACTGGCTGAAGGAAAAAAGGGAGGGGTACGTCAACCCCCCTCCTACCACTTTCCAAAATTAAATATATCGTGTGAGGTATTGTTTGAAAGGGCTTTTTGTAAGGATTTCAAACATTAATACACAAGCACTAGGTCCCATATAAATATTGTCATGATCTGATGATGAACTTCGGAGATATGGAATGGAACTCCTCATAGGATCACAGCAGCAATATCGTAACAAGTGAAATTGCTTTGTTTATACGTGTAGTCAATGACTGACTGAAGGAAAAGGGGGAGGGGGTACGTCAACCCCTCCTACCACTTTCCAAAATTAAATATATCGTGTGAGGTATTGTTTGAAAGGGCTTTTTGTAAGGATTTCAAACACAGCACTAAAAAGTGAAAAATAAAAAGCTTTTTTACAAAAAAAGATAACCGCCTTCAAATACTACAAAATAAAAAATAACTTTAGTTTTGGAAGTCGGTGGCAATACTTACCTACATAACAAAAACAAAACCAAAGCCACCGACTTCCAAAACTAAAGTTATTTTTTATTTTGTAGTTTTTGAAGGCGGTTATCTTTTTTTGTAAAAAAGCTTTTTTTGTAAGAGGTAATCTCGGGAAGTATTGGTATGTATTGGTATTAGTATCGGGAAAATTACAAACATAATTATTACACTTATAAAAAGCTTCACTATTGCCGAGAGTCCTAGGCTAAAGTGTTATTGGGTTTTTCCATCAGGAATTTCACGATAGCAGCCTCGGAGTCTGAAATTGTGTGTAATGGCAATAGGCTCGCCACCTATTACATGGGACTTAAACCTAACTGGCGAAATGTGGGAGTACGAATGGGTACACCTCTGCCTAACCCTTCGGGGATTACAGGCGTGATGTTATGTTAATTTCCCGCAAAGACTCGCATGCATGGCGACCACGGGCTGCATGAGGACCACTCCGACGGCAGCACTTGAAGCCATGCTCGGGCTACCCCCGCTACACCTCTATATTCAGCAGGAGGCCACAGTAGCTGCTCTGCGGCTAAAGACACTAAATCTGTGGAGCAGGAGCAGCACACAACACACTGCGTTACTAGAGGAACTCGGCGACGAGCTTCCAATAACGAAAGCTATCAACGACAGGATACCCAAGCAATTTATCTTCGATAAAAAATACAAAATCCAACTGTTTGAGGACCAACGTTGTGAGGGTCAACGCCCCACTGAGCTTCGGATCTTCACGGACGGATCCAAAACAGGTACTGGTACAGGGGCCGGGGTCTTCTCAGAAGACCTCAACATACATATCGCCACACCACTGGGGACTCACAACACGGTGTTCCAGGCGGAATGCTTGGGCATCTCTCTAGCAGCATCAGCCATACTGGCCAGGCAGGTAACGGGGCAACCAATTCGTATACTGTCGGACAGCATGTCGGTACTTCAAGCTCTAGACAGCCACACGGTTAACTCCGGGCTAATACATGAGTGTCACCAAAACCTAAACAAGGTCGGTTATCTCAACAAAATAACTATTCAATGGATCAAGGGACACAGTGGCTCGCGTGGCAACGACGCCGCAGACGAGCTAGCCAGAAGGGGTTCGAGTGCAGTCGCTGTGGGTCCTGAACCCATAGTACCACTCCCTTTTGGGCACCTACGCACCATGGTAAGGAAACGCACCAAGGACCTACATCAGACACTATGGACCGAGATCGGCGAGTGCAGACAGGCGAGAGAAGCTTTACCGGTAATCAACGACCGGTTCACGAAACAAGTCCTTAGACTGTCCAAACAGCAGCTTCGTCTGGTAACAGCTGCTGTAACTGGTCATGGATCGTTCAATAAACACCTTTTTGTCATAGGGGTCACAAACAGTCCACTGTGCAGAGCCTGCATGGAGGAAGAAGAGACAGCAGCCCACGTGCTTCTACACTGCCCTGAGGTCGCCACATACAGGGCTAAATACTTCGGAAACCCAGGTAACCTGCGGGAGATAGCCGGCAACGTCAAGGCGCTGTTGGCGTTTCTCGGGGAGCTGGGGTGGATCGAATAACTTTATTCCCACCCGTACGCAAAATACGCGCTTGGACGTGGAGTTGCGGAAACCGCCCCGTGTATACAATACAATACAATACAATGTTAATTTCCCGTGACGTAAAACCGTTTCTTTATAGGATATCCTTTGAAGAAATATCATTTTGCACTTATCATTGTATACAAACATGTTGTATGTTTACATCGATTGTGGTGGCCCAGCCGACATTATTCGCATAGTATTTACCCATATCGAGTGTCTTTGTTTTATACCGGCTCAGTTATAATTTACTACAGATCTTCCAAAGGGCGGAAGGACTCAGTTTTCGCCGTCCTTGCCCCCGTATCCCGCAGATGTTTCGCTCATGTTGAGTGTCGTGTGAGGGGCTATTAACAAAAGGAATTTATATTGCAGATGTGAATGCCAACACAGGGACAACGCCCTACGAAGATCTACACTGACCTTATTGGTGAGGTTCTTCAGAAAGGTGCGCAGTACTTGTAACCGGCGTGCTTGTATGACGAGATGTATGAACGTGGACAAGGCAAAAGGAGTATGTAAGGATCGTAGCAGGTGGCGTTCTGTGGTTTCTGCCTACCCTCATGGGAAAAGGCGTAAGTTATATTTATATGTATACCCCCGCGCTAGGATTTATTTTTGTATCGTGGGTGCGTTTTCAAACATGTAAACTCACATACATAAACAATCAAATCTGGGATACCTAAATATCTGTAGGTCATTCGCCATCCTGTTCCTTCTGTTAGTAATTCATAGACTAGCTAAGTACGGAAAAGAAATTTTAGTATACAAGTGTATGCACAATCACAGTACACCCTCTCCCGTCTCTTTCTAGTCTATCTCACAAGCCACGACAAGGCTGTACGAACAACTATACGTGCCTTCCGAACCACAGAGGTGTTGCCATGTCCACACCAGTGCGCATTCACGTTCATCTTGCCTTTTCGTCTGACGCATGCATAAAGCGCTATTGCGCATGTAATGAGGCATGCGCTAAAACTAGTTCAAAACAGCGCATGCCCGTAGCGCACGCTGATGACGATGATGTTGCTTGCGCTTGATGCGAGATGAATTTAATGTTGAAGACGCAAGATGAATTTGAAAGCGCACTGGTGTAGACATAGCTTTACACACATTTTTTTTTGTGCGCGTTGGAATTCCTCTTGGACTTCCTCCGTCGTGGGGGTGACGGAGGGTCATGCCGGTCTCTTACCGGCTAAAACTATCGCAGTGTTCCACCTCTGCCTTTGGCCGGGAGTGCAGCATTCGCATAAGCATTCACCGCTCCCCCGACAGAAATTGTTTTACACTACCAAATTCCAAACCTAGATGAACATTACATGTCTTTGCAAGCACTGAACTGAGACTCCTGAGAGCTGAAAATCGATACCTAGAGTCTTTTGCCACCCACAGCACAATCGCCTTGACATACATAAATTAAGTTAACTCACTTCACTTTTTAAATTTTGTTTTCATCTTTTATACCTAATTCTGTTAAATCTTAATCTTTTTTTATGTTTAGTAATTAAGTCATATTATTATTATGCCAATAACTTGTACATCTGGTGCAAACCGTAAGTATAGGTTGGTTGTTTAAAAATAAATAAAACTTCAGGTTTCTACTATTGAGAAATTCCTTATGGAAAAACCCAAAAACACTTCCCGACAATTTTTTTTATGAAGCCCACTCTTCCGATTAGAAAGATAACAAAGTATTCAAACACTTTTATTTCAGAATAAAATAAATACGTAATAGTCGCGTCATGTTTCAGGTTTTTACGATATCTTCACGAGCCGTGAACATATTTTATGAGTTTTAGAATTATTAACTGAAGGCTTCGGCTTTCAACGTTTTGTGATATCTCCTGGAGGTAAATATCTATTGTTATTTTGCAAGCTTTTATTTACTTTCACTTGTCCTGATGTCTGTGTAGCCACAGACAAATTAAAAAGATCAAATAAACATAAATAATAACATAATATCACGCCTGTAATCCTCGAAGGGGTAGGCAGAGGTTTACCAATTAGTATACAAATCCAATGCGTGCTAATCAAATGTTACAGTAATACCAGTTAGAGCCACTTCCCAATCTTCGATAGATTTTGATGGATTTATCATTTTTTGGAGTCGGCGCCATGCCAGTAGCCCAACAAAACTTTGCTTAACTAACTTCCTTTTTTTCGTAGGTTAATTATTAAGTTCGTTTGCCCTAACACTCTCACACTTGTGGTAGGCCCACCATACCGTGCAGGGTCCGATCTAGCTATTTAACTTGGGGCAAAAATAATATTCACAGCTCTTTACACTAACACCATCTAAACCACGAGCTTGCTATTCTAAAGATGGGATGATATACTTATATATGTGATACTGTTTTAATTGTATAATATTCACATAATATGTTAGGCTACTACGGCTTTTGAACCAGTATACAAAAATTCATGAGACTATGTTGGACTTCTTGCAACTGCCCGCTATACTCCATTTTGCCACTCTGGGCATTTGCCTGGCTTGCCCCCCATGTAAACAGGCAGTTAGACTCGTATTAACTTTTCTAATGAAAAAAATATCTTCACCACGTCTTTACCAAATTTTATAATATGTACATTCTGTACTTAATTACGTACAGCTTGTACTAACACGAAACAAGAGGTAGCAAACACAAATATAACTTAACCATGATTGTTAAGAGGACATTATCGACCATACAAAATGTGTAGTCTTAATATCTTCTTGCTACTTTCTAAAGTTTATCTTGGACATCACTGGCATCGTTTTTTTTTTTATTTTGTTCCCAAATAAATGATTTTTATTTATTTATTTTTATCGGTGAAGGAAAACATCGTGAGGAAACCTGGGATTTACTGTTCCACTCAAACCATGTCAGAGGCGCTTGAGGCGGTTTAGAAACTCTGACACTAGGGTGTGTGGGGTCGTAAGACCTTACTGCCTACACGATAAAGAAAGAAAAAGATCTTCTTGCTTTCGCCCATGACATCGTCCGCGTAAATATGTCGGTTATCGCGGAAACAGACGAAGTCGCAGAATAAAAAGTAGTCTATGTCCTTTGTTGGGGTTCAAACTTACACCGTACCAAATTTCATCAAAATCGCTTCAGTGGTTTGGTTATGAAAGCGTAATAGAAAGTGTTACTTTCGCATTTTTAATATTAGTAAGTACCTATGGATTTCAGGTAGGTAATAATGAGTACAAGAGACATAGGCGCTCCACCCACTGCCCCGCGCCCCGTCGCGTAGCGCGGGATGGCAGATTTTACCGTTGTATGCAAGTATCTCAATTTATATAGAAATCACGCCTAGCACAACACACTGCCGACGCGGAAACGAGCGGGAAGGCGCACCGCGCGCAGATTCTGCCAATATGCGCGGGAGCGCGGCGCGTGCCGCGGGATATGACACACCGGCTCCGCAGCCCCGGGCGTGATTTTATACTGCAAAGACGTTTGCACGATGGATTTCGACGTAGACAAATTTATTTAGCGCGAGGCCGTCGTAACAGTGGCGTAGCGTGGGTCTTTGCCGCCCGGGGCCGGCCGAAATTTTGCCGCCCCTCCCCCCCCCATAATGATTAGTTTAAAGTTGAAATATTCTATTCAACGGACTATATAACTTATTGAAAGTCAAGATAAAATTTACCACTACTTCGAAAGGAACATACATCCAGGAACAGGCCGGAGAGTCGCACCAGGCGGCGGCCGACCTAGCGACACGTGGGGTTGCGACAGTCGTCGAAAGGATCCGGCAATTGGGACTCGAAGTGGCATTGAACAAGTCCGAGGCCAAGTGCTTCCATGATATTCGGAACGCGCCACCGTCGGGTTCCCAAATAACGGTGGGAGGGGTTCACATTGGCGTCGAGTCGACGATGAAGTACCTAGGACTCGTCTTTGACAGCCGGTGGAGCTTCAAGGAGCACTTCCGACGTCTGGCTCCGCGATTGGACCGGGCTTGGGCTGCTTTCTGGCGGCTCCTCGGGGGACCAGGCGCCTTCTGCCGGAGGCTCTACGCGGGAGTCGTGCGGTCCATGGCCCTCTACGGGGCCCCTGTGTGGCCTCCCACCATCAGGCGGCGGCCACCAGTCAAGTTGGTCGCATGCCAGAGGGTCATGGCCATCCGGATGATCCGGGGATACCGGACGATCTCCAGCGAAGCGGCAAGCCTCCTTGCCGGATTGCCGCCATGGGATCAGAAGGCGACAGTCCTCCAGCACGTTTACGAGTGGCGTGTGGAGGCGCAGCGCCGAGGCAAAACCCCGCTGCCGCGGCAAATCGCGGCACTGCGGACTGAGCTCCGGTGCGATCTCATGGCTGCGTGGAGGATGCGACTGTCGCAACCCAAGTTCGGGCACGTCGCAATCGCGGCAGTAAGACCTCTCTTTCAAGAGTGGCTAGAGAGGCGCTACGGCATCCTCACCTTCCGCCTGACGCAGGTCCTCACCGGACACGGTTGTTTCGGGAGGTTCCTGTGTCGGATTCAGCGGGAGGAAATGCCCTGGTGTCATCACTGTGTGGACCGCCCGGAGGACACGGTGGAGCATACGGTGCAGGTCGATAGGCGATAAGCGGCGGCGACCTCTCGCGTCCGGACCTGGTTCAGGCCATGCTCCGGGCAAGAGGGAATGGGTTGCAGTCACCTCCTTCTGCGAAGCAGTAATGCTAGCAAAGGAGGAGGCGGGCCGCGTGAGGGAGAGAACATCTTCCGCCTCACGCCCCAGCCGCCGCGGGAGACGCCCAGGGCATCGGACGTCGCGAGGCGACATCCGGCCACCGTAGGCGCGGGCTTGCGGACGGCGAGTGATGGGTAGCTCACCGTCCGATCAAGGACCAGGCCCGGGTCGACGGCGCGTTCTGTTTCACGCGCGCCTCAAAGAGCTGTCAGCACAGGGACGGGGCCCCAACAGGGCCAAATGCCTGCCGGGGTTGCGGAACGGCTTAACGGGATACCGTGGCCCCGGAACGTAAAGGGAAACAGAAGGAACAGGGTGGTTTTTTAGTCAGTAAAAGTCTGACAGTCCCTTCCGCCCCACCCAAGGCGGAAGGACTCAATTGATGATTTTAAGGGGGGGGCGGCCGGGCAAATGCCCAGAGCGGCAAAAATGAGGGGCGGCAAAATTAAGTGTGCGGGCGGTTGCACGAAGTCCAACCTCTCATGAATTTTTGTAAACTTGTTCAGAAACCGTAGTAGACCAACGTATTTAAATATCATACGATAAAACAATATCACATAATATTATAATTATCATTCCATCTTTGGAATAGCAAGCTCATGATAATTTCTGTTGTTGAAATTGCTTGACACGTAATATTGCGAGCGCGATTTAGTTTTTTTTTTAATTTTAAATTTAAAAAATCGTGGCACTTGCCGCCCCCTGACATGTGCCGCCCGGGGCCATGGCCCCCCCGGCCCCCCCCAAGGTACGCCACTGCGTCGTAATCTGCTTCACCGCGCGGGGGAGCAGATTTCATCGCTAAGTAAGGCAGATCTGCGCCTCCGTCGCCGTGCGCGTTATCTGTCGCTCTGCTCACCGCGGCGGGACGCATCTTCAGTGGGTGGAGCGCCATAATTATGATTAGACTCAAGGGCTGATCCGGGAATGTCATGGGCGTCAGGAGCCCTCCCTTATTAAATTTATTATTGTAATCGAAATGGAGCCTGTCTGACTGTACCTTGATTATATGAACCCCTCCTGACTTGAAAGTTAGATCAACCCTTGATTAGACTACTTATGTATGAGACACGCTGTCGATAATACCCTCTTAAGCACTCTAGTTCAACACGGAAGATAAGGGGGGAGGGGGGTTAATTAGTAAAGTACAAAATAATACGTTAATTAAACCGCATGGTAAAAACTTTATCGATAATTACAGCTAACACATCGTATTCTATTTTAATATAATTAACACTTTGTAATTTTTTGTTTATCTTATTAATTTGTAAACAAAATTTAATTAAACATGTATAATATAAATATATAAAAGCGAAAGGTCACGCACTCACTAACTCACTCATGACGTAATATCGAAGACGTATAAAGATGAAATTTGGCAGGGTGGTAGTTTATAGTTAGTCGACGTCCGCAAAGAAGGGATTTTTTAAAATTCATCCCCTAAGGGGGTGAAACGGGGGTCGAAAGTCCATACAAAGCTACCTTTTGGAAGGGGCAACTAGAATCAATTCCTTTTTGTTTTGTATTTGACGTTCAAAAGTGCCTTGTAATGGCCTAATTGAAATAAATGATTTGATTTGACTTTGTATGGAAAAACTTAAGTATGAACTAAGTTATCCGAATTTAACGCGAGCAAAGCCTCGGGCAACAGCTATAGTATAATTATATAAAAGGCAACCGTTATTGACGGACTGATCCATCAACACACAGCGCAAACCACTGAACGGATTGCGCTGTTTGACCCTAAGTTATTATGACATAGGTATCTGCTATAAAAGGATTTTCCAAAATTCTCCCCCCTAAGAGAATGAAACGGGAGTCTAAAGTTTGTATGAAGAAACAAGAAAAAAAAACAAGCGGTCGAAGTCGCGGGCAGAAGCAAGTATTGCAATAACAATTAAACGTCAAAGTTCGACAACACAGTTGGCGCAGTGGTTTAACGATTGGCTGCTGCGCGGCGTATCGTGGGTTCGATTTTACACGGAACAAATATTTGTATGGCTTACAGCTAGCTGTTCTGGGTCTGGTTGATAGTTTATGTGAGTTTATTTAATTGTATAGGTACGTGCCCGCGATATAGGAGAGATTACTAGTGTGGGATAATTTTATTAAAATTTAGTGATTACTTTACAAATCTATACGTTCTTAATTTATGAACGCTCGATGAGAAAAGATTAAAAACGTTAGTAGGTACGACGGAAAAACTCAACAGAAAAACACTTAACCATAAAGAGTCGGATTAAAATAGCATTATTGAAATGAACTACAAAGTATACAAGAATAGAGTTCATTTTAAAAGCTAATGCAATACGAAAAATACTACTTCCATTGAGACAAACAAATGGCGGGAAACGTCGACGCAGCGAGCTTTCAATTTGTTACAAATATTTTTTCCGATAAGTACCACTATACTGCATGTACTTAATTATAGGAAACAGAGGACAGACAAACATTTATAAAATAATAAAACTAATACACTTTTAAAAGCTCAAAATAAAAATAAAATCAGTTAAAAAAGGCCATCTTTAAAAAGAAATTCAAAATGGCGGAAAATGTCACAGCAAAGAGGTTTAAACTTGTTAAAAATAAAGGTTTCCGATACCAATGGGGGTGTTACTGGCCATAATTTTGTGAAACAAACCAATGAATATGAAATATCAGAGAAAACAGAGACGTTCCGACCTACGATCGAGCACAGAATGTCCTAATGCAATTCAACAGTTGATCGCGCTGGCCGAGTAGCGTCCGCAAAAAAGATTAGTTTTTTTTTCAAAGTTATTACTTATTATTACCCATTTTTAATTCGTTTTTATGAAGGAGACATAAAGAAAGAGAGGAAAGGTCGCCTGGAGCATAACGCTTTTCCCTTACGTGATGATTTCAAAATAGGCGGTAATGTAGTAGGTACTTTAGCTATTGTCCAGATTGCAATATAAGTAGGTGATAAATCAGTTATTTTTTTTTATTAATAAGTCAGGTAACATTTGGAATTGCACATCTGAATTATGTCGAAATACTTCCGTATCTTAATAGATTGATTTGACTTATTACAGGAAAATACAGGACATAGGTAGAAAGTGTGATTAAAATATTGACTCGTGTACCTACAGAAGGATATTAATTTTTCATTTCGGAAAATAACGTTTGTTAAAAAGTCTTGCCAAGCGCTATCATTTTCTTACTATTTAGACATGTTATAGCGTCTAAAATACAATCCAAAATTTTCATTTTTGTGCTGCCAATTGTTACCAAAAAAACGTTAATTTACTTCTTAAAAAAATTGAACAAATACCTACTCCGTGAAAACGACGATTAGTATTCCATGTTTGTGTAACATTTGCAAATGCAATCCGAAATAACACAAAAGCTAGCTAACTTGCATTTACCAAACCGGATCCGTCGGTGAATATTCAAATACTCAAAGTAGATACGAGTATTCTGCTAGCATAGTTATGATTCATATTTTGATCATTTTTGAGACTCTTCTGTACTTAAAATAACTTGAAAGAAAAGTACTGTAGATGCTCTGGCTAGATAAGCTGTATACAATCTTATTCATTTACTTTATGCTATGAGATATAGATGCGGGCTGCCCAAGACCGGGATGGCTGGCGTTCTTGGGGGGAGGCCTACGTTCAGCAGTGGACGACTCATCATCTGCCTAGCCTTTTCCCAACTATGTTGTAATACCAGAATTTTACATGGAGCGACTGCCTATCTGTCCACAACCCAGTAACTGGGTAATACGGTACCCCTAGGTAAGACAGCAGCAGTGGACGACTATTAGGTTAATAATTATGATGATGGTAATGATTATGAAATTAAGACTATTTTAAAATTAGAAGGTAATGACAGTCCGTGGCTATGGCTGTCGTAGCATTATTTTATTTTTAATTCAATAAAAGTTAAACGATTCATTTCGCGTTTGGTTTACAGACAACAATAATTTTTTTTCTGCTACATTGCCATTTATTGTTCACTTTTTAAGCTTGTGGTGCCTATTAATTTTGAAACCTATTTAGAGTGGTCTAAAAGAATTGACACACTCGAAACATTATTTAAAAGTAGTTGCTTGTATACATAGCTTGTCCGACAGTACAATATTACACAAAATCTGATGCTGTTTTTCTAAGTACTTTCAACCGATGTAAATTAGGAAAAGGTTCTTAATGCGTCACTGTAATTGTTTTTTTTTATAGTAATAATAAAATAATAATACCAGCCTATTACTGTCCCACTGTAGGGCAAAGGCCTCTTCTCCTACAGAGAAGGCATGAGCATGATCACCACGCTTGCTCAAGGCGGATTGGCGATTTCAGACTTATATTAATTACAAGTCCAGGTTTCCTCACGATGTTTTCCTTCACCGATGTCAGTGATGTCCAAGATAAACTTAAGAAAGTACATATGAATTGAAAAAGTCACATTGGTACTTGCCCGGATTCGAACCCACAACCTCATGCATGAGAGGTGGGCGGTTTTTTTTATATCTCCTAAAATAGCCGACCTTATTAGCAAAAATACTTTTGAAATGTGATACTTATTTGAGGAAGATGCGTCCAAATTCAAACTCATTAAAGAAATCATTTATCACAACAAGGATAACGACGAAAATATATACTTAATATAATAAAGCTGATGAGTTTTTTGTTTGTTTGTTCAAACGTTCTAATCTCTGAAACTTCCAGTCTGATTGGAAAAAGACCTTTTGTATATGATAGTCAGATTCACGAGGAATACTACAGGCTAAATAAGCTCGTTAAGCTGTTGGTCCCGGCTGTCATACGCGGATCTTTGACAGCCGTTACGGATCGCCAGAAGCCCGAAAGTCTGACAACCAGTCTTACCAAGAGATATGGCATAACCCAGTTACTGGGTTGTAGAGGTCAGATAGGCTGTCGCTCCATGTGAAATATTGGTAGTCAGCTGTGTCTGGTTAGACTGGAAGCTGACCCCAACATAGTTGGGAAAAGGCTAGGTAGATGATGATGAGTACAGGCTATGTAACATCACGCTACGACCGACGGGAACGGAGCAGTATCCAAAGATGTAACGTAATCATGCGGACGAAGTACCGGGGAGAAGCTAGTATTGAATAAGACGACAATCTTAATAAGGTTACAAATCGATAATTACAAGTACATAGTGCATAACATTGACGTATTTTAATAAGTTGGTCAATTGTGGTCTTAGTAACTAGAAATAGAACAAGTGTTATCTTATTTATTACTATTGCGTCGATCCTGGGGGGTAAATATAAACTTAAAGATAAACACGTAAGTGTTGGCATGCCTAGGGGCAAGACCGACAGATTTTATATAATATACATTGTATTTTTAATACAGTGACACAGTGAGACACTGTTTTTTTATATAGCAGAGGTGAGTGGCAACGCAGGGAGGGGTCGCCCTAGGAAGACATGACACTGACCTTATTGGTGACGTTCTTCAGAAAGGTCAGGTGCGGTGCAAGTACTCTTAACCGGCGTGCTTGTATGACGAGATGTATGAACGTGGATGAGGCGAAAGGAGTATGTAAGGACTGTAGCAGGTGGCGTTCTGTGGTTTCTGCCTACCCCCATGGGAAAAAGGCGTGAGTTTATATATTATGTATGTATTTTTAATACTACTCGTAGCTTTTGCTTGCGACTTCGTTAGCCTAAATGTCGGTTATCGTGGACGCAGACGAAGTCGAGGAATAAAAAGTAGCATAATTATGTCGTTCCAAATTTCATCAAAATCGGTTCAGTGGTTTAGGTGTGAAAGTCTAACAGACAGAGTTACTTTCGTATTTATAATACGAATTGGAGCAGTATCTGATTATTGTCGGGATTGCCTTGTTTTGATATCTTCTTTTTCTAAACATTATAAAAGCGAAAGGTCACTCACTCATTCACTCATCACGACATATCGAAAACCGCTGGACGTAAAAAGATAAAATTTGGCAATTTTTTTCCAAAATTCATCCCCGGATGAAACGGGGATCTAGAGTTTGTATGAAGAAATGAACTCCCTACTACTGATATAAAATAAGACAAACTCGACGGATTTAATACGATTAAAAAAAACTGGCACTCTTCAAAAAAGCTATAAGTTATAAAAAATGAAACATTTTTGAGCAGTATCCGAATTTCATGTTTTTTAATCGTATAAAATCCGTCCGCTTTGCTCCTAGGCACGCGTAAGTAGTGCTAAATTCTGGTGTTCTTATTAAGTGTTAAGGTCAATCACTGCGACTCCAAGAGAACCGAGTATATTTTGCAAGCTCTAGGGAAATGTCGAGAAAATAAGGCTTAAGTAAATTGAGTATTACAATAAAGAGTTCCAACTTTAAATTAGTATTAATACCCACGGTTATGTATTTCTTTTCTGGAAATAAACCTTTATGTACGTTAGATCAGAGACGGGTCTAGGACGGGGCAAGTAGGGCCCCGGGCGCCTATCGAAGCGGGGTGCAAAAATCGCAAATTATTTTAATTAAAAAATTAAAATACACTACAAAAACCATTTCATACTAGGTATATTTACTTCGTGATTTCATGTTTTTTTTATAATTCGAAGGGGTGCAACTATGATGCGTGCCCTAGGCGCCATTTTTTATTGGTAAGCCCCTGCGTAAGATATTTAACCTTGGATTCGAATCTACGTAACTATACGTACTTACTGTGTTTTTGCTTGCTTGTAACAAAAAATTCTTGCGTTTTTCACTAACGCTATTTCACCAAAAAAATTTACGTTCACATAGCATGAAAATGTCTTTCTTTATTACAAAAACATAAACAAACAAAAACTTTTAGTTTAATTGGCTTTTGTGAAATACATAGAACAATAAACATCACGCCTGTAATCCACAAAGGGTTAGGCAGAGGTGTACCCATTAGTACACCCACATTATCTAATATAACAATATAATTGGCTAAAAATTATCTTTTAGTTTGATCTTTTAATAATACCAGCTTATAACTGTCTCACTGCAGATCAAAGCCCTCTTCTTACACAAAGAAGGCACGAGCATTGCAGATCACCATGCTTGCTCAAGGCGGATTGGCGATTTCAGACTTACATTACAAGTCCAGGTTTCCTTACGATGTTTTCCTTCACTGATACCAGATGATAAACTAAGAAAGTACAGATGAACAAATAACGTAACACTTCATTATACAACGTTATTTAAATATTTTATACTCAAAAATTTTACCTGTATAATTTTTCAGAAAGAAAATTCGTACCAGTTTGTTTTGCTGACGGTACAGCGAGCGCGTCAACAGCCACTGTATAAAAGGCACGCACAGAGAGTGGGTCCATCACAACTACTCCAAGTGTCACCCGCTAAACAACTCTGTATGCTATATGTGTCTGTGATTGTAACAGTGATTAGTTTTCCCCTTTTGTTTTAATATTTTGTTATGCTGTGATCGATTGGCTAAGGTAAGTTTAAGTTAATAAGGTTCAATTTGGATTGTGTGACCGTTTTTTTAAGATTGTGTTTAAGTTTTAAAAACATTTTCTGGTATTTTTTTTAATTGTGTTCTAGTTGTTTTATACAGCCTGTAACAAAAACCCTGTCCGATCCTTAAGGGTATTATTCGGCATCGTACTGCGTACACATATACGTAACCATTTAATGGATTTGAGATTATTATTTTTCCCCAGTGAAAAAAACAAGAAGAAAGAAGAAGTAATTAAAAGAAAATAAAACATAAAAACTGATCAACGGCAACACTGCTCTGACAGGGTTTTTGTTACATAGTGTATAGTCTGGCCCCCTATTATATTGGACTTAAATATAAATGTGGATGATACTATAGGTACACCTCTGCCTAACCCTTTGGGTATTACAGGCGTGATGTTATATTCTGTTATTTCACGTGATGAACGTGGTGTATTTTGGATGGGTGACCGTTTTTGACCGTTAGTGATTTTGATAATATTTTGACTAGATTTATAAATTATTTTTCATATTACTTAATGAACAGTTTTCGTAATGAATCGAGATCGTGTGAGTGTTTTAAATCTGACACACATCTGAAAAAATCTTTGATAAATATTTATGTATATGTTATTGAATTTTGACTTAATTGATAAATACTCAGTCTTGAAATAATTATTTCACACACATTACCACGGTAAAATAAATACAGACTTTTATTTCAGACATTTGGCAAACTAATTTCAACTTTAATACAGTGTATTTAAATGTGAAGACGGTACTTAGATGTTAGTCCGTTGACGTAAGTTTATCTAGGTTCTAGGTAGACTAGCCTTCTTGATGATTGTCTAATACTTTTGCATTCACCTACAAGAAAATTATAATAATAATAATTTATTTAATTCAAAAGACAACTTACAATGGTCCAATGGTTAGTAAAAACTTATTATCTAGTGGTTAGTAAACTTAACATAAAGATATAATAATAATGATAATAATATTCATTCAGTTTGGATTATTATTATTTTGTCAAACTAAAATGAACGAATTTATATTGAAAGTCTAGCACCTATTCCAATTAAACCATTTATAGGCACATTTAAATTGTCAAGGAGCCGGTTAGTTAAGTTTGATTTAAGTACTTTTATACGAAAATAACTCTGTCTGTCTGTCTGTTACTTTTTCAAGACTAAAAGACTGAGCCGATTTTGATGAAATTTGGTACAGGGTAAGTTTCATTCTTCTTCTTTATCGTGTGGGCAGTAAGGTCTTACGACTCCACACACCCTAGTGTCAGAGTTTCTAAACCGCATCAAGGGCCTCTGACATGGTTTGAGTGGGACAGTAAAGGCTGGAATAAGTCCAGGTATCCTCACGATGTTTTTCTTTTACCTACTACTAATTTTTAGTCGACTTCGCCTGCGTTAGCGATAACCTACATTTACGCAGACATATGCTGTCACACACTGGCCGGGCACACGATCAATGCATTGTTATATTTTACCACTGAAGATCACTAAACATTTATTCACTAAATCCCTTCTCACGGGATTAATAACTGTACATGGGAAACAGTTTTTAGACATTGCGTTCCATCTGAGAGGCCATACATACATACATAAACTCACGCAACCACAGAACGCTAACCTGCTACGATCCTTACATACTCCTTTCGCCTCTTCCACGTTCATACATCTCGTCATACAAGCACGCCGGTTACGAGTACTCCGCACCTGACTCTTCTAAAGAACCTCACCAATAAGGTCAGTGTAAGTCTTCCTAGGGCGTCCCCTCCACGCGTTGCCACTCACCTCCGCCATATAAATACCTTTTGTTAATCGTCTTTCACTCATCCTCTCAACATGACCGAACCATCTTAGCATACCCTTTTCTATCTTTGTCACTACATCCTCTTTTAATCCGCAATGGTCTCGTACAACCTCATACTGAGGGATGTATGTGAAACTAACCAATTGGGTAGTAAAAACGCGATTTTTCCATAGGTTTTCTATGGCAATAATGAACTGTGACATTACTTATTTTCCAATACAATTATTATACTACTTTAGCTTTTGTCCGTCACTTCGACCGCGTAAATGTCGGTTATCGAGGACGCAGACGAAGTCGAAGTCGAATAAAAAGAAGCCTATGTTCTTTGTAGGGGTTCAAATTGACCCTGTACCAAATTTTATCAAAATCGGCTCAGTGGTTTAGTCGTGAGAATGTGAAAGACAGTTACTTTCGCATTTATTAGCTTTCTATTAGCGAAAAAAATTCTAACAACAAAACAAACTTAAATAGTTTGCTTTATAGTACTGATAGATTTTATTTAAGTACCTAGTTATCTACCAGAAATAAAAATAAGATCTTGATTAATGTACCAAAAGAAAAAGGAAATTAATTTGTTACAAATAGTCCTCCAAAGCAATCTATTTGATAAAAAGTTAGTAATCTTTATCAATTACCTACGAGAACTATTTATGGAGACTATCTTTGATTTAAAAGTTCTTACAGTCGATATAATAATACAATGATTTTTAAATAAATCGAAATAAAAACTACGTACAGTGAGCAACAAAAGTCGATTAACAATGTTACTTTTTTATATCATTTAAACAGACACTTAACACATAATGTACCGGCTTTCAGATTTTCAGGTAATAGCTAAGGGTTTATTATATCTTTATTTTATATTCATTGCGTTTTACTGTTAATATTGTACTTAATAATTAGGATTTAAAAATCATAAATGTTAATCGACTTTTGTTGACTTTTTTTGTTGTACTTTTGTTGTTTTGTTGTACGTAATAATAACACCAGTCTATTACTGTCCTACTCCAGAGCAAAGGCTTCTTCTCATACAGAGAAGGCACGAGCATTGATCACTACGCTTGCTCAAAGCGGATTGACGATTTCAGACTTATATTAATTTTAAGTCCAGGTTTTCTCACGATGTTTCCCTTCAACTGTCTTGTACTGTGTTCTGTGTTTAACAGCTTCATTGGCCTAATGGTTGCAAAGCGCGACTGCTGAGCATGAGGTCTTGAGTTCGATTCCCAGGTCGGGCAAAGTGTTATAGGCCTTTAAAAAAAAAGTCTGGATTTGCGCCCGGCTGATAGCAATAGGCTCGCCCCCTATTACATAACATAACTGGCGAAATGTGGGTGTATTAATGAGTACAACTCTGCCTAACTCTTCAGGGATTACAGGCGTGATGTTATGGTAAAGTCGTGTGCAAAAGCTAGTGTTTAATATGTCAATCTATATCATATGTAATAAGTTATTGACAATAGAACGTTAATGACGTTCTAACTTAATATTTAAATGAATAATGGTCGAATTTCAACCAGTGGTTAATATAAATGACCAGTAGTTAATATAAATGAATGAAAGAATAAAAGCATTAATCATAGGTATGTATCGTCAACAAGCGAGATGAATCTTCTGTGTATTAAAAGTAGAATTTGCAAGTAGGACATTTGTAGCTTTCATACCGGGAAACGAAGATAACTTCCTATGGGCGGATGGCACAACAAATCAAAATTAAAGAAAATACAAAACATTTTCTTTTGTACATAACATCACGCCTGTAATCCCCGAAGGGTTAGGCAGAGGTACACCCACATTTCGCCAGTTATGTTTAAGTCCCATGTAATAGGAGGCGAGCCTATTACCATCAACCGGGCACAAATCCAGACTCCGAGGCTGCTACTGAGAAATTCCTGATGGAAAAACCTAATAACACTTTGCCCGACCTGGGAATCGAACCCAAGACCTCACGCTTAGCAGTCGCGCTTTGCAACCACTAGACCAACTGGCTACAATATTCATATTAATATATGTGTAGTTACAGATATAAGCACGTTTCAACAAACACACAAACAAAAATACTACCTATATTTAGCTTTATAATATTAAATTATAGATTAGGAGAAATAGGAGAAAAGATATCTCATTTCTTAATTATTTCGTTACAATTTCCAAGTTTATCGAAATACAACCAAACAGTTGGTGTACTAAGTAGGTAACTTTTGGAATTACGAACATTGGTTCAAAGAAGAATCAAGAATTGTCTTCAAAGATCTTTACCGACAGCGCTTTCCATTCACATCTAGTAATATTTTGATCAATAAGTAAATAAAGTCGATGAAGTTTTGTAAGACCACTAATATCTTTTTTTTTTGAGGTGGTAAAAATCATCAAATGAGTCCTTCCGCTCTGGGTGGGGCGGAAGGGACTGTCAGACTTTTACTGACTAAAAAACCACCCTGTTCCTTCTGTTGCCCTTTACGTTCCGGGGCCACGGTATCCTGTTAAGACGTCCCGCAACCCCGGACCACTAATATCTAAGGTTGAGCCTGGTTAGTTATCGACAAGTCGATTTCAAGTTATGTACGATTTGAAATTATGTTTAGGTTTTTATCACAATGGACATGCCAGCTACATAATACCTTATTCAAACTACAACAAAGTCCTCAATTAAAATGGTTCTTAATACATAAAGTACACAAACTTACAAATCTTTTTGCAGCATATGACTTGTTGTGCTAAAATTATTTGAAATCTACCTCTAATATATTTAATTTAAACTCATTGATTAATATTCCCCTGATGCAGCTGAATACCATTACTTTACATGGAGCGACTGCCCATCTGAGCTCCATAACCCAGTAACTGAATAATACGGTACTCCTTGTGTTTATCAGACTTTCGGGTTTCTGACGATCCGTAACGACTGTTAAAGATCCAAATAGGACAGCCGGGACCAACGGCATAACGTTTTTCCGAGGCACGGAACAATGTCGGTGCGTCTAAGATAAACTTAGAAAGTACATATGAATTGAAAAAGTCACATTGGTACTGTTTGGGGTCCCATGTTCTACTAAAAATGCAGACCGCTAAATGTTACTGATCTAATAATAGAATTATTGTAACAACGGTTAATAAACTTTATTATTATTAAATATATCCTCAATCAAATGTTGCAGTTGTTAGATGAAATTAAGATAAACTAAAGCCTACTAGGTATATTGTGACTAGTCTACCTTCTTTAATACGCAGCACGCTGTTAGGAAAGTTACTTTAAATGCCGAATAGCACACAAGAAATTCTTAGGAAAGTAACATCACAAAACCAGAATTACAGAAGGTATTGTTTCCGAGCACCAATTATTCAAATTATCATAAATTCTACTAGATCTATCTTACTTGATAAATGGCGTCTCAAAGATGTTTAACTATACATGGCATCTACATTATAATAAACTACTCACGTCAAGTTAAGTTTAAATAGGTAATATGTTTTGACATCGATTGTAATGATATCAGGGTCTATTTTGAGAGAACCTCATTAATAGGAAGCAATCACATTATAAACTTGTGAGCAAGCATATAATATAATAGGAATATCATCAGCAATATCGTGATAGTCCAGTGGTTAGAGCGCCCGACTCTGATGCACGAGGTTGTTGGTTCGCAACTGGGCACGGGAAAGTACTTATAACCTATGTACTTTTTAACTAAGCTAAATTCGCTAGGAGTAGGTCGTGCTGAAGTAATATCAGCCGCACGGGTCGATCTATTAGATCCATGGATGGGTGACCATCTTTACTCACCGACACTCCTCCGTGCCTCGGAAAGCACGTTAAGCCGTTGGTCCCGGCTGTCATACGTGGATCTTTGACAGTCGTTACGGGTCATCATTCCGACAGTCTGACAAGTTGACAACCAATCATACCAAGAGATATCGTATTACCCAGTTACTGGGTTGTGGAGGTCAGATAGACAGTCGCTCCATGTAAAATACAGGTATTCAGTTGGATACGGTTAGACTGGAAGTCAATCCCAACGTCGTTAGGAAAAGGCTAGGCAGAAAGAATTTACTTGAAATCACTGACTTCGGTGAAAGAAAAAATCGTGAGGAAACCTGGACATATAATTTAAAGAAAATAAAATAAATATAAGCCTGAAATTAAAAATCCGTTTTGAGCAAGCATAGTGATCAATGCCTTCTCTGTATAAAAAGAGGTATTTGCCCTTTAGTGGGACAGTATTAGGCTGGTATTATTATTATACTTGCTTCTCAGTCTATACTGGTTTATCGGACCCAATCGAAGTAGTTTGGGAGCAAATATAGCTGATATTTTCGACGTGACGGAAACTTCATCACCTATAAAGTATTTATGGACCATTTTGACTTCACAGTACAGAACAATCGGCTTTTACCAAATGCACAATACAACGCACCACCAAAGAATGGCATTCTTTTGACACAAAACAATGCTTTGGGGTTATCCAAACCACTATTTTCGGGAGGACG
Source organism: Hoplodrina blanda (assembly GCA_949316365.1). Taxonomy (NCBI): domain Eukaryota; kingdom Metazoa; phylum Arthropoda; class Insecta; order Lepidoptera; family Noctuidae; genus Hoplodrina; species Hoplodrina blanda. The sequence continues at coordinate 12,197,889 of OX438567.1, read as the reverse complement.
AATACGTGTGTGTACGGTTGTACTGAAAACTCTAACAATAGGGTAGGCAGGAATAGAAAAACTACAAAGGTTACCTATGGAACAAAACGTTTTGATTTAGAATTTATAAAAAAAACACGACGTATTGTTTTAATATTTCTTAACCTTTCGTGGGACCTTTTCAAAGACAAATGTTTAATTAAAATATTAGTGTTTCAAGTTGTACTGTAACTTCTTGGCCACGAGTAGGCGTTACCTACACTTTACTACTTTTTTTTTCCATATTATTTTTAAACAAGAAAAAATTACCTAAGGGAAAGTATAAGGAATATTTCAATGTCATCATTATTTCAGTGCGAATAAGAAGATTACGGAGATAAATAGGATAAAAAAACACATTCGTTTTTCGTAAACAAAAAAGATTTTAACACTTGAAATGCGACGACAGTTTTCTATATGAAGTCCCATTTGGGCGCCAATAGCTTGAGTACTATTTTGGTGTTGTTTGTCAAAGTCAAATCATTTATTTCAATTAGACCATTTAAAGGCACGATTGGCTCCCTAAATATGGTAATAATAAGTAGTAACAGAACTATTTTAATTTAAAATGGACTAACGTCAACTAAATCTAACAAACAATTAAATTGTGTGTATATTTAAAGACATCATCATCTGCCTAGCCTTTTCCCAACTATGTTGGGGTCGGCTTCCAATCTCTGGATGCAGCTGAGTACCAGTATTTTACATGGAGCGACTGCCTATCTGACCTCCACAACCCAGTAACTGGGTAATACGATACCCCTAGGTAAGACTGGTTGTCAGACTTTCAAGCTCAATAAAGATGATAATAATAAGTAGTAGCAGAACTATTTTAATTTAAAATGGACTATCCTCAACTAAATCTAACAAACAATTAAATTGTGCGTATATTTAAAGACATCACGTGTATTAATTTATTCTTTTGATTTCATCGTTTAAGTCGCATTGTTACGTGCCCATGCCCGGTTGCGATCCCACAGCCTCGTACATAAGATGCGGGCGCCTGAACCTCTGGGTCATCACGCCTGCTTATCCCCTTTGTAAAAACAGGCATGCGCGATTGCATGTTATGTGTTTACAGTCTAGTCGTAAGACGTTAATCCAATAATCGAACCATAATGGACTCAGAAGTCGTAATGAACTGTTATGAATGAATGTTATGATGCAAACCCTGAATGCACGGCTAACAGCGCAACAAAACACCGCTAAGAAATTCCTACAGTTTGAACACATAATGTCAGTCTGTTTTTCATTTGCAGCAGCGACAACGGCGACATTTTTAAAATTCGTCGGTTGGATATTGATCAGTAAAAACACCAAACATATTTTTTGGCAAAACGATTATGATTTTTTTCGTAAGAGAATTTTCAAAGTCAAAATCAAATCATATTATGTAATTTAATTGAACACATAACATCACGCCTGTAATTCCCGAAGGGTAAGGCAGAGGTGTACCCATTAGTACACCCACATTTCGCCAGTTATGTTTAAGTCCCATGTAATAGGGGGCGAGCCTATTGCATTGAGAAACTATGAAAAAATTCAATAACACTTTGCCTTGGAATTGAACCCAATTTAGGAACCTTACGCTCATCAATCGCGCTTTGCGACCAATCGACCAACGAGGCTATCTAAATTATTAAACGTTTATAATTACAATAGGTACTTCTGGTAAAGAGTACCGAGATAGTATTAAAGCAATTGCCTATCTGTTGTGAAAGTCAACACTATGAACGCTAAGCAAGTACTAGACCTTCCCAAGTGGATATTGGAAGAGCAAGCCTTGGGTCAACAAGGTCTTGGGCTCGATTCCCAGGCCGGGCAAAGTGTTATTGGGAGTCGGAGTGTAGATTTGTGCCCGGTTGATGGCAATAGGCTCGCCCCCTATTACATAATGACTTAAACATAACTGGCGAAATGTGGGTGTACTAATATGGGTACACCTCTGCCTAACCCTTCGGGGATTACAGGCGTGATGTTATATAATAATATCTGTGGAAAATATTTTTTTGGATTTTTTCAGTTAATCGTAATTGTAGTAAAATATTAATCTTAGCTTATTATTGTCCCAGGGTAGGTATTGTAGGGTAAAGGCCTCTTCTCATACAGAGAAGGCACGAGCATTGATCACCACGCTTGCTCAAGGCAGATTGACGATTTCAGACTCATTATTAAGTTCAGGTTTCTTCATGATGTTTTTCTTTACCGATGTCAGTGATGTCCTAGATATAGCCAATAGGCACGCCGCAATCGCGGCGGTAAGACCCCTCTTTGAGGAGTGGCTAGAGAGGCGCTACGGCCTCCTCACCGTTCCGCCTGACGCAGGTCCTCACCGGACACGGTTGTTTCGGGATGTTCCTGTGTCGGATTCAGCGGGAGGAAACGCCCGGGTGTCACCACAGTGTGGACCGCCCGGAGGACACGGTGGAGCATACGGTGCAGATCTGCCCCACTTGGGCAGAGCACCGCCGTGTCCTCACGGAGGCTATATAATAGGCGGCGGCGACCTCTCGCGTCCGGACCTGGTACAGGCCATGCTCTGGGGCGAGATGGAATGCAAAAATCAAAAATTCAGGATAATTTAACTGAAAAATTGACGCGATGGTTTTAATCTGTTTTATAATAAGGCCTTATATTTTTGTAAACGCACCCATGATATGGAGAAAGTGAGGGAGCAACGTTTAGAAAAAAATTATGGTATCTTTTACGCAATTTTAAAATGTCGCTATATTCAGCTACGGGGTGGGTACAAGGTACGTACTGTTCCTAAATTCTCTTATAAAATCTTTTGGTAAACAATTTAACAAAAAGGAATGTCACAAAGAGAGTCTTCAGAGATATAATGCTAAGATGAGAAAGCTATTTACTGTTGCGTATAACATCTCAATGAAGAGCAAAGACTAAGGAAAAGTAAAGGAAAAAAAGTAGGTACAGTCAGCAAAAGAGATAGCTACCCAGGGTCGTCAGACATAGTTGAAGTTTTCTTAGAAACCGATGGATGTCTTCGATTGAAACTTAACTTAATTAATTAACTGTTTATTAGCTACTTTTTGAATTAAATTACATTTGAAAACATCTATCGGTTTCTAAGAAAACTTCAACTATATCTGACGACCCAGCATACCGATCTCTTTTGTTGACTGTACTCGAGCTATTTCCTTAAGCTTGCATCTAGTGAAATGCCGTTTTGTTATTCTGTCTCTACTAAGACTGTTTATTTGATAATTTTTGTTTGCATTCACCCACGATCGAGGAGAGGTCAGGCGCAGTACTAATGGCTTTACGTGCTTTCTGAGGCACGGGGTTGTCACACCACCAATTCCAAAGTCAAAGTCAAAAAAATATTTCAATTAGACCAATTACAGGCACTTTTGAATTGTCACGGAGTCGATCAGTTAGACAGAAAGTTGAAGCTAGTTGCTCGTTCCAAAACGGAGATAGTCCTCTATGGAGAAGAACGAGCAAGAAACTCCACGGCACCCTTTACAATTAGGTTTTTACAAAATCCTAGTTACAATATTCTTGTTGCTTCTACATGTTGTTCTAAACTCCGGGATGTTACTGAGAAGCTCGTAATGCAAAATCCCATAACACTTTTTCCCTAACCTGGGAATCAAAATAAGGCCAACGTGGCAGTTCTTTCTTTTCATAAACGAATGTTAAAAAAAAAGAAAAAGTACCTATATCACTAAAAGTTTATCAGTTTTATGTAACTTTGTGTTCGTACCTAATTCTCGTCGATGTGGGACCATATGAAGAGGAGTTACACTGTCCAATCACTTAGGTACACGACGCAGTATGTAGTTAGAAAGAAAAATAATTTGGAAGAAAATTTTGTTCACAAACTAAGTGGCGTGGCGTATGGCGCAGCTGGCTTTAAGTTAAGGGTCACGAGATACCCAAAGATATCGGTACTATAGGGTACTATTTTGAGTGTATAGGCATTGAGCGCATATGTCCAGTGTAGGCGTTGAGCAACTAAGCCTTGTCGCATACGGGCAGCTGTGTGGGAACACAAAGGGCCAAAAGTATTGATACTTTAGCGTTCTAAGCAGGGCTGCCCAACCTTTTGTCATACGCGCCTTGCTTTTTTTGTTTAAATATCCTAAATAAGCTAGCTTTTAGCGCGACTTCGTCCGAGTAAATCTCAGTTATCGCGGAAGCCGAAGAAATCGCTAAATAAAAAGTACCCTATATCCTCTTTAGGGTTCAAACCCATACCAAATTTCATCAAAATCGCTCCAGTAGTTTTTGAGCAAGTTACAAACATACAAAAGTACAAATCTTTTCTTTTTATAATATTAGTGTAGATAAGAATAAATAAATAAATATACAGTTTATTTTTGGGTTTGTTTGACCCCCACGCCCCACTGGTTGGCAACCTATGTACCTACATGAGTACTTCTCTTCCTGCATAAATTCTCCTTCGAATACAAGGGACCTATTATGTTATTGGATACAGGTGCATGTGAAGCCTAAGAAAGCGTGATAACTGATCCTATTTTAAAGTAATACACCATGAATCTACCAATGGCAAAGGTCAAAGGTGAAAGGGTATTATGATTCTATACAAATATGGTGCATTTGGGGTAATTACGACAACCGGGTATATTCCGATTTATTTTTTATCCCAATGCACTAAGGTGCATAATTAATAAAATCGGAATTTACCCGGTTGTCGTAATTACCCCAATGCACCTTATTTCATATTCCGCATGCTTGCTCGACTCTTCTCGACTTGCGACGACGCGACGTCTGCGTAAATGTCAGTAATCGCGGACGCAGACAAATTCGCGGAATAAAAACTAGCCTTTGTCCTTTTTTGGGGTTCAAACTTACCTCGTACCGAATTTCATCAAAATCAGTTCAGTGGTTCGTGGAACGTAACAGCCAGTTACTTTTGCATTTATAATATCAGTATGAATTATTTTGTATTTTTTTTTATTGTCCCATTATTTAGCTACAACAACACCATCCACCGTTGTTCAGAGAGATTTTTTTTTAAGACTTAAGTAATATAACAGACATAAAAGTGGAGATGGTGAATTCACGTCTAAAGAAAAAACGAAACGGGCCTTTTTCCCGCGCATTAACGTCAAACGTAATAGAAAAGTCATAGACAAAATTATAGTTCACTTTACGCATGGCATCAATAACTTCCAACCTTTTTTCCAGCCAGTATTAAATTAAATACTTTCAATATTATTATACCTAAAAAGGTTTAATAATATTGAAAGTATTTAATTTAAATACTCAAAATGGTCATAAGACCACATTCGCCGGGCACGCTGCAATCGCGGCGGTAAGACCCCTCTTTGAGGAGTGGCTAGAGAGGCGCCACGGCGTCCTCACCTTCCGGCTGACGCAGGTCCTCACCGGACACGGTTGTTTCGGGAGGTTCCTGTGTCGGATTGCACGGGAGGAAACGCCCGGGTGTCACCACTGTGTGGACCGCCCGGAGGACACGGTGGAGCATACGGTGCAGGTCTGCCCAGCTTGGGCAGAGCATCGCCGTGTCCTCACGGAGGCGATAGGCGGCGGCGACCTCTCGCGCCCGGGCCTGGTTCAGGCCATGCTCCGGGGCGAGAGGGAATGGGATGCAGTCACCTCCTTCTGCGAAGCAGTAATGCTAGCGAAGGAGGAGGCGGGCCGCGTGAGGGAGAGAACAACACCCTCCACCTCACGCCCCAGCCGCCGCGGGAGACGCCCAGGGCGTCGGACGTCGCGAGGCGACATCCGGCCACCGTAGGCGCGGGCTTGCGGACGGCGAGTAATGGGTAGCTCGCCGTCCGATCAAGGACCATGCCCGGGTCGACGGCGCGTTCTGTTCGCGCGCGCCTCAAAGAGCTGTCAGCACAGGGACGGGGCCCCCCAACGGGGCCAAACGCCTGCCGGGGTTGCGGGACGTCTTAACAGGATACCGTGGCCCCGGAACGTAAAGGGCAACAGAAGGAACAGGGTGGTTTTTTAGTCAGTAAAAGTCTGACAGTCCCTTCCGCCCCGCCCAGGACGGAAGGACTCATTTGATGATTTTTACCACCTCAAAAAAAAAAAAAAAGACCACATTCGCAAATAATTTAATACTAATCCCATTTTAACTTGAATAATTATCGAATGAATATGATCTGTCAATTTGATTTACGATGTAATACCTATTATTATCTTTGCAACAAGAGACTTTAATCTATAGTTTCAAATAAGTCTTACTTTACATTTCTCATTATTTTTATATCGTCCATACCGTTTCTTTATTACCGCTGTAAATATGGAAATTGCTATGTTTAAACAGTTTTATATCCTGAAACCAGAACACGTATTTACACGTAGAATTGAATTATCAGGATACATCTATTCTTATTTTTATCTAAACTAATTATAAAGGGAAAAAATATTTAGTATTTTTGTTTCTAATAGATAAACTCGAAAACTACTAACTTAATTGATTTTTTAAAAATTCTTTCACCTGTGAAAAGCTACATTATGGGCAAGTAACATAGGCCTTATTTTATTTTAAAAAAAAATTGGGGATCCGTAAAGAAAATCTATGCGGACTAAGTCACGTTTAGAGTAAAATATTATTTGTATATTAATGTGTTTGTAAGAAGATATCTCTAGAAATACTGGTTCGATTACAAAAACTCTTTTACGAGACGCGGCAATAGTGTAGTTTTCTATCAAGAAAACTACACTATTGCCGCGTCTCTTAGGCAATTTTGTATGATATACCTGATTTCCACACGGACGAAGTCGCGAAAAAAAATATGGCTTAAAATAACGCGTTTTAAACATTAAAATAAAATTACATTACTTTGTGGTGAGAGAAATCCAAAAATATTGATAACTAGCTGAGACTAAACGAACTCGTACCGCCATATTTTTTTGATTTATTTTTTAATTTTCTTTTATAAGAACCTTCTCCATATAAGAAAAAAGAATTAGTGAAATCGGTCCAGCCATTCACGCGTGATGCTGCGACGAAGGGAAATAGGGATTTATTTTTGTATAATTATACAGATATCGATAGATGGTGAATATTATTATTGATGGTTTAGTACCTATTCCTGATTCCCAGAACTGTTACAAATTAAATTTAAGAGATAGCGTTAAATCATTTATAGCTAATATTAATAGAAATGGATATCGTAAAGTACACTTCTCTATAAATCTAAGAAAATCCAAATGAAAAATATAAACAACGGAACATAAATTCCAGAAACTTATCGTTGGTCCCTAATACAAACAGTCACAAAATATAATTTCTTCATCTAATTAACAAGAAACCCGGAGCAAATCTTTTCATAAAACGTTAGAAATATCGCCACAATCTATTGACTTAGGACGTTTGCAAACCCAATGGTGGTCAGCTCAATAATCTTGTTCGAATATTGTTATTCCTAAGTTCCAATACTGAGAAAATTGTGGGTGGTTTATTGAATTTGGTGTAAAATATCTTTCGGCTGTTCAGGACGACTCAGCGTATTGGCATAAAACCTTTGGCCCTAACTCAGTTTTTTTTTAGGTGGTAAAAATCATCAAATGAGTCCTTCCGCCCCGGGTGGGGCGAAAGAGACTGTCAGACTTTTACTGACTAAAAAACCACCCTGTTCCTTCTGTTGCCCTTTACGTTCCGAATTTTCAAACAACACTTATGCGGACTATACGGATAGTTAGTGTACTCCAGGGGTCACCAATTATTTTCGTTCGGGGTCAGTTTCAAGAAATAAAATGACCATTGCGATCCGCACCACAATTAATAGAAAAAAAAAATTAAACAAATGTAATTATGGAAATAACAAAGGTATTTTTTTATATCAATGAAAAAAATGACACACCGCGACGATCAACGCTTTCGCAATTCGCGAACTCTTTCTCGCTTGTTAGCTCGTTACTTCGCCCGGCCGTTTTTGAATTGACGTCAACAAAGGTGAAAGAAAGAAAGAAGAAAGAAAAACTGTTTACTCCCGCGAAAATGACGCACATAACATTAAAAGAGAAAATAAAAATTGTACATAAAAGCAAAGTAGAAACAAGTTTGTATTAAATTTAAAAAAATAAAATTCAAATAAATTATGCGCCACTACCGCGCGAAAGGGCTTACGCTAAGATGTGATGCGGGTATACATTTTTATTAAATTACATGCTCTGTAGTGCAAGTTGCTGTGTTCTCGCGGTCCGCACAAAATGGGTCGGCGGTCCGCCATTTGGTGACCCCTGATGTACTCTATAAATAAACAAAATTGAAGTGTCTGTTTGTAATATTAAAATAACCGCTTTATACTACATGCATATGAATGTATATATATACGGTACATATACCAAAATAACATTTTTTTTTTTAATTTTTGTCTGTCTGTCTGTTTGTTCCGGCTAATCTCTGGAACGGCTGGACCGATTTTGACGGGATTTTCACTGGTAGATAGCTGGTGTAATAAGGAGTAACTTAGCCTACTTTTATTTTAGAAAAAGAATTAGGGATCCACGCAGTAAACCGACATTTACGCGGACGTAGTCGCGGCCATAAGCTAGTACAAAATAAGTACGGAAATATTTCGCTCTTTTTTTTTCTGTCAAGCTTTAGACCTCCAGTATTGTAGATGTCTATACTCGCTTAACTTCAGAAAAGCAGTCGGATTCTTTACCATTCTATAACACATAAAAAAGAACATAGGTAGGTGGGTTATAAGATATGAAAATCGAGTGCCGTGAAAGGCATAAAATACAAGCTAGTTATTTGAGACGGATCAGGCAGTTATGTGTGTCGATATATGTACAGGAAGACGAACGTAGGCAGCAGTGTAACGACTTTATTGAGGCATTAGTGACCCGCCCCGGTTTCGCATGGGTGCAATGTAGGTAGATACTAATGTGCCGTCAGTGTGAGGTGATTAATAATATTTTTATTATTAATTAAAATAAACATACAATATAACTGGCGAAATGTCGTAATGGGTATTATACACCTCTGCCTAACCCTTGTTAGTTACAGGCGTGATGTTATGTTATGTTAATAAAAATAAAGTAAAAAATAAAAGGGATTTTGTATGCCCATACAATAACATATTTTTTTGTATGTATTATTGGTACGGAATCCTGTTTTTCAGTTTTCAAAAGCTACCTCATAGCTTCGAAATGGTTGAGGCTTAGTAAGATAACGTAGTTAGCGCGACTATAGGATCTTGGACTACAAAAAAAGGCACATGTTACTAAATTTTTATAAATTTTTGATAACTGTGAGCAAAACTTCAGCGTGCGTGTTTAATGGCTTTTAAACTAAAATATATGAGGCTTAGGAAAACTGGGAGATCTATAAAGGCTGATTTAGACGGTGCGAGAAATATCGTGCAAGTTGTGGTACATTTCCGTCAATGATCAGTCACTTTTGACATGACAGCCGCGCGGTCCCGCAATGTACGTCAAATCGCACGATATTTCTTGCATCGTCTAAATGAGGCTTTAGAGGAATCTTACAAGAAGGCTAAGAAAGAATAATGCAATGGAACAATAATAAGCTGGTATTGTATTGGTTGTATTGTGGTGGTGGTATTGTCTTTGTATTCGAATTTCAACAGAGGACCTCGTGGCTAAGTTATAACAGCCGCACTGGTCGATTCATTGGGTTGAGTTACCCTTGCCGGGGTTATTCCGTGGATGGGTGACCATCTTTACACACTAGGATTCCTCCGTGCCTCAGATAGCACGTTAAATCCCGCCTGACATACGTGGATTTTTGACAATGGGTCGTTAGAATCCCGAAAGTCCGAAAACCACTCTTATCAAGGGGTATCGTATTTTCCAGATAATGGGTTGTGGCGGTCAGATAGGCAGTCGCTCCACGCTGGTAAATACTGGTATTCAGTTGCATTCGGTTAGACTGGACTGGAAGTCAACTCCAACATATACACATCAAAAGTGTCTAGGGATCAACATCCCTAACAAATGTTAGGGATGTTGATCCCTAGACTTTTTTAGTTGGGGTTTCACGTTCCAAAAAACGTTCCAAAAATCTCAAAAAAATATTCGGCATAAATGGTTTCTTTTTTTAATTTTCGTCCCGATTCACCCCTGCCAACTATTCACCCCGTTTTACTGATACTAATTCCATGGTAAAAGTTTGTACCATGATATCCCCTCTACGGCGTAGAATTCTACGTAGCATCTTGTTTCGATGCTACGCACGTGCTACGCAAAAATAACTACGACATTATTGACAAACGACAAAAATAAGTCAATGGTGACGAAAAGGATTTTACTGAATAACAATAACATTCGTCATGCTACGTAGGTGTGACCGTAGCAGATGCGCGTAGTAAGTGCTACGAGCTACGACGTAGCACTTTTATTTAGATTTACGGGCTATAGATTTATACAGCATGTGTTATATTTTTGTTGTTGCGCAGGTAATGGTCAAAGTTGATCAGTGCTTAGTGAGTTTTTAAAAGTACTTTATCACGTTAATGTATACTTCAATTTGTACTGAAACTGAAACCTACAGGAAGACACCTGTAATCCCCAAAAGGGTAGGCAGAGATGTAGGTACCCATTAGTACACCCACATTTCCCCAGTCATATTTAAGTCCCATGTTATAGGGATTATTGCCATCAACCGGGCACAAATCTAGGCTGTTACTGAGAAATTCCTGATGGAAAAACCCAATAACACTTTGCCCGACCTGGGAATAGAACCCAAGACCTCAATGTCAGCAGTCGCTTTGCTCTTTGCGACCACTAGACCAACGAGGCAGTCGATAATTATAAAAATACTTTAAAACCAAAGAATACGTAGAAAACTTCCCCAATTTAGCAAAAAAAACTGTTCATACAAAATGGAGGACAGGGAAGTAGGCTACGCAAATATATAATATTTTCTACATAAATACGTTATTGTATGTATAGATCTATTTATTCGTATCAACACTTCACGCTATGAACATCGGGACGACATAAATAATACTATTTTGTGATAATTATTTTATTAAGTAATTCTTGATAGTCTAATTATCCGTGGGTAGATACGAGTATTTTTATGTCATTTATACATGTTTAGTGATGCACAAAACATACTTGAGACAGGTGCGGGTCGGACGCGGGTCGCGGTGTTTTGCGAGTTTATTAATCAATATGGATGATTAGCTAGCCTGCAACTTCGTCGTAAAACATATCCTATGACACTCAGTAATAGTGTAGCTTTCGATTACAGTCAAAGGGAGTGAATAGGAATGCAGGGCCGAATTGGGACGAAACTCTAAAAGGGATTTTAATGTTGAAATAATTCAGATTATTACCAAAAAGGACTCTAATGTTTTTATTAAAGTATAATTTAAGATTTAATTAATGTACTTGTTGGGAACAAACTACATTATTTTAACGTTAAAATCCCTTTTGAAGTTTCTTCTCGATTCTCCCCTGCAATCCTATAGACCTCGTTTACGAAACAATTTTTGTAATCGTACCGATGGGTAGGCAATTCTAAAGATTACCTAATAGTCCTAATACAAACAAGAAACAAACAAACTTTACCTCTTTATAATATTAGTACAGATTCCCCATGAAACACAGGTCAGGCGCAGGTCGTGCGTTTTAATTTGTCTACACATATTGTTAGCAGAATAAATATATAAGTCTAGGCTAGTCTTAATACAATTTAAATCCATAGATAAACACTACTTAGATCGTGCGATTATTTTTCTTTAATTCCTGAGGTCTGCTATGTCAGTTCCATTCCGCGCAAAGTAAACATAGACTAACTTAATGTAGGTAAGTGTTTTATCTACTGATAGCCACAGTTCTGGTCTTTTTAGGGTTGCGTAAATAATAATGAGCTACTAGTGTTTCAACCCTTTTGGGGTTGAAACACTAAGGCCATGGGTTCACCTTGTTTTTCGAATATATAAAGAAAGAAAGAAAGAAAAACCTTTTATTCACGTAGAAGTGACGCACAATACAAAATATTTTTTACAGCAGCAAGACAAGTTGGCACTTAATCTAAAAAACTAAATACATAACAGAAAAAATTAAAAAAACGGTGCGCCACTACCGCGCGAAACAGCCGACGCTCAGCATAATGCCGTGGCCCACACACGATGGCACGAAACCACGGCGCTGATTTTCAGCGTAGGCCGACGTGTCTCTGTCTCGGAACCACAGGCAAACATCATTCACCCATCGTTCCGAGGCAAATTATGACACTAAAAGACGCTGTTCGGCACAGCGCTCCCAAAGTATATTATATCGCCAAGCGACTGATCGACTCTTTACCTGACCATGGCCTTTTCTTACGCTAAAGAATCAGCATTGCCATACAACGTGGCAATGCTGTCAGCCTTTTGGACACTTGCCCCATTGACAGCGACGCGCACGAATTTTTTGATGCCTTGCAAGGTTCCTCCTATCTGTCTTTTTTGTAAATTGTACATATTTTATAATTATTCCTTGGTTTTATGTTTAGATTAATATTATTGTATATTTTTTTTAAATGAACAAATATGAACCTTGAAAAAAAATGAGCTACTTCTATCTACATAATTGTTTTTTAATCAATTTTTTATATACCTTGCACTGTCATGCAATGTACATACAAAATTCCAGCTCAATCGGACCTCATTTGGCTCAAAACTTGTAAGATTTGGTTAGTCACAGACACCGGGACAGGTGAAAGTAAAAATAATAAAAGCTTGTAATAAAGCCTTTAAAAATAAAATTATTTCCAAATTCCAAGTCTACAGAGAGATTACGCTGCTTCCGGTAAGGCGAAAGGCTTTGAATAATTAAACAAATAATGGAATAACATCATAATTAATTCCATTTCAGATTTGTGTAAATAAAATGCCCTGTAAAATCCACTAGTGAATTTGGTGCTGCAGATGTCGTTTTTATTTTTGCAGATGTTGTTTACAACTGATTTCCCTAAAGGGTTATTCAAGGACAGGTTTACTTGTCCTGTAAGTTCCGTGGTCGCAAACGTGATTACTTAGCTAGGGTTCCTGGGTTTTCCAGGTCGGGCAGTGTTGTTGGGTTTTTCCATTAGGACTTTCATAATTCCTAAAAACCTCTGAGCTTCGGAAAGCACGTAAAGCCATTGGTTTTGCGCCTGATCTTTTTTTGCTGGATTGCCGTTCAATAATAATAATAGCGCCTGTGTTGGTAGGTACCTACTTGACTTCTCATCTAAGATTGGTCACCGTGACTGAAATTCGATTAGGAGTTATTTTTTTTTGTAATTATAGTGCCTGTCGTTAGTTATTGTCCACTACCATTTAACGGGGGGGGGGGGGGCTATTTGGGCACAAATCCTGACATCGGGCTGGTACCAAGAAACTCCTAATGAGAAAATCTTAAAACACTTTGCCTGATCCAAAATTGAACTCAGGACCTCTTGCTAAGCAGCAGTTCTTGCGTCTGCCAAGCATGGGCTAACGAAATGTAGCTTTTATTTCTAAAATATAAGAAGAACTTTAGGACACTGAGATTCCATTCTCCATCATCTTATCGATCCTCTTCATATTAATAATATAAACTGATTATTTGATACCAAGGTTTTCAAGAAATCGATCAGGTTCCCAATTAGGGAATGCTCGTACCTACCGCTAAGAGATAATTTAAAATTGGGTCGGGAATGTAACTGATACCATACCATGGCATTTAAACTCGTTCAATACCTTTACTGTATAACATCTTACCACTATTATAAATGCGAAGGTTAGGATAGATGGATGTTTGTTGCTCAATCACCTCAGAACAGCTGAACGGATCTGGATGAAATTTGGCACAGAGATAGGTTGTACTCTAGAATAGCACATAGGTTACTTTTTATCCCCGGTTCCCTTGGGATAATATATTAACTTTGACGTGGACGAAAACTACTACTATTTCATACGCGAAAGTTTGTAAGAATGGATGGAAAAATGGATGCTTGTTACTCTCCTACTCTTAGATGGGTGATATTAAAGATAGACTTAGATAGTACATAAATGAATTGAACAAGTCACATTGGTACCTACTTGTACTAAGGTATTTTATGTTATAACTACTTAATTGATTAATGAAAACTGCTGGAACATATTGTTGCTCTATTTGTGCTGGTAATCTTGTAATGATTATCGGTACCTACCTACATAATGTCGTCTTTACATTCGTGAACGTCACCCATCCAAAACATTTTCCAGCATTTAAAGGTTCAGTGTTTAGCACCTACTATTTCACTCTAAGTTATGTGATATCAAATCTAACAGAAACTTTTTGTCTTTCCAGAACAATGTTGCACCACTGGCTACTCCTCACGTTCTCCTGGCTCGGCACCGTGCGGCCCCAGTACGTCAACAGCGCAGGACCTGGCAGCGAGTATGTCCTCGAAACACTGAATACAAACACCCAGTTCCCTCTACCCTACTACTTCAATGTACCCTCGGCAAGTAACGACTATGTGGCTGCACAGAACAATCTCCAAACCTCGTTCGAAACCGCCCAAGCTGATCTCCTAAGACTTCTAAGACGGCGGACAACAGACGAGAAGGAAGAAACCCGTGAGAAGCGTTGGCTACCCAACCAGATAGACATTGACCAAAACATGATCTTACAAAACGAGGAACAAGATGGGAGTCCTTTCGTGGATAAGTTTGACGGGCCCGTCGACGAAAATGCCACTAAATTCCTAGACCCCAAAGAGAAAAGATATTTCAGCCCATGGGGCGGAAAACGAGACAAAAATAACGTCGAAAACTTGTGGACATGGAAACGAGCCAGCAACATCAGAGAGCCGAGCATGCCGAAACGAGTACGCTTCAGCCCCTGGGGCGGCAAACGCAGCGGCCAGATGATCTACAAGCCAGGCACGAAAAATTCTAAAATAATTTTCTCCACTACAATACCGGAACTCACCCGAATCGTGTCTAATTACTTGCCGGTGGACGGGAATGACCGGTTTAATTTCGCAGGCTTTCAGTTTATCCCGTCATTGGACAAACGACACCCCATCAAGATATTAGCTCTGAGTACAAACACTAATGAGAGGACATTGCGCGAGGCGTTACCGTTCAAGAATTTCCTAGAATCTTTGCCAAAAATCTTCAAGCCTGGACATCCATACTTGGACGTCAACTTGAAGAAGGATGGCAAGAGGAAGGTGAAGTTCAGTGCGTGGGGGGGAAAGCGGTCGCCACCTATAATCGGCCCCATTTGGACACCCGCGCCCCAAAATCTCAAAGACACAACATTAAACACAATACTCTTAATAAGAAACAGTCAAGATAAGAACGCACCGACGTCAAAGGCTTTGTAATTTGGATCTGATCTTACTCCCGAACTTTATTTGTTACGGTCTAATATAAATTAAGTACCTTTATAGTTATGTTAGTGCCATATTTGTAACTGATGTTAGAAAAATGAAAAAAAAAAAGTTCGGGGGGTCCCGCGTCCTTGACGACTGGCTGGGCTCGTCAGCGGCGCAGTACTGATGTAATTAATACTAAGACTTTGTAATTCTTATTAACTGTGCATCTTGTTAGTGAATATATAAAATATTAAGTTACATGTCTGAAATCATTTCTCCCCAAATTTATGGTGAACAAATAATAAAATAGTATGTGAATCAGAAAACATATTTATTATTATCCTTTTAGTATTAGGCACAAATATCAGGTAGTGAATATGGAACCTTTTATGTATTACAATAAACATTGTCTTTTACAAAATTCAGTTAATAGATTAAATACAAAAAGAGTTACAACTGAAAACTTTATAGAGACAATTTAAATTCAGTCATAAAAATTACTTGCGTACTGTTCAATTTAAAAAACAAGGTTTAAATGCATTACAGTCAAATTTAGTCAGCAGTAATATTATTATTTTTATCCAATCAGTACAATATTAACCTATAGTGATAACATATACTGTTAAAAAGTACATTCGAACAAGCTAATTGGTTCACAGACAACAATAATAAATCTTTCTGCTACATTGCCATTCAATGTTATTTTGCTCTTTTTAAGCTTGTGGTGTCTAATAATTCTAAAACCTATTTAGAGTGATTTAAAAAAATTCACCCATTTAAAAAATTGTTTAAAAGTAGTTGCAAGTTAGTTGCCTGTTTACCAAATGGCTTGTTCATCTGTACATTACAGAACAGCGGCATATAATAATACTTACATGGGTTTGAGCAGTACTTTAAAAAACATTTGTGGTGTAATTTTAGTAAACAATATTGTACTTCATTCAGTTTGAGGAATAAGAAATATTGTTGAGTATCAATTAGGTATTTTTAGACTTAACATCTTTGTGTCTTCAGCAATTTAACCTGTAGACAGAGGTTTAAAGCACCCGTTGTGTTTCCACTAAAAACGCATGTTCTTCTATGGCGAACACACAAAATGTGTAGCCAGCCGCACTTCAGGGCATGGAGTAGCACATGTTTGCCCGTACTCAATGGGTTAAGAAGTATTTCTATTGAATCAGTTAGCATCATAATTCGGTACCCATTAAATATTGCTTTAAACATTTTTGCAAACTGAGAACCGTAGTAAATATAACGTCGCAAGTACTAACACCACGTAAGTCAAAAATAGCAACTTTACAGTTTTAATTTTACATAAATAGATACCATTACAATACAATTTTATCTATTAAATATTGAATTATTATTATTCAGTAAAATATGAAATTAACACAATTTTTTTTGACATACCTACTTTGTGATCTATTTTAATACCCAAATTGACTTTCGTGGCGTTAAACTTATAAGACGATAAGTAATAATAAAGAACATGATAACACTTAAAACCTAAGCCGTCCTCAAGATGATGTGGACTCCAGAGTCCGTCTCCACGGGCCGGCTGAGCTGCCCAACCTTCAGCTTGAAAGCCTCGTCCTCAAACGGAGCCTGCATCTGTCCACGACCAAACATGCCCAAATCTCCACCACGTTTAGCTGATGAGCAGTCAGAGTACTTCGATGCTAGTTCAGCAAATGTTGCATCATTCGCTACGATCTGCTTACGGTACCCTTTGAGCAGTTCCATAGCCTCATCTTTAGTACGAGTAATGTTTTCTTCCCTCCAAGACGATGGACGCCTACTCTCAACGTGTTTGACAAGAAGATGGCTGCAGCGGATCTCACCGGGGTCAGCAGGCGCCTCCGGCCTCTCCCACTGAGACTTCTTAGTATACATGTTGAGAAAGTATGTCATTCCAGTAGAACGGCTAGTTCTCATCTCCCATCCTTCAGGCAATGGGGCTTCATTCTCCTGACTTGACATTCTGGAATAATTTTCGCAAGTGTTTTGGTCGGTTTACAGAATAATTTTAAGACAATGTTTATTGTAAAATGTACTGGTCCAGAGAACTTATGGTGGTCAAAATTAACAAAAGTAAGACGCTAATACTTCATACAACCGTTAATAAAGTGAATTATTATCATCAAAATAAAGAATAGACTCTCAGTTCACCATAAAATTAGGAAAATAACAATAAAAAATGCCAACTCGAAACAAAATTCTTGCGACATAACCTATGAAATTTAATCATTGATAATGGCCAAATGGAATGTTAAAATTGCATTTAACTTACCTGAAATATCTGCTTCTGGTTCAAGTTAGATAAATAAACTGATAAACTATGTTTTTCAATCGAAATAGAATAAAACAATAACAAATTACCAGTTAGCGAAAGCGCTCTTTTGACACTTTGACAGGACGCCGATTTTGACATAAAGCAGACAGAAATTAACAAAGTGACGTACCTAGCTGAGAGTAAGCGTGTGTTAAATCGTATAGCGTTACCGAAATTCCAAAACAGTGAACGTTGAGGAAAACAGCTATACTCCATTATGGTGTTAGGAAAAAATGGCCAAAAAAAGGTAGATAGCTTATTGTTAAACTAACTGTATTTTTGAGATTTTTTCCTATCGGGAAATAACCGATTACCATAACTAATTTTGATATTTGTCCAATGTTACTAAGAATGAAGTAGGTATAGTAATTTACTCAACATTTTTGCTATCTTTTGCTTTTGATATCTTTAGTCATCATCATCATATTTATCAGCCTAATAGCCTATACGGCTATAGGCTGATACTGCTATCTGTAGTGCTTACTTATAAATTTACTTTTGCCCAACTTTGTTTACTTATGTACACACGGCTACACATCAAGCTATACATAACCAGTATAAGCTGACTTCTGATTGTACGAAAAGCATATACAATGCGAGGTCAGCTAAAACTGGTTTTGTATAGCTTGATGTGTAGCCGTGTGTACTTTGTGTACGAAATCATAAAAAATATAGTTTCCAGTTTATACGGACCTAAATAAACGATCTGAAAGTCCTTTTTTATTTGCATTCCACACATTAGCTTTGGAATAAACTTGGCATATTGTTTTGTTTATCTAAATAAAAAGGAATTTTATTCTAATAATAAAAGTATTTTATCGTCATAGCCGGTCATTGGTAAACCGTTATAACAGTAACAGAGAAGCAGGATTCATTTTTACTACTATGTTACATCCCTATCGTTCCGAGATCAGCTTTTTTAATGACTAGATACCGAGTCTTTTGAGCTATACATTCCCTGTTAGGATTATAGATGGCGCAGTAAATAATACTTTTATTATGCAATACGCTTTGTGGAGGGCTACAATAATAATATATTGACCATTTTAGTTATAAGTATATGATATCGGAAGCCTCTACCAACCCGTTATACAAAACTTAACAAACAGGGCGACATCTTGTGTCGGAGATTTAAACTGAACAGCAGCCATGCCTAGATAAGCTTTGGCCATTGTATTCAGATGAAAGAAAAGTAGAAAGCAAACATATCGATTAGTTTACATTACATTGTTACAACATGAATAATTACAGATGGCGTTCCTTTGTATTTATTATAAAAGCAAGCAAAGCAAAGCTTTGGCAAACAGAAAATTCAAACGGAATTAGGTACTTACCTCACTTAGTTTTGACTTCGAGTTATTGAGGGGTGGTTATTGTAGGTATTTAATTCTTTATCTTTATCAGTTTACAATCTGTAACGGATTTTTTTCAATATGGAAGAGAATATTAACTGGCTGCCTCGTTGGTCTAGTGGTCGCAATCGCGACTGCTGAGCATGAGGTCTTGGGTTCGATTCCTAGGTCAGGCAAAGAGTTATTGGGTTTTTCCATCAGGAATTTCTCAGTAGTTGCCTTGGAGTCTGGATTTGTGCCCGGTTGATGGTAATAGGCTCGCCCCCTATTACATGGGACTTAAACATAACTGGCGAAATGTGGGTGTACTAATGGGTACACCTCTGCCTAACCCTTCGGGGATTACAGGCGTGATGTTATGTTATGTAGAATATTATCTAAGCTAAGGGACATCTTGTCAGACAGCAATAAATCGCAGATCGTGGTCGCTAGCGCGATTGTTAAGCTTGGGGTCGTGGGTTCGATTCCCAGGTGGGGCAAATAGTGTTAATGGGTTTTTTCTTCAGGATTTTTTAGTAGCAGCCTGGAGTTTTGAAATTGGTGGTGTATCACCCCCGTGCCTCGGAAAATAAGTAAAGCCGTTGGTCCTGCGCCTGATTTCTTCCCGGTAGTGTCAGAGAGTGAGGGAAGAAGGAGTGCACCTGTGTTTGCGCGCACGCTCTAACTTGAACTACTTATATCTCCAACGTACGTGACTAGTCTCCATTAAGCTTGGCCTTCATAACCAACATTTATTGTCATATAAACAAAAATTAAATTAAAAATTTAAAAAACCCCCGAAGGCGGCCATCTTGGATCGATTTTCATCAAACATAGCTAAGAACACCCCGACTAATTCACCTGTCAAACAAAAAGAAACAAAATGAAAATCGGTTCATCCGTTCATCCGTTCATCCGTTCGTTCATGCCACAGACAAACACACACGCAGATCTATA
Source organism: Hoplodrina blanda (assembly GCA_949316365.1). Lineage (NCBI taxonomy): Eukaryota > Metazoa > Arthropoda > Insecta > Lepidoptera > Noctuidae > Hoplodrina > Hoplodrina blanda. The sequence continues at coordinate 12,177,986 of OX438567.1, read as the reverse complement.
ACCTACAGTTACCGGCACGTAAGTTGGCAAGAGTTTTTGTAGTGGGGGAAGTTTGCGCACGCACAATTTCATACATTTTTATATGCGCGAACTTCCCCCACTACGAAAATCTCTTGCCAAGTTACGTGCCGGCAACTGTACCTATACCTAACACCCCATCGTTTTTGGGTCGGGAGTTAAAAAGAGAATCTGCCAAATCGGACCAATCGTTCTCGAATTTCGCGCTTAGCAACACATTTAGCCATAAATTTTTATCTAGATAGATAGAAGATAATTTCGCCAAATTCAATTTGTAAAGCTATTATTTTTACGACTCATAAAAGCAGCTTCTAGGTGTAATAACCAGTGAGGCATCGCAGCCTTTTGTATGAAATGTTGCATACAACGACGGTTCGCCGGTCAATCAGGCTGGCAACATTAATTGGACATTCATTAGCAGAATACAGTGTACGTTTCATTACATGTGATTTCGTTCACCGGTGTCTGGTCGGGTAGGCTGTATGCTACATTACCTGTGTCATTCATGCAATTTTCTGGAAATTGGAAGTGTACATTTCAATTTGAATATCGAATTCTGATTTTGTGAAAGGCTTTTTGATGTATTTAAAAAATAGTTCGTTATTTTGTCATGTGACTTTTTATTATTACAAGCTTTTACTTAGCTTGCACTGTTCGTATGTATGTAAGTAATTGTCCTTTCATTTGCAAACCATTTTTCGACCAATTGATAGTAATATCTGATTGTGCTGTTTTTGCATACACCTATAATTCTGGTGACAATACAATGTCCAGTACTCAATATTGTATTTTTTTTTTAAAAAAGCTTGTTTTTAAAAATAATTTACTGTGCGATGTTGACTTGTTTTGTCAAAACCAAGGCCAATTAGGTAACATTGAAACGTATTCCAAAACCACTCAATAGCATAAAATCTAACAGAATATAGGTCGAGGGTGCAAAGGCTTCCTAGGGGATTCAATACAATCGTGTTAGCATCCCTTGTGTTCTCTGTATCACAAAGGCTAGGTTCTAGTGTTCAGTAGATTTACTAATTGGTACCTACCTAGCCACAAATAACCGAAGACAAAGTGCTACCTGTTGTATATGTTCGAACTCAGTCTACGACTAAACGCCGACAGACTGAACACCGACAAGACTATACTTCGACGGGACTCTTCGCTGACAGGACACTTCGCCGACAGAGGGACATGGGTTACTGTACTGAGTTAATTAATCTACGTGATTGAAACACATTTTTCAACATTATTTCGTATATTGAATGTATTATCTTTTAATATTTTCGAGACTAACACTAATATTATAAGGAGAAATGATATGTTTTTTTTTTATTTGTAGGTACCTACATAGCATCACGCCTGTAATCCCCGAAGGGTTGAGCAGAGGTGTTACAGTACAACCACATTTCGCCAGTTATTTTTAAGTCTCATGTAATAGGGGGCGAGCCTCCGACAAATCCAGACTCCGAGAAGTTCCTGATAAAACCCAATAACACTTTGCCGGACTTGGGAATCGAACCTAAGACCTCATGCTTAGCAGTCGCGCTTTGCGACCATTAGTAATAATTAAACAAAAAGAGGTTCTATATGGCTAAACCACCCAGTGTCTCTACAATAACTAAGAAAAAGAAAATGAAAAAATAAAACTAAGTAAGTATTGAATAAATTTTTTGAGTAGGTAAGCATTTCCAATTCGACCACTAAGAATAAAATGTAAGAACGATCGAACGAGGAATTTAGAAATTGAATCAAAATGAGTTAAAGGTAAAGTCTAAAATACGGTAATAGAAAATATTTCAACGCTTAATCGTACCTAGCACTCTCCCCGCTACTTCGTTCGCGTGATTTTCCTTACGCCCTAACTTAAAAAAAAATAATATACATATAGTCTATGTCATCCGGGGATAGTGTAGCTTCCCAACAGTGAAATAATTTTTCAAATCGGTTCAGTAGTTTTGGTGCCTAATCAATGCAAACAAACAACCAAAAAACAAACAACCAAAAACAACCAAATCTTTATTCTCTTTATAATATTAAAGTATAGAAGTAGGTATAGATATAGACTAGCCAACCGCCTCGGCTTTGCACGGGTGCAATGAGACATGAATCCTCTTGAATTATTCTATCCATATACATACTTATATGAAAATGAATCCTTATACTCCTTGGTCACGTCATCACGCGTGAATGGTTGGACTAATTCTTTTTTTGTTGTGTTTGTTATTATAAGAAGAAGGTTCTTATGAAAGAAAATTATAAAAATATGGCGGTACGAAGTACTCTGGATCAGCTAGTCTACTGATAAAAACTGCACTAAAATCCGTAGCGTACCTAGTTTAAAAGATCTAAGCCTACATACGGCGGGAAGCGTGAAGGCAAGTACCAATGTGACTTTTTCAATTCATATTTACTTTCTAAAGTTTTATCTTGGACATCACTGATATCGGTGGAGGAAAACATCGTAAGGAAACCTGGACTTATACCAGCCTAGTATTGTTCCACTCAAACCATGTCAGAGGCCCTTGAGGCGGTTTAGAAACTCTGACACTAGGGTGTGTGGGGTCGTAAGACCTTACTGCCCACACGATAAAGAAGAAAAGCGGGAAGCGACTTTTGTTTAACACTACGTAGAGAAGTCCTGCATTGCCCAGTAACAAGTCCTATCTCCCAGCAATTACAGTAACTGTTTACATAGCCGAATTAATACTCGACTCGACTTCACAAATAGTTCGGGAGCTTGTTTGGACTGGGTTGAAATTGCAACAAACTGGCTCTTAGACTCAAAGGGTAAACATGATAGTTTTTTGTTCCCGACTGTCTATTGTTTGGTATTGGCATTTAATTTTGGAACCTATCTTGATGTTGACAGGGTTTTGATTACAAAACAAATCTCTATTCTGTGGTGTCCATTTCGAGGCACGTGCGGGCACGTCACACCAACTTCCAAACTCTTCCAAAGACTGTATACAATTTAGCTTGTGCGAGTGTACGCAGCACGCATCGATGACTGCCACGCTTTCGGATCGACGAGCAACAAACAAAACTATTGTTACGATAATTTATTATGTATTATGTTAGTGCGTGTATTGTGATTGTGGTGGGTGAAGTAAAACATTATCTAGATTGATAATGACTGCTTTATTTCTTATAAGTACGATATCAGATCAAAACATAATTTTTATTATCCTGTTATCCACAATGATAATAATTGTATCAACATCTTCCTTTTTTATATAGGAAACAAATAAAATTCCTTCCACCAATAACATAGGGAAACAATATAAAAAAGCATAAGTATCTGATGCTTATAGACTTAATTGGAAACAACATTTTCCTCTTTTAAAAATACTACAAATTAAATAACATAAGAAATGATCTTTCTAAACCTTATTTTTTTTTGAGGTGGTAAAAATCATCAAATGATTCCTTCCGCCCTGGGTGGGGCGGAAGGGACTATCAGACTTTTACTGACTACAAAACCACCCTGTTCCTTCTGTTGCCCTTTACGTTCCGGGGCCACGGTATCCTGTTAAGACGTCCCGCAACCCTCTCATCTTTCTAAACCTTACGTAGTATTTTTACGGGAGATGCCAACGGGAACCTATTACTTAGCCTCTGTTATCCGTCCGTTTGAGTGTCCGTCTGTCTGACAGCGGGTTGTACCTCAAGAACCGAAATACATAGATTGAGATCCAGAGTGTCCTTTTAGCATGACAAAGGTTTTTAGGACACATAGGAAATATCACGTTCAGAAGATGGTAGATGAACTTCAATCAATCTGCCTAGCCCTTTCCCGACTTTCTTGGGGTCATCTAACTGACCGTCTAACTGATCTCCACAACCTAGTAACTGGGGTAATACGATATCCTTTGGTAACACTGGTTGTAAGATGTTCAGGCTTCTGACGACCCGTGACGACTGTCACAGATTCACATATGACAGCCGGGACTAGAAGCTAACGTGCTTTCCGAGGCACGGAGGAGTCTCGGTGTCTTAAGATGGTCATTCATCCACGGACCAACCCCAGCAAGCGTAGATTTACTGGCGGACCCGTGCGACTGTTATTACTTAGCCACGAGCCAATCCTAGACCATTCCAGGTTTAAAGGTACCGTACTCACTTACGTTCAAACGTGACGCTTTAAAGCTTAGAACTTTAAACTTTAAAGTTATGGCCCATCTTAAAGAGATATTTTATGACACTTACAAGAAGAACACCAAGACTAAAAGCATCATGGATATCATTGCAATTCGTGAGTCCAATTTAATAGGGGGCGAGCCTATTGCCATCAACCGGGGACAAATCCAGACTCCGAGGCTGCTACTGAGAATTTCCTGATGGAAAAACCCAATAACACTTTGCCCGACCTGGGAATCGAACCAAAGACCTCCCTCATGCTCAGTAGTCGCGCTTTACGACCACTAGATCAACGAGGCAGTCTTTATTTAGGGCTGATTTTTCAATAGTCTGATAACTTTTATTAAAAGAATAAATAAATAACAGTTTGACATATTTTCTATACAAAAGCTGTCAAACCGCCATATTTACCCTCCGTTACGAGTTATTTGACGATTAAAAAATTAGCCCAAAGTCTTTTATTGAGTCCATTCATTTCTTGTTCGTTCCTTATCATTTCAATCACTCATTGTTCTAAAAGAAAAAGAAAAATGCCGCTCGATGCAGTTACTGGCCGAAGACAAAATCATGAATGAAACAAACTCCAACAAACATGCACAAACAAGACCGTATTGAAGGTCGTATTTAACAAAACGATGCATCAAACAAATAAAATAAAAATCTACACAAACTTTTGTTGCATGTTGTTACGGAACATTTTTATCTAAAAGTTTGGACAACAACAACAACGTACCGCTATGTGACTGATGAATAGTTTGTGGCAAAATGGACACTAACGTGAACAAACTATGCTCTCATAAACTTTATTATTTATGCTCGCTTCCGAGAGAAATTTTGTTACAGTTCACTCGTTTAGTGTAACGTTTTCATTCATGTATCAGCTGATGATCATAAATTTTGAGACACTACAAGACAACTAGGTGTATTTGCTTTCTGTTTTTCTTGAAAAACATTTAGAAATTATGTAGAAATATTTTGAATTTTAATTACAACGTTATTACACCTTCCGAACAAAATCTAGGATAAAATAGATTTAGGGATTAAAACAACATTGTGTGGTCGTGGACCCCTATCAGAAAACGGGGACCTGGAGGGGGCGAACGCTTTTTCCTTAAGTGACGATTTTTGCCAGTTATCTCCTACCACAAGCCCTGTTAAGGAAATTCGATCCAAAAAACATAACATAATTATACCAGCTGTCTTGTTAATCTAGCGCTCACAAGCTCTATTGCTCAGAATATGCTTCTGGGTTCGATTTTCAGTTCGAGCAAAATATTATTGGGTTCTTCTACCATGAATTTAGAAGCAGCTTTAAAAATAGGTCTCTCAAGGTACAGTCAACCAAACCATCATGCACGCGTGTGCTTTTATTGCATTTTCTTATAAAAGCAGAGACAAGAGAGTAATAAAATGTCAAGTCTTCTTAATAACTACATATTATTACCGTATTTTTATGAGCTTTTATTTAAGTTTCACAAACGATATTAGTTTTTTTGAGTTGACTTTGCGACTTGCGAGACGAGCAACAGCGAACACTCGTGTTTTTCTTTCAGAATAATAATATAAATAAAATCGTGGGAACTTCTGGGAACGAGGAGATTAAAGCATAAGTTTTTGAGTGACGTCACTCTTTAAGTAGGTGTGGATTATGGGTATAAAAAGTTAAGTTTGTACAGTTGAGTTCAAAATTGTGATCATTCATCAAAAAATATTTTTAGAATAAAAATAATAGCTATTTATAATCATGTCTCATAATTTTGTAACTAGTTAAAGGAAATTTAGAAACATTACACGAGTCGTAGGTGAAAAAAAGAAAATAAGATTGTTTTTTAAACTTTGAAGATTATTTCTTAGACCTCAGTATTTTTTTTTTAAATCTTTCGGCATATAAATAAAAAATGGAACAAAAGAAACGCTTAGTTGTTTTTATTAGGAACTAGCTGACCCTGTAGTCTGACCGGACAGTAACGTATCGCACGTAAGTAAGACGATTTTCCAACTCTCCATAACACTCTTTTTTCTTTATAAAATTTTCTTAAAGATATTAACTATTTTTTTTTGCTTATAAACCTCTGCAGTATTGAGGAGAACAAAACGAAAAAGAAAATTAATTAAATCGGTCAAGTAACGAATAGCAGTTCTTTCGCGTGATTTTTTTTACGGATTTTTTAGGATTTTTCCTTATATTTTGATAATAAAATATAGCCTGTAGCACTCAGTAATAACGTAGCATCCAATTTGAAAAAGAATTTTCAAATTCGATGCAGTAGATCCAGAGATTACCCCCTACGACCACACAAAATTTACCTCTTTATAATATTAGTTTAGATATAGAAGATAAAAAAGTGGTAAATCCTAGCGAGGTAGCTAACCACCTAAGACCGAAGTGGTTAGTGATACAGAGTGAGGAATTTCTATCAAACGACGATTATTAATATCACGCAACCTCCCAAACACACTACGTCATATTTGTGGTCCGTAGTGGCTTCAGGTAGCCCGTAGTAGGTACACCTTTATTTTTGGAAGACACAGACCAGTAAACTGTGTCAAATTAAGATCAGCCGAGTAACACAATGTAAACATTGTTTATTCAACAAAATATTCTTGAATCGCATACAATTTGGTAGTTGATACCATTAAAACCACCATTAATAAAGGTTTATTATTATTATTATTCTCCTTTATTGATTAAATATACATATAAATTACATTTTAAAATATTAATATCAAAATACAAACATTTAAAAATATAAAAAATAGTAGCCCACCGGTGGCGGAAACAGGGTTATTATTATTATTATTAACTAACATTAATAGTTAAGTTATTCATAATTTTCCAAATTTAAATTACCTATTTCTAAGTTAGAACTTATTTAATTTTCTATTAATGATCTCTTTAAAACGGGGCTTCCTCTCTCCTGCCCTTTTGCTGTGCCCTACAGGGTCTATAATGATCTCAATTATTTAAGTTACCACCTAAGCATAATGTATATGAAAAAGCAATAAAGATATTGAGCATTAAGAAACTAATAGTTCCAAGACATAATACTTAAAAAAAAACACTTTAGCTCTAAAAACCCGATTAATTTTGAACCAACAGTAAAAATTAGATTTTTATCTACTTTAAAATCAGTAAATAGTTAATCAATTGAGTTGGCTAATAAGTAACGTCACATTTTACTACTGCCATGCATAATTTACGGGGGAATTGGGTTTTGACAGGTCATAAAAAATATGTCAAAAGTATTTCATGTTTGTATATATTATGACGTTCAAAAGTGCCTTTTAATGGCCTAGTTGAAATAAATGATTTGACTTTGACTTTAGCGTTATCAAATAGGTACCCATTTATGTCATAATAATAATATGTACTAGCCTATTACTGTCCTGCAGGGCAAAGGCCTCTCTCTTCACACTGATTATTCAACATATTAAGCTTTTCTATATTATTCTCGTAATGTTATTTCAGTCGGGATTAGAGTAACACACGTACTTATCACAATGCAAAGGATTTTGACAGAAATAAATAAACCATTGCTTTTTTATATGCTTGAGAAGTTTGTTGGTTCGACGCGGTAAAAAACGCAATGAATATTTTTTTACTGTCAAAACGACATTTGTGTGTTACGCAATTTATTAGGCTACTGTTTTTGGAATTAGAATCTAGATTTCGACTGAGATAAAACGCTCGAACACAATGGAATAGTCTCATTTGTTCTTGACGACTGTCGTCGATTGTACGTACGTACTTACAGTGATTGACATTGAATTAGGTGACGCATAGTGTAACAATAAATATGACGTGTAGGCGTTTGTGATTCTCCCCCCAAAAAGCCTAATAAATAGTCGGTCCTTTCATCATATTATCAGTACATAGTCAAATCCAATATTTAACGTAAAAGCATCACGCGAAAAGCTATTCACGCAATTATCTAACGATAATGATAATTTTTCCAATAATTTGAAAGCATTTCAAAAGTGTCAACATGAAAAACCTATTAAAGTTTTTAAGTGTTTCCCCTTTATAGTGATTGGTCAGCGGGGATTCGCGGAGGCGTACGGCCGCTGTGATTGGTTGCGTGTGCCCGTAAGTAGTGGAGTTTTCGCGCGCTTTCCATCAGTTGAGGGCAACTTTCCCGCGCGTTACACAGCTTCGTGTTAAAGTTACGTTCCGAAGTTATGAGTGTCTAGCGACAGTTGGTGTACGTGTTCCTTCTACTGCGATTCAAGGTAGGTGACGTGTATTTATTATTCTTTTTTTAAATCAGGATTTTTTTGACATGAGTTGGAATTTATTTTTCGAATTTGCCGTCGGAACGTGATTGATTTTCGTTGTTCTATTTTTGTAAATTGAAAATAGAATTAAAAGACAAACGTAAAATTGGGTACGGTTTGAATAAAAAAAATAAAGTGATTTTTTTTTCTTCTTATTTGCCTTTTTAAATAGGATCGAGCCACGTTGACTGCCATGTTTATTTTTAGAAGGATCGTGCTATTAGGACCCTTGGTTTTAAAATAATCGAAAATGGTGTTAGATAAAGCTAGTATATTAAGTATTTGATAAATACTTATTTTAGCGATGTAAGTAAGTACACTACATTTATAAATTACAATTTTAAATTTATTTACATTACATAATTATTATAAACAGTTACTAAAAATCGTTAGTTTAAATAAAATTTTCTACGTTTCCCAGTTACTAAGTAAATAAAATTCTTTGATTACATCTTCTCATTATTACGTCAATAAAGTTCGTCAATATTTCCTAAATTAATTATTAATTAAGTGTCAACAAAAGTTCCTGTCACCCTCTTTTGATTTAATTATCTGTAACATTTTCAACAATGAAAGTACCTAACAAGCGCTTAAGAATTAAAAACTAAATTTAAAAACAGCCGTTTTAAAAATGGAATGATTTAATGGCGGTTTTATAATAACGTCAAATATATTCTATTCTAAAAGCGTCAGATGATTTGTTTTGTTAATATAAGTACTGGATTAAAATAATGCCTTTTACAGCCAAATTAAGAAAAAGATAAATTAGGTTTTATATTACGACTATACCTGGGCGCCTTCTGGTTACGAGAGATGTTGAAAGTTAAAGTTTCAACTTTTTTTGCGTTTTTTACGAAAATAAGTTTAGTTGAGGTTCTTCAGAAAGGTTAGGTGCGCAGTACTCGTAACCGGCGTGCTTGTATGACGAGATGTATGAACGTGGATAAGGCGAAAGGAGTATGTAAGGATCGTAGCAGGTTTTCTGTGGTTTCTGCCTACCCTCATGGGAAAAGGCGTTAGTTTATGTATATATTATTTTTGTGTTTTTTAATTTTTAATTATACCTAGTAACTTGTTAAACATAGTATTAAAAAATTCAGTACTTAAGTAAGGTTCACAAAACTCGAACATTTTACCCAAATGTGTACAAGAAAATGATCATTAATACAAAAATTAAACTCTTTTAAAACATTCTTCTACTTCGTGTCATGTTCAATTGACTCGTTAAAATATTCATTGAAAGCTACCGAAAGTTTTATTTTCCATTTTACATAATCCGTTTAAGTTAATAAAGCCCACCGTCACCAAAAAAACTGAATTCAGAGTTAGTCGTTGACATGAGGATTAATTATAAAATGTCTTACATTTTGGGTTCGTTATAACAACTAATTCAGAGTTAAATGATAACATTGGTTAAAAAAAGGAAAGTGGGCCTTAAGAGTTAGAAGTGTCGACTAAACCTTTCTATTTGCAAGCAAGAGGTATATAAGGTAGAATAATAAAAGAACTGGGAGAAATATTAACAGGAAATTCAAATTAATTATTTTAATTACCATTTAAAGGAACTTTGAACGTTATTGGCAAGAAAAATAGAATTAAATCTAGAACGTTGCCTCTTTAAAATATTATAGTTTAGTATGAAGAAGAATAACCACTCCATACATACTGTTTAAATGTGAAATTCTAAATGTGAAAACTTGTAATTGGCCTTAATTTGAGTTAACTGTTTATTTATTTTCTATTATTAGCTAAGTAAGTTTTCCTAAGAAAATAAAATAAATAAAATAAAATAAAAAAATTGTGTTAAGAATATTTTTAAATTGAATTATTATATGAATGTGAAGATCTAAAGAACATTGCCCTACTCAGCTCCACAACCAAGTGACTGGGTGAATACAATACCCCTTGGTAAGGTTGGTTGTCAGACGTTCGGGCTTCTGACTACGCGTTATTTTTTTTTCGTAATGGCATCTCACAGGTCATCCTATCAGATAGTCGTCTGCTTAACCGGACTTTCCTGTGACGCTTTAAAAATTAAGACCTCTAACCAAGGGATAGAACTTATAAACTAAGTGATTACACGCTAAAAGCATCGCTCTTGCTATCCGTAGCAAGAGAACAGGCTGGATCGTATCTTGATTATTTAGAGGCAAATTTTAAATTTTAAAAGAGTACGTATGGAGTTTCTTGCCCATTCTTCTCCATACAAAACTACCTTTTGGAAGGTGCAACTAGATTAAATTCTATTTTTTTTCTTGTAATGACGTTCAAAAGTGCCTTATAATGGCTTTGAAATAAATGATTTGACTTTTGAATTTAAAGCTACAGCCTCGGCGGCACGCACTGGCTCGAGCAAAGCTTGGGGCGGGTGACTACCCACTTTAAATACTACAAATTAAGCAATAAGAGCAATACGGAACGTCCATTAGTACTGCTGTTTATAAAAAAAAAGGTCAGTATTAATATGTCTCTCACAGATTAAAGTATCTGAGTGCTCATTAATAAACATTTAACTTTCTTTAAAACTGTTATATTAGCTATCATTACGTCGGACCCTAGTGTGTCATAAAAACATGGAGGAGGAAGGGAAACCTCCAGGGAAGTACTACCCTGCCAGGGTTGCGGAATTTGTTCGAAAGAGTTACCGCAAAGAGCATTAGTAGCGGAAGGGAGTGTCAGACTCTAACTGACTAAACCATCCGTGTTCCTTCTAGTGCCTAGTGTAAGGCCGTTTGTCCGCCGCCGCCGTCACCGGACCGTCACCGAGAACGAGATGACGGCGCCGAAGTCAGTACTTCGGCGCCGTACTTCGCCGTACTTCGGCGCCGCCTATGTATACTGATACTACTATAGCCGCGTGTCCACCGCAAGTCCGTCACCCGAGCACCGTCATCCCGGCCGCCGAGTTTCGAGTAGATCGACGTGACCTGTGCCGGCAACGGCAATACAAAATACGACTGAGCCACCGATATATCGGCGCGGTGGACAAACGATCGCCGTCACGTCATCTTAAACTCGGCCCGAAATAATCTCGTTCTCGGTGACGGTCCGGCGGCGGTGGACAAACGGCCTAACTCTTTCGAATAAATTAAGAAGATAAAATAGAAAGACGGAATGAAAAAGAAAAAGAGGGAAGGTATGCTGGAGGGGGCATAACGCTTTTTTCTTACGTGACAATTCCTGCCAGTTAACTCCTATCGCAAGCCTTTTCAAGGATCTTCGTTCCAAACCATTAGAAGTAGGTAAGAAACTCCGTATTTGCGGTTTTTTTTTCATGAAAGTACTTAATACGTATATCATCTACAAGTCATAATTTTAAATTAACATTGGCCTAAATAAAAACGCGACAAGAAATCACATCGACCGAAGTACTCACTATAAAAGTAACTCAATATTTTGACGGAAGGCAGGTAGGAAATGATATTAAATTATATTTTAATAGATTTTCCTTCGTTCATTACGGCCGTCTCAGTTTCAACGAAGTTCAGCGTTTAACTAAATACTTGTTTAGATGAATTTCAGTCTTTACATGTTGTATTTAAAATTCAGTTTATAATAACTCGGTGATTTGTTGCGCGAGAAATTCGTAGATCCCTCTACGAAGTTTGCTACGGCGCTACGGTGCTACGCTGCTACGCGGCTACGCTAGTTTTGAACGATGAACAAAATTGATTGACAAACTTTTATAATTTAAAATTTTGTGTACATACTTATTAGATACACTAATCTACGCTTAATAAATATGGGCTTCTTTTAAATATCGAACTAGTGGGAAAGATGCTCCTCAAACAGTTCGACGAGCATAGAGCGTAAAAACCCGTTGTTTTTTTTTGTATTATATTTATTTGCCTCGTTGATCTAGTGGTCGCAAAGCGCGACTGCTGAGCATAAGGTCTTGGGTTCGATTCCCAGGTCGGGCAGTGTTATTGGGTTTTTCCATCAGAAATTTCTCAGTAGCAGCTTCGGAGTCTGGATTTGTGCCCGGTTGATGGCAATAGGCTCGCCCCCTATTACATGGGACTTAAACATAACTGGCGAAATGTAGGTGTACCAATGGGTACACCTCTGCCTAACCCTTCGGGGATTACAGGCGTGATGTTATGTATGTAACTTTATGCACATGTAATAAAAGTACATTGTACAAAGGCGAACTTAATGTCTTGGGCATTTTCTACCAGTCTACCTTAGGGTGATGCAGAGACGAAACATAGTAAGTGCTACTATAGCACTATTAGTAGTACTTAACTTTTTTTATTATTTTGGAATATTTTATTTTTTTAAAACAATATAAAATATTTAACCTAAACATAAAAAATAACTTAAAATTGTTTTACTTAATTTGACTAAAAAAATGAAAATTTTTGGAAGACGAAAAAAATGTTAAGAAAAATATTTTTTTTGTTTACCCAAAGCCTCAATCTACCTAATGTTAAAAGGAAAATATCAAAATATTTATCTTTTTTTTAACAAACAATAATTTTACCTTCGATAATTAATTTACCGGTTACTTTGAAGTGGTTAAAAGATATTTAAAATAAAATTGAATTAAAAAAATATCGTCCAAAGTATACCGTAAAAGGTTATATTATTAACTAGCTGTCCGCCGCGGTTACACCCGCGTCTTTGGTTACTGCTCCGCTCCCGTAGGTTGTAGCGTGATGGTATATAACCTATAGCCTTCCTCGATAAATGGACTACCCAACACCGAAAGAATCATTCAAATCGGACCAGTAGTTCCAGAGATTAGCGTGTTCAAACAAACAAACAAACAAACACTGCAGCTTTATAATATTATTATTACTAGCTGTCCGCCGCGGTTACACCCGCGTCTTTGGTTACTGCTCCGCTCCCGTAGGTCGTAGCGTGATGGTATATAGCCTATAGCCTTCCTCGATAACTAATCTATCTAACACTGAAAGAATTTTTCAAATCGGACCAGTAGTTCCAGAGATTAGCGCGTTCAAACAAACAAACAAACAAACAAACACTGCAGCTTTATAATATTAGTATAGATATAGTATAGATTTCGATAAATGTCACTCCAAAAAGAAATATGAATAACAAAAACCTTACTTGACTTATAACTTAAGTAGCCACCCGCCCCGTGCAATGCAGATACTAACTATACGTATAAACCTTCCGCTTTAAGCGTGTCCCACACTGGCGCGGCCTGCGGTGGCGGCCAACCGCGGGCCGCGGCTCCGCCCCCTGCGACAACACACTGCCGCGGTGGCGGTGGCGGCCTGATGCGTCATTATTAAATTAGTAGGGGAGCCCAAAATGCTAAATGTGGATTTACTCCAGCGTCGTGGGGACCTTTTAGATTGTAAAGATTAGATGCTAAAAAGAAAAAATGGTTAAAGATGGAACCCTTTCACTGGTGGAGTGAGGATGAAGGATGAAATCTCTCTAACAAACATGATAAATTAAATGAAAGGAAAACCAGTAAATCTTAAATTAATTTAAGTATTTACAAAAATTTAGATTTCCTGGTTTTCCTCAGAAAGAGATTTCATCCTTATAATTGACCCTAACGATCGATGCAATAAAAGTACAGGGTATAATTTTTTCAGATTTAAGCCGGTTCGATTCCCGGGTGTGGGAGAAGAGAATTTTCGAAAATCTTTGAATGCAGTTTGCTTTCTATTCAAAAATAAGGCGATTATCACACGGCACCGAACGCCGCTCCGGCATGCGGTGGCGGTGAAGCGGATTTTGATGCGGTTTTGGTTTTAGCCAGTTATTTTTTACCGGTTTTGACCAGTTTTCAGGGTGTCCAGGTTGGGGTTTTTTTCCCCCCAATTTGGGGAAAAATTTTAGGGATCTTTTGGTGAAATTAAAACTGCGGGGAAAATTCTGGGAAAAAAATAAATAATTCTGCGAATCCACTAGCGCGAATGCAGATAAGCGCGAAGTATATTTTTATAAAGGATAATGGGAAAATTCTTAAAATAAGGTTCCGTACACATACCCACATCACTTTATCTATTAGATAAAATTCATAACGGCTAATTACGCGTCATGGGTGTCGTGTTTATGGTTTTCGAGGGTGCTGATGACGAAAATGAGGTCAAAATGATAATCCAAGATGGCGGCCGCAAAATTTTACAAAATATGCTTCATGGGTGTCGCGTCCATGGTTTTCGGGGTGCTGATTTCGAAAATGAGGTCAAAATAAAAATCCAAGATGGCGGCTGCAAAATTTTACAAAATATGCTTCATGGGTGTCGTCCATCCATGGTCGTGGCATATTTTGTAAAATTTTGCGGGCGCCATCTTGGATTTTCATTTTGACCTCATTTTCGGCATCAGCACCCCCGAAAACCATGGACACGACACCCATGAAGCATATTTTGTAAAATTTTGCAGCCGCCATCTTGGATTTTCATTTTGACCACATTTTCGTCATCAGCACCCCCGAAAACCATGGACACGACACCCATGAAGCATATTTTGTAAAATTTTGCAGCCGCCATCTTGGATTTTCATTTTGACCACATTTTCGTCATCAGCACCCCCGAAAACCATGGACACGACACCCATGAAGCATATTTTGTAAAATTTTGCAGCCGCCATCTTGGATTTTCATTTTGACCACATTTTCGTCATCAGCACCCCCGAAAACCATGGACGCGACACCCATGAAGCATATTTTGTAAAATTTTGCAGCCGCCATCTTGGATTTTCATTTTGACCTCATTTTTGGCATCAGCACCCCCGAAAACCATGGACACGACACCCATGAAACATATTTTGTAAAATTTTGCAGCCGCCATCTTGGATTTTTATTTTGACCTCATTTTCGTCATCAGCACCCTCGAAAACCATGGACGCGACACCCATGAAGCATATTTTGTAAAATTTTGCGGCCGCCATCTTGGATTTTCATTTTGACTACATTTTCGGCATCAGCACCCTCGAAAACCATGGACACTATAACTAAACATGACGCGTAATTAGCCGTTATAAATTTTATCTAATGGATAAAGTGATGTGTGTACGGAACCTTATTTCAAGAATTTTGCCCATTATATCCTTTATAAAAATATACTTCGCGCATATCTGCATTCACGCTAGTGGATTCGCGGAAGTATCTATCGCGCAAGTGTAGGCGCACAAATGTCTATCGTGGAACTGTCATTCGCGCAAGTGACCTATCGCGCAAAGGGAGTCGCGCAAGTGTCCGTGCGCGCAAAGGGTCTCGCGCAAGAGTCTTGCGCGTAAATGTCTTTCGCGCATGTGTCTTGATACCCACTATGCTGCCTAGGTCAACAAATAAAAAAATAGATTTAATAATATAAGAAGCCAAAAGTCCCTAAAAATACACCTTAACATATTATAACGCCCTTTTAAAAAATTATATTACCCCCTTTTGGGGAGAAAACCCCTAAATTGGGAACCCTGCACGATGATCCGCACGGTGATGCGGTTGTGACGAGAACATCGCTCGACCGCGCGGTCGTGCGGTGTTCGTGTGCAAGGTTCAAGCGGATTTCATAGAGGCTAGTGCGACGTGAGAACCGCATCACCGCATGCCGGAGCGGCGTGCGGTGCCGTGTGTTAATCGCCTAAAGGAATGTTTCCTTTGAGTAAAATTTTCTATCTGCAGTGTTAAGAATACTTTCCCTCCAGGTGGCATTACAAAATTCCACCCTGTATATGGTGGAGGTACTTAACAGGGTGCAAGGTATCCCCCCTTATATTAATCTGCCACGCTCGAGTAAATCCAAAAATCCCTTCCTGGGCTCCCCTACTATATAGTTTGACCGAAACTGCTGTACGGCGCCTTAGGTATGTGCGCGGCGAGACGCGGGGGAGTACCGGCCGCTCCGTGCCGTCAGCTGTGCCGTCAGTCTGCCGCCGACGCTCACGGCGGTAGCTAGCATTTGTTTGTACCGGACCGTCTATGACAGACGCACATGAGATAAATATACAAAGATGGGTCGTGCGTTATCCCGTGATGTCAAGACCGTCATTTTTAAAATGGTCGGATATTTTAAGAAAAATAGACCAAAAGCTTTGAATAGAATAGTGATGCGAATATTGCCAAAATCGTAGCGGAGGCAATTTTCAATTCAAATGAAAAAAACTTTCTAAAGGTTATCTTGGATGTTACTGACATCGGTGAAGGAAAACATCGTGAAGAAACCTGGAATTCTAATTAATATAAGTCTGGAATCGCATCTGGCTTTACATAAAATATTGTAAACCGATATCGTAAGATCAGTCCGACAATATTGATCTCATGTGAACTCATGGTCTTTTTTCCTGGGACCCCACCTCCCCGCGCTTTCCTAAGGGGCGGTACAACACTTTCGGTCAAACTATAATTAAACATTATTTTGATGTGTGAGATTCCTATATTATCTATTATTGGCATCTCATAATATTACTTTTATGAACAGAAAGTGCGAAATTATTATTTAAATTTACTATTTCTGTTACAATATTCGTATTTGACGTCATTTTTCAACGTGGTACACGCGGCCTGTTGCAAAAATTTCCAACTGGCCGCGTGGTGCCGCGTGACAGAAGCACAGAGTATATTCTACTCATGTGGCAGAAGGGGCGTGGCATGGGTAATGTGACCATACGTCCCGTTTTGAACGGGACTGTCCCTTTATTCGTGACTTCGTCCGGGTGTTCCCGAACGATGCTTTGGGACGCAGAATTTTTTCATTTTTTTTCAATAAACATAAAAACTACGCATCCTTTAACAGTTCTCTGTAATTTTCCTAAAGATAAAATATTTTTTAAAGTGCATAAAAACATTACAAAACCTCAACGAAATAGCCTTATATTTTTTATCGTTTAGCTAATTATTCAATATCTACTTAATTTTCTTAAAGAAATGATCTCAACAGATTTATTTTATTACTGCGACTTTACTGACGTCGTACTTTTGAAAATGTCCCGTTTTAAGTCAAAATAAAATGGTCACATTAGCATGGGGGCGGGGCTTGCGCCGCGGTCAGCCGCTCGCGGGCCGCGTCTTGGCCGCGCGTGTCTGAAGGCTCACCTACATTTCTAACGAATACAACTGACCGCCACCGCGGCCGCCACCGCAGGCCGCGCCAGTGTGGGACACGCTTTAATCACTCTATCTATTGATAAAAACCGCATTAAGAATGGGTAGTAAGCAAAATTATCAATCTTTTTTGATTTTACATGAACAATTCTAGATTTCTAGGCTTAAAATACAAATGTATGAAAACTACATGATATTTTTGAGGGTTCTCATTAATCAAAAACATAAAATAATAACATTTTCTCGATAGAAAAACATCACGAAGTAGCCTCAAATTTTTTTTTCTGGCATTATTATTACGTAAGAACAAATGACATTAATAGAATCTTATTAAATCATAGCTATAAATAATTTAAAAAAAAGTCGTATATCCAGCACTCTTAATACAATTCAATGTGTGAAAACCCCCTGTGGGGCAACCCTTATCAAATTACCGTGACGTCATGAGTTGAGTTTGACGCTCGTTGCTGATTGGCAAAGCCAATTATGAGCAAAGCACTGCTTTCTCTGAAGTGTGACGACGTGGATGTTTGTTTGTTTGGATGAGCGTTGTGTATGTGTCATTTATATTTTAGTCAACATGACAAAAAAATCTACTGTTTCATACAAAAGTGCTTCACTTTACGAGGCTGGTTCTGAGAAATTCCTGATGGAATATATTAATGTCTTCTTTTACATAAAAGTATATTTCAAAGTTTTCTAATTGTTTATTTAATATTTTTGTAACTCAAAAGACATTATAATCTTAATATTAATAATTATGTTGATATTACATAGCTTTAGCTTCTATATTTCTTAAGTGATGACATCTTGACATATTGACCAATTGACATCTGTCAAACTATAACAAAAACCCAGTAACACCTCATGCTCAGCAGTCGCGTTTGGCGTCCACTAGTAATAATTAAACAAAACGGCTATAATAATTAAGCAAAATGGTTCAAAATGGCTACATCACCCAGTTTATAAAATAACCCACATTTTCTAAGAAAATAAAAATGAAAAAGTATTGTGATTTAAACTATTAAAGAAAATTTTAGTAAGCATTTCCAATACGGCCTCTAAGAATGAAATGTAAGAACGATCGAACGAGGAATTTAGAAATTGAATCAGAATGCGTTAAAGGTAAAGTCTAAAATACGGTAATAGTAATACGGTAATGCCCGACCTGGGAATTAAACGCATGACCTAATGCTCAGCAGTAGCGCTTTGCGACCACTACACCAACGAGGCAGTAAAAAAAACAAACATTTTTGTAAAAAACATTTATTTCCCAATTTTTTTTCGTTACGTAAAGAAATCTTAAGTAAACACCCACCTAGTCCATTTTGTCCACACAATTATTTTTTATCCCCTATCGTCTCAACCATTACTGGAACTAATCTTACCTACAAATTGCCACAAATGGTAGGAAGTGGCACAAAATGGCACAAAGTATCACAATGTTCAAAGTGACGTCAAAAACTCGCCGACAATTTGAAATCTTTTGTGTAATTCTCATTTTCTTGTTACCCCAGCTTGAAATAACGTTAGGGTTTCAAAGCATAACGGTTTTATCAGTGCCTGTAAATGATAGGTTAGATCAAAGGGTAAGGGGTCAGTGGCGATATGTTTGAGTAGTTTTACATTTATTAATTGTCTGATTTCTGCCCGCGATTTAGTCTGCGAGGTTTTAATTTTTAGCGCGGGGGACTCGAATGCTTTTTTTGCTTTATGACATCCGATATCTGTTGGTTAAAGCCCCATCAAAATCGGCCCAGGCGTTTCGAAGATTAGACGAAAAAAAAAACAAAAAAAAAGTTTTTTGTGTACATGTTTTTTTTTGTGTACAATTACCGTAATGTAAACTCATGCATTTAGTGCGACTGGACAATACTGACATTTTATTTTGTTAATCGATTTCATTATTGTTTTATTAGTTAAGTGATTATTTAATTAATTGACATAATAATTTCTTATTTCTTTTCTATTTAGTAAAATACTGTTATTTTGACACTACAAATAGACACCTCAATTTTATTTATTTTTATAAATATGTATTTGTTTTGAGTAAACAATATTACCTCATTGTAAACATTGTCAGGCTCTGAAGCACTTTGCACACTGATATTTGCAACGCATGGTTAGATTTCAAGCTAACCAATGCACTTGAGAATACCTAAGATGGCGATAGCATTATTGGAGCATATTGACATGTTGCCGATAAGCGCCAATTATGCTTGCGTTAGGCATGTGTCTAAGATGTAATAGGCTCAAGGTGCATTGTAGTATCCTCGTCAAATTTAAGGAGCAAACTATGCTAGTAGTTCACGAATCAGTAATGAAATAATGTTTTTTTTTAACCGACTTCAAATAAAGGAAGTTCTCAATTCCTCAGGTTTTTTTTATGTTTGTTCTCCGATTACTCGAAGACGCCTTAACCGATTTGGAAAATTATTTTTTTGTTGGAAAGGGTTTTATACTACACAGGTACCACAGAAATATTGTCATGATCTGATAATAAACTTCGGAGATAATAATATGGAACGAAACTCCTCATAGGATGATAGCAGAACTGTCGGTACAAGTAAGACTGACTGAAGGAAGAGGTGGAGGGGGTACGTGGACCACTCCCCCTTCTACCACTTTCCATAACTAAATATATTTTGTGAGGTACTGTTTCAAATGGCATTTTGTAAAGATTTCAAATATTAATGACCAGTAATATAGGCGGGGCGATGAACCCGCACCCATAATTATAGTGATATAGTTGCATAAGCAACGGAGCGATTCTATTTTTTTCAAGAGGTGTGGCTTATGGTAAAACACAAGCAAGACTCCATGAATACTCTTATGAAATAGAGTATTCATGGAGAGAAAAAAGAGCCAGCTGAAATCATAACACTCTTTTTGGTTGTAGTTGCGTAAAAAGCAAGGCCCAGCCGTTGGAATGTGATGGTTGAATAATAATAAAACGTGATAACAGATACGGCCGCCCTGTATCAGATAAAATAAAATAAATAAAAACACCGTTAAAACCTTTTAGTGTTGAATAAAGTCGTTATAATGTATTTACAAGATAAAAAGCTTTCCTCTTGCTCAATATTATAGTTTATAGACTTTGTATGGGAAAGATTGAATGTTATACCGGGTGTAAGGGACAGCCCTCCGCAGACCGATGGGGTGATTTCAGTATACCATACTAAGAAGACTGATACATGAAATTGTTTCAGGAACGTTATGAAAATCCAAAAAAACTGATTTGTTTTAAAACCTCATACGCAATGTATCGTGACCGCGGCAATCGCATAGCGATCGGCAAGCGCAGCTAGCCTTCGGCCGTAATTCCGTAGCTAGGCAGAAAGTGAACAGCTGATTTCACGCGTCGATCGTTACGATTATTTTAACATCCATTGCTGGTTTTTTGATTTTAGCTGTATTATTTATAAAAATTAAGTGCTGCGTACAAAAAATGTAATTTTACATTGAAAAAAAGAAAAAGTAACTGAAAAAACGGTAAAAAAAAAAATCCTGAGAAAAATTCGAGTGAAATATGATTAAAAATAAGGAGCTGAATGCACCCTATCAGTTTGCGGAGGGCTGTCCCTTACACCCGGTATAAGTAGGTATACTATAATATTACAAATAAACGCGCACAGCCGCGGAGGGCGGTGGCGGTTTGAATAAATAAATGTGATGACCACAAAATTTTCTTTTAAGGTCATTTTATAAGAAAACTTCTTAAAATGGCTGTTTTTGAAGCACGTAACACCCTTTTATACTTCAAGTTAGGATAAGTAACCTCTTAATAGCCGCTTTGAGGAAGAAATTATTGCGGACTGATAACATAGGTCCAGTTTGTTAATAGTTACGAAAATTCCATTTAGAACCAGCATTAACATCACGGCTGTAATCAACCGGGGACAAATCCAGACTCCGAAGTTGATCAATAAAACTCATTAACCCACCACCTCAGTCACCAACGTACAGACCGACAGACAGTTTCCACTGTAAACTTTTCCTATAACACAGAAATCTGAACGTCGTCAGTCTTCGGAGCTGGCCACAATTCAGCTGTCGGATTAGTCAGCTGACTGTCCACCGACGTGCGTTTGACAGTCTATCTAGATGGGGCAAGATTAGTGCGAACCGAACTAACCAGTATGTTAGAAAGAGAAATTTTTGAGATTATTTGTGATTAGGTTGGTTCTTCTAGGTTTTTTGATATTCGTGTAAAGTAATTGGGTTGGTTACACCATCAACCATTAATATCAAGAAACATAACATAGCATCACGCCTGTAATCCCCGAAGGGTTAGGCAGAGGTGTACCCATTAGTACATCCACATTTCGCCAGTTATGTTCAAGTTTCATGTAATAGGGAGCCCATTGCCATCAACCGGGCACAAATGTAGACTCCGAGGCTGCTACTGAGAAATTTCTGAAGGAAAAACTCAATAACACTTTGCCCGACCTGGGAAACGAACCCAAGATCTCATGCTCAGCAGTCGCGCATTGCGACCACTAGACCAACGAGAAACAACAACGATCAAGAAACAACTTCTCAAAAACAAAAAAAAATGCAAAAATCCGAGTAATGTTCAATTTAATGTAAAATTAAATTATTTGTGACTTTGAAATCAATAAATAGTAAGTCAATTGAGTTGACTAATAAGTGACGTCACAGTTCGATATTGCCATACACAATCTATGGGGAATCGCGTTTTGACAGTCATAATAAATTAATGTAAATAATCTTTATAAAACAAGCTTTTTTAGTGTGATGTTACTAACTTTATCGTTTTCTACTCTTTAAGCCCTTTCATTTGATACCCATATCAAGGGGATTGAGAAAAAATATGTAATCCTCCATCTTGGAATGGCGGCCATATTTAAATTATTACAATACTGAGTTTTGGTCATTGTATTGTCACCAAAACTAAAGGTGTGTGCAAAATTTCAGCTCAAACGGATACCAACAAATGGTCGAAAAATGGTTTGCAAATTTTGAAAGGACAACTTACATACGGACAGTGCAAGCTAAATAAAAGCTTGTAAAAAGTATGTCAATTTGATTGTTGTGACAACTACCCAATTATAGCTTTATGTATAAATAGAATTGATTGTGTAGCTGAGAATTATTTATAACTAGTGTGACAGACAGAACAGTCGATCATTGTAACCACAAAGGAAACTAACTTTTACAGAGGACTGGCTCGATAATGTACAGTCAACAAAAGATAAAGCTATGCAGGGTTGTCAGATTTAGTTGCAGTTTTCGATGTATGTTTTTTAATGTAATTTAATTTAAAAAGTAAAAAATAAACAGTTCATTGATTAAGTCTTTCCATCGAAGACATTCATCGGTTTCTAACAAAACTTCAAACAAAATCTGACGACCCTGGACACCTATCTCTTTTGTTGACCGTACCTAGTCATATTTTTGTCAGTAGGTAAGTTGTTTTTGATGAAATTTCGTAAATACAATAAGGGTATTAATATCTAGGCTTGTGGTTAGTTAGTTACCCGTCAAATCAAACAACTTAATTTTAAAAAGATAAAATTATTAAGTATTATTTTCTCCGCCTCGTTGGTCTTGGGTTTGATTCCCAGGTCGGGCAAAGTGTTTTTGGGTTTTTGCATTAGGAAGTTATGAGCCTCGGAGTCTGGATTTGAACTGGTGCAGTTGATGGCAATAGGCTCGCTATTAAATGGGACTTAAACATAACTGGCGAAATGTGGGTGTACCTACTAATGGGTACACCTCTGCCTACCTTTACGTATGGAGTTTCTTGCCCATTCTTCTCCATACAAAACTACCTTTTGGAAGGGGCAACTAGATTCAATTCCTTTTTCTCTTGTTTATGACGTTCAAAAGTGCCTTGTAATGGCCTAATTGCAATAAATGATTTGACTTTGACTTTGACTTCCTCTTCGGGGATTACAGGCGTTTTTTACGAAGATAAGTTTTAATTTTTACAACTAAACTTAATGTAGATACTTTCACGACCTCTGCACTCTTGCATTTACACGTAAGCACAATTTTTTACGTGTATTACATTGCAAAAAATAGTAGTGACTTTTCAGACCAAAAATAAAAATTGTATATAAGCAACTCAAGGTCACTTACTTTGATAGGCAATACTCCTAGTTAACGACTATATACTGTGTCTTTTTATACCCCACATATTTTATATACCATCTTGTAGCTGTTTACTCTATCCCTTAATAAATAAAAATAAAATAAAATTAATGTGCTTGTGCTACATTGACTCTAAATTGAATTTGTAAACTATGCCATAGGACTTTGGACTTTAAAGACATTCCTGGTGACCCTTACGAGTAATTATTTGTTTGGTAATGGTTCATTTAAGACTGTAATGGGATCATTATATCTTTTACTACTAGTAACATAACTGGCGATATGTGGGTGTACTAATGGGTACATCTCTGCCTAACCCTTCGGGGATTACAGGCGTGCTAAAAAATTAAAATAAAAAATCAAAATGGTTAGCAATGTTGTAAAAAAACGCACATATGCAACTAATCAATCTGCCTAGCTTTTGCACGTTTTCCCAACTACACACATCAAAAAAGTCTAGTGATCCCTAGACTTTTTCTTTTTCATCCCTAACATTTGTTAGGGATGTTGATCCCTAGACTTTTTTGATGTGTATATGTTGGGGTCGGCTTCCAGCCTAACCGGATGCAGCTGAATACCAATACTTTACACGTAGCGACTGCCTATCTGACCTCCACAATCCAGTAACTGGGTAATACGATACCGTCGGTAAGACTGATTGTCAGACTTTCGGGCTTCTGACGACTCGTAACGACTGTCAAAGATCCACGTATGACAGCAAGGACCAACGGCCTTAGCACTAGCAATTTTTGTGTGCACTCAAGACATTGTTTAAAAGTAGTTGCAGGTTAACTGCCTGTATATCAAATAGTTTGTTAGACTGTACAGTAAGCGATCATAAGTGCAGTAGCATGCTAAGGTTTAAATTACTGCGAACTCACGGTACAGGCCGTACCTACATCTGTGTGTATAAGTGATTATGTATAAACACAGTATATACGAACACCTCAGAATTCGCAGACGGCGGCGTCGAAAGGTCGTAAGTTAAAAAATGACAATCTATTGCTTCGTAAGATTGCTACTCCAGTTATGACCGCTACTATATGCTATATTATACCAAAATTACACGTAAAGAATTTAAAGGGTCCAAAGAATTCAAGAACCATCTAGCCATTCTTGTAGGAGCAATATCAACTAACATTCAAATGACGCAATATTGCCCAAGTAAGTAATTAAAACTTATAAGTTGTGCTCCATTGTCTGTTGAACAACAAAATAATCCTGGACTACAACTACTGTTTAAAGTTGTAGGTTTATAGTTGACTAGTTTCTGCTCGCGACATCGTTTGCATAAATGTGGGTTTTTACGGGGTTTTGTCTTTCGCGTGAAACCCTTAATCCTTCTTTTAAAGCAGTCGACTAAAAAAAAATAAGTAGGTATTTTCAAAGTCAAAGTCAAAACTTTTATTTCAATTAGACCATTTACAGGCACTTTTGAATTGTCAAGGAGTCGGTCAGTTAGTTAGAAAGTTGAAGCTAGGTGCTTGTTGCAAAACAGAGGTAGGCCTCTATAGAGAAGAACGATCAAGATACTCTACAGGCACTCTTTTCAATTAGGTTTTTACAAAATCCTGGTTATATTATTCTTGTGGATTCTACATGTGAAAACAATGAAGACGATTATAAAACAATTAACAAGCTACTATAATTAAAAAATTAAAAAACACGACTGCAAAAATTGCACATATTTGTACTTTGTTTACTCGTCAGTTTTTTTTACGACGTTTTTTATTTACAGTGTTATATATTTTTTAAATCTACTTGTCAAATTCTAGAAGATAACATAGACACGACCAGATTCATAAAAAAATAAATTGAGGCTGGTATTAATTTACGTTTTAAAGTGAAACCACACCGGTTTCTTTTTATTTTTTACCAGCCTATGTTACTCGGAACGATGCAAGGATTGTAACGATACCCCATACATCTAAATCGGTTCAGGCGTTTAAAAGTTATGGTGGAATAAAGAAACTCGCATACATACATACATACATACATTAACCCTGAACACATAACACTCCTTTTTTTTGGGCAGTCGTGTAAAAAAAAATAAAAATATATATGTAAGCCATGGCAGTTAAGAGATGACCAATCCCTACTGACAGCACTCGTTCACGAGCATGACGCATGGATCAGCACCACTTAACTCGACCATCTTGAAGGGAGCCAAATGATCCAACACACGCACCACCATCAGCGAGACATTTGAGTGAGCATGACAATCTCTCAACCGCCATGCACCTGTGCCTAACCCTTCGGGGATAACAGGCATGATGTTATGTTATTGACTAGGTCAGACTAGACCAGGACAGACGGACAAAAATATCAAACAATTAAAAAAAAAACAAAAAAAAACTGTAGCAGCTAAAAAATAATCAGTCCCAAACGTCGACACGCGTTCGCGAACATGACGCATGCATACCTAATTTCAATACATATTTATAATAAACGGAATGTAACAAAATGCGTACGCAATTGTTTACAAGATTATGCCATTCTGTTAAATGCACGGTACTAGGTATTGGTAAAAGCTTTAAATTGAATAAAACAAATGAACATCACTAGTAATAGTAAATTACAAAATCATAATGATGTCACTTCGTGTGACATAATGTTTTGGACAGACTAATTGTGTTTAGTGTTTTGTTGTAAAACAACACGTAATTATTTAGTCAGCGCCGGTCATCTATTGTAAACATATTGTTTTAACACTGTATGGGTTGGTATATTCACCGACAAAAATCAATTACAATAAATACGCTCTACGAAAGATGAGACACACCGCACAAACTTTATTACTTCATAACATAACACAACATCACGCCGGTAATCTCCGAAAGGATAGGCAGAGGTGTACCCATTAGTACACCCATATTTCGCCAGTTATTTTAAGTCCCATATAATAGGGGGCAGGGGGCGAGCCTATTGTCATCAACCGGGCACAAATCCAGCTCCTACTGAGATATTCCTGATGGAAAAACCCAAAAACAACATGTTATGAGTCTTTGTTACCTGATTTCAATGAATAAATAAATAAAAACACATTTCCCGACCTGGGAATCGAACCCAAGACCTCGGCCACTAGACCAACGAGGCAGTCACACTCCGTTTACTATCCAAACCCATTCTGAAATCTTAGTAAGACAAAGATAGTCTTACCAGAACGAAAAAATAAAATCTTTAATCCGCAAAGTGGCGTCTGTTGATTTAATTTTTCTCTTTATAACAACTTTGAAAGGATTTTAAAATGCAGATATTTTTCGAGACACTAATTAATTAACTCTTTCTTTATTAAAATAAAAGTATCGGAAGGAGATTTTTATCTTACAACAAGATGGGGAATGCAAGGCTATGGGGGAGAAATATGGAAGGACTACTGTGGGATTTTAAAAAAAAACAAGCTACTAAGTATAATTAAAAAATTAAAAAACACGACTGCAATAATTGCACATATTTAGTACTTTGTTTACTCGTCAGTTTTTTTTTACGACGTTTTTTATTTACTTACAGTGTTATATATTTTTAAATCTACTTGTCAAATTCTAGACGATAAACACAGACACGACCAGATTCATAAAAAAAATAAAATGAGGCTGGTATTAATTTACGTTTTAAAGTGAAACCACACCGGTTTCTTTTTATTTTTTACCAGCCTATGTTACTCGGAACGATGCAAGGATTGGAACGATACCCCATACATCTAAATCGGTTCAGGCGTTTAAAAGTTATGGTGGGATAAAGAAACTCACATACATACATACATACATTAACCCTGAACACATAAACACTCCTTTTTTTGAGGCAGTCGTGTAAAAGTATTATTTCGCTGGTTTCACTTACAGGATAGACAGCGAATCTGAAAATGTCACATTGGTACTTGCCCGGATTCGTACCGACAACCTCATGCATGAGAGGCGGGCGCCATAACCACGACACATTCAAGTCAATGAAAGACGTACCTAGTAAATGGTAGTTTTATAGCTGTGGGCTGTAAACTGTATATTAAACCTTGCTAGTGTCGTGTCTAGGTCATAAGACGAGCCTATTGGCACTAACTGTGCACAAACCTAGCCTCCAGGCTTCTTATATACGTACGAATTACTGCCCAAGGCATTAAAACCGCCTTTGGACAATGTTTTTTTTTACATGTTCATAAAGTTGAATAAATAAATTACTTGCTAACATGTATAATTGGGTATAGTTTTGCCAATATATATAATGAACCTATATAAAGGATCGTAATTTTTTTTCGCAACATTAATGAATCTGAATTTTATCTGTGACTAACTTCCAAGCGTGACTTTGTCCTTATCAAATATATATCGATACCTTTAGGCTCAAAGGACGTAAACGCCATTTTGGCCAAAATGAGATTTTAATGCAGTCTTAAGTACTTAGTTTTTCGTCCTCTATCGATTGGTATATTTAAAACATCGATATTCGCAAAAAATGGTGGATACAGCCATTATTTTTGGTTCGCTAAACATAGATTTTCTTATTTGGGTGGTGTTTTTTGGCTCTCCTGAAAAGTCGTGTTTTGGTGGATACGCCTATTGAGCCTAAAGGTATCGATATATTATTCGACGGAAACCGTACAATTAACCGGGATGCCGGTCAGCTTATGTCCTATTCGAGACTATAATCTATCTCTGTGCCAAATTGCATCGAGATCCGTTCAGCGGTTCATGACGAGATGTATGAAAGTAGATGAGGCGAAAGGAGTATGTAAGGATCGTAGCAGGTAGTTTTTGCCTACCCCCATGGGAAAAAGGCGTGAGATTATGTATGTATGTAGCAAGATTAATTTTAAATCTATTTTAAGCACACGTTTTGGATGTAATTAAACTGTTATTGTTGGCTAAAATTGGCAACATTTGGCATATTGTTTTGCAATGCTTACATTTTATAATTTGTTTGGTTTTTTTTTTGTTATTTGTTTGGACTTATATATTTTTCAACTACCAGCTTTTTTCTTATAACTAATTGTTTTTCTTCTTCTAATAAATTACGGTTTTTCTTAGTAATTTGATAAAACAATAAACATTTGACCTAGATGTTAAACAAGTAAATTATTTTGATAATCATTTCAGTTACAAGTCGTGTTGTTTTTTTCTTTTTAGTTGGACAAGTGGACTTGCTACTAGAGCGTAACGAGAAGCTTGTAACATGGCCTTTTAATAACAACAAGGTCTTCATAATATCATAACAGAGATGTTCTTCAATTGAAAAGGTCGACTTGAGCAGACTGTCTCGTTAGTCTAGTGGTCGCAAAGCGCGACTGCTGAGCATGAGGTCATGGGTTCGATTCCCAGGTCGGACAAAGTGTTATTGGGTTTTTCCATCAGAAGTTTCTCAGTAGCAGCCTCGGTTTCTGATTTTGCGCCCGGTTGAAGGCAGTAGGCTCGCCCCCCTATTACATTGGACTTAAACATAACTGGCGAAATGTAGGTGTACTAATGGGTACACCTCTGCCTAACCCTTTGGGAATTACAGGCGTGATGGTCTGTGACTTGAGATAATTGAGAAATTGGCACCGTTAATTCCAAGACAAAACTTCTTTAAAAAAACACTTTCTTTGAGCCCCGAAAACCCGATTAATTTTCAATTAACAGCAAAATTGAAGAAATTAATTGGGCAAAACTTCAGCTGAAACTAGGCAAGGATCAGGATCTCTAACACTTTTACAGGCTCATCAGTGACTGTAAAATAAGTTATTTAGTTGTCACACATAACATCACGCCGGTAATCCATAAAGGGATAGGCAGAGATGTACCCAATTACCCATGTAATAGGGGGCGAGTTTATCTCCATCAACCGGGCACAAATCCAGACTCCGAGGCTGCTACTGAGAAATTCCTGATGGGAAAACCCAATAACACTGCACAACCAGGGAATCGAACCCAAGCCCTCATGCTCAGCAATTGAGCTTTGCGACCACTAAACCAACGAGGCAGTCAGGCTTTAAAATCAATAAAGAGTATAAATAGTAATAGTAGTAGGTAATCAATTGAGTTGATAATAAGTGACGTCATAATTTACTATTTCCGTACAAAATCTATGGGGAAGTCGCGTTTTGATAGCTTATAAATAGTCTGGCAATGAATTGATGATGTCAAGCACCCGATAGCTACCATCGCCCCCATTAACCTGCCAGTATTTATTTTTAATACAACAGCCCTTCAAATCAAAGAAATGTCAATATTTTGACAGCCGTCAGATTCATACGAATTATAATCTGACAGCTGTCAAAATAGTATTTCTTCTATTTGGAGATCTGTAATTACGGTAATTTTGTCTACGGGCAGCATGTGCGGTGCCGCTTCCATGGGCTTGAAGTTTACAGTTTTAAAAACGAAGGGGTACCTATTTATAAATTTGACGTGTCTGTGTGTGTGTCTGTTTGTGGCTTCGTAGCTCCCGATCGGATGACCCGTTTTTGGTTTTGTTTTTTTGTTTGAAAGGTGAATTAGTCGGGAATGTTCTTAGCTATGTTTGATAAAAGTTAGTCCATGATGGCCGCCATCGTGGGTTTTTTAAAATTTTATTTGTTAGAGTACTTGAACCCAGTAGGTGGCCACGTTTATCGCGGCATCATTGGCGTTTTTGTGCCCTCTAAAGTGCACGTGTGCAGTGCATTTTGGACACAGTAGTAAGTGGACCATGTTTGGTCAGGAGCACGGCACTTGCACTGAGTGTCTGAGGGATCTATAATCTCCAATTTGCTAGGTTATGCATGCAGTCTATTTTCGGTCAACGGTTTCCATAAAGGCCACTGTAAATTACATCCGGCAGGTGTTCCTTGGGTTCAATGAAGTTTGGGTTAATCCAATGATGCTGACATAGTCGGTAATTACAGTACTTAGTACAAAAAAACTTTTAGTATGGCTTTATTTGATCTCTCTACGTACGATGTCTTTCGTAACTCCTACACGGCTAATATTTTTCCGGGAATACATAAGTGGTTGTAATACGTTAGCAATGTTTTAGGCGATTATCACACGGCACCGCGCTCCGCCGCGGTTGGCGGTGAAGCGGATCTCATGTCGCATTGTCCTCTAAGAAATCCGCTGATGCTTAACACATACACCGCCCGACCGCGCGGTCGGGTGGTGCAATCCGCTTTACCGCTACCGCCCTCCGCGGCGGTGCACGGTGCCGTGTGTTAATAGCCTTAATACTGCTAAACCATAGTTAAAATGTTGCAGCGACATATAAGTAAAAGTATTTCATAACAAATTACCCCTGTCTTGTTGATTAATAGTGCACCGTTTTTTAACAAATAGTTTGACCTACATGTTTTTCAATGGCCTATACCTACACCATCAATAACGTTTCCTTACAAAAGCAAACATAAAACTATTTCAGGGATGGTGAACCAATGACACTCAAACAATCCAAATAATTTTTGACTATGGACAAATCTATTTACCTACCTATGTGATCGAATCGAATTTGCTACAGCAGAAATCAATACTCAATACTCAATTTTTTATTGCGTTCCATATAAGCCTATTACATACATTATAAATAATAAAGTAGAAAAGATCAATATGGACCCTGTCGGGCACAGCAAAATTTAGGAGAGAGGAAGAGGCCTTTGTAGTTATTTATATTCTTGTATATTATATAGGTATACTTATAATTATTTTTATTTTATGTAGTGCATGAAAATAGTGTCTAATAATTTGTGTATTAATATTTTCTTATTTATATTTGGCTTTCTATGTATTATATTATATATTTTATTTATATTTGACTTTCTATATCACACACTAACCTTTCATTTAAATAAACATAAAAGTAAACATTTACGAATGCTGTACAGATATCGAGTAGCAAATCGGTTTCTTACGTGAAATCGAATGACTTAAGATTGAATACCATTTGCTCTAAAAACATCGAGTGGTCGTTCGAGAAATGATGTTTCATCATGATAATGGACATTCGCACTGCCGATGATTCGAGCTTGAGTTATTCGAGATTTTAATGCATCAACTGTCGCGCTTATAATTTTATTCTTCGTTTTCATTTACGTTTAACGTTTTCGAGTAAGTGTTATTCGATCTCACGTCATTCGATTTCACGTAGGGAATTCGTGACGTCATGGTCACATTAATATATTATTTTGTCATAGAAAATAGCACTTTTACCAATAAAGCGTCACCATCCCTGAACTATTCTAACGAAGCCAATTCTGAAACCGGTGTCATTCAAGACAAAATAACTTTCCGTAATTCTTAGAAAATCAAACGAGACGCCAATAAAAACGTCATATAAACAAGGGAATAAACGATATAACCCCAAACTGCTGTCGTTATTCAAAATATTCATGAGATTTCAACCCTGTGAATGCCACATTCGGAGTTCGGACACAAATTCTTGTAGCGGTCTGA
Source organism: Hoplodrina blanda (assembly GCA_949316365.1). Classification (NCBI taxonomy): domain Eukaryota; kingdom Metazoa; phylum Arthropoda; class Insecta; order Lepidoptera; family Noctuidae; genus Hoplodrina; species Hoplodrina blanda. The sequence goes on along the minus strand of OX438567.1, from coordinate 12,146,018 downwards.
GTGACCGCGGTCAAGTTGGAACTGGTTCGATCTGGTTTGCGGCGGATTAGGGCTAGCCAGTAATAATAGATTAATTAGTGATGTATTTGTGTTTGTAATTTATAGCTTATCGGTTTTAGCGAACGATGAGACTATTTTCGTCTTTGTTTCTATTTTTGGCTTATATTACGAAGTTGGATTAGGTGTCTCATGAATGACGGAGTACCAGTGTGATTGTTTCAATTCATATGTAAGTGCTTTCTAAGTTTATCTTGAACAACACTGACATTGGTGAAGGAAAACATCGTAAAGAAAACTTAAAATAAGTTTGAAATCGCTAACCCGCCTTGAGCAAGCGTGGTGATCAATGCTCCTGCCTTCTCTGTATGGAAAGAGGTTAAAGTGAAAGGGTTATAAATAGTACACACGTCACTGTATTAATAATGTTAATTTAATTTATGTCAATTAACCGTCTTCGTTTATGTTCGTATTCGTAACCTTTACTGATTGACACTTTGTTTTGCAGACAAATAGTTAACATATTTTTAGTTTACCTTGAAGGTATAAGTAACTTACTTACTGTATAAAAAAACAAACAGAATAAAAAAGAAAACTAAAAAAAAAAACTAAATGGCATCAACTGGAAAGTGCCTAAAAGACTGGCCGCATTGCTACGTTGTAAAGAAGATTATAAATAGTTACTTATTTTTTCAGTTTATGATGAAAATTTACACAGAATCTTTAACCCGCATTTTTGATTAATATATTTCCCCAATTAGTGTGCAACCTCAAAATTATATGATAAAATATTCTCTTACATTCTGACCATATAACGTTGTTGTATAAATAAAAGCCGGGCTTCGAATAAATACATCCATATTTATAATAAAATATTTTACCAATCAAACCACTTACATATTATGAATATAAAAGCGTGAGAGTTTGCATAAATAATATATGAAATTACAATAAAATGCGGTTTTATTATGAATGTACATGATAATTAAATAATGTTACAAATAATATTATGTGCATGCATAATGTTGATAAAGGAGCGTTGACATCGTACAGCATTTCACACAAACTTTCAAGTCCTTAGTTTTCGAAATGAATGAAACGATTTTAATAAAACTTTCTACTACCGCAAGTTGGATACATAGGTATAAAATCTGTTTCGGGCTTTGCCTAGTCGATCCAAGAAGCGACTAACAGACTCTGGGAAACGTCGACTGTTGACTGACCTTTATTTAAAAAAAAAAGGTTATGTTAGGTTAAAACTGTGACTCCCTTACGAGAAAAAAAAACGGTAAGATTAGAAATTTTTCACATCTCTGTATAAATGCAAAAATAATTTCAGGGAAGTAGTTCAATAAAATTACGCTAGACAAAACCGTCTGGATCACTTTGTGACTGGTTTAGAAAATGTGATATAAAATAATAAATTGAGATATAGTTTGAAAAAACCGTTATATTTTTCTTTTTCTAAAAAAAATATAAATTTTGCCATGAAAATGCCGTGAACTTAAACGTGAATAAAAATAATTTATATTTTAAAAACATTTTAGTCTGTGTTGACATTTATAGCTCATTACTTCTTTATTTATTGAAATCTATAAACACTGCAGAATACAACTGCAGTTGTCCACTTATCGATGGCTGCCGTCAACGGCTGTCAACGTCTGCATTTGCTCCTGACGCTCATGTACATGAGCCCTAAATCGGCTTTACTTTTCAAACGACTTCAAATAAATGTAATTTGTCATCGACTTCGTACCGGCGCCGTTACTTTGGATGCAACACTACACTTTTTACTATCTGGTTCATGGCCGTGGCACGAATGCAATTTTATTATTTGAGAATAAAAGAATAGGAACAGGGTTTTTTACTTTAAAAATTTAAATCATGTATTGTTTTTGTTCTGTAGCGATTTTGCCACTTCGTTGCTTTGGATATAGGTGTTCGTACTCCTTTGACTGCCTCCTCGTTGTTCTAGTGGTTGCAGGGCGCAACTACTGAGCAGGAGGTCTTGGGTTCCCAGATCGGGCAAAGTGCTATTGGGTTTTTCCATCAGGAATTTCTCAGTAGCAGCCACAGAGTCTGGATTTGTGCCTGGTTGATGGCAATAGACTCGCTACTACATGGGATTCAAAAATATAACTGTCGAAATGTGGGTGTACTAATGGGTACCTACACCTTTTGTTTATGTATGACTACTTTCCGGTTCCGTCATCAGACAAGCACATATTGCATTGTCATGCAAATTGCACATTTAAGTAAAATTTCAGCTCAATCGAACATCGGGAAGTGGCTCAAAATTAACCTATAAGATTTTAACCACAGACAACGAGACAGGTAAAAGCTTGTTAAAAGTAGAAAAATGTCCTACACATATTTTTCTACTTTTAACAAGCTTTTACCACACTAGTGTAATTTCAATCACTTTGAATGCATTATATCTCTGAAAACGATCTCGGAAGCCCTCACAACCTTCTGACTTTAGCGATAAGTTTCTTGCAAATCCTTTCAACGTAGGTATGTACCTATTCGACTGAGATCCGAAAGTCGGCAGACTCACGTCATATTAAAATGGCTGAAATTTTCAGGATAAATAGAGGAATAAAATATTTTTTTTCGTGATGAAATCATCATAGATCATGAACCGACGTGGTGAAATCACCCCCTCCTGGGGGCCTACCATAATCTCTTAAATCAGTATCATTTAAATATAACTTTGTAATTTCTGTTGTGTGCAAAGCAAAGTACCTAATAATAAAAAAAACTTTGGAGGTGTCAAGGGACACCCGGATGGAACGAAGTTATATGAGAGAAAGAGAGAGACAGACAGAGAAACACGCGCACGCCGCACGGCTTACAACTATAGCAAAAAGTATCGTTACAACTTTTGGTCTTAATTTTTTCCGTCTAGCCCCCTTTCGCAACGCGCGATAAGGAACTTCCTTCCAATAATACTGTTATAAGAGATGGGGTTAGGCCCTCTGGAATTGACAACTCTGGGATCTTCGACTTAGATTTAATGCTAGCTTTTACCCGCGACTACGTCCGCGTAAATATCGGTTAAAGGCGATCTATTCTTATTTCTCCACACAAACTTTGGACCCCCGTTTCATCCTCTTTTCTTTTTAAGTATGGGAAATCAACAAATGACTTCGTTCCGCTCTGGGCGGAGCGGAACGAAGTGTCAGACTCTTACTGACTAAAACCGATCCCGTTTCCTCCTAATGCCCTTTGCGTTCCACGGCCGCGGCAACTCTTTCGAACAAAATCCGCAACCCTGGCAGGCGTTCCATACTCTTAGGAAGTGAAATTTGGAAAATACTTTCTAGCACGTGCCTATGTTATAATAAGTATCTGCGTGGCTGACCCCCTTGTCTACTATACATGCCCCTCCGTCTGCTATACGTCCATCGGTCCCCCCTCCTTGGTACACCCATGATAAGAGTGCCGTGGAGTTTCTTGCTCGTTCTTCTCCATAGAGGCCTACTCCGTTTTGGAACGAGCAATTAGCTTCAACTTTCGGACTAACTGACCGACTCCTTGATAATTCAAAAGTGCCTGTAAATGGTCTAATTGAAATACTTAAATGTTTTGACTTTGAGTGTTCCCAGGTAGCCCCTGCCCACCAATCTCGCAGTGATTATGTCACGTTGGGTCATAGAGTGAAGTTTTGAAACTCCATTATCAGGGGCGATATAGTTGCGAGGAAGTGAGGAGTAGTTCTCGATTACATTGTATGAAACTGATGTTCGTGTTGGTTGAAAAGTTTTGAAGTTTACGATTTGGGAATTAAAGTGTGATGTAGTCTATGTACTTTACATTGTGTTAGTTCCGGATAAGTTACATAATATCACGCCTGTAATCCCCGAGGGGTTAGGCAGAGGTGTACCTATTAGTACACCCACAAAAAAAATATTTAAGCTATAAAAATTAGTGCCTTTCAGCTGATTTTTATCAGCCGTTTAAGCATTAAAGAGTAACAACATCCATCTTGTTATTATTTTTTATGTTTTTATTGAATAGTTTTTTATCCAACGTGGCAATGCGGCCAGTCTTTTGGGCACATCTCCAGGTGACTAAGTTTTTAAGTGCACATGACATGGTCTGTGACAATAAATAATTATTCTTTCTTTTTTCTTTCATCAATTCTCACAAACTTTTCACGTCTATAATAGTACTAGGAAAGATTACCTATAGCTACACTACCCCAGTGCCATAAATTCATAAAATCAAACGTAATAAACCATCCTTCCAAGTCTAATGCTAAGTTTAAGGAACGGTGGGGTCTCAGACATTGTCAAAGTTGTTCACTAACAATCAGATAGCTAGGTAATTTATATGCGGCTCTACCGGCACCGACATTGGTACTTTGTGGCACTTGGACACGCAGGAATTAAATGCTGGAATAGATTTTAATGAATTATGATTGTTTTAAAGGTAGGAGAAATTATACAGGGTGAAAATGAATAGATGCGACAAATTTAAATATACAATAATACGTGTTGTCAAGAAAATGTATAAAATATCAAATGTAAAATTAAAAAATAATTGATCAGTGTTACGACAAGCGTTAAAATAATTAAAGTATCAAAGAATTTCGCGTACTACCGTTTTCGTGTAGTGGACACGATTTAGGTACCTTGTACGATGTAGGTTGAATGGATAGCGCCGCCGCGCCGCCTCCGTCCGGCCACGGTCCGGCGGACGGAGGCGGCGCGGCGCGGCGGCACGATTGTTAACGATAATCGCGTAATTTTTTTTAACGATTTAGATTGTAGAAAAAACAGTTTATAATTACTGTGTTACTGTAAGGCGCTCCACCCACTGCCCCGCGCCCCGTCGCGTAGCGCGGGATGGCAGATTTTACCGTTGTATGCAAGTATCTCAATTTATATAGAAATCACGCCTAGCACAACACACTGCCGACGCGGAACCGAGCGGGAAGGCGCACCGCGCGCAGATTCTGCCAATCTGCGCGGGAGCGCGGGGCGTGCCGCGGGATATGACACACCGGCTCCGCAGCCCCGGGCGTGATTTTATACTGCAAAGACGTTTGCACGATGGATTTCGATGTAGACAAATTTATTTAGCGCGAGGCCGTCGTAATCTGCTTCACCGCGCGGGGGAGCAGATTTCACCGCTAAGTAAGGCAGATCTGCGCCTCCGTCGCCGCGCGCGTTATCTGTCGCTCTGCTCACCGCGGCGGGACGCATCTTCAGTGGGTGGAGCGCCTAACTGAAGCTCCCATTTCATTTTGTCGCATTTATTCAAATTCACCCTGTATTCATCTAGGTTTTGTCCGCGACTTCGTCTGCGTAAATGTCGCTTGTCAGGGACGAAAAAGTGGTCAATGTCCTTTATTGGGGTTCAAACTTACCAATCCTTTCTTCTTTTTGGTCTGCCTCGTTGGTCTAGTGGTCGCAAAGCACGACTGCTGAGCTTGAGGTCTTGGGTTCGATTCCCAGGTCGGGCAAAGTGTTATTGAGTTTTTCCATTAGGAATTTCTCAGTAGCAGCCTCGGAGTCTGGATTTGTGCCCGGTTGATGGCAATAGGCTCGCCCCCTATTACATGGGACTGAAACATTACTGGCGAAATGTGGGTGTACTAATGGGTACACCTCTGCCTAACCCTTCAGGGATTACAGGCATGATGTTATGTTTATGTAATTTTTTAAGTTTAATAATATCTTGTTTTTATTTTGATTTTATGTACAATTTTCTTTTTTTTTCTTTTTATGTTATGTGCGTTATTATCGCGTGAATAAACAGTTTTTCTTTCTTTCTTTCTTTCTTTCTTTAACGTGGACAAAGTCGCAGACAGAAGCTAGTCGTCCTATAAAATAATAAGACTATGACTATAGCTCATTTACTTAACTAAAGAAAATTAAGTAAATACTAACAACTTCGTTCTTTTAACCAATTACTGGTTAGCAGCAAAAGTTAAAAGATAAATTACCTATTCAAGTGGTAGTTAACTTTAAAGTGTTTTTTCCAGTTTGTTTTTTTAATTCAGCCTTTGATACAACCCTTTTCCAATGAAAGTATTGAGAAAAATTAAAAGGGAATTCATTTAAAAACTAATTGGTTTTTTTTTAACGTTGCCCCACACTAGAAATTTCTCGCGTATCATGGGCGCGTTTACAAACATATACATACATACATAAACTCACGCCTTTTTCCCATGGGGGTAGGCAGAAACCACAGAACGCCACCTGCTACGATCCTTACATACTCCTTTCGCCTCATCTACGTTCATACAACTCGTCAAACAAGCACGCCGGTTACGAGTACTCCGCACCTGACCTTTCTGAAGAACCTCACCAATAAGGTCAGTGTAGGTCTTCCTAGGGCGACCCCTCCCTGCGTTGCCACTCACCTCTGCCATATAAATACCTTTTGTTAATCGTCTTTCACTCATCCTCTCAACATGACCGAACCATCTAAGCATACTCTTTTCTATCTTTGTCACTACATTCTCAAACATATACATTTATTTTTTACCTACATCACACAGTACTGAGCAAATAATTTTACAGATCAAACGATTTTTTATTATTACAATCACACAGAGAGTTAATCACTTGTGTGTTTGGTATCAATCAATATTCTGTGCCTACACACCTGTGGGTATGTGTTATTGTATACATATATGTATGTACATATAACAACATATTGACTTTCATGTGTAACTTTCCGGTATTTCGTGTATAGGTTCCCAATTTTGTATTTTTTATTGCGAATAGGTATATTATGGATTTTAATGACCAATTTTATTTATACTATCTAAACCCGGCCGTACTTCATTGTGGATGATTCCAAGCTTTGTGGGTGTTTGTATTTATTTATATATATTTAAACTTTAAGCAAACTAAAAAAGTAGTCACCAGTCAACTAAAGTTGGTGAAGAAATAACATGGCGGGTGCAAATTATTGTACGAACGTAAAACAATAAAATTAGAGATTAAAAAAAGAACAAAACAATTACGTAAATATATTAGTGGAAATGTAAGCAAGCACAAAATAATTAACACATTATAAGCACATACTTAATATATAAAATACATAATATATCCTTTGAAAAGAATATCTGCAGAACTTTGAAAGTTGTCGATGGATTGACTTAAAATCCCACAAAATTGCCTTATAACAGAAGAGTGTTTTATTTATGTACCACTGTTGTTTTTTTTTTCTCTAAAGACTATTTTAAAACATTCCATTTTTACAATGTTTCTTTAGTGTAGAAACGGCATGATTTCTAAGCGCGAGTCTCAGTTGTTTTTTTTATTATTCTCTTGTACGTCAACATCGCAGCCAATTAGCAAACGGTTAGTTCGTTATGTTTACAACAATATCAATCCTAGTACGAAACGCAAACTTTACAAAATGGCATTTTTTCCTAAAAAAATAAGTTCATTATCGCAACACAATTTTTCCTGCAACCGTGTGAAACTAATTCGAGTTGAATGTACAGTCAGCTACAAAAGTCGATTAACAACGTTGCTTTTTTATATCATTTAAACAGACACTAAACACATAATTTACTGGTTTTCTGAATTTCAGGGCTATTATAATTTCATAGCTTAGGGTTTATTACATCTTAATTTTATGTTCATTGAGTTTTATTTTTAATATTGTACTTAATAATTAGGATTTAAAAATCACAAATGTTAATCGACTTTTGTAGCTGACTGTACAACTTGCGCTTTGTTCAACGTTTAGTGGCAGTTCCACCATCGTACAATTAACAATGGTCTACATACCTACACCAACTTTGTACGTACAGAAGTACACCATATGTTTCAGGGGTAGCAAACCAATGACAAACGTGCTAGTGGTGCCTGGTGGCCCGCGACGGAATAATTTGGGCACGTTAATAATAATAATTGACCACTCTTTGTTTTTGATCGAATCTAGTTTACTAGTTAACGCTAACCTTTTCTTTAAATTTAGGTAGAGGTGTACCAATTAGTATACCCACATTCCGCCAGTTACTTTTAAGTCCATGTAATACGGGGCGACCCTATTGCTATCAACGGGCACGAATCCAGACTCCGAGGCTGCTACTGAGAAATTCCTGATGTAAAAACCCAATAACATTTTGCCCTACCTGGGAATCGAACCCAAGACCTCGTGTCCAGCAGTCGCGTAGTCGTAATTAAGCATTTAGTTAATTTTTGCTATAATACCTACCGCTAAGTCAAGTATAATGAAACATTAATATTTTTTTAATAAAAAATGACACGTTTATCAGAAAAGGTTTGCCATCCCTGATATAGTTGAATATCACAGTAGTGGTAACTCTCAAGGGAGAGAATAATGTTTCGCGCCCGCATTTTGCTGATTGTGAATTAGATCCCTTGTAATAGAAGGCAAGTCTGTGTCCATTTACTGTAGAACATATTACTTAAGAATCTAGGTCCAGACTGTAAAAAAACTAATATACGTATATAGTGTGATTATATAGTCGTTACAGATCGTCAGAAGCCCGAAAGTCTGACAACTAGTCTTACCACGGGGTATCGTATTACCCAGGTACTGGGTTGTGGAGGTCAGATAGGCAGTCGCTCCATGTAAAATACTGATATTTAGCTGCATCCCGTTAGACTGGAAGCCGACCCCAACATAATTGGGATAAGGCTAGGCAGATGATGATGAGTGTGATTATAGTGTGTATTTTAAAGCATTTATTTCAATTATAGACCATTTACTGGCACTTTTGAATTGTCAAGGAGTCGGTCAGTTAATCAGAAAGTTGAAGCTAGTTGCTCGTTCCAAAACGGAGGTAGACCTCTATGGAAAAGAACTATGTAGCAAGAAACTCCACGGACACTCTTTTCAATTAGGTTTTTACAAAGTTCTGGTTACAATATTCTTGTTCCTTCTACATTTATGTGAAAACAATGTAGATGAAATTTTAATATAAAACAATAAAATAATAACAATAAAGATGTAAGTAAGCCTTGGCAGTTACGAGATGACCAATCAAAACAGACGGCGCTCGTTCCTAGCTACAAAAAAATCGTTTCTTGAAAGTAATTTGTTATACGAGCTAAATTCAAGCGAACTCAAATTTTCCATAAAAACAGAGCAATAATCTTTTTTTAAATAAGACATTTCGTAATTGTTCTCAACTTACTTTTTAGACCTATGTATCCTGCATATGAGTAAGAAATTTCATAAAAATCGGTTCATACATTTCGAAAAACGAGGACTGGAAAGTTTGTAAAAAATGCCGTAAGGCGTAAAGAATACGGCCTACCTCCAAACATAATCTATTTTGTCTGTAACAATGATCTGTTACACAGAAACCCTCAAATAAGTAACCTATTGTAATGCGATCTTTATGAGAAATATACGTTTTATGGTAATTTTTCTAAAGCAATTCTAATTTTAGAATAAGTAGGTAGGTATGTAGATCATACATCAATGGGAATGTTTTCATATGCCTCACACACAATCATTATTAAGATGTTTCATTTTTTTTATTGTTTACTGATTCCTATTGTATTTGAGCAGAACGTGGCTTTTGTGTGTCTATTTTTGTATTTCCAAAATCTTTACATACATATAATTCGGATGTAGGTTGCTTTTTTCGTATAAAACTTTTATCATTTAACCCACGTTTGTTTAGCGTAACAATTGACGAAGTTATATTTGTGATATTGATTGAGTTTCCTGTGAAAATCTTCCTTATCTTCTTACCTAACTTACACGCTCAATTTTTTTGGATATCAGTGGCATGTAAACGCCTACTGCCAAACATAGGCATCTACGAGTAATTGCAGAGTAAAAAATATTATAGAATAACAAAAATTATATTTGCATTGATTGTACAAAACATAAGATATTTAAACAATTGCGAGTCGGACTACCATAAAACATATTTTAACATAAAAAAAACGCAATAAAACAGGTCTCTTGTATGGGGTACAAAGTTTTTACTTATTAATTGCGTATTAATATAATAATAATCTCTTTGAACACAACTGAATAAGATTATAATAGTTGCTTGACGAAATTAATATAATTTCATGAGGAGAAATAAATGATTTTTAGTTGCTTTGAAATCAATAAATAGTTAGTCAATTGGCATCCCAATTGACTGAATGATTGATTGAATGACTGATTGATTGAATTGCCAACGCAAATAAGTGACGTCCCGGGGTTGCGGGACGTCTTAGCAGGATACCGTGGCCCCGGAACGTAAAGGGCAACAGAAGGAACAGGGTGGTTTTTTAGTCAGTAAAAGTGTGACAGTCCCTTCCGCCCCACCCAGGGCGGAAGGAGTCATTTGATGATTTTTACCACATTAAAAAAAAATAATAATAAGTGACGTCGCAGTTTACTATTGCCATAAAAATTTAAGAGGAAATGGATATTGCGTTTTATCAACTTATAAATAGTACGTCAATTGATTGGTGGTGTTTTTTCTTACATTCCTACTGTTATTTTCATACTTTTTATGACCTGTCTAAATGAAATTAATTTGAAAGCAATAAAAAAAACTATTAATTGAAAATTAATCAGGTTTTCAAGGTTAAAATAAAGTATTTCTTAAAAAAATATATATATATATATATATATATATATATGTATATATATATATAAAATACTCAATGAATCTTAAATTAATAATGTAGGTATAATATTGTGAAGTGCCTGTACTAGGATAATCCTGTATCACAGGCTGCAGGAGCTCTAACAATACAGAAGTCTTTACGGAAGTTATGTCTTGGAATTGTTTGTTAATGATGTGAACTACCCAGTAGTCGAATCTATTTTTACTTTTGGTAATGTTTTCTTGATACCGCGCCTACGTGTCAAAGATTCCTCTTAGCAGCCGACAAGGTGAGGAAGTGTTGTCATTAGTCACCGATGTACTAGGAAATGATGCGCACCAGTTTAACGAGCTGTAGTACAGTTTAGTGCCGATTGCCAATTAATAGTTTAAACTATCTTCGAGTGTGATGGGGGTTAGAATTAGAAGTAGAAATAGTAGGAACTCATAAAGTGTGCTGAAAAGATATTAAAATTGATTTTATTTTTTGAGCCAAAGAATCAGCATTGCCATACAACGTGGCAATGTAATCCCCGAAGGTTAGGCAGAGGTTACTATGTTTTTGAAGTCCCATGTAATAGGGGGGGGGGGGAGGGGGCTATTGCCATCAACCGGGCACAAATCCAGACTGCGAGACTGATACTGAGAAATTCCTGATAGAAACCCAATAACACTTTGCCCGACCTGGGAATCGACCAAGAACTCATGTTCAGCAGTCGTGCTTTGTGACCACTAGACCAACGAGGCGTCATGCATTTCTTTAAGAAATTACAAATGCAAAACGTATAGGTATAATAGGTAGGACGGTAAGGATTGTGCGTACATTCACGTAGATTGTTATTTTGTTTGAATTGTGCTTCTGCACAGCGTAGAAAAGAATTGTAAACTAGGTTATCATATTTTACAGTTTTCCATTGTAAAAAAAACGTCTCCGCAGCCTTCCTACTTCACACTTCAATGTCCAGATCATCAAATTTTCATGGTAACCGACTTTTGGAGAAGAATAGATTAGCCCACAAATGTAGTGATCCATGAGGGATGTACCCTTTGCATCGCGCCGATGATATGAAGCTAAAATTATACAAAATCGACTTTATTTTGAGGCAGACAATGACCGGCGTTCAATACTTATTAATTATAAAATGACGTAAGCAGAAATAAACTGTTGCTATGCTGATGAGCGGCATTTAAATGTGAGGGTAGAGGTTTTATTCTGACGTTCTTAAAAGCAACATATTTTTTTCTACTGCGGTCTGGATTTGAGCTTAATAACGGATAATCGAATGAATATTTATGTAGGACTAGCTGTCCGCCGCGGTTACACCCGCGTCTTTGGTTACTGCTCCGCTCCCGTACGTCGTAGCGTGATGGTATATAGCCTATAGCCTTCCTCGATAACTAATCTATCTAACACTGAAATAATTTTTCAAATCGGACCAGGAGTTCCAGAGATTAGCGCGTTCAAACAAACAAATAAACAAACACTGCAGCTTTATAATATTAATATTAGTATATTAGTATAGATGAGAGTAAAACGTGGTAAAACGGAACGTATGAATGGTGTGTAAAGGTGTTAGTGAGAGGGAAAGAGAATAAGGAAAGGAATGATGGCGGAGACGATGGAATGTGCGGTGTGTTTGAGGCAGGAGATATGAAAGATTGAAGATTTATCATGACATGACATCTGCAAAAATAAAAAATATAGCTAAGCTTTCTGTGCAACGTATATTTTTTATTTCCACGATCTCAAAACTACATTTCCATATTACTTGTTGCTTACTATATCTATCCGAAATTAATATTTATTACAATGAAAGTAATAATAAAAATAATATGTTACCTACTGCCTTGTTGGTCGCAAATTGCGACTGTTGAGCATGAAGTCTATGTTTCGATTCCCAGGTCGGGAAAAGTGTTATTGTATTATTACATCAGGAATTTCTCAGTAGCAGTTTCGGAGTCCGAATTATTGTCTAGTTGATGGCAGTAGACACGGCCCCTATTATATGGGACTTAAAAAAAACATAACTGGCGAAATGTGGGTGTACTAATAGGTACACCTCTGCCAAACTCTTCGGTGATTACAGGCGTGAGGCTATGTTATAAAAATATATTGATTTTATCAACAAAACTGTATTATTTTTTATTATTTTACTCCATTTTTTTATCAATCAGAAATATGAATATTCAATGAGATATTTCACATCTGCCGGTCGTCCTGTAACGGCCTACTTTCATTTTTTAGAAATGAAAACTTCTTTAGCCTACCTACTTAAGCGATTTTTGGTAGGGGCAAAACTTATGGATTGGCATCACCGACATGCTAATGTGACATGTTGTGCCAGACTGGCGACAGTTATTCCAAAGTTTTCAGACTTCACTTCTGTCGACTGTTTCCCATGATTGTCTATTTTTTTTACTAGCGATCCGTCCCGGCTTCTCTCGAAGTCAAAGTCAAAGTCAAAACATTTATTTCAATTAGACCATTTACAGGCACTTTTGAATAGTCAAGGAGTCTGTCAGTTAGTCCGAAAGTTGAAGCTAGTTGCTCGTTCCAAAACGGAGGTAGGTAGGTCGCTATGGAGAAGAACGAGCAAGAAACTCCACGGCACTCTTTTAAATTAGGTTTTTACAAAATCCTGGTTATTCTTGTTGATTCTCGATTGCAATTTAGATACATAACCTCCTGAATCACTCTATCTATTGATGAAAATCGCATTAAAATCTGTTGCATAATTTAAAAGATCTATGCAAACAGACGGCGGAAAGCGACATCGTTTTATACTATGAAGATATTACCTTCACACGTTTTGTTCATTCAGCTGGTATCGAGTAAAAACCCTATTCAAGAAAAATCTATGACGTACCTGAAAAACTGTATTACCTAAAACGTAACCTAATTTTAAGGTAATACGTACGCACGATGACCGTAAACCACAGGTGGTTACGTTTGACGTACAAGTCTAATTTGGTCCTTCTGAGGTGGCCTGCATCTAAATATGGAACACCTCTTGCTCAGCTGTTTTAAGAGGTGTGTAAGTAATACGTACCATTACGTAATTACGGTGTGGTTTGGAAAAGATTGGCCTCCCGCAGTCTTGGGTGTAAGGGTGACGTAGGTATATGTTTAATAATACAAACAAACATTTTACAAACATTTTGTAAAAACCTAATTTAAAAGAGTGCCGTGGAGTTTCTTGCTCGTTCTTCTCCATAGAGGCCTACCTCCGTTTTGGAACGAGCAACTAGCTTCAACTTTCGGACTAAGTGACCGACTCCTTGACAATTCAAAAGTGCTTGTAAATGGTCTAATTGAAATAAATATTTTGACTTTGACTTTGACTTTGAATACCAGCCTATTAATGTCCCACTGCAGCGCAAAAGCCTCTTCTTATACAGAGAAGGCACGAGCATTATTAACCATGCTTGCTCAAGACGGACAGACAGAGTTACTTTTGCATTCATAATATTAGTATCTATAGATATTTTAAAATGTAAAGTGCAACACAATCAATTCGACACCAGTAGTTATTTTTTTTTCATTGACATACATACATTACATCACGCTTGTAATCCCCGAAAGGTCAGGCAGAGGTGTACCCATTAGTACACCCACATTATGCCAGTTATAAGTCCCATGTAATATGGGGCGAGCCTATTGCCATCAACCAGGCACAAAGCCAGACTCCGAGGCTGGTACTGAGAAATTCCTGACGGAAAAATCCAATAACACTTTGTCCGACCTGGGAATCGAACCCAAGACCTCATGATAAGCAGTCGCGCTATGCGACCACTACACCAACAAAGCAGTTTTTTATTGATAACTAACAAAACAGATTAATAGTTTCAAACACTAAAGCAACGTTTACAAAATAAGTCGCCAAAACTCTCGTTGCCACCTTTCGGCATACAACCCTAAAATGCCGATGAAAAGTAAGTAAAAAAATAATAATATCCGACAGGTAACACGGGGGCCGCCACGTCCCCGGGGGCTGGGGACTAATAGATACCCCAGGCCCCCAGCCTCGTGTGATATAAACCGATTTGTGCACAAAATGGACCATTGGTCAGTAGATTACGGATTAGTTTGTACGCTTTTAGGATTAAAGTGTGCTGGCAGGTTCTTAGGTGTGATAAAATTCTGTAGATTGGGGGTTTGAAGATCCACAAGGGAATTGAGTGTAGGTAAACAATTGGCTCGTTGATGGTGGTGTATGCGTTAGACCATTTGGTTTCCTTCAAGTTTATTGAGCAAGATGGTGCTGATTCACGCGTCATGTTTGTCAACGGACTTGAAAATTTGTGAGGATAGTTTGTTTGTTAATCTTAACTAATTACTAACTAATTAATTAATTACTAGCCGAAAGGCACACATGTAGCTATTGTACTAATAGGATTATTATCTGGAAGCCACTCAAAACTTTTCACGCTCTAATATGAACACAATCAAAAAACTAAATACTTACCGGCAATCGCTGAAAACCAGCGCTGTTTTCGTGCCTTCGTGCACGTGCCACGGCATTATGCTGAGTGTCAGCCGTTTCGTGCGGTAGTGACGTATATTTTTGTTACCGTACGTTATTTTTATATTATAGTTTTAGTCTTTTGTAAACAACAATTTTTATAAATGTGCGTCAGTTTCACGTGAATAAACAGTTTGTCTTTCTTTCTTTCTTAGAGCAATAGCGCACTAGCGGCCAGGCCGCGGCGGCCATCGAGATACTTACCTTAGTATGAAATCGCCACAGAGCGCGCGCACCTGGCCGCACGGTTTGGCCGCTGGCCGCGTGCGGGCAGGTGCGCGCGCTCTGTGGCGATTTCATACTAAGGTATGTATCTCGATGGCCGTCGCGGCCTGGCCGCTGCGGCCATGGCCGCTAGTGCGCTATTGCTCTAACTTACTTACTGTCGGTTATTTAATGTGACCCAAATGCGATCAACGTGTCCTATCACTATGTTTATGTATTCCAGTCTGAACGAATGTAACATAATACATAATTAGGCTTGTTTGAATATGAATAGGCACATATAACCTTAATTACTTACTCATAAAGAATATTCTGTAACCTTCCGAGATAGCATTAGTTTTGAAAACGTATCATAGCTAATTATCTCACGTATAATATCACCATAGGCAATAGGCTCGCCCCCTATTACATGGGACTTAAAAATATAACTGACGAATTGTGGGTGTGCTAATCGGTAAACCTCTGCCTTACCCTTCGGGGATTTCAGGCGTGATGTTATGTTATGTAAAATCACCATTTTTTTTTATGTGATAACTATTTTTTTTTTATTGAAGTTCTATATCGCATTTCTACTTGCATTTTTAATTATACAACACCAGTTATACACCCCAATCTCCAAAAACAGTATTATTTTATTATTACTTTGCCTTGAGCACTATTACTTAATAATACGAGTATTAAACTGGCACTGCTTTAAGAGAAGGCAATGAGTGAGTGCGGAGAACTGCTTGCACTTTCTTATCTACAACCCAAACGGTACTCACACTTGCCCCATTTCACAAATGATTAATAATAAAACGTTTTTCTCAAATGTTAAACTTCATTACAGGGTTAATTACTCAATTAAATGCTCAACTTAACACCACTAACAATAGTAGTAAACAGAATAATTGCGCTTGGGGTGCAAAAGTACCACGTTTAATGAAAATTGGTGCATTCTACTTTTATTTTGTTTTCAGTATAATTTGCCAGTATAGCTGTAAAAAGACTAAATTCCCAGATTCGCCAGACTTATCACTACATACGTCTGTCTGTCCCTATGTATGCTTAGATCTTTAAAACTACGTAACAGATTTTGAGGCTTATGTATTTACATTGCACCCGTGCGAAGCCGGGGCGGGTCGCTAGTATCATTTAAATATGGTTAAAATATTGAGGATAGACAGAGGAATATTATGATCATTAAACAATACCAACTAGATATATTCTTACAATTTCAACCTGAATGACGTAGATCTGTAATTAAAGGATCTTGGACAAAGATATTATACCAGCCTATTATTGTAGGTATTTTATAAAAAGAACTACACAAATATATTGACAAATAAATACGCAATAATTATGCGTAATTGAGCGTGGATTGGATCGTTTTAATAGATTTAAATTCCAATAACAGTTGTTATTTTTAGTCAGATATTACGACACGCCTATGAATAAGGAATGCGTAATGATCTAAAATGTATAGCGGTTCCATTCAGGCATATCACATAAGCCTCACCTCGAATATTGGCTCAGGTAAAATGGTTTCAGTTCAGGGGTACAAAACGTGCCTTTTAGAGCTCAGTCAACACTCTACGTCTCAATGTTTGCGCCTCAGATTGTCCCATTGTAATGTTCCTCCAAATCAGGGGCGCTCAACATTTTCCTAACAATCTGAATCTTTATTTAGGACGCTAATTTAAACCGTGGTCCTGTGCAAATATTATTATCTAAGAATTCTGTTAGATCTTTATTCGGTTTAATTGAAAAATTGTCGGTGACGAAATTGATCTGTGTTTTTTTTTGGGTCTTATGTTGAAAGATCAGAGATTTTGAAATTGATTTTCAGTGGTTTACTCTTACTCTATTTGTTGTAGCACGTATCTAGGGTCTATCAAAATTGATTGGCGATTAGGTTTCATCAAAAAAATATAAGTTTATTATGGTTCCATTAAATAAATGTTATTCTAAATGAATACTAAAATAAGTTGTACGTAATAATAACGGTGTGCTCACTAACAGAACAATTGATGAGTGTTTTCATTAAGACAGGTAGCGCAAACCTTTTCTAATGTGTGTTGAAAATTGACGAATGTGTTTTTTCACAAAAATAATTTCTAGAATGGTATTGTTTTAGTTATTTTCATTTTTAATCTATATTTCAAATAAAATATGGATTAAAAACGAAAATAACTTTGTTGTCTGATTATGGTATGGGCTTTACCTAGTTCTTTAATTTATAACTTTATCAGTCAGGAAATGAAAACCTAATTGGTAGGTACCCATCAATCTATGTAAGTTAAGTACTTATTTATGTGAACCGTAAGTTTAGCCCTTTAAGGAATTAATGATCAGAACTGATTTACTGTCGAATGGGGTTTACTTGAATTTATTATCTAATTGAGTGCGATTTAGTAACTTCGTTTTTGTTTTTGAAGAAAGATGTAAGTAAGAGTCGTTATTTTATTGAACTTACAATAGTTTTCAACTGAAAATAAGTAAATATAGATACGTTAGCCTTCCTTCACTGAACTTGGCAACATTCGTTTCACATAATTTATTTTAAAGCCTAAAAATGTTTATTAGCTCTGACGTAAGAATTTCAGAGGTTACAAACATTTTCAAAATTTCCAATTCAATGTTTGGTAGGTTTTAACAGAATAAAATGTGCAAAATATTGCAACGAAAGTTTTGTTTTGAACATTATGACATTTATAACATAACTTTACGCATAGGTAGGTATACTATCCGAAAAGGTGTTTGTACCTACTTACCTATACCTTATTTTAACTGCACTAAATAGAAGAAGTAGTAGCTAAATGAAGGTAAATTGCTGAAATATACAACATTATTTTTTGTTTATGCGAAACCCGATACACCTGTCTAGTATATTTGTGTAAAGAATCTATGTACAAAATTTTAATACCGTATCATAAAAAATCACAAAGTTATAAACATGTAAATTACCTGGTTGTCCGTTCAAAAACATGCTCATTTCGCGGTACACCCGCGTAAACCGCGTCTCCTGTGTTATGCACTCGTGATAATAGTTTGGCAATAGGTACCTAACCGTACGGTGATTGTATTGTAATTAACTGGTAATAAAATTTAATTAAAATATTTTTGAAAAAAATAATAACATGGTGTAAAAATTTATGGAATCGAATCAGTTACTGATTCTGAACAAACTATATTCAGGTTTCGCATATACTAAAAATAATTTTGTAGATAAATTAAATTAGGCTTAATTCTGCCAAAAGCAGCCAACCCATAATCTCTTAGTAATATTTCAATGTAGATTCTTAAATCAGTGTTAAACATCCAAAATCAATTACTTAATAGAAGAAATGGTGTGGGTTAATTCATTTTAGCAGAATAACTCCAATTATTAAAATAAATATCAGTTTCACTTACGATAATACCTGTAAAATTAAACTACAATCCGTTAAACTTAGTTTAGTATAATTTAGTCACAAACTTGCATCTCCACAACATGAAGTTAGTACTTTACTAAGATTATCCTATCTTTTACTGATGTAATTAGCTCACGTTTATTTTATAAGTAGGTGAGTACTTAGAGATGCACTTCTAATGACAAAGATACCTAATTGCAACTATGTTAACTACTAGAGATCGTGAGGTAGTGAGGTCTTGGGTTCGATTTCCAGGTTGAGCAAAGTGTTATTAGTCTCATTATCAGCCTCGGAGTCTGGATTTGTGCCCGGCGGTTGATGGCAGGCTCGCCCCCTATTACATGGGATTTAATCATAACTGGCGAAATGTGGGTACACCTCTGCCTAAGCCTTTGGGGATTAAAGGCGTTCTGTTATGTTTAAATAAATAAATAAAAAATTATTGACACAGAAAAACACAAAATATTCTTTATATTACAATGCCTCATTAGTAAACTATTGAAATAAATGAAACAGCAGTATTTTTTTGTAATATTCGACAAAAAAATTTGACGCTGTGTGGTTTTGAATCATGAACTGAATCCACAGTGTATTTAAGTCTATAATTTCAGCATTCGGACACTGTCGCAACCCAAGTTCGGGCACGCCACAATCGCGGCGGTAAGACCCCTCTTTGAGGAGTGGCTGGAGAGGCGCTACGGCGTCCTCACCTTCCGCCTGACGCAGGTCCTCACCGGACACGGTTGTTTCGGGAGGTTCCTGTGTCGGATTCAGCGGGAGGAAGCGCCCGGGTGTCACCATTGTGTGGACCGCCCGGAGGACACGGTGGAGCATACGGTGCAAGTCTGCCCCGCTTGGGCAGAGCACCATCGTGTTCTCACGAAGGTGATAGGTGGCGGCGACCTTTCGCGTCCGGCCCTGGTTCAGGCCATGCTCCGAAGCGAGAGGGAACTAAACACATAAACTGAATCTACCGTGTATTTCTATGTCTATAATTTCAGCTTTCGGACATTTTCCAATCGAATTGTTTGGCTATGCAAGTCCTTGATGCAGAGCCTAACATTAATCCGACACTACTAGTAACGGCTCGTAAGTCAGACTTAACGGTTCGTCGAATTTGTGAACATTCAGAGTTAACACTAATTGATTTAGCATTTCAATGTTTATGCGTGTGATAGGTATATCCTAATGAAATCTCTTTGCCATATATTTAAAATGAAACAAATTATTTTTCGATTTATTTGAATATCGCGTGTCTAAGTAATAACAGCCACACGGGTCGATCTATCAGGTTAAGCTACGTTTGCTGGGGTTGGTCCGTAGATAGGTGATCATCTCAATCACGCACAAACACACGAGACTTCTCTACAAAATGCTGATATTTGTTATTTTTTTCAATATGTAACTAGGTACAGTCGGGGTCATAAGTGGAGTAGCAATCTACAAAGCAAATCGATAAAAGCTTTGGTTAAACTGACGACCTTTCGACGTCGTCGTGTGCGAATTTTGAGGTGTACGTAGGTAGCGTTTTATTACGTTCAAAAGTGTCTTATAATGGCCTAATTAAATACATACATGATTTGACTTTGACTTTAACTTTGAATACATCACTTATACACACTGATGTAGGTACGGCCTGTACCGCGTGTTCACAGCAATTCAAACCTTAGCATGCTACTGCACCTATGACCCCGACTGTACCTATTATACTCAACTGGCTCCTGCCCGCGACTTCGTTCACGTTAAAATTGATATATTATTCCACGGGAACAGTAAAATCTTTCAGGATAAAAAGTAACGTATGTCCTATTCGAGATTATAATCTATCTCTGTGCCAAATTTCATTCGAATCCGTTAAATTCGTTTTGCGTGATTGAGTGACAAACATCCATCTAAACTTTCGCATTTATGTAGTAAAGTTTGAAAGTGTAATAAACCCTCATAACATTTAGCGTCAGCTCACACCGAGACGCGACGCGACGCGACGCTGCGTGCACACTTTAAAAGAGCGACTCAAAATATAACTTTATTTTCTACACGAAAAGATACACATTTCATTGTGAGAATTTAGAATACGTTACACCACGCATCGCGACGCAGCGGTGAATCGCCGGTACGCACGACGTGCAAGAGCGGCGACGTTGCGATGCGTCTCGCGGCGGCTCGCGGCGCAGCGCGAAGTCACTGGCCTCTTCCAGTATCGTCACGTTGCGTCGCGTCGCGTCGCGTCGCGTCGCGTCTCGGTGTGAACTGACCCTTACAGTTCAATGAAAAGAAAAACACACTGTAAATCCCTACATTGAAATTCTCATTTTAATCGAGCCGTTACTGATTATATTTCAATGCAAATACATAAATCAGTATTAACAGAGGTTCGTCACGATTCAACTGTCAATCACTTGTGTTTTCAATCATTTTCACAATATCAATCATCCGGGATTTATATACAAATGTGTAGGAAATGTATACTGTGGAAGTTCCTGATAATAAAAGTACATATTTTTTGTGAAAGATGAATGAATTTAATGAGAATGTGTGGGAGGTATTGCGATGTAATTGGCACAAAGCAAGGTCGTGTGAATATTTATAAAATGGAATAAGTATATGGAATTTAGATGTTCCTGGAAATTAGGGAAAGGTAGTCTCTTCAGAGATATGAATAACTTTCACAATGATACCAACTGGGTGTAATTCAAGCAAAACGAACCAAAGATAAAGATAAAGATAAAGATCATTTTATTTGTCAAAACATGTGTAGGTCATAATAATACATGCAAAAATGGATGTTTACTATAGATGGTACATTACTTATCGATTGTATCAACATGTTTTACCACGACTGGTGTACAAATATTAATTATTATATGCAATGAATCTAAATATTAAATGTCAAAGTGAAATATCTAAATAGTAAAAATGTCATGAAATAATAAAGTCTAATACAATTTACAAATTAAGTCAGTTAATAAGTCGTATGTAGAATTATTATTATGTGTTACAATTTAAATGTCATCCTTCATCTTCAATTAAATACATTTGTCACTAAGGAAATCTTGTACATGATAGTAACATTTTTTAATCAGAATTTTCTTTATGGTACTTTTAAAGCAAACCACCACGCAATATTCCGTTTTTGGAAGTCAATGTTATGATTTCTTTTTCTCCATAGAAACCTGCCTACCTTTTGGAACGAGCAATTACATAGTTTCAATTTTCTGACCGACTCATTGACAATTTAAAATTGCCCTGACCGACTCATTGACAATTCAAAATTGCCCTGACCGACTCATTGACAATTCAAAAGTGCCTGTAAATGGTCTTATAGTTTTGACTTTCACTATGACTGTTGGTATCTAACCCAATGTAAAGCAGGTGTCATTTATATGGACACCTACAGGTGTAGACACTTCCCACTTTACTTTTTTACATTTGACATTGCATAGATTTCTTCATTCCTATATGACTTTCAGCTATTTTCGTGCACAATAATGTCTACAGATTATGCCCACATGCATCTTATAAACGTCATTTAAAGCACCATACACCAACTTTTTTGAAGGAGGTGCTCATTTACCCAGTTACTGGGTTGTGAATGTCAGATAGGCAGTCGCTCCATGTAAAATACTGGTATTTAGTTGCATCTGGTTAGACTAGAAGTTGATACCAGTATAGTAGAGAAAAGGCTAGGTAGATTGATTGGGTTAGCATACAAAATTTTTTCTTTTGTACTTGACGTTCAAAAGTGCCTTGTAATGGCCTAATTGAAATAAATTATTTGACTTTGACTTTGAAAAGACCATTATTGTTTGTAAAATGAAATTGTAGTTTATTTCGAGGTATGACTACACAATAAATACTATACATACATAAACTCACGCCTTTTTCCCATGGGGGTAGGCAGAAACAACACAACGCCACCTGCCACGATCCTTACATACTCCTTTCGTCTCATCCATGTTCATACAAGCACACCGGTTACGAGTACTGCGCACCTGACCTTTCTGAAGAACCTCACCAATATGGTCAGTGTAGGTCTTCCTAGGGCGACCCCTTCCTGCGTCCCTGTTCCCTGCGACTATACTATAGGTACTATACACTAAAATTAATTAGTAAAATGCGTACTCTAGGACTAAGCAACTTTTTGTGGAAGTACGATATTTTTGACGTCGAGTAAAACTGTCCCTCATTGATTCAAAATAATCACAGTTAATATAATAGTAAGGTAACCAAAGTGAAGCCGCATTCTCGGTAACACGTCACACTGCATTTGACTAAAAGCCTGGCTTGCAGGTGATACATTATTCACATGGGATAAGAGGGTTTAAATCAACAGGAATTTATGTAACTGGGATAATTATATGTGTGTGGATTAATAGGATAATCGCGTTGGATTTTTTTTTCATATACTTACATTGTTCTGTATTCTCTGAAGATTTTTTATAAATTGTAGGTTCACTGCCTCGTTGGTCTATTGGTCGCTAAGCGCGACTGCTGGGCTAGAGGTCTTGGGTTCGATTCCCAGGTCGGGCAAAGTGTTATTGGGTTTTTCCATCAGGAATTTCTCAGTAGCAGCCTCGGAGTCTGGATTTGAGCCCGGTTGATGGCAATAGGCTCGCCCCCTATTACATGGGGCTTAAACATAACTGGCGAAATTTTGGTGCACTTTTGGGTACACTTTTGCTTAACCCTTCGGGATTACAGGCGTGATATTATGTTATGTAATGTTGTTACAAAATAATTTAAACAAACAAAATGTCCTCATTCAGAAATTTTCTATATAAATACAAGGCTTTTATCCTGAATTTGTATAAAAGATACAACTAATTATACTAGATAGGAGAATTACCCAAAACTTTGTTCCTTACAGTTTCAGTCCTCACTTGTTGCTTCCCAAAACTTGGCCAAACTCGAAACTGACCGGTAACTCCACAAACTCCGTCTATCACATTTCACAAACTTGGAAGATCTACACATTAACTATTAAATGTTTTGACAAAAGTTTATTCAAAGGGTTACTTCTTTATGTGCCTTAAAAGTTAAGGAGGTGAACTTTAGATTTATATCAGCTAATAAAGGTAGTTAGGGACTCAAAGTTAAAGTTTAGATCTTAGTTCTAGTCAGGTAAGTTTGACTTTGCTTTGGTTAACTGTTTTGGTGACCTGTGGTCGTAAGTTACTAAGTAAGACAAGCTATTATAATTAATAAAAAAAAAAAAAAACACGACTGCAAAAATTGCACATATTTGTATTTTGTTTACTCGTCAGTTTTATTTTACGACGTTTTTTATTAACAGTGTCATATATTTTTTAAATCTACTTGTCAAATTCTAGACGATAAACATAGACACGACCAGATTCATTAAAAAAAAAATTGAGGCTGGTATTAATTTGCGTTTTAAAGTGACCACACCGTTTTTTTTTATTTTTTACTAGCCTATGTTACTCGGAACGATGCAAGGATTATAACGATACCCCATACATCTAAATCGGTTCAGGCGTTTAAAAGTTATGGTGGAATAAAGAAACTCACATACATACATACATACTACATACATTAACCCTGAACACATAACACTCCTTTTTTTGGGGCAGTCGTGTAATAAATCCTAAATAGGTCATGTTTACGAAGTGCAGATACATGGCAATAGATTGGGTTAGTTTCGTTCAATGCTGATGATAGTGAGTTAAACTATCTTTGAATTATGAAGCGGCTCAAAAAGAGGCTCGCTAGAGAAGCATTTGGGGGAGTTGTTTGCCCAACAGTGGGACAGTGTAGAATAGAGAAAAAATTAATCAAATCAAAATTAATAGCAATTGAAGATAGATATGAACAGTAACTATAATATTCAATTATTTATTCAAGTAACATAACATAGTATTAGTAACAATTTGACTTAAAACCTATGTTAGTAAAAAGTAAAAAAAAGTAAAGAAAATAGTTTGTAGTTTTGTCAGAATTATAAACACTTAATTCTAAATCCATAATTCATATAGGTACAAAACTTTTTAAGTACCTAATAGATTGTTTCTCTAGATAGTATAAAACAAAGTCGCTTTCCGCTTTCTATACGTATAGATCTTTTAAACTACGCAATTGATTTCATCAATAGGCTGTATAGTGATTCAAGAGGATGGTTTAGGTTAGTATCTACATTGCACCCGTGCGAAGCCGGGGCGAGTCGCTAGTTTATTATAAATATACAACAATCATTTATCATTTTATTAAAGAAATAATGGGAGTGATATGAAGTTTCGACGTCATATCGACGCACGCTATTTCGAAAAAAAAGAGTGGTACGCCAGTTTGAAAACACATTAAGTCGATCATCATCATCTGCCTAGCCTTTTCCCAACTATGTTGGGGTCGGCTTCCAGTCTAACCGGATGCAGCTGAGTACCAGTATTTTACATGGAGCGACTGCCTATCTGACCGAAGTCGATATGAATAAAATATTTTGTTACCGAAACCTAAACACACTTGTACTTCGTCACATCAAACATCACTAAAATTTAACGTCCGCCAATTTAACTACAGACTACCACGACTCCCATTTTGAAATCGCGTCATAAATTCTTGGTAATTGAACAACTGTCAAGGTATTTTAGCGGTACATTTCGGTTTATTGAACGAAACAGGGCAAGTATCGAAAGATATTTAATGCGTCGCATTTTAGGGTTGATGCAGTTCTTTTTGTGAAATAACGAACGCAATATTGGGTTTGATTTGAAGTGCTGCAAACGGTTTGTAAGATTTATTTTTCATTCGTCCAGTTACTAATATTTTTTTGAAATAAAGTTAATTGACGCGGTAGGAGTTAAGTGACAGAAATCGTCACGTAAGGAAAAGACGTTATGGCGACCAGGCGACCTTCCCTCTCTTTCTTTTTCTATAGTATACAGGTGTCAGGGACCCGACCGCACATTATTTTAAATATTACTTTCGTTTTTCCTGCACCGACTGCTGCAAAGGGCTTAATTATATTAGTTGATGATACTTTATAGACGTGCTGGGAAGGGATAATTATAAAAAAATTATAACTCGAAATTTCTATTAATATAAGGGCGCGTTCCCATAGAACGTCCGTTTTACTGGTCCGTTTAAACGTATATGTTATTAGCGTATGTAGTTGTATGAGCGAGTTCACACAGAATACAGTATATCGGATCCAGTAAAACGGATCCGTTTTATCGGATCGACACTGCGCGAGGCTTGGATCCAGTAAAACGGATCCTGTAAATGCTGTGTGAATATTACCTCCAGTAGCGACGGATCCGTTAAAACGGATCCTGTAAATGCTGTGTGAATATTACCTCCAGTAGCGACGGATCAGTTAAAACGGATCCAGTAAAACGGACGTTCTATGTGAACGCGCCGTAACTATCTTCTGTCCGAGTTTTTCACGGGAAAACAAAAACTTGATAAAAATCATCCTATGATATTTTTTTGCTAATTTCGTTCAACTGTAAAGAATAACAAACATCTATCCTTACTTACATCCATCCATACTTATCTATCCTTACAAACTTTCGCGTTTATAAATAGTATAAGGATTACGTGGATAACTGACAGTCGTTGGGAATGTAATTACTTGAAATTATGAGTTTATTGTTTTTTTGGCTTCCCTAACTCGTCTGTAAAGTTTCTCAAGTTAATTTGATTGACAATTGAGGAAACCCAAAGCAAATACGTGAGTACAGTAATTGTAAACAATCTTCTTAATAGATAAAAACGAAAAATCAGTCACTTACTTACCTACTCGCTCATCACGAAATATCGAAAAGTACTTGACGTATAAAGATAAAATTTGGCAGGGAGGTAGATTATATAAGTAGACGTAAGCTAAGAAAGGATTTTACTAAATTCACCCCCTAAGGGGTTGAAACGCTGGTCCAAAGTTTATATGGAAAAACTTAAGAGAAACCTAGGAGTAAACTAAATTACCATTATTTAAAGCGAGCGAAGCCGCGGACAACAGCTAGTAATAAATATAAATGGCCCTCAAGAAAGTTATTTACAAAATTACTGTCCTCCGTAAAGTCGTTGACACATCTCACCCCGCTGTCAGCTTTCAACCCTGTATTAATGGCAATAAATATTTTGTGAAGTAACGGAGGTGAAACGCAATAAACTTGCCTACAGACTGTAAACCGTCAGTAAACCAGGGTCTCGTTACATACCGTGGTTTGTTTTATCGCTGTAAGGTAGGGGTGCAAATGCGCTGACAGGGTTGTTTGGTAAAAATATTGAGGATATTTTTGGGGGGTAATAGTTAAACCTAGTAAGTAGTGATTATTGGAAGCTGGTTTACAACAAATAACTATCAATAAAAAAGCATGCGCGAAAAAACTAAAATAAGCCGATTAAGGAATTTTTGACAGGTGCGTTTTCTTACAAGCTAGCCCACTTGCGCTGTGACTTAGGATAACAAATTCTTTTGCTTAAGATTGATTTAGCAGGATAAGTCTTCTACTTGCCGGATATTTTATTATTTAAAAATTATAGGGATTCATAGGTTTATGGTTCATTTTAATAAAAATATTAGTAGTTATCAGCTCAGAACTTTTTTGATTGACGTGATATCATTGAATTTTTTGTAACATTTACTTTAAAAGTAAGTATGGAGTGTCTTGCCCATTCGTTTTCATGCAAAAGTACCTTTTGTTAGGCAACTAGATTTAATTCTTTATTCTTGTAAATGACGTTCAAATGTGACTTTTAATATAAATAATTACTATTACTTTTTTATTTCGGTGCGTTACTGTACAAAATGATTAATAAATTCAATATTTTAATACTCCAACTAAATTCTACTGATTTTAAGGTGATTGTAACACTATAATGACTTATTTATTTAAACTTTATGTAACAAAAGTACAAAGGCGGACTATAAGGATTTGCATGATCCGAATCTGAAACAAAGAATTTATTATTATTTTATTATCAAATGACCACTATTTGTTCATCTCACTTTAGCTTCGCCGCTGACACTGTAACCCTACCCAAAGTCGCGGTGTTACATCTTATTTGATTTCATAAGGGCACAGGTTTAGTATTACGATGTTTTATATCGTTTGCGTCTATTGCCATAACCTAAAACGAGGGTCACTAAACTATGGTAACTAGCCGATTTTTTAGGGTCCTACCACAAAAGCTTAGACACTTTTTAAGTCTTATGTCAAACTCTATAAATGAATATCATGTTAATTAAATAGTTGTTTAACTTAAACAATAGATAAACACAGTTTTTTGGTAGTAAGAATAAAGTTTAAGTAAACACATTAATTAGACATTTGACTTTATCTTTTAAATTGGAAGTACCCTTTTCGCGCGTTATACTTTAAATAAAGCCTTCAAACTAAATACACACATCAAAAAAGTCTAGGGATCAACATCCCTAACATTTGTTAGGGATGTTGATCCTTAGACTTTTTTGATGTGTATAGTTTGAAGGCTTTATTTATAACAAAGGGTGATACTAATTGTGCTTGTCGTATACCTACCTAATAAGTTGAAAAAATAAATAAAAGTAAGCTTTAAGCGTATTCTTCTCAGCAAACCCTTTCATTTGATACCCATATGACAAGAGTGCACAAAACAACTAGTCCGCCATCTAGGCTGGTCAGCCATATTGGATTTAGAATGACGTCACTTAACTCACCATGCGTTGTCATCCAAACTAAATGTGCATGCAAAACACTCAATCGGTTGAGGGCAACTGCTTTAAAATTCAGTTGCAAGATTTGACCCGAACAAACATACATACATACATTATCAGTTAATTAAAAGCTCCTATAGATAAACCAAAATGTTATAGGATAGTCGAATTTCCAATTAGAGAATAGACTTAAAACAAATAATTTTACGTTAAAGATGAAAATTTTCGCGAGAAAAGCCTTTTTAGTCATAATTGTAAACTTAGATCAACGTTTCAAGTATTTCTAAAGAAGGTAAATGCCTTTTAGCTAAGGTCAAGCTTTTCCATTTTAATTTCAAGAGAAATATAACACAGAAAAATTCCACGGACAATAGCGTACCAAATAATTAAATAAACGAAATAAGACTTTTACATACATGTCAGTCTCTTTGACAAAGGTTCTCCATATTATTTAAATATTCAACGAAATATATTCAATTAATGTCACAATACTTTACCAGACGCTGGCCTGCATACATTACTGCATTTTTATCCTTTGTACCCTTTTAAGAGATGTCGTGATGGCCTAGTGGTTGAGGGTTCAAATCCGAGCAAGTACCAATGTGACTTTTTGAATCCATATGTACTTTCTAAGTTTATCTTAGACATCAGTTATCAGCCTCGGAGTCTGGTTTTGTGCCCGGTTGATGGCAATAGGCTCGCCCCCTATTACATGGGACTTAAACATAACTGGCGAAATGCGGGTGTACTAATGGGTACACCTCTGCCTAACCCTTCGGGGATTACAGGCGTGATGTTATGTTATGTCTGACATCACTAACATTTTCCACGCCTCGGAAAGCACGTCAAGCTGTTGGTCCCGGCTGTCATACGTGGATCTTTGACAGTCATTAGGTACGGGTCGTCAGAAGCTCAAAAATTACGGGTATCCAAAAACCCGAAAGTCTGACAACCAGTCTTAAATCTCGTAATAATGCATTATAAAACTATTTTACACCCGTAATACGTCACACACAAAGGTCCAGTTGAAAATTAGCGTCGGGCACAAGTGGTCTGACATTTTGTGCTGAACTGGGCCTGTTTGGCGCAGCAGTGGGGCATACAATAACGTTTTTCTTATTATTATTATTTTTATTGCCTTTTTTATTCTTATTTTTGTGTGCACCATGTTCTGTGTCAATAAACACTATTTTTTTTCTTTCTTTCATGTTTTACCTACTGAATATATGGTAAATGTTTTCGTTACGAGGTCCCACCCCGTATCGTAAGTCACCAAATCCAATAAACAAAAAGTCCGTCTCCGTTCGTTCCGTACACTTCCTAACAATAACATTCTGTCCTCTATCCCAGTTCTAGTCTTCAAACATTTACTTAAGAATGCTCTTAAGACGTTTGCAAGTTTTCTCATAAGAAACCACGTCGGTTCCAATTGAGGTTTGTGTTTGAGTTGCTTTTTATCTATCTATCTCTGTCTATTTTTATGCGTTTGCTATTTTTATTTATTTTTAATTTAATTATAACGGTTACAGTTGTTACCAATCACAATAATTAAAGACTTAAAGACACTTGAAATAGATAAAGAGAAAAATACAACAATTTGTATGCATACACTAAATAGCCTGCCATTATTTATAGGTATCATCATCATCATATCAGCATATAGCTGTCCACTGCTGAACGTAGGCCTCCCCCAAATATATATATATACAAAGTTGATACGACAGATGGGCTTTCCTTTAAACTGCCTATACTAGGTACCATTTTCAAGCTCTGTACCAAAAATCAATTAAATAGGAGCAGTAGTTTACTTAGTCGCAAATGATTTTTTAAGTTTTTGGTCGACCGCTTTGATACGAGAGAATACACGCGCGCCGCGCGCGTGCGACGATGCCGCTTTAATACCTAGGTATCTAAGGTCAGCTAAATTTATTTACAAAGGGTGTTTGCGTTTTACTTTGATTTGTAAGCTATTTAGTTTGTTTGAAAAATAAAAATAAATAAAAAATAAATTATTTATATTTTATTTTAAACCGTGTCAAATGAATACTAAACACGTATAGTATACGTAGTTTAATTTAATGCCCCTCTGTCATATCAACTCTGTATATATTTTTTATAGGTATACTGAATGTAAACTATAACTATGTTAAGTAGGTACATAATGTAATAGTTATATTTCGAATGCAATAAAAAAATTGTATTGAACTTAGAGTAAACTATAAAAAAGTAGTAGGTGAAATGGATCTTTGTTATTTGAATGAATAATAGACTGGATTAATTAATTATTTGTTGAATGAATGTGTCCGGTTGATGGCAATAGGCTCGCCCCCTATTACATGGTACTTAAACATAAAAAAAAAGCGAAATGTGGTCGGGGATTTCAGGCGTGATGTTATGTGTAAATTAATCACAAAATATTTGCGTTGATACCAACAAACAAAAAAAAAATACGTGATAAATTGTCAAGCAAAAATGTTTATCACAAACATGTAACAACTAAGTAGCGAGTCCACGTGGTGCGTTACAGCTCACTCCCCTCAAAGTCCCAGCTAAATTCTAATCTAACTAATATTATAAATGCGAAAGTAACTCTGTCTGTCTGTCTGTCTTTTCTTCACGCCTAAACTACTGAACCGATTTGTGTGAAATTTGGTACAGGGTAAGTGTGAACCCCAACAAAGGACATAGCCTACTTTTTATTCGACTTCGACTTCGTCTGCGTCCGCGATAACCGACATATACGCGGACGAAGTCGCGGGCAAAAGCTAGTAACTAAATAAACCCTGCTCCGAAGGTTCAGTTTTGCTCAACCCTCCCTGGCTGCAATTTTCCTGCCGATTGAGTTATGTCGCCAGTCGTTAGATTACTGTGTTAATAACTTAAATTTTTACTTACCCTCTCATTAGAATCGTTGAAGCAACCGTCGAGCTTGTTTTATGAAAATTACTTCAAAATAATTATAGTGAAAACTGAGGTTATTTTTTTCTGTTTGCCTAGAAGATAACACTAATACTATAAATCTGAAAAGTTTGTTTGTTTAACAAGCTAATCTCCGAAACTGTTATGTATGTAAGTATTATTAATGTACGTCATGTGTTATTTTTTACTTACATTCTAAGTTGGTTTTGCAGAATATTTAAAGATTAATTAATTAATTACACAAACTAGAAATTATTTTCTAACTTTGAATTACTCATGCATCGTGAATTCATTTAAAATATAAAAAGTTGATACGACAGATGGGCTTTCCTTTAAACTGCCTATACTAGGTACCATTTTCATGGTCTGTACCAAATATCAATTAAAAAGGAGCAGTAATTTAGTCGCAAATGATTTTTTAAGTTTTTGGCCGACCGCTTTGATACGAGAGAACACACGCGCGCCGCGCGCGTGCGACGTTGCCGCTTTAATACCTAGGTATCTAGGGTCAGTTAAATTTATTTACAAAGGGTGTTTGCGTTTTACTCTGATTTGTAAGCTATGTAGTTTGTTTGAAAAAAAAAATATTTTATTTTATACCGTATCGAATTAATACTAAACACGTATAGTATACGTAGTGTAATTTAATGCCCCTCTGTCATATCAACTCTGTATACCTAGGTACCAGCCTATTACTGTCCCACTGGGGCAAAGGCCTCTTCTGATACAGAGAAGGCATGAGCATGATCACCACGCTTGCTCAAGGCGGTTTTTCGATTTTAGACTTACTTATATTCATTACAAGTCCAGGTTTCCTCACGATGTTTTCCTTTACCGATGTCAGTGATATCCAAGATAAACTTAGAAAGTACATATGAAATAGAAAACGTCACATTGGTACTTGCCCGGTTGCGGACCCACAGTCTCGTGCATAAGAGGCGGACGCCTTACCACTGGGCCATCACGACACATAAATACGAATACATGAACTGAACTTTAATCTATTTGAGACATACAAATATTTAATGTAACTTAGTGTAATATATACAAACTAGCTTTTGCCCGCGACTTCGTCCGCGTAAATGTCGGACCCCCGTTCATCCCCTTAGAGGGTAAATTTTAAAAAATCCTTTCTTAGCGGATGCCTACGTCATAACATCTATCTGCATGTAAAATTTCAGCCCGATCCGTCCAGTGGTTTGGGCTGTGCGTTGATAGATCACTATGTCAGTCAGTCAGTCACCTTTGAGTTATATATATTTAGATACTTGCCTCCACAAGAATCGAATCCTCTACTCTCAGTACAGCAGTCAATCGATAAACCCCTGCGCTATTCATGCCAATTTGTAATTCCAACCCGTGCTTCAAATATTATTTTCCCATAACAATAAATATTCACATAAATCATTCAAATTAGTTGCTGACAAACTTTAACCAGTTCACGAACTAACCGCGCTTCAACCGGGTAAAGTAAACATTATTAAAAAATAAAACAACTTTTAGCATTACATGAGCAACTTGTTTAGGTTACTGATAGCCAGAGTTTCCAGCAATGTTTGATTTGTTTTAACTGAATATTAAGTGAATGAATTACTGAATGTTATTATAACATAACATCACGCCTGTAATCCCCGGAGGATTAGGCAGAGGAGTACCCTTAGTACACCCACATTTTGCCAGTTATGTTTAAGTCCCATGTAATCAGGGGCGTGCCTATTGCCATCAACCGGGCACAAATCCAGACTCTGAGGCAGCTACTGAGAAATTCCTAGTGAAAAAACCCAATAACACTTTGCCCGACCTGGGAATCGAACCCAAGACCTCACGCTCAGCAGTCACACTTAGCTACTACTAGACCAACGAGGCAGTGAATGTTATATATTATCTATCTAAATATATAAAAGCGAAATGTTTTTCATTCACTCATCACGAAAAATCGAGGACCGCTTGACTATAAAGATGAAAGGCAGGGAGGTATTTTATAGTTAGTAGACGTCCTTTAATGAAAAAATCCAATAACACTTTGCTCGACTTGAGAATTGAACCTAAGACCCCATCGTCAGCAGTGGCGCTTTGCGACTATTAGACCAACGAGGCAGTGTGGGGATTTATTTTTGCATGTGCACTGCTTTTGTCATTTTCTTAATGACACAAGCAGTGCACATGCAAAAATAAACCTTACTACAAATATTAAAAACTCTTTTTTCAATGTGATAAGAATCTGATCTCTCCGAGCCGGTCTGTGTGAACGGACCCTACGGTGGCACGAAAACCTTCGTATGAGTAGGTACCTTCTTTTCTTATAATTTTATATTTCCCTACAAATCGGGACTATTTTTTAGGAATATTTTAACACGGCTTCTTTAAAAATTAGGCTACAAAGTCCCGCTGTGTTTGTTATATAAGGTTATCTTATTACAGGCTTATAAAAATCGCCTATGTTAAAGTAACCAGGGCCTAACGTTCAATTTACAAATTATTAAAATTTTGATTGGGATATCCCGGGTGAATTGAGAATAAACGCACCTCGTACTTTTTATGTTTAAAAAATGATAATAGTGAATAAATTAATGAGTGAGTGAGTGAATAAGTAACTGATTGAGTAAATAAATGAGTGAGGCCAAATGAATTAATCATCTCTTTATTTGAATTTAACCTATCTAATCATTATTTTAATTGATATTATTTATTTTAAAAAATTGCATATGGGTATCATATTGTGTCTTTGATCATAGGACTGGAAGCCTGGCCGGACTGGAACTTGAATACCAGTATTTTTACATGGAGCGACTGCCTATCTGACCTCCACAACCCAGTTACAATGTAAACTCCTTGGTAAGACTGGTTGTCAGACTTTCGGGCATCTGACTACTCATAACGGCTGTCAAGAATGTTAGCAAAACTTCGGACTGCGGTTAAGATATTTCCTAATGGAAAAAAAATGGTCCTATCTGGGAATCAGACCTAGGGCCCCACGCTCATTAGTCGTGTATGCGAGCATGAGGCACAAACAGTAACATAATTAATTATCATAATTTATGTCAAAAAGTTGGTGACACCTTCATGATCGTGTTAGTTTGAGTGCTTCATTACTATGTAATGTCACTCGTGCGATGTTGTAAAGGGGTCGTTCATCCTTGCTATCAGTTGTAGCATAAGCAGAATAATATGCTAGTTTGACATCACGTATTTTGTTTGTGTATTCATATAATGAAAGGAAAAATGTTAATTGACCACGTACATACAAAAAAAGCATGACATAACATAACTTCACGCCTGTAATTCTTAAAGGGTTAGGCAGAGGGTTACACCCCCTAATAGGGGGGCGAGCGAGCCTATCAAATTGCTATCAACCGGGCACAGATTCAGGCTCCGAGCCTGCTACTGAGGAATTCCTGGAAAAACCCAATATCACTGCCTGACCTGGGAATCGAACCCAAGACCTCAGTGCCTCAGTCATAGACAACGTTTTTTATGGCCCTAATAGGTACCAACAATAGTCTATGTCGAATTTTTTTTTCAATTTTTTTTCCCAAAAAATCCATCTACATAATTTTAATTCACAACACATTATATAAAGGTCACGTTACATTATTAAATACGGACAGGGTTGTCACCGAGATTTAGGGCTGTCGCTAATTGTATTAAACTCATACGGCCATTTAATGAAATCTAAACCTTCATACAAAATCTGAAAGGGCTGAAGAAATCTTTGTCTGCCGCTCCGGACGTATATTTGTTTGGGTTAAAAGGGAAAGGCGGGAATGACAGAAAAAATTAAATCTTTCTTGAACGCTTAAGGCTGTTATTAATTGAGGTTTTTGACACCCCTGTGGAGGGTTAAGAATATGTTATAAGAGGATTTATATGTTTCTTTTTCAATGTTTCCGGCGAAAGTTCAAAGGCAAAGCGCCACGTGCCTTTGAAAATTGAAAGATTAAGGCCCGTTTGTAGCAGCTAGGGTTAACTTTTAACTACGCGTTGAATCGTTTACTCGGGCCAAAAAGGAATATGCATGTGATTCAAATAAGAGTAAAATACCTATTTTTTTTTAGAAACTTTAGGTATTATTTCAGAATTGTGCCTTAATCAATATTTTTATTAAAAAAATATGCATTTAATTTTTTTTAAATGCGATATTGCCGAGGGAATTTTAAGTAAATATAAATTTAAGTATTAATAATAATTTTAAGTATGTGAAACGCGACGCCATTGGTCAAAGCGGATATGACGTAAAAGTTTATGACAACATTGTCAATATCACTTAATATTGACATCGACACAATACTTCTTCAACCTA
Source organism: Hoplodrina blanda (assembly GCA_949316365.1). Taxonomy (NCBI): domain Eukaryota; kingdom Metazoa; phylum Arthropoda; class Insecta; order Lepidoptera; family Noctuidae; genus Hoplodrina; species Hoplodrina blanda. The sequence goes on along the minus strand of OX438567.1, from coordinate 12,110,452 downwards.
ACCTCTTCACTTGTTTGTTTGTCCATTTGTTTGTTTGCGCGCCAAATGGCAGCCGTTCAAAATGCCAGATTCGGTTTTCTATTTTTGTAACAGTTACTTTGTATAATTATTTTGGTGTATATAATAGAATATTAAAAAAAAAATATTATTAAAAAGTCTATTTAAAGTCAGGTGTGAAAAGTCACTAAACGAAGCCATCAAAGAGTATTTGTAAGCCATAATGAAAGGTAGTACATAATGTTTTTCCCACAATGAGTTTTTTTTCTGGATACGGGGATATTGAGTCAAAGTTCCAACATTTTTAATTTTGTATTACGAAAACAAGTTTTAAATATCACAGCTAAACTTTATACTCCCAGTACCCATACACTGCTGCATGAAGAAGTATGTAGTGCCAATAAGATTAAATAAAACCACATGTGTTTGCAACATTTAAATCTAACCATTAAAATAAAATCAAGCAAACATCGAATAAATATTAGTATCAATAACAATTTTACTATCGAACCTCAATTCAAATTTTATTACAAATAGGATATATGAATGCATTTCTGCTACATTTGCCGCCAATGGCGGGCACCGTCCAGTTTGCGGCGGTTATAACCGGATTTTAGATCTGGATTTAACTGGATCGTTGCTGATATTTCTTTGCAAACGAGATGTTAATTCGTATGCCTTAGGAGCGAACTACAAAATGTTAGTCCTGGCTACTACAAAATGTCTTTCATCGCATGCGTTGCCGAAACTATTGATGATGAAACAGAAATATGTTTTATAATATTACAAAACATACGTATAGTTAGGATCTACACTACACCCGAAGCCGGGTCGCAAATGTACATTATAGAAAAATGAATTCTAACAGTAATCGTTCAGAGTCCTAAATCACTTCGTTACCATACCAGTTACGAACGCGACATTGAAATATGGCGTCGCATACAAATTCAAACCCTGTACTACAGACGTGGTACCTTTGAAATATGAAAGAGCTTAGATACGATCTTGTTCAATTGAAATGTAAGCGAGTGATGAATGTATTGACTACCTTTTGAGGTATAGAGTATTAGGATATATTACGTTTTAGGCAGGGTTTACAAAAGTTGGGCACCTGAAATGTACAGTAGCAATCATAAGTGGAGTAGCAATTTCACAAAGCAATAAATTGACACTTTGGTTTAACTTACGACCTTCCGACGCCGTGTGCAAATTCTAAAGTGTGCGTAGGTACACACAGAATATGTAGGCGGCCTGTACTGCCTGTTCACAGCATTTCAAACCTTAGCATGCTACTGCACTTATGAGCGCTTACTGTACACACCACGAGTACAGTAAGTCATTATGTAACTCATATTAATGAGGTTATACGAGAACGTTGCGGATTAAAAAAGGATGTACTTAGTGACAAAGATTTAAAAGAACATGCATAGATGGTTCGGTCATGTTGAGAGGATCAGTGAAAGGCGATTAACTAAAGGAATTTATATGGCAGAGGTGAGTGGCAACGCAGGGAGGGGTCGCCCTAGGAAGACCTACACTGACCTTATTAAATAAATAAAAAATAAAATAAAATAAAATAAAATAAAATAAAATAAAATGTGCTTTATTTCAGACAATCTTTACACCGTCCATATTATGCGTACAATCAAAAGGAGAAACATTATCAAATAACCCTCTTAACCAACGATCTCCATAAGGGGGATGATATCCTATTCGCTACCGTCTTCAGGATTTCATTGCGGCTGCCACGCACCCTGTTGATTAGGGATACGGTTTTCTTGCGCATGATGGCATGGAAGCCATCAGTATGGTAAATTGCGAACATCCCAGACGCACTACAAAAACGTGGCAGCCCCAACATCATCCTGAAGACGTTATTATACTGGATGCGCAGATTATCCAGCGATCTTTTGGTGTGACTGGTCCACAGAGTCCCAGTGTATACGCTCTGACAATATGCTTTAAAAAGAGTTATCTTAACTTCGTCAGAGCACCTGTAGAATCTGCGAACCAGCATGTTACCTCTGACCGCTAGTGACCTGCGCTCCCTCTCTATGTCTACATTGTCTTCAAGGCCTTCAGTAATATAATGCCCCAGGTACTTAAAGCTTGTAACACGATTTACGTTTAAACCATTCAAGGTTATATTGTGTGAATGGCTGGGACATTTACCACCGGCCTTGAAGACCATGTATTCACTTTTTTGTACATTATATAGTAGGCCATGTGCTTTTGCATACTCTTCGCATACTCTCAACATCTCACCGAGTCCCCCCACCGACGGACTCAGCAGCACCATATCATCTGCGTAGCTTATGTTGTTGACCTTAACTCCATCTATTGAGCAGCCTACACGCATGCTGCTGAGCCCGACGATGAGCTCGTTTACATACAAATTGAAGAGCTTGGGAGATGTCAACCCCCCTTGTCTCACCCCGCTCTCCAACCTATATGCTTCAGAGAGTGTATTGGCCCATCTCACATAATTGGTTTGCTTACTATACCAATATTTTAATATATTGAGCACCACCACCGGTACACCCCCGTTCCCCAACTTTCTCCAGAGCACATCGTACGATACAAGATCAAAAGCCTTGGAGAGGTCAAGAAAACAAGCATATACCGGGGTTCTGCGATTGGCATAGTATTGGACAGCATGCTTGAGGCTTAAAATTGCGCTTTCAGTGGATAGTCCGGGCCGAAACCCGAACTGAGCGTCATGTAGGTTAATAAATTAATTACTATTGGTGAGGTTCTTCAGAAAGGTCAGCACAAGCTTAAAAAGTGAACACAAAATAACAATGTAGCAGAAAAATAAAATTATTGTAATCTGTAAACCAAATAGCTTGGTTAACGTACAAAAACACGCTCAAGCAAGGTATCAATCTGCCGCCATAATAACCAATAATTGGCCAATCAAGTCGCCATAATAACTGACCCTTTGTAGGGTAACAGAAAGGCCCCTTCTTAGACAAAGAAGACAAACAAGCATTAATTACTATACTTACTCATTTTGTCTCTGCTATTTCAAAATAGTAGAAGAGATATTTGTGAAGCCTGCCTCGTTGGTCTAGTGGTCGCAAAGCGCGACCGCTGAGCATGAGGTCTTGGGCTCGATCCCCAGGCCGAACAAAGTGTAATTGGATTTTTTCATCAATAATTTCTCAGCAGCAGCCTCGGAGTCTGAATTTGTGAACGGTTGATGGCAATAGGCTCGCCTCCTATTACATGGGACTTAAAAAAAATACTAAGTATTCAATACTTTTCACTGGTTTTCATGATAAACAATTTACATTTAAATTACAAGAAAATTACTTGTTGAAAGGTATATTTTATTCCAATTATTTACTACTCTATTGATAATTTATCAAAGACAATATTGACTTGCTGTCTATGGAAAATTATATATCAACACCATTTGATAAATAAAAACTGTAAGGCCCACTTAATGTCGTGATGGCCCAGTGGTTATGGCTCCCACTTCTCATGCATGTGGGTTCGAATCCAGGCAAGTACTAATGTGACATTTTCAATTCATATGTACTTTCTAAATTTTATCTTGGACATCACTGACATCGGCGAAAGAAAACATTACGAGGAAACCGGGACTTGTAAGTAATTGATATACGTCTGGAATCGCCAATCCGCCTTGAGCAAACGTGATGATCAATGCTCGTGCCTTCTCTGTATGAGAAGAGGCCTTTGCATGTACAATTTTTTGCACCTGCCATGTTATCTCTAAGTCCGCCCGTCCGTTGTACCTTTTTTTTGCATAAAGTTTAAATAAATAAATACCTATTAGTCTGGTATTATTTAGGCCCATTTAGGCCTAAAACTAGTCTCAGAGTCAGTTGATAACATGAGGCCGACTACTTACTTGACATTTCAAAATTGTCTGTAAGTGCTTAATTGAAGTAAATGCTTTGACATTGACTTTTAGGTGGAATTACAAAATGATATACCCACATAATGGGTCGGTGCTAGCTTTTTTTATTATTTATTTATTTAGTATTATTATTTAAATTACACTCTATGTATTTAAAGTACTACAGGGGCTCGTGGCTATGTGATTACAGCCACACGGGTTGATCCATCAGGTTAAGCTACGCTTGTCGGGGTTGGTTCATGGATGGGTGTCCATCTTTACACACCGATACTCCTCCGTGCCTCGGAAAGCCCGATAAGCCATATTGGTTCCGGCTGTCATACGTAGATCTTTGACAGTCGTTACGGGTCGTCAGAAGCCCGAAAGTCTGACAACCAGTCTTACCAAGGGGTATCGTATTACCCAGTTACTGGGTTGTAGAGATCATATAGGCAGTCGCTCCACGTAAAATACTGGTATTCAGCTGCATCCGATTACCCCAACATAGTCGGGAAAAGGCTAGGCAGACCGATTATTTGATTAACTTTTAACAAGCATTTTTTTACGAACGTTTTTCTTCGGTAAACTGTTACTTTTACTCGACTTGTTACTCTTGTTAGCGAGTTTACAATGACTCAGTCGTTCTCGGTCTCTCAGTGCTTCAACTGCACCTGTGCGTTAACATTGAAAAGCCGCTGAACCGACTAACAAGTATAAACAGGTACTTGATTGAGCTGTACGGGGAACCGATCCCGCGTACCTAAAGGTGTACACACACTTATCTGTATCTGGTCGTTGCTTTTCAATCTGGTGTGTTTATAATAAAGCTGATTTAAAATGACCTTTAAATAAAATAAAACAAGAAATAAGTAGGTATAGATTCAATTATAGGTACATAGATATTATGGTACTTATTGTGATTAAGTGGGCATGATAGAAATTAATTAAGACATTCAAAAAATAACTAAAAAAAAAACAAATAAATAAAAAAAAAATTTAAGACTAATCATATAAATAATTCATGTATTATTTTAAATTCATTTATGTATTTTATGAAATATTACGTTTCGATTATCGTGGTCGCAGACGAAGTTGCGGAATATAAAGTAACCTATGTCCTTTTTTAGGATTCAAACTTACCCCGTACCAAATTTCATCAAAATCGGTTCAGGGGGTTAGGCGTGAAAGCGTAACAGACCAACAGACAGACAGAGCTACTTTCGCATTTATAATATTAGTAAGGATTGGTCAGAGAACGCAACACAGTGTTAAATGGAGGGATATTATATGGGCCCTTTGCCCAGCGGTGGGACAATACATGTAGAATAAAGAAAAAGCACCTACAGCTCTACCCACCCTGTACAGAATACAAGCAAATTAAAAAACACATTCTTTGAACCAGCAGATTACTCCCGTCACGTGTGTATAACCCTTAAAACCTCACTGAACATGACTTGTGCATTGTACATTAATTTTTAAAATGCTCTTTGCTCTTGCATGTTAGATGAAATTGCTACTACTTATCTGAGCTTTATATTATCTTGCGGTAAAATGATATGCTAGGTAATCATATCAGAGAATCATGTATTAAAATACTTTCTGAACTCTAACGGGTAACATCAAAGGATACTATGTACTTACTTATGTATTTTTGACATATTATAACCGTCAATTCTTAATTTGTGATACTCTTTACGTATTTTATTTATATATTATAGTAGTTTTTATGCAAGCTACATTGCATTTACGTGTGATTCTGTAAACAAATATTGTAAAACATTGATTTTAAAAGAGTAATATGCAGTTTTTTACCCTTTCTTCTTCATATGTTTTGGAAGGGGCAACTAGATTCAATTTTCTAAACCAACAACTTGACAAAAACTAGTACCTACAAAGACTGTTGCTGGTTGCGTCAATTTGAAACTGATTCTATCATCGAGTGCAGCAACTGAAAACTGATGTCGATCATCGAAACTCGCAACGAGAGTTGGTATGTCTGTGCAGTTTCTTTATGTTACAATGTAAACAACTAGATCAAAGTTGCTGTGTCTGATTAGGGCTTTAGTAATTCTACTATCACTCGATTCTATCACAGCCACCGACAGCTATTATTATCCGCTTAGTGCAGTTTCAAGTAAATCTCATCTCAACGTTTGGCAAATTGGAACACAAGTTTGCGAAATAACAGTAGGTATTTTGTTAAAAACTAGAGAGTTTTACTGTACATCGTCTTTTATTTCACCCAAGAGTAAAGTTAGCCTTTACATACACTAAGTGGGAGAAGGAGAAAATGCAAGTACCTACTTGTTCTTTATGACTCGACAATCTTTTTCACGGTTCTGTCACCTAAGTACTTGAATTCTTAAGTATATGCCCATGACTGTATTATACCATGATTATTTAAAACTAAGCGACTACACGCTAAGGGCACTCCTTGTAGTGTACAGACGTCAGCTTAGGGCGTCTCTGGGGGAAGACAGCGAAGGGATAGCCTAAACTGGATTTATTACACCTATCTCTTAAAGATGGTTAAACTAAATCATATTGATGCACGTGTCATGTTCGTGATTGGGCGCTGTCAGTTTGGATTGGTCATCTCTTAACTATCATAGCAAATTACTTTATTATTTTGTAATTGTTTTAGATTGCTATTCGCCTACATTGTTTTAAATATAAAAGCAACAAGAATAATGTAACCAAGATTTTGTAAAAACTAAGTTGATGAGAGTGTTCGTAGAGTTTCTTGTTCGTTCTTCTCTACTTAGGAACCTACCAACGTTTTGGAACGAACTTCAACTTTCTGACTAACTGACCAACTCCTTGACAATTCAAAAGTGCCTGTAAATGGTAAAGGTATGTTTTTTATTGCATAAAACTTAGATAAATAAATGTTTTGACTTTGACTTTGTACAGACGCCAGCACATCAACCTACCTCAATCTGTCAAACTTCTTTAATAGATTTTCAACCTTACCACAATACTGGAAGGTTAATATTCGATTGGTAAAATTTGACAGATTCGGATAGGTTGATCTGCTGGCGTCTGTACATAAAAAGGTCGAGCTTTAAGTACGCGTACTTACAAACACGTCTATCACCCTCTTTAGATACACTCTTTTTCTAAGCTACTCAATGGGTAATGCAGCTTGCATCTTCACTTAATCCAGCAGTTAACTTAACTACTATCTAAGTAAAATGGACTGCATATATTTAACTGTACTTCAGTAAATTTTATTGTCTTGTTGACAACGTTTTACGGGTATTTTAACTGTACCTTTTACTTTAACCGCTGTTAACCGGGGCGGGTAGTTAAATACGTCTTAGTGTTGCCAGTTTATTGATGAAAAGGTAAGGAAATGGCGGAGTAAGGTTTTTATTGGTCAATCAATGACATACTAGACCTTTATTTACTTGATTGGGTTGTTTCAAAATAATAGTAAATTAGCGTTGTGTTTATTACAATTTGACGTATTTATATTTAAAGAATTTAACTGAGATTAAATCGTGATCGTTCCAAAAAGTTAGTAGAATTACCCTCTTGGACGTACTTAGCGTTCTCTCCGTCAGAGGGCACCACACGTCAACGTAAAAAATACTACAACCTCAGATAAAGATAAATTAATCTTCCGAAATGCCATCACGATTGGGGTAAGCCCATCCATTATTATTAAGCCCTATCAGATTGTTGACTCCACTTAATGTCAGACAGAGATGGTTGTACTGTCCGACTTTTTCACCGGAACTGTCAGTCTTAAGTGGTTGTGATAAGGGCCATATAGCGTGGTAATTAAGTACGCATTAAAATTATCTAATGATGTTAACATAGATTATGTGTGTTTATCTGTCCATTAGGTGTTGTATGATGTCCCCTGATTGTCGAATATGGGGTCAGTTGATTTAACTTCAAGGACGATAGATAAGTGCAGTCAGGCACAGAAGTGGATGATTTGGAATTTTGATTGTTGTATACTCATTTATATTAATCGTGGACGAGGCGAAAGGAGTATGTATAAGGATCGTAGCAGGTGGCGTTCTGTGGTTTCTGCGTACCCCCATGGGAAAAAGCGTGCGTTTGTATATTTATGTATGAACTAAATTCATTTAAAGGAGTATGTAAGGATCGTAGCAGGTGGCGTTCTGTGGTTTCTGCGTACCCCCATGGAAAAAAGCGTGCGTTTGTATATTTATGTATGAACTAAATTCATTTCTTTCTTTTGTTTTTTAGTATGAGGCATGAAGTCTTGGCTTCGATTGACAGGTCAGGCAAAGTGTTATTGGGTTTCTCCATCAGGAATTTGTCAGTAGCAGCCTCGGAGTGTAGATTTGTGCCCGTTTGATGGCTATAGGCTCGCTCCTTGTTACATAGGACTTAAAACATAACTGGTGAAACATGGGTGTACACCTCTGCCTAACCTTCACATGACCAGAGGGCTGGCCTTTTCTTGGGTCAAAGAATCAGCATTGCCATACAACGTGGCAATACCTACTGCCAGCCTTTTGGGCATTTGCCTCATTGAAAGCGATGCGGACAAATTATAAGTACATACTTTATAACTTTATTATTATCTATAAGTTTTGTGTTTATGTTAATTATTGTATTTAATTTATAATCCATGTTTTTAAATGAACTAAACGCTATGTTATAATATATATACATTTATTTTATCTGTAAATCATAAAACACCTTGACATTTGACGGTGTCATGACGTAGTATTTATTGCTTCCCATAGGAAACCCATATCATACCTGTGAGCAAGTAATTTAGTGTATCAAAATGTATCGGTGAGCTAATCCGATATGATGGATAGAGTAATGTATCGCTATCTAGAATCAACATGGCGGATTAAAGGTACACTCGTCGCCAAACGTATTAAATTATAATAATACCAGCCTATTAATTGTCCCACAGCACTTAGAAAATACATTTTTTTTTTGAGGTGGTAAAAATCATCAAATGACTCCTTCCGCCCTGGGTGGGGCGGAAGGGACTGTCAGACTTTTACTGACTAAAAAACCACCCTGTTCCTTCTGTTGCCCTTTACGTTCCGGGGCCACGGTATCCTGTTAAGACGTCCCGCAACCCCGGCAGGCGTTTGGCCCCTATTGGGGCCCCGTCCCTGTGCTGACAGCTCTTTGAGGCGCGCGCGAACAGAACGCGCCGTCGACCCGGGCATGGTCCTTGATCGGACGGCGGGCTACCCATTACTCGCCGTCCGCAAGCCCAGAAAATACATTTGAATTGGAAAATTCACATTATTACTTGCCTGGTATGAAACCCGCAAACGTAGGTATTAAGGGCACGGATAATTTCTAAAGAAAGAAAAGAAAAGCTGTTTATTTACGGGAAAGTGACGCACGTCATCAAACAATTTGTTTTGCAAAAAATTGTTTACACGTAATGTACCATGCATAAAAACTACTATATCATAATACCTATGTAAGATCCATAGTGTTCACATGACATAACATCACGCTTGTAATTTCTGAAGGGTTTGGCAGAGGTCATTAGTGCACCCACATTTCGCCAGTTATGGTTTAAGTACCATGTAATTGGGGGCGAGCCTATTGCCGTCAACCGATCGCAAAGCCAGACTCTGAGGCTGCTACTGAGAAATTCCTGATGGAAAAACGCAATAATTTAACACTGCCCGGCCTGGGAATCGAACCCAAGACCTCATGCGACCTTACAATAATGTTCACGTATTTACAAATATTGGAGCTAAATATTCAAAAAATACCACTGGTACAAGTGTCATTAGGCTTAAGACTAGAGCTATTAACAATATTTTTTCTTATTACTCATTCTGTCCAAAACGTAGGATCTTAAAACTAGATTTACCATTTTGCAACCGTGGCTTAAAATCTGAACATCTTAGTGCACGACATTTTGCATTTATCAAAGTCACAAATGTACCCGTACATCTACTTTACTTATATATTCCTACCATTTTGCACTGGATGGCAGCTTATAAGTAGTTTTCTATGATGGTGAGAATTTTAATGTACTTAACCAAAAATATAATCATCTGCCTAGCCTTTTTCCAAACTATGTTGGGGTCGGCTTCCAGTCTAACCGGATACAGCTGAGTACCAGTATTTTACATGGAGCGACTGCCTATCTGACCTACACAACCCAGTGACTGGGCAATACGATACCCCTAGGTAAGACTGGTTGTCAGACTTTCAAGCTTCTGACGACTCGTAACGACTGTCAAAGATCCACGTATGACAGCCGGGACCAACAGCTTAACGTGCTTTCCGAGGCACGGAATGGTGTCAGTAATGTCTAAGATAATGTTTAGAAAGTACATATGAATTGAAAAAGTCACATTGGTACTTGCCCGGATTCGAACCCACAACCTCATGCATGAGAGGCGGGCGCCTTATCCGCTAGGCCATCACGACGACAACCAAAAATATAATGATGATTTAAATTCTTAGATAACGAACAGAAAATATGAACTAACATAAGTACTCTTCGATTAATCACCAAATGTCAAATACGTTGGTAGAATAGAAGCGTCTATTCTACTAACGTATTTGACTTGTTTTTGACATTGATTATCGCTAAAACCGCTATCCCACTGGCGTTTTACGAGCGTTGGCGTCTCTCTAACGTCGCGTCGTCGCGTGCAAGTTGTAACGTCCGCTGAACGCGACGTTAACGTCGCGCAAATAATAAGTACTATTGCTAACAAACGCGACGTTAACGTTGCGAGTTCGCAAGGCGAACGCTTGCCACTAAAGACTCCCGACGCCAACGCTTGTATAACGCCAGTGGGATAACGGCCTAAGACAAATTTGAGATTAGATTTTGAATGTTTTTAACCGACTTCAAGAATAGGGAGGTGGTAAAACAAAAACAACAAACAGACTTTGAAAACTAAAGTAATTTTTTAGTTTGTAGTTTTTTTTGTTAAAAAAAATTAACCCCCGACGCAAAAGGATAGGTGTTTTAAGTTTGACCGCTATGTGTCTCTGTGGCACCATAGCTCTTAAACGGGTGAACAGATTTTGATGCGGTTTTTTTATTTAAAAGCAGGTTTTCTTGTGTTACAAAGATTCATTGGCCTTCAATTGTAACATTTCGCAGACACTGCTGTCTCCGACAGTACGTGTAAGGACGCGTGAAGTGGCGTGTATTCAAAAACAAAGCTTTATTCAAAGCTTAGTGGTTGTGTGAATGGATACAGTTATCTATCAAACAGTGCACCCAGATGTGGAAGCTTTGCAGACTTGGACCACAGTATCAAATATAGTAAGATTTTGAACGTGTTAAGTTGAATTTGTACTGTCTAAGGGTCAATTCACACGTACCACAACCACACTACGTCGCAGCGACAAAATGTGGTCAAGCTGTGGTTACGTGTGAATAGTATCGCAGCGGCTTTTTGCAGTTGCGTTGTGGTACCGACAAAATGTCGATGTGGTTGCGATGTCGCTGTCGTTGCGATGTGGTAACCACGTGGTCATGTGCAGTTATACTCCGGCTTTCGTAGAGGAAAGGTGCGTGCTGTTGATGACGTCATGTTGTGGCGATGTGGCCGCGTTGTCGTCGCGATGTGGTTGCGATGTGGTCGTATTACACAGGTGGTCGATAACAACGGCAAAATGTGGTACGTGTGAATTGTAATATTCATTTTCAATACAAAATATACGCCCGACCACGTGGCGTCGTCGTGGTGTGGTTGTGGCTGTGGCGTGGTTGTGGTACGTGTGAATTGACCCTTATTAAAAACCATGGAGTAAAGTTAAACCATAACATAACATAACGCCTGTAATTCCTGAAAGGTTAGGCAGAGGTGTACACCCACATTTCGCCAGTTTAAGTCCCATGTAATAGGGGGCTCTAACACATTTTTTGATTTTAAATAAATAAATGTTTATTAACTAGCGACCCGCCCCGGCTTCGCACGGGTGCATGTATTATACATATAAACCTTCCTCTTGAATCACTCTATCTATTAAAAAAAATCGCATCAAAATCCGTTGCGTAGTTTTAAAGATCTAAGCATATATAGGGACAGACAGACAGACAGACAGGGAAAGCGACTTTATTTTATAATATGTAGTGATATTATAATCTTTTTGACCTTCAATGTCTCCTTTGATATGAAAGTATAGTCCAAAACAAGGAAAAATGATCGTAATTATTTAATTTATTATTTTATTTTATTAATTTTAAGAAAACTTACAGCTAGTACATCTTAGTAAACAACACAATATAATAAATGAAGGCCAATTACAAATTTCCACTTATATTTTTTTTATTTTGTGTACAAAATACCTATGTATATTTATTTCAATTAGACAACTATTAAAATATACATTATTTACAAACTTAATAACAAAAACAATAAAAAAAATAAAAGAGAAACTAAAACTAAATGACATCAAAAAATTAATCCGCATCGCCGTCCACTGGAAATGTACCCAAAAGACTGGCCGTATTGCCACGTTGAATGGCAATGCTCAACGTCTGGCCAAGGTAATAACCAGCCCTTGGGTCACGGGAAGTGTCAACCAACCGTTTGGCCAACTATAAAAGATTATATCCACTTATAAACATTTACAACAATGTAGTAATGATATTAATAATATTTATAATTTTAGACAGCGTTAAGTGTCCTTTTACACTCGTTATAAACGTGTAAGCTTTTAACCACACTCCAGATGTACTCAATTATAATATGATTTAACTGTTCAATACATCATTTTGTCTGTGTAAAATAATCTTCACTTGAAAGTTTCAAATTCCACGTTGTTTGTAGATAAATTGTATTTTTCAAGCGAGCAATTTTAGCGTATACTTTACGCAAACATCAATTTTCATATACCAATACAATTATTATGAAAATATGTTTTGTACTTGTATCATCACGCTTGTCAGAGTAAGAGAAGAACAGCAGACATGGTAGGGATTTTCAGTTAAGAAGAGGTAGAGGTAGAAATGATATTCATTATGAGTATTTAAAGTTAAAATAGATAGTCAAGTGTAAAAGGCACTTGAAAAGATAGATACTTATTCGATATTTAGGATTCAATATTGAAAGGGATAAAAGAAACCTATTAAAGATAATTTCTTGTACGTCTATTACAAAGGCTTTTTCCAACGTTTCACGGTAATGACCTTTTTTATTATTTTCTTTTTCATTTATGATTCAAATTTCATTTATTTATCAAATATCAGCTAACAGTTAACACCAAATCGCTTATATCTATGCTAATTATAAAAATTACAATATAATGTTAATTAAAAATTTCAGAAACTAACAAAAAAAAACGGAGTAACATAAAATTTGTACTGTAATAGAAACAACCGTACATAAACTTAGGAAATACAAAATTATTTCTTTACATTTAAATAAGTATTTATTTATTAACATTTATTTCAGGACAAACATCCCATATAGCTTGTTAGTAATTACCTAAAACTATGTTAGTATACTACACTCAATTTATACATGTTCTGCGATTGTACTTTGAGAGCCAATAAAAATTAAAATGGATTCTTATTGCATAAAACTCATCTCATGTAAATAGAAGACACTGGCTCCTGTAATACAGGTACTTAGCAGGAGACAGGGCCTCATATTTTTGTAAAAGATGTTTTATGCCAATTAAGATTTTTACTTCTTTTAGTGATCGCAAAGCGCGACTACTGAGTATAAGGTCTTCGTTCCATTCCCAGAACGGGCAAAGTGTTATTAGGTTTTTTCATCAGCAATTTCTCAGTAGCAGCCATCAACCGGGCCATCAACCGGGCATTAATCCATACTCCGAGAGTCTGGATTAATGCCCGGTTGATGGCAATAGGCTCGCCCCCTATTACATGGGACTTAAACATGGTGGGTACATGGGTGTACTAATGGGTACACCGCTGCCAAACCCTTCGGGGATTATAGGCGTGATGTTATGTTATTTATTTAATACGTTTTAAGAGTTTACGTAATATATATATAAACATTTCAGAGGCAGCCTCAGTGTATTGAGTTTGGAACCCTAATAGTGAGAACCCGACTTGCTATTGGCCGGTTTTTAGCTAAGTGAACCTAAAGATCTTAGACTTATAACTTTAAATATTTGAACAAGGATTATTCTAAAATAAACTAGGTTTTATGACTGTTAAAAAAAATAAGGCATAATTTTTTGATAAAAATAAAATTCTGAGATTCTTACTCGAAAGTGGAACTTATTGCACCGATTTAAGGGGTGCAATGCGGCGTGTAACGCACGCGTGCTTTTTACTTCGCATTATTTGATTTTTACTAAGTAATTCGTTTGACGAGTAATTGCGTAGTAAATGGGTATGTGATTTTTCTTTTTACACCCCTTATATAATACACAACGGACAATTGACTTTCAAATTTAGGCTTTTAAGGTTCCGTAACAATAAATAATAATAATAATAAATAATAAATATCTTGGGATAACTCACACACGGCCATCTGATCCCAAGCTAAGCAGAGCTTGTGTTATGGTAACCAGACAACTGATATACATACTTATATAATTTATAAATACATACATATTATAGATAAATTACACCCAGACACAGAACAAACAATTATGCTCATCACACAAAGTTCTTCCTGGGTGGGAATCGAACCCACTACCTCCGGCTTTGCAGTCAGGGTCACTAACCACTAGACCAACGAGGCAGTCAAAGATCCTGTTACTAAGCCTCCGATGTCCGTCAGTCCCGCCATCCGTCAGCGGACTGTAGCTCAACCATTAATACCTAACTAGGAAGTTCAAATTTTTACAGAATTAGTATTTTACTGTCGCTATACCAACAAATAATAAAAATAAATGAAAGTTAAAAAAATATTTTCACTTTGTTTTATGTTTTTAAAAGTATTTTTTTTTATATTAATTTTTTATTACTTGTTGTTATCGCAGCAATAGAAATACAAACTTTGTATAAATTGAACCCTATGCAAGAGATCTGTTTTTTTTTTCGATTTTTTTTGTATATTGTATTAAATATTGTATATTGGCGCGGAACCCTTCATGTGCGAGTCCGATTCGCACATGGGCAGTTTTTTACGTTCACTTTTACAAAGGCACGAATAGGTACCATCAGTAACTTCAATCACTATCCTTATAAATCTTAGTATGGAGCAACACTTGCCTAGATTGGCAATATGGCCTTATTATCCGACACTCGTTCTTCGTTTGAGTCTCGTTCACTTTAGACATTTGAAGAACTATACAATGAAAGATCGATGACTACATTTTATTGGTAGACTTCACGCACCAATAAGATTTTATAAATGCGAAAGTCTGGATGGATGTTTGTTGCTCAATCACGCCAGAACGGCTAAACGGATCTGGATGAAATTTAGCATAAAGATAGATTATAGTCTGGAATAGCTTTAGAGCTTTTCATCCCGGAAAAAATTACGGCTCCTTATGATACCTAATATACAGGGTTATTTTACTCAAAAATTATTTAGAATACAGAAGAGAGAATTTTTAACCTTACCAATTAATAAAATAAGAAAAAAAAAAAATACATGATTATCGCCATTGTCCGCTACTAATATCACAACGTGTGGAATAAATACAGTTATAAATACGGATATTTTCTTTGAATGATTTTTTTTGTTTTTGTTATTATTTGATTATAATGTTTCACATATGAAAATAATTTAATTAAGAGCCCGTATTTTAAAATTTGGATGATGAATGAAAAGTATCCCTGTATTAACTTTGACGCGGACGAAGAGGCGGGCAGAAGCTAATCTATACATATAAAATGCTTTGTCCTGAATTACTGACTGACTGACGGATCAACAGCCTAAACCATTGATCGTACACTCCTGAAACTTGGAGCGTGTGTTCTTTGTATGACATAGGCATCCGATTAGAAAGGATTTTGAAAACTGGGGGCAAAGTTTGTATGGGACAACGTGATTCTTTGGTCCTATTTAAATTTTCTGTAATAACGTAAAAAACCAATTAAAAATCCTATTACAACCATTTTTGACTTCTACGCGGAAGTAGTCGTGGGCTAATTAAAGCTAGTATATAAATAAAATTGACTTACGAAGATTACTGTACCAACACGGTACTAATTAGAATTACTATAATTATACTTTGATTTTACAAAATACTCATGTAGGTACCTACTGTATGTTTGCTAATATCAAAGCCCTCATAACTTAGTACAACCCTTTCGTTCTTTAGACGAAAATTTCCAGCTGTTTCAAAGGACACAAAGAGGTCCTTTTCGGAGAGGGAAACGGGTATTTTAAGAGTAACAACTTTAATACACACATTGCCAATACTTAAGTAGGCTTTAACCTGACTTAAACATTCACTTTCTATAGTACAAGTTGGCCAGTTTGTTTCGAACTCCAGTGTAATACAGGGTATATAATTATATATGCCAAAATGCTATTTCAAAGTCGGACTTTCAATTCCAAAATCGAATACTTTCAAACAAGAATTTCCTCTACAATGGTGCAAGTTATACTGGTTATCACGTAGGTAGGTATACGAACTTTAAGTAATTATTTAACATAACATTAATACGGGATGGAAAGGGCATGTACTGAAATCTTTTCCTATGGAATTAAAATACATGATTCTAGGCCACACTGCGATGTAATTTTTCGTCGGTTATTTAAAAACGCACGAAGATTTCCGTACCATTATCTATAAAAACGAGTAAGAAAAACACGTTTGTTATATGGGAGCCCCCTAATAAATAATTATTTTATTCTGTTTTTTAGTATTCCTTGTTATAGCGGCAGCAGAAATACATCATCTATAGAAATCAGTCTCTGGAAAAATCTTATGAACTGAGTTCTAGCAGATAAACATTTTTTATTTGATTGATTTGACATATCAAACAACAATTTATTATTTTCGCGCGGTTCTGGTTTACAAAGTAAGTTTTTTAATACGAATTCTTGTTTTTTTACAAACTCTTTTTTTTAATAATATCTGTTACTGTCGTATAAAAGCGTGAATGTTTAATTGGCCTCTTTCAATGACAGCTCTGACCTCTATTGAGTAACAGAGTCAAATAAAAAGATTGTCGTTTTTATTTTGTTAAGAAAATAGGTGTATTTTTATACTATAATATTAGACGTGGTTCGAATAAGACGATGAAAATTGGACCAAGTAGTTATTAGAGATATTATTAACATTCAAAACTCATGTACGTCAGTGTACTCTGTAAACGTGTTTGTACGCACCCCACGTACAGTCGTAACGAAAAGCGTTCTATTTGAAATAACTAGTTTGTCGGATTGATTTGAAAGCGGTCAGTTTTGAATGCATCGGTTGTGTTTGTTTCGACTAGTTTGGACAAAAAGGTTTTGTACAAATGTTAACAGATCATTCTAGATAAATGGATATGTACAATGTTATTTTTAGTTTACTATAATAACCAATAAGGTCAGTGTAGGTCTTCCTAGGGCGACCCCTCCCTGCGTTGCCACTCACCTCTGCCATATAAATACCTTTTGTTAATCGTCTTTCACTCATCCTCTCAACATGCCCGAACCATCTAAGCATACCCTTTTCTATCTTTGTCACTACATCCTCTAGAGGCGAAAGGAGTATGTAAGGATCGTAGCAGGTGGCATTCTGTGGTTTCTGCCTACCCCCATGGGAAAAAGGCGTGAGTTTATGTATGTATAATAACCATAAATTGAGGAGCTCGTGGCCAAGTAATAACAGCCGCACGGGTCGCTCCATCAGGTGGCCGATGGGTGACCATCTTTACACATCGAGACTGCGTGCTTCGGAAAGCACGTAAGGGCTCCCACACATAAACACGATACGACGTCGCGTCGTACAACGATGCGGCGTCGTTTCACGATACGACGTCGCGTCGTGGAAATCTACGATGAGCATCGTAAAAAAAACACGACATCTTAACGTAATGTGCCAGGCACGATACACGGCACGATGCCGTCGATACAGTGGGGTGGTGTTTTAGTTCATTCCGAAAAATGAACCGCTCTAGACGCATTCTGCTTCTGCTGTTTATAAGAAGACAAAGAAAGAAAAGACAGATACTCAGAAGATATTGGATCCACCCATTTCTTTCAAACATGAATAACGGCGAGTCACTTTATAAAGAAATACAATGCCTTAAAAATAGACCACAACAAGATTTTTTCATCTTTGAATTTCGAATAACAACTGCGCAGAATTGCATGAATTTCTAACGTCACGACGTCGTATCGTGCATTGACACGTTACGACGTCGTGTCGTAGATTTACACGACGCGACGTCGTATCGTGAAACGACGCCGCATAATTGTACGACGCGACGTCGTATCGTGTTTATGTGTGGGAGCCCTAAGTATGCGAGCACACGGTGCGTTGCGGCGGCGGCGGCGCTCCGACGCCGGAGCGGTGTCGCTGCGTCGTTTTACATATACACATCAAAAGTGTCCAGGGATCAACATCCCTAACAAATGTTAGGGATGTTGATCCCTAGACACTTTTGATGTGTGTAGAAATATCTGTGGCATGTCACACGATGCGTTCCGGCGCCGCACCGGACTTGCAACCACCAAGACGAGGCGGGGAGGGGTGAATGCGTTGCGACGTCGGAGCGGCACCGCTCAGTTGTTTTGCGTCACAAGGAATTACACACGCTCGCTCGCTGCTACGGCGCCGCTGCGTTATAACAACGTTGCGGCGCCTATTACCTAATTACTGGGTTGTGGAGGTCAGATAGGCAGTCGCTCCATTTAGACTGGAAGAGGAGAGAAATGAAAGGCGACCTTGGGGTCGGCTTTCATTTCCATTTAGGCGGACGAAGTCGTCGGCAAAAGCTAGAGATATAAAAGAGAAAACAGCACCCATGAATAATATTTGTGTCTAACTTGCCTTTATTTATAGGAATACATTTATATCTGATTCTATTGGATCGTGTTTAGAATAATATCAGCCCAATTGTTACTTTGATTCTGTATATAACTCATCTGGAGTTAATTCGGGCAAAATAAGGCCAACCCACATCAAAATTTCGGCCATAATTTTGGATATTTCAACCAGATTAATTTTAAATCTTTTCTAAGAATAAGTTAGAGATAAAAATTGAACTGTTATTGCGGAATAGTGTAGTCGGACCAGCTTTATAAAAATATTAGAACCTTAATGTAATGAATACTGTAATTTAATTAATTTTCTATTGGCCATATTAGGTTATGGTCTAACATAAAATTATTTTACGGGGTATAAAAAAACATGTCACATACTTGTTAATTACGCATGCCCATCAAACTAAGCAACATTGAGCAAAAAATATTGTATTGGATGAATTTTTTGATGCCATTTAGTTTTAGTTTCTCTTTTTAATTAATTTATTATTCTGGTTGTTTTTTTTTATTATTTTTGTTATTAAGCTTGCAAATAATGTAAATATTAATTGTAATAACATGTAAAGTTTGTGTTAATAAAAAGAAACTCAAGCTTTGTACAACCATAAAAAAAAAATTGGAACCGATATACACACATCAAAAGTGTCTAGGGATCAATATATTATTATTACCAAATACATCTTGATCCCTAGACACTTTTGATGTATATATTTGGTGTAAAAAGTTAGTATACAGGGTCGTTGATTTACCTGAAACCTGAAAAGGGGTCATTGTACTCATCATTATGAATAACTTTTACTATGGGACTAACCTTAAAATCATGAAAAAATAATCAGCTGTTCCATACGATTGTGTTGTGTAGCATTTTTATAGGGAACAGCTGATTTCGGATAAATTTTCAATGACCCTGAATAATATGGATAGCGCGCAATGCGCAGTCAACAAAAGAGATAGATATGCAGGGGCGTCAGATATAATTATGTAGTTGAAGTTTTCTAAGAAACCGATGGATGATTTCAAATTTAAATTAATTTAAAAAAGTGACCGTGACCCAAAAGCTGGTTATTACCTTGGCCAGAGGTTAAGCATTGCCATCCAACGTGGCAATGCGGCCAGTCTTTTGGGTACATTTCCAGTGGACGGCGATGCGGATGAATTTTTTGATGTCATTTAGTTTTAATTTCTTTTTTTTATTTTCTAATTCAGGTTGTTTTTTTTAATATTTTTGTTATTAAGCTTGTAAATAATGAAAATATTAATTTTAATTTAAAAAGTAGATAATAAACAGTTCAAGAAAATTAAGTTAAGTTTCAATCGAAGACATCCATCGGTTTCTAAGAAAACTTCAAGTATATACTGGGCGTTATAGTGACAGGTTGGCAAAAACTGAAACTGTAGTTTCAGACCACGATTTGTGATTGAAAATCGTTGTAGACCCTGGATACAATCTCTTTTGTTGACTGTACCTACTTCATCGTGAGTTTATTTTGAGATATATTTTAATGAAACTTGCAATATATGCACGCACTACAAAATTTACAACAATAATGAATACAATAACGATTTCTTCTTATTGTTCACAGATTATAGCATTAAATATCCGCAGCGATTATAATTCGTAGTGCTCGTTTAGCCTTACCTAGAAGTCAATTGAGCGAAATGGGTCAGTACTGGCTCAGTTCTGTACTCCCATCTGATTGTTTGCCATAGGTATATGCACATGCATATTATAGGTATATGTAAATTGTCAACAAAACAGTAATTTGCTGTCAACTATCTCAGTAAACACAGGGATTACCTATCAGTTTGTGGGTTATAGTGATGTTTACTGGTATTTAATCAAGTATTTACAGGTACTGAAATAACCGTTGGTGGTTTAAATTGACCGTACACAATGACATAACTTTTACTTATCTGTACTAATATTATAAAGAAGAAGATGGTTTGTTTGTTTAAAAGCGCAAATCTCTGTAACTTCCAGACGGATTGGAAACATTTATTTTTGTACATGATAGCCAGATTCATGGGAATAGGATAGGCTAAATAACATCACGCTGCGATCCATGAGAGCGGAGCAATAGCCAAAGACGTAAATTAACGCGAGTGAAAAAAAAACAACGGGTACAAAATCGCTTGTAACAATAAAAGTGATATTGACTGGTCTTTAATCAAGTATTTACAGGTACTGGAATAACCTTAGGGGATTTAAATTGACCGTAGACTGTAGAGTCGTAAAAAAAAATCATAAAAAAACATCACACGTAATACAATGGCATAACTTTTAATTATATGTGTATTATCCCACGAAATGAAAAAGTCGTTTCACCAATGGAAGTTGTTTTACACATTTAATCAGTAACTAGGATTTTCCCGCGATTTCGTTCGCGAATTTTTCACAAATATTCCCTTTTAGTCTGGTCAGTCTACGCAGCTTCTATACGCTATTTGTTATGGGGGGTGAGCAATGTTGTATTATATTTGTTTATTCTGTATGTGGCATAGAATAGACATACATGGTATAAATACTAGGCTTTTCACAGAGATCGTTCGTTGACCTAGTACCTAGGTATATACTTTCACGGTTTTACCTGAAATATAAACAAAACAGGAGTCTAGTTCACTACCAAACTGTCAGTCTTAATGTAGGAAAAGGAACCTTATAAAAAATCGTTATTGAATCAAACGGATTTTATTGCAGGGCCGGATTTGGTGTGCGTCGGCATTAAAATATAAAATACGGCAGAATACCAGCTGTACTCGTAGATTATGTATATATATTTCATTTTCCGAAATTGAATTTATATTTTCTAAAATGCATTCATTATTTACCTACCATTATTTACCTAAGTTGCTGAGAGGGCTATGCTCGGGGTTTCTCTACGATCGAATCAGAAATTAGGAGATTTACAGAAGAGCTAAGGTAACCGACATAGCACTCAAAATTGCGAAACTCAAGTGGCAATCGGCAGGGCTCGTATAGTACAGACGTCTGTTGGGGTCGTAAGGCTCTCGAGGGACGACCACGTGCCACAAGGTGGCCAGACGACCTGGCAAAGGTTGCGGGAAACCGCTGGATGCGGGCAGCGCAGGACCGGTCGTTGTGGTCTTTAGGGGAGGCCTACATCCAACAGTGTACGTCGCGTTGTTCAGTTGATATAATGATGATGATAAAGATTTACCTATACCAAAAAGAATTCCACGTTAAAGATTAGAATATTTTATAAAAAATACCGGCCAAATGCGAATTGGACTCGCACACGAAGCTTGCCAAATTTCATGATTCTAAGTCCATCCCTGCACAAATATGTCAGTGCCAATTCGCTTACGCGATGCTTTACCGAATGCAATATAGGGCGCCTGCCGGTGTCTCTAATGGAGGGGCACTGTTGCGGATGCAGTTACCTGGCTTTCTAGCCGGGTAAATAGCGGATATACCCGGATAATTTTACAGGCGCAAAACTGTCAACAGCTATTAAATAGGGATATATTTGGCTGTTAATTTAAGGGACATAATAACATTTATCTAGGAAACACAAAACAGATTACATACAGACTTTAAATTGCATAGGTAATACAGAGTATTAAGGTTCAGGTCGAGCATATATTCCTAAATATAAAATTCCTAGCGAAAAACCCCAATAACACTTTGCCCGACCTGGGAATCGAACGCAAGACCTCACACTCAGCAGTCGCGCTTTACGACCAGTAGACCAACGAGGCAGTCACAACTCAATAAATATTACAGGTTGTTTATAAAATATGGAGTAAAGCTTCCTTTTCCTTAATATTTGAAAAGTAAACGTTTACACATCTGCAAACCCTTCACCATTGTCAACGGCTTATACAGACGCTCATTAGCCAGTCTTCTATCTCACTCCCTCTTATTACATTTCCCATGTCCGTCTCGCTCACGCCACTTGAGTAGAACACGGTTGTCGTTTGCAGTTCATGTTTTATAATTATCTTTTTTTTTTTTCGTTCAACGTCGTCAGTGTAAGGGTTATGACGTGTTCTTGTTTGGTACTTTTGTTTTATAGGGTTATTTGTTATTTTTGTTCGGGCGTCAGTGGGTCATGTTTTTAAATGATAAAGTAAAATAAAATGGTGTGGCAAGTTTATTAAAAAAAATGTAATTACAAATGTGGTCAGTGATTAAACTTGGCATAAATAACATTTTCTACAAATTCTGTTCCATTTTTAAATTTATTACTACTCAATAGTGTTTAGAAATTAAGTAATAGGTAACCGACATATATTTTTTCCTTCTTAAAAAGTTACATAAACCTAAACCCTTGGGGTCGTGATGACAGTGGTTAAGATGTCCGCCTCTTATGTATGACGTTGCGGGTTCGACACTGAGCAAGTTCCAAAGCGACTTTTTCAATTCATAAGTAGGCTATCTAAGTTTATCTTGGACGTCAGTGTCATCGGTGAACGAAAACATCATGAAGAAATCTGGACTTAAAATGAATATAAGTCTGAAATCGCCAATCCGCCTTGCAAGCGTGGGACAAAATTAGGCTGGTATTATTAATTTTGTTTAATTTTAAAAAAATAAACAAAAATTAAACATTATATCGTCTTTAAAAATCAAACCAAAAACAAAGTAATTAGTAAAGCAACGTTTAATAACAAACGATAATAAATAACAATAACAAAAAACCATTTTTCGTACCACTTGCTCAAAAAAGTGACATTCTATGCCACAAAAAGCGAACATAACAATAGTCATTATTAATCTGTCAAAAACAGGGAAAGAAAATTGTACTGAATTTCATTTATCCTCTAGGGAGAGAATGTGATTTAAATTTGGAATACTTACCGATATTTATACTGCACTACATCTGTGTTTACACCATTGAGTTTGTATATAATGCATTATACATCTTTTTGAAAAAGGAATACGCATTTATTATGCAGTTATGATTATTAAATAAAATTACGAAAACCGACGAGGCCGTATGAGCTTGATGCGTTTGCTTTTCCGACAAAAAAATATTAGTCTAGGAATTTGCCGCGTTTTTGTTTTCTTCAAATACGTAAACGTTAAGTTTATTTTTATTTTAGTTTTTATAAGTAACTTAATGTTCTAAAATGCATATCTCATATTATTATTGTGTTAATTTTTTCGCAAATGGTACGAAAAGTAGAGTATTTTCCTCGGTGATAAAGCTGTCTTAGTCTTGGGTGAACTTAAATCCCTCGCTACACTCAGGACTCGTCTTAAATCCCTCGCTTCGCTCGTGATTTAAGTTTTTAACACCCTCGCTACGCTCGGGAGTAAACCTCGAGTCCTTCGTTACGCTCGCGATTTAAATCGTCACCCGCGACAGAAGACACTGCTTTATCCCCTTGGTTAATAATCTACTATTATTCAATATGAACATGACCACGATATGTCTTCATTTATATACAACAAAAGTAATATTAACAACATAAATAAGTATTTATATACTAATATAAATTATATGACTGGTGGCCACAATCCTTTGTAACAAGCTCCTGTCGTGATAAAGATATTATTAACTTATGTAGCGTTGTAATAACGTTTATTTTCGAATGCTGGGAGCAAGGAGTTATTTTCTTTCAGGAATTTTATTTGATTATTAACATTTATTAGAAATACGTGGTTGGGGGACTAAATGACTGGGTTAAGCTGTGCTTTTGTTAGTCGGGAAGAATGAATGGTATTAATAGTTGAAGATTTTAGGTATTAAGTTTGACCCTTGGGCAAAACAGTAGGCTGTTCAGAAAAATAATATAAATGCAAGTTACTTTAACCCTGTAGGAAAACTTTGTCTCAAAACGGAAAAGCTATTGAACTTCTAAGCTCTTGAAGAAATTAAAGTATTTAATATAATTAGAGCTAAAAACTGCCTCGTTGGTCATGGGTTTACTGTTAAATATCCAAGTTGGGCAAAGTGTTATTGGGTTTGTCTATCAGGAATTTCTCAATAGCAGCCTCGGTCGAGTCTGGATTTGTGCCCGGTGGATTGCAAGGCTAAACCCTCAATACATGGGACTTAAACATAACTGGCTAAATGTGGGTGTACTAAAGGGTACACCTGTAAGTGCCCCTAGCGGAGCTCCGGTTGACATGAATAAAGCCTTCAAACTAAATAAGCATTATGTACAAAACGGATAATATCTATCCACTTTAAAAATCTATCAAATTGACGTTATGTTAACTCCGTGTTTGCTAGGGTTACTGATTGGTCGGTTACTAGGTTATGTAAATGTAAGTTATACGAAGTATTACTAAACAATTAAATAATAGTCCAATGGGTACGTTTATTTGGTTGAAAAGGCTCTTTATTTGAGTATTTTATGGCGAAAGTTGCTGATAGGAGTAGCCCGCGAATATCAAAGGACCATGCGACATTTTGGGCCCTCTTAATAACGTTGCCCATTGCCTTAATCACTGTCAAACACTCATTATAACATTAGGAGAAACACAAATAGGTTTTAGTCAATAAGAGCCTGACACTCTCTTTCGCTCCGCTCTAAGCGGAAGAAATGATGCAGATAATGGCGGATGATTTGCCATCATTAAAAAAGGGGGGGGTTATAAAATAATGACAAAACGTATCAATGTACCATTTTTACCTTTATTTATACTCAAAAACTTTGAACTACATAGGTATATTTGTTACTATGACGTCTATTTTTAATTTCATCCTAATACTGAACTATAAACTGAAAAAAAAAGAACAAAAAATGTTGAATATTGCTGCCAACCGTACCTCATCCCTCCTAGTAACAGTACAATAGGTAGGTAACTAGGTACTAGTGTCATGAATATTATACTAGCCGTGCTCACACAAGCCGCTGTGCATACAAGTGTCCCTCCCAGGGGCGACGTGGAAGGTCACCATGGTGTACCAACCAACATTCCACCTAAATGTAGATACTTGAATACATAAATTGTGACATACTGTTCTGTGGCTTTTCGTGTCAAGGTCAAAAAATGTAGTCTGTTGTCGCCACTCACGTTACAGTTTATAAAAAAAGAAACTTGGTAAAACATAACATAACATCACGGCCGTAATCCCCGAATGGTTAGGCAGAGGTGTGCCCTTAGTGCACCCACATTTCGCCAGTTATGTAAAAGGGGGCGAGCCTATTGCCATCAACCGGGGCTGCTACTAAGAAATTTCTAATGGAGAAACCCAATAACACTTTGTCCGATCTGGGATTCGAACCCAACACCTCATACTCAGCAGTCGCGCTTTGCGACCACTAGAGCAACGAGGCAGTCATATATTTTAGCTATGGATGAATGTACTTATATAAATTACTAGCTTTTGCCCGCGACTTCGTCCGCGTATATGTCGGTTATCGCGGACGCAGACGAAGTCGAAGTCGAAGTCGAATAAAAAGTAGCCTATGTCCTTTGTTGGGGTTCACACTTACCCTGTACCAAATTTCACACAAATCGGTTCAGTAGTTTAGGCGTGAAGAAAAGACAGACAGACAGACAGACAGACAGAAAGACAGACAGACAGAGTTACTTTCGCATTTATAATATTAGTTAGGATGAATTGTTACTGGTAGCATAATACGACAAAAAAAAAAAAAAAAAAAAAGAGTATTTATAAAGTCATATTATACCATTAAAAGGTACTTTGGAACGTTATATACATGAAAAAAAAAATCTAGTAACCCCCTTCTAAAAGGTATATTCGTATGGAGAAGAATGTGCAAGAAACCCCATACTTATAGAAATACTGGAACATAAGAACTGCGTCAAAATTTTCCACATATTATCTCAAAATCATTTCCATTGTTCCAGATCATACAAACATGGGTGCCCCACGAACCTGCCTCATCTTCATCACCATCCACCTGGTATCCCTTGCGTACACGCAGGAGGTCTCCAAGAGAGTCCCGCAAGGATTCCTTGGCATGCGCGGCAAGAAGTACTTCGACGAAGACGGCACCGAACAGTTTTACAAACGGAAACCACAGTTTTTCGTCGGCGTTAAAGGAAAAAAAAGCCTCCAAGATATCCTTGAGGCCCAAGAGGAATATAACAAGCGAGCGCCGATGGGCTTCATGGGAATGAGAGGCAAGAAAGACCTCAACTTCCTTGACTCCCAAAGCAATGAGCTCCCTAAAAGAGACGGCTCTTTGATAGGCCAAATAGATTACACCTCAAAGGAGGAGCCCAACGATCCTCAATTCCCCCTCCTCAATGAACTGCTAATGCTCATGGCCCAAGTAAACCATGTCAATCCCAAGATGAATTTCCTACCAGACTCGTTCGAATCGTCTTTGGAGCCCGCACAGGTATCGTTCCCACAGTTGAATGATGTCGGCAAACGAGTGGCGAATTTTAACCAGTTCTACGGAGTGCGAGGAAAGAAATCCATAAACACAAAACGACCTTATGACCTGTCCTTCCGCGGCAAATTCATCGGTGTGAGGGGCAAAAAAGACGTGAAGAACAGTGGAGCGCATGAAATTAAGTTTTTGGTTGACCAGAACGGACCCTTGCCCAAGAGAAAGGCTCAGATGGGATTCTTTGGCATGAGGGGCAAGAAGTGGGCAGATGGTGAGTTTTTTATAATTTCTGACGAGTTTAATATGAAATGAAAGGTCAACGTACATAATAGGGCTTCCGCGTTAATACAGACAAATGATACAGAACCGAAAATAAACAAAGCCATTTTGTTTTGCTGTGCAGCTGTTAATTTTAAATTAAAAAATATTATACTTCAGCAGTCATTAAAAGCCAATTTTTTTTATTTTGTAATCGAACTTTTAAGTTCAACCCCAAAGAAATTTAAACGAGGATAATGTTATACAAAAATTAGGAACGAGAAAACTTTTAAACGGTTCTTATTAAAAAGTAAAAGGTATGGCCACGTCATACTGTAATGTCAGTCTGTCTGTACAGTCATCATGAGTCATTCTAAGGGTTTATGCGGACGACAGACTTTTTGTGTCAAGTCTGCGACGACTAAACATGCGTTTATCAGCTCTATGTGTGACATGCATGGCAGACAATTTACAACGCACTTCTTTGAATGCTAAAGGAATAGATAAAAAGCAATAAATGACAAACAATCATAAAAATAATGAAGATTTTCCTTAAATTGTTAAAGAAACCTCACAGACTCCGTGCGTCACGCTGTCCTTTCATTTTATACAGGATTCTGATGAATGAATTCATGATAACTAATACAATTTTGGTTCGAGAATTAATACATATATCTTTCTAAAATCAGATAGACAGATTTTTAGCTTTGCGAAGCTGCTTGCTACGCAGCGTAGCTGTAGCACTTGGCGTAGCAATGACGTAGCAAGACGTAGCAAGACGTAGCAATGTGTGATATAATTTTGATTTGACTGTTTTTTATTTAAATTATATTTTTTAGTTTTGCATCCTCGTCAAATTCAAGAAGGTAAACTATGCTAGTGTTTCTCAACATAAATCAAAAATTAAATAAATAGTTTTTTTTTAGTTTATAAGTTTTGAACTCAGCCACTGCATTCAGTTCTTTAAAAGAGATGCATTCTGAAAAAATTTTAATATAAAAAAAAACATGTGTATTTTTTAATTGTGTCGTAATTTTATTTGATTATGGGCTAATTTTTCAATCGTCGGAAAATTCTTGACAGAAGGATATAGGTATATGGCGATTTGACAGCTTTTGTACCTATAGAAAATAATTATGACAAGAACTGTCATATTTATTCTTTGAATAACAGTTATCAGACTATTGAAAAATCAGCCCTAATTTGTCTTTCATGACAACCTTCTGAAATTTGATGAGGATGCAAGAACTGCGCCTTATATAGAACTCCATTCATTCATCCATGTCCATACTCATTGTCATTCATTATCATTCATTTTCAGGTATGATATCATCTCTTATAACGCGAAATCTTTCAAAAAGATATAGAGGATGAATTACTTCATTGTTGTGGGGTTACAATACGATATTACATCAATGTAGGTACAAACTTGTTTATGTTATCTTTTACCTGTTTATTGTTTCTTTTTTTAATTTCGTTCTTGCCATCTGTCAATTTTTTGCAAATTAATGTTGGCTTAATCTAGGGAATATAACTTTGATAATTTTGCGATTAACTATGTATTTTTTTTGTAATTGTTTTATTAATAAATATTACCTAAACTACTTACAAACTAAATACCACTTGCAGTAAAATCCATTCTCTCGTTTAGTCTTTAGAATGAAACATAGACAAAGACAGACAGACATACATACTCATTAACCAAAAAATCCTTCTTTTGGGTAAAAAGGGTGCTAACACTCTAGTTATTTTTCTGGTCACCTTTTCCATCACACCATTTATTTCATTTAACATTAATTTACTTATTTTCTGATTTTAACTAATATGTAACCTAACTGTTAATGACATGTAAATTAATAACTAACAGGTGTAAAAAGATGCTTAACGTAGCCGAAAGTTCCATGTTGTTCCCATTATTGCGATTATTTTTTACAAGCTTTTATTTAGCTTGCACTGTTCGTATGTAGGTAAGTATGTAAATAAGTTGTCCTTTCAAAATTTGCAAACCATTTTTCGACCATTTGTTGGTATCCGATTAAGCTGAAATTTTGCATACACCTTTAGTTCTGATGACAATACAATGTCCAATACTCAATATTGTAATAAATTTAAATTAAAGCTTGTTTTTAAAAATATATTTTTTTTTTATAATTATTTTTGTTCGAAACCTTCGGATTACAGAGATTAAAGGACAAAGTTTCAACTTTTTAAATGTTTACTGTAACCCCCCTTTGCGTGCGTTACATTGCACACTACAATAAAGAAAGAACGACTGCCTAGTTGGTCTAGTGATCACAAAGCGCGACTGCTGAGCATGAGGTCTTGGGTTCGATTCCCAGGTCAAGCGAACTGTTATTGGGTTTTTCCATCAGGAATTTCTCAGTAGCAGCCTCGGAATCTGGATTTGTGCTCGCTTGATGGCAATAGGCTCGCCCCCTATTATATGAGACTTAAGACATAACTGGCGAAATGTGGGTGTATTAATGGATATACACCTCTGCCTAACCCTTCGCAGATTACAGGCGTGATGTTATGTATGTAAAAAGGACGATTCCCAGCAAATATTTTAGCTCAAAGTTACTCAGTTTGATGCGTACCTAGTATGCGCAGTTATTGACTATGTGAAGTGACTTTTTACACTAATTCTTTATTCTTTATCGTGTGGGCAGTAAGGTCTAACGACCCCACACACCCTAGTGTCAGAGTTTCTAAACCGCCTCAAGGGCCTCTGACATGGTTTGAGTGGAACAGTAAGAAGTAGTAGTAGATATGTTTATTAATTCATAATTATTATTGTTTCAGAACCTAGCCTCGAGATGGAAATGCCAAACTAAGTGTCTTCAAAAATTGATTATTACAAAAAGTATTATAATAAAAAATAAAAATTAAATGCTACCTATTTCTTGAGAAAGACTTACCTTTTCAACATATCCTATGTATTAAGAAATCTTGCGAATAAAAATAATGAGGCTTATTTTAGCGTTATTTTCACAGTTTGTTAAGAATTTCTAGTCAATAAATTATAACAATTGTACTAATATTATACTGAATTGTTTGTTGTTAAAAATTGAAACTAGTTAAAACATATTTCATCGTTCGACATTTTTCTTATTTATCATTTTATGTTTTATACTTTTATTCTTAGTATTATTTTTTATTTATAACATATTTTCTTAAAAAAAAATATACATTTATAATTATTTGTTATGGAAAAAAATAAATAAAAGCAACAAAAAAATATTGATAGGAATTTCTGAATAATGGATATATTTTGATTGTTTATTATTTAATAAATGACGCAATTTCAGTGGGTAGATACAATAAACGAAGGTACTTAATTTTAAAACTTACCAAAAATTGTAATGGAAAACAATTCTTATAATAGCCTTTTTTAATTTTATTTACATTTTTACTATTTTTTGTACGTAAAACATATTATGATAATATTTTAAAATATGTACTTAAGTATGATTTTTTTATTGTTTTAAACGGAAAGACTCTCTAACTTGTTACATTGAAAGCGATTCTGTCCTGATTAAAAAAGTGCACATGAAATAGGTACCCTCTAAATATTTTTCCCGATAAACGGCCTAATTTTTTTGTGGAATTCCTAATTTGATACTATGAATCGCTTTCCGTTTTACTGTTGAAATATGTTTTATAGTTTCTAATCATCTAACCTATGTTAATAAAAAAATTGTAACTTTTAATATAATAAATTACTAAAACAGTTTTATATTTTTCTCAATGTCAAATCTGAATGAATATTATATTTCCTAATTGTTAAAAAAATATAAAAGTTAAATAAATAGTAGATAGCTCACGATGAGTATTTTCAATTATAAATAATAAATGTAGATTGTATTCGTAATTGTAATTAATATCACTATAAAAATAAACTTTAGGTTTATGATAGCGTTTGTTAAGTTCATTTTCCTTTGTTACCACTTTTACTGTACGCAAAAATATCTAAGGTCATCAAGTTCAGTTAAATTTAGGGCTGATTTCAATGTAATTTTATTAATAACTGATAAACATAAAACGCCTTATTATAAAACAAGGTCTTTGCTTAAACCAGGTTTAAACCTCCGAGCCAGTTTTTGAATTTCGAACTTTATTTCGATAAAAAGATAAAGTTTGTAATACAAAATTTCGCTCAATGGTTTAAACCTGGTTTAAGCACAGACTTTGTTTTATAATAAGGCCTGCAATGTTTTTTTCTACAGTCGGTTAAAAAAGGAAACATTAAGAAATATTTTTCAAAAAAATATAACACAATTTTCTTTTCCATATTTTGAATAAAAACAAAATTGAAATCAGCCCACCGTTTTCAAAAATAGTTTTAATTTTGACTTAGGTACTTTTATTTTTATGCCTATATTTGTTACCACAATAAGTTACCTTAGCGTTTAAATGTTAATTTAATATATAATTAATCCGTATATTTGTATAAATTAGTTATGTTCGTTACTGTCTTGACATTTTGTGAGGGCTGGCAAAATGTAAAACTGTATTATAACAATAGTGAAATTAATATACGCAGTTGTCAATTTTAATGTTGCTTCATTTAACACCTTTTCCCCTTACTTTCGACCGCGACGTCAGACAATCGGTGACCGATTTTTGATGGTGCAACGCACACATCCTACAAAAAGTCGGTCCTACGAAACTGTGAAATAATTTGTCCGATCTGATATCGGTCCTACAAAAGTCTGACGTAGGCTGAGGCCCTAATAGTTAGATATGATAATAAACTATAGCGTTCAAGAATATGAACTGGTTGTGAATTGTCTGTACCTAGTGGTGTATCCAGAAGTCACTGACTCGACTGCGCAGTCTGCGCACCCAAATAGGCCGCTGTAAATATATAATTTGGCAAGATGAGGCATCATAGACCCATCCGACACCCAATGCGATTACAGAACTCCAGACCTATCTTCTTTATCGAGTGGGCAGTAAGGTCTTACGAACCCATACACCCTAATGTCAGTTTCTAAACAGCCTCAAGACCTATGTATCCTGCTTATGTGTAGAAGTTCAAAACCGGTTCATTAATTTCGAAAAATCAGGGCTTGAAAGTTTATATGAAATGCAGTAGAGCGTAGACGCTCTTAACGTTCTTTTGGACACCAAGCCTGACTCTTGATGTGTTCGCCGACGAATAGAAGACGATCTCGTCAGTATGTTGGAGTAGTGTGACTGACGACCTGGTAAAGGTCAAAGGAAACCGCTGCATGCGGGCAGCGAGGACAGCTCATTGTACTTAGCTACTTTAGGGGAGGCCTATGTCCAGCAGTGCACGTGGTTCGACTGATATGACGAAGATGATGAGATGAGCGTGTATTAAACGTTATGTGCCAATGTACAGACGCCAGCAGATCAATCTATCCGAATCTGTCAAATTTTACCAATCGAATATTAACCTTCCAGTATTGTGATAAGGTTGAAAATCTATTAAAGAAATTTGACAGATTGAGGTAGATAAATATTGCACATCGACCTTTATCGTATTTTATACAAAGAATAAAAAGTATTATCAAAAGAAGCAAATCATAATTGTTTTAACAGCTCCTAGTAGATACCGGAATGTTTGTATTTCGTGCGACAGAGATAACGTTCTATGAAGCCGAAATTAGCTGATTGTCTCTTTCCAAAGGTCGATGTGCAATATTTATCACCGGGTAGGTACTATAAGTGGCCAATGGCCATTTTATATTGCACTATATAAATAAATACAGCATTTAAGGATTACCTATGCAACTTCTTATTGGCGTGATTGATTTACAAAAAAACCAATCCATCCGAATTTTCGAAACATAATAATAAGACTAAGGGTCAGTTCACACCGAGACGCGACGCAACGTGACGATACTTTTTCGTGTAGAAAATAAAGTTATATTTTGAGTCGCTCTTTTAAAGTGTGCACGCAGCGTCGCGTCTCGGTGTTAACTGACCCTAATAGTTGTGAATCTTTTAGCAGTCAGGGGAAGGTAAGACAAAAGAAAAACACAAACTAACTTCTTTGTATTTATTTTTCGTATTAAAATTGTTTCATTTAATAAATCCATGATGTTTATAAACGTAATACAGTAGTTATATAACGCATTGAAGCCATGTCCATCTATGTATGATATCATATTACATTATTACTCCTCAACGACTAACCGATGAATGGACTGCGTTCAAACGCATGCACACATACATAAACACGCACACACTTGCGCGGGCGCAATGTGACAGGCCGCCATCTTACTTCATTTATTTCTAACGCTATAGTTACATACACAAGTACTTATAACCAAAAATTTAGTACATCTGAAATGGGAAAATATTTTATTAACACATTTTTTTTATTATTATTTTTAGACTAGCTTCTTTTGGTATTATAGTCGCGTTCAATGGGGGGTGTGTTGTATGTACGCAACATAGGGCGCTCGTCAACTCATTTAAACTTATAATATAAAACAATCAGACTATGGAACATGACGGTCAACTTCTTGTGGGCGACCTGTCACACTGTTATTGTAATAAAATATTACAATTATACACCAAAATACTTAAGTAGACATTTTGACAATAATGGAATTATATTCTACTAAATAATCTACCAATAGTAGTAGTGAATTGATTCTAAAATTCCAATTTCATTCATACCATACTTGGCAGGAACATTAATTTATTATTTGAATCAAATTATTTAGTAGCTAACAGTCTGTCTTGTCAAAATGACAACTCAAGTACACTTCAGGCCAGAATAAGTGTACCATCCAATAAAATAAAAACCAAAGTAGATCTAGTTACAAAATCTTGTCCGAACAGTTTACCACTTATTTCAGAACAATTTAGTGTCGCATTTTATGCAAAGATGGGTCACTCACTCTGTCCCTAATTCCATACATATAAATTTGTAAAATAATTAAGGCCGTGAACCATCTACATGATTTTCATATAATTTGAACGATTAAGAGTGGATGGATAAGCAAAATAAAACACAAATCGTACAAATGTTACCTACAAGCGAAATCGTATAATGATAAATTTGTTAAATGACATTGACAGCAAATGTCATTTGTCATTTTTGAAGGAAGAAAAAAAAAACAAAATGACAGTTGTTGTGAATGTTTTGTCTATTGTGTGTCGAACACATTGTTCTTGCATACAACAAATAACTTATGATAAAGTTGATTTGTATAACAGAAGTCATCCCTATTTACCAACATTACAAATAACTAACCATTATCAAATTTCTCTTAACACACAACAACATAGTCAACACACAACAGAATGTAAATTGGAAAAACTACTATTATTATTATGTGAAAGAAAATATTATGGAATAATATACAGGGAGGGGAAACATAACCCCCCAAGTCAAACAATTTTAGTTACATTTTCATAAAAAAACGTCCTTTAAAAAAAACAGGCAAAGTATAATGAAACGCTAATAAGTTTAAAATCTTAACACAATAATAATAGTTGAAAACATTTTTGTATGAAAACATAACCAGAAATTTTTGACTTAATAATTAATTTTTACAATAACTAGTAAACGGTTAGAATCTTAGTTCAGTTGAAAATTATATTAATGCAACATATTGTAACCTCGTTTATGAACCGAGACGGCATCAAATAACTAAGTTTTTTTTTTAACATTCTATAAAAAGAAGCTGAATAACATTGAATGCTATCTACTTATCATACAAAAATTTGTATACATAACGTGTTAAATAACTTAAATTACATTATTGTAACTTTATTTAAGCATAACTTCATTTCAACCCCAAATATTTATTATACTGTTCATTTGATTGTTTTTCTAAGAACAACTTGAGAGAAAAATGTATAACGTCGCTTTTAGGTGGCTACTTACATCCGTATTCAGTATATAATTCTGTGCGTGTGCGCATTCTGCAGCGGGTACGACCGTTACCATAGATTTGTGAATTCATTTACATTTGCCTATGAAATTCCCGCTTGTCTCAAAAGCTGGTTACTCGAAGTCTCTTTTATCCTATATTTTTATTATAATTGAATACGGATACAAGCGCTGATATCACAAACTAAATCGTGTTTGTGTATTCTTGTCCTATGCAGTTGTTTTTGCCATTGCGGCATTTTTGTAACATTGACAAAAATGCCTTTAGAATTTTCTAGTTTTTATTATACTTCATAAAGCAACCTTGTAAGGTTTGGCTTTACGCAAATGCCTAGCCAAGGTTACCTCCCGTTTTTGGAAGGCTAACATCCTAACTAGGATATATGCTGTCAAATCTCATGTCAGTCGCCGTGTGTGACTGAATAATAGCCGATCTTAAAGCTTTAGCAATAAGATTAGTATTTGCTTGGAGTCGGCAAGTTTTATTAATGAGAGCTTTCATTTAGCTAGCTCAGTGTCTTGTGTAACAATTAAATCATTGTAAATTCGGTTAAATGCTCAATTACATTTTAAGCGTCACGTCGTTTAATATTGTTAATAATTTAAAACTTATCTTCCATTCCATTTTTTTTAATTGCCATAAGAATATAAAAAAGATGACGTTGTCTTTCATCAATGCCAGTTAGTTTAATTTTTTTGTTTACATTAAATTCTATCCACACTAATAAACAAATTACGTGATTTAAAAATTATAATACATAGTACAATTAAAAATAAACACTATTTAAAACGTATCACACAACACCAATCTTTATGAGACGGAATTTTGTATATTACAACATTTACTAAAGGGTAAAAAAAAAGGATTTTCCGTCTTTGAATTTGGAACTTGGCGCCAAATTTTGTCTTTACAAACAATGTTTTGGCAGGTAAGTATTATGCATATTTTGTATAAAATATAGCATTTTTTTCCTCGTTTTAATAAACCGCTCTTATTGCATTTGAGATTTACCATATTCATACGTATCGACGTCTTAAGATATCGATTTGACGTAAGTAATATGACGTTTAGTATATTGACAGCTACATTGAGGTATATGCTCATAGATATCATTATGTGAGCGGTTTACAAGTCAAAGACGTCATAATCAAAAAAGTTGTTTTATTAATTCATTTCTAGCGGCCTGGCATCTAACTAAACACACATCATTGTTGAATAAATAAATATTCATAAGTATTTATATCTTAACACTACATATTGGTTATTGATCCATTAAGTTAGATTTCATTACGCTAACCATTACGTTACAAGATTCACAAATAGAAATCTTATTCTTTGAGAATCTTGGTGTGTAATTCATTGCATGATAAGTTAGTGATCATCCGTCGTCAGGGCACTGAACAACTGACGAGCTTTAAGCCGAGAACCCAATGTAAACGAAGGAAAGATGCTTTATGACTTTCGTCCAAACTTGAGCGAAAAGTCAACAACATACGATGACGAATGCTACAATACATCTTTCGCTTCGCTTCCACTGTGCTCCCATCACAACAGTATACAAAATAAGCTTACATTTGACCAAATTCAGCAGTTTGTTAGTAAAACCATTGTAATCACTCGCGATAATTTACAATAAATGCATTAATTATAATATATTATAATAATTTAGTGCCTTCCCGGTGTTCCGTCACTCTGTGTGTTACATAGTATTGGTGATTAAAGTGTCTGTAATTGCGAATATGTTTTATATTTGCATAGGACCAAGTTTAGTTAAAACAATTCGTCGAACCACCCCTGGTTTCTTGAGCAAAAAAGTAATGTGACAAAATGTCGAGCGCGCGTACGCAGCTATGGTTGGCTGTTGATAAATTTGACACCATTAATTACGGGCACGCTGCAATCGCGGCGGTAAGACCCCTCTTTGAGGAGTGGCTAGAGAGGCGCCACGGCGTCCTCACCTTCCGGCTGACGCAGGTCCTCACCGGACACGGTTGTTTCGGGAGGTTCCTGTGTCGGATTGCACGGGAGGAAACGCCCGGGTGTCACCACTGTGTGGACCGCCCGGAGGACACGGTGGAGCATACGGTGCAGGTCTGCCCCGCTTGGGCAGAGCACCGCCGTGTCCTCACGGAGGCGATAGGCGGCGGCGACCTCTCGCGTCCGGACCTGGTTCAGGCCATGCTCCGGGGCGAGAGGGAATGGGATGCAGTCACCTCCTTCTGCGAAGCAGTAATGCTAGCGAAGGAGGAGGCGGGCCGCGTGAGGGAGAGAACAACACCCTCCACCTCACGCCCCAGCCGCCGCGGGAGACGCCCAGGGCGTCGGACGTCGCGAGGCGACATCCGGCCACCGTAGGCGCGGGCTTGCGGACGGCGAGTAATGGGTAGCTCGCCGTCCGATCAAGGACCATGCCCGGGTCGACGGCGCGTTCTGTTCGCGCGCGCCTCAAAGAGCTGTCAGCACAGGGACGGGGCCCCAATAGGGGCCAAACGCCTGCCGGGGTTGCGGGACGTCTTAACAGGATACCGTGGCCCCGGAACGTAAAGGGCAACAGAAGGAACAGGGTGGTTTTTTAGTCAGTAAAAGTCTGACAGTCCCTTCCGCCCCACCCAGGACGGAAGGACTCATTTGATGATTTTTACCACCTCAAAAAAAAAAAAAAAAAAACACCATTAATTAATTGACGTACTTTTTATAAGCTGTCAAAACGCGATTCCCCCATAGATTTTGTTTTGTGTAGTAAACTATGACGTCACTTTTTTGGCAATTCAATTGATTAACGATTTATTAATTTCAAAGCAACTAAAACTCTTATTTCACTGTTAATTGAGAATTCAATGGGTTTTCAAGGCTAAAATAAAGCGTTTTTTTTTAAGAAAGACATGTCTTGGAATTATTGGCTTGGTGTCAACTACCCAACTCAGTCAACAAAACAAAGCACGCGCAGCTTTTTCACAATTATTTTTCGTTCTCGAAATTGGGGATTAATTACACCAACTAATTATTACCTACTGATATATTAGTATACTCTATTCCTGCATGATTGTCCTATGGCTATCCCATCGCTGGGCAAAACTTTCTATGGATACTCTACAGTAAAAATGTGACGGAATTACATTAACTTGCATAAGATACACTTGGACTGATTGCGTCGACCGAGCTGACCGGCAATATGCTCAACAATGAACTAAAATGTCTTACAAATAGAATTCAAAGTTGAGTGCACGACATAGTTATCTTGCATGCAATTTTCAACTTTATTTGTGTAGGTTTCAGTTCATTATCAATTATCATTATTGCTAATTTGTCTGTACCGATTGTATTTACTCAAATTGGTCCTAAGCTTACGTAAAAAAAATTAAGAGAAGCCTTTAGTCGAGTAA
Source organism: Hoplodrina blanda (assembly GCA_949316365.1). Taxonomy (NCBI): domain Eukaryota; kingdom Metazoa; phylum Arthropoda; class Insecta; order Lepidoptera; family Noctuidae; genus Hoplodrina; species Hoplodrina blanda. The sequence continues at coordinate 12,071,937 of OX438567.1, read as the reverse complement.
ATATTTTCTTTATAGTTTTTTTTAGCACTAAACAGCACTGGATCGAGTGACAGATACACAACATACCAAGTTTTCACGCATACATATTGGCTAAGTTAAAGATCGCCTCTTCGACTACTGATTACTTTTCCAACTTATTTTTTTTACCACCAACTGTTATTTCCCTACTAAGTTTATCTTGGACATCATTGACATAGGTGAAGGAAAACATCGTGAGGAAACCTGGACTTGCATAATAAGTGTAAAATCGCCAATGCGCCTTAGTGATCAATGTTTTTGCCTTCTATGTGTGAGAAGAGGCGAAACTCTTCTCAGTCTTGCAATGGGACAATAATAGGCTGGTATTATTATTATTAACAGTGATATAGGGTTATGCATTAAGCAACCTAATGACCTTATCTTGGACCCGGTAGGTGGCGCTGTAGGCTAACGTTTAGGGAGAGGGTCAGTCAGGTCTGTTTCATATAAAAATCAATATTTTTCTATAGAAAAAAATACAGGCTTTTATATCAAATAGTTTTAAATGCTAAGGCAGTTGGAAACCTATTTTAATAGCCTAGCCTAGGGCCTAGTCTAAGTCCGGCCACCTGCGTCTAGTTCAACAATTTGTTCTTATTACAAGTCTATCTAAAAACATTAACTAGCACCAACGATGAATAACAGAAAAACATTGTTTTTAAACTTTTTTGTGAGACATTTTGAGATAATGTGTGAACATATTAAGAAAAGCACCGTTGCACACATTTTTTTTTAAATATTTATCTGTGTTTATTATTTAGTTCTCGTCTTAAAAAGGGACATGCGTAAGTGCTGCCCTCTGCTTTGTGTCTTATCCGTGTTGACCGCCAAGTAGTCTTATCAAAAAAGTTTTTAAGCCATTGTTAAATATTTCGCGTTTCGTGCATTATTCAAGCATTTGTGAAGTCTTATACCTTCAGCGGTCAATTAAAAATCCTTGTCGATCTAAATAACCCTACCTACCTCCAAATGTTCAGACATATCAATAATAGCGTGCCATAATCACAACCTCACGACCCCCAGCCAATATATACGCAATGAAAACCGACTGCATTCAGTTACCAACCTTATCTACACACGATTAGATCGCATTTTGCAATGTCAAGGGGTGGTTGTGAGTGGCCCCGTGACCGTTGTGCGTTGTGAAGTCATCGTCTAGTAGTTTGGGGACGTCAGCCATCTTTGTTTGGGTCTCGTTGGACAAACGTTCTGTTTGTATGAAGTTGGCGGATATGTGGCCAATGTTGGCGGGTTGGGAGTTCCCGTTGTTGGCTTCGCTTGGCGTGTTGGTGATTGGTGCGTTGTCGTTTGTTTGTAGTTTGGGTGTCGTCGTCTGCTCTGCGGTTTTGTCCTCAGTCTGGAATAGAAAACGGATGATTGTAATTTATCTTGTAAGGCAGGGATCAGCTGTATATGGCGCGGAAAGGAAACAAAAGAAAAACAGAATGTTTGACAATTACATTAAAATTATAGAAACATCAACGATAAAAACATTGTGGCCCACAGCTGCGACAAACAGGCCTAGTTCAGCATAAAAAGTATATATAAAACATAGTAAATAAATAAAAGAAAACTTGCAGCAAATTCTAGCGGACAATCTCAAGGGAGACTATAGTAATCGATGCGGGAGATATTGTAGTGTGCAACTGTGTGCCCAAACATCGCTTCTATACTGCTTTTGTTTGATAAGGAGGCTCAAGTTTATACAGTATACGGGAACTTTGATAAAGATTATCATTTATAAAGTTATGTCTCTTATCATTCATATATTATCTTATCACCTTCATCTCAGATATTAATCTTTGTCAAAATATGGAAGTACATAAAAAGATACCCACAGCGAGTTGTTCGGACAGTCCCAGTAGGTCGGCAGTGACGTTGCCGTTGTTGGCGGTGATGTGTGTCGCGGCCACCGGCGCGGGCGCAGGCTCTACCGCGTTAGGTAGAAGCTCTACGGGATTAGTTTCTTGGGGCTGGAAGTGTACGAAAGATTTTAGAGATTTGGAGCTGAAAATGTATCGATTAAAACCTGTATTTGAAAAAAGAACTTAAAAAGTAGTTGGAATTTTGATCTTTAATATCGCCGTAACTTAAACGTATAGTCCAAAAACAAAAAAAAAATCGCAATGATATAAAAAAAATATATATAACTTTTTACTTTGTTGAGTGTCTTTTTACATCCGTCATAAATATGAATAAGTGGGACTATTTATCTACTGTTTGGTTTTTGTTTATTTTGTAAAGGAATGTTTTTTTTTTCTTTCATTTCTTAGCGTAGATAACATACCTGCGCGAAGTCCAGTCCGAGTAGATCAGCTGTGGCGTTCGCATTGCCGTTATCTGACGCGGGCGCGGCGGGGGCCGCGAGGGCTGCTGGCGCGGCTGCAGGTGCGGCGACAGGCGCGGGGTCGGCAGCAGGCTCAGTGGCAGGCGCAGGTTCAGAAGCCGCAGGAGCTTGTTTGCTCTTATCTTCTTCTGCCTGCTGAACATTTTATAGCCTCGTTTTAATTATCTCATACGTATATAACATCACGCCTGTAATCCCCGAAGGGTTAGGCAGAGGTGTACCCATTAGTATACCAACATTTCGCCAGTTATTTTTAAGTCCCATGTAATAGGGGGCAATGCCCTATTACATTTACAAATTAATTAAATAATTTAATTTATTTTAAAGAAAGCTTACAGACTAATTATTATGCACATAATATCATATTTAAAGTTATGAGAAACAGGGCGTAAATTTTCTCATAATCCGTTGAAAAGTGAGGATCCTCCGACCAGATGGGTGTTGTTTAGTGGGCTACTGCCCGACGGTTGTTGTCGGGATTTTATTTATGTGCTAATGTCGCGGCAAACTTTGTGTAAAAATTATCAGTTGTAGTTTGTTTGTAATGCGATAGATGCCGCTACTTATGCATAGGTAAACAATAGCTAATTATAAGATTCCGCACAATAATAGGACATTTTTTTTTTGAAGTGGTAAAAATCATTAAATGAGTCCTTCCGCCCTGGGTGGGGCGGAAGGGACAGTCAGACTTTCACGAACTAAAAAACCCACCCTGTTCCTTCTGTTGCCCTTTACGTTCCGGGGCCACGGTATCCTGTTAAGACGTCTCGCAACCCCGGAATAATAGGACAATAACAGCCCCTATTACTCGGGATCATGCGGTTCTCAACATTTGGAAGAAGCGTTCAAGAGACTGACGTCAACTCGCAAAGGCCTCTCTGGCATCTTTATACGAAATTTTATTATTAAAACTAGCTTCTGTCCGCAACTTCGTCTGTATCAAAGTTGATATACGGTATGGAACTCACTTCTAGGCAATAAATGAAACCTCAAGTAATACTAGTCCACAGAAGTATAGCTTAATTAAATTTTAAATCGAAAACCGAAAATTAAAAAAGTAAAATTTTCAAACAAAATAAATATCAAAATAAATTCAGTTAAAGTAAACACTCTGTTGACAGTTCTCTGTTGACTATTCTGTTGGCGCGGCTTTTTGATTCGTTTGAAAATTTGAGATTTACGAAAAAAAATTGATCCAATTCTACAGAGTGTTTAAATTTGTTCAAAATTAAAACTCTACTTTTTGACCTAATTACTGGACCGATTTCGTTAATTTTTTGTATATCGTCAGAAAAGGCGATAACAAGTATGTCGTATAATTTATTGCATATATGTGATCCCCATACTGTATATAATATCCCACGATCGAACCACATATTTTTCCGGCTATATGTGCTTTTGAAGACTATATTAGATCAGTTCAGCCGTTCTGGCATGATTTTGTAACAAACATCCATTCAGACTTTTGAATGTATAATAGTAGTAAGATTATATAAAGCTGTGAACTCCCTACCTTCCTCAGCCGTGTCCTCGCCATGATAGCCTCGACCCTCTGCTTCCTGGCGAGCCTCTCCTTCTCCTCCTTCTCGGCCTCCTCTCGGCGCAGTTTCTCGGCCTCTTCTGCGGCCTTCCTCTTTTCCTCATCTTCTTTAAGACGCGCTTGTTTCTCCACTTCTTCGCGGACTTTGCGTTCTGCTTCCTCGCGTTCGAGTTGTTGTTGAGCCTGGAGACAACATTAGTTACATTAATATATAAATTTAAACTTTATGCAAAGGTGCAAAGGCCAACTATGCCTTGGGCATTCTATACCAGTCAACCAAAGGTGGTGCAGAGATAACATGGTAGGTGAAAATTATTGTACGAGCGTAAAACAACAAAATTATACTAATACTAGCTTTTGCCCGCGACTTCGTCCGCGCAAATGTCGGTTATCGCGGACGCAGACGAAGTCTAATAAAAAGTAGCCTATGTCTTTCCCCGGGTCTTAAACTATCTCCATGCCAAATTTCATCAAAATCGGTTCAGTGGTTTA